>CM042151.1:8148489-8195989 GCA_023376005.1 Doryteuthis pealeii | reverse complement strand
CTTTTTGCAGTTATCCACTTGCATTTTGGGCAAAGCAAAATACTTTTCTTCTGTTTCTGCAGTGTTGAGATCTGAAATCAAAATATAACAATATAATAATAGTAGTAATAATTTATATATATACATAATATATATATATATATTATATTTATAAATAAAGAGTGCTCAATATCATTGATAGACCATGTATATCTAAGTTAGGGTAGTGAAGACATGAAGTCAACAGTGTGTGGTAACTGACAGTTTCTCATCCAGACTTGGTTTGAAAATCGCATAGGTGAGAAACTGACAATCACCAAGTACCACTGATTTCATGTATTCATTACTCTAACTTATATATATATATATATATATATATATATTACTTTAAAACAAATACTGTACATTTGAAGATTAAAAGTGAAAACAGCAGTGCCAATAGTAGCAAATATTCATCATCATCATCATGTTGCGCATGCAGCACGGTACCCATGACAAACTTTCGCCAACCTTCCCTATCATTCATTGCACCTGCGAGCTCCTCTGTGGAGCAGCCAGCATCTTCACATAGCTGGTCAATGTAGGTCCTTACTGGGGCCCCACACTTGCATGTCCATGTGTTGGCTTCCACAGGAGAACGTCGCTTATGTGATGGTCGGCCACAAATAGATTATCGTCATATGGAGGTCAAGCTAAAGCGACAGTTCTTCCAGGCTGTGGTTGTGTCGGTGCTGCTATATGGCTGCACCACCTGGACCCTAACAAAGTGTCTTGAGAATAAGCTAAATGGGAGCTGCACAAGAATGCTGCATGCAGTCTTGAATAAGTCATAGAAACAGCACCCCACAAGGAAACAGCTGTACGGTCACCTGCCCCCCATCTCACAAACTATCGAGTGAGACGGATAAGACATGCGGGACACTGCTGGAGAAGCAAAGCAAATATTAAATATATAAAATAGAATTTTATACGATACATGCGTTGTAAGTGCCTTCAAGTAAAAATTTAATATATACTTTTTTCAGCAACGTTTCTAAATAAACAAACATCCAAAAATCTTATTCACTTCGCCGAAGGGCATACGGTCTGTTTGTTGTTATTATTCTCTCATTAACGCCCCCTTACCTATTATGGTAGAGGCGTGTAGTAGTATCACTTGACAAGCTTAATTTCGCTAGGATGGTCAGCTGTGTACTGTGGCCGAGGCGATAAAAATGTTTCACTAGTGTTTCACTGTGTCTGCTGAAGTCCCGGTTTCGATTTCTGTCGGAGGGAAATCGTTAGTATATGCTGCTGATGAGACTTAATAAAGTCGAAACAGTCTGTACGGTATTCTACACATCGAGCCATCCTTTGCTGGGATTACACTTGTCAAGTTCATTTTCTATAAGAAAAAGTATCGAATTTTATACGATACATGCGTTGTAAGTGCCTTCAAGTAAAAATTTAATATATACTTTATTCAGCAACGTTTCTAAAATAAACAAACATCCAAAAATCTTATTCACTCCGCCGAAAGGCATACGGTCTGTTTGTTGTTATTATTCTCCGAATAACACCCCCTTACCTATTATGGTAGAGGCGTGTAAGTATCACTTGACAAGCTTAATTTTGCTAGGATGGTCAGCTGTGTACTGTGGCCGAGGCGATAAAAGTGTTTCACTAGTGTTTCACTGTGTCTGCTGAAGTCCCGGTTTCGATTTCTGTCGGAGGGAAATCGTTAGTATATGCCGCTGATGAGACTTAATAAAGTCGAAACAGTCTGTACGGTATTCTACACATCGAGCCATCCTTTGCTGGGATTACACTTGTCAAGTTCATTTTCTATAAGAAAAAGTATCAAATTTTATACGATACATGCGTTCTAAGTGCCTTCAAGTAAAAATTTAATATATAAAATATGAAAAAAACAAGGTATTCAGAAGATGATTTTAGTTGAAGTATAAGTCAACATCAAAACTTTTACTGTAAAAAATATATTAAACTATAATGTGGTTCTCTTGTTTGATTAGCAAATAAGCACAAGAGTCCCCGCTTTTTCCCAGACCACCTAATCCAAAGGAATATCAGTGTGTTCCACCTATATCTTGCTATACTTCTTGCATTCTATGGGACACCTTTGTGCCCCTTTTTGACTTATTTTGTTTTACCCTTTCTTCTTTCTTTTTCATTTTCTTTATGGCTTTTGTACTATTTCCGCTTCCCTTATCCTTCTCTCTGTCTGTCTTCATATTTCATGTCTTTCCTTTACTTCCTTTTCTTTCTGCTTCTTTCTATTTTTTTCGTTCCTTTTAATCTTTCTTGTTCTTGAACGTTTTTCAACCAGTTGCACAGCGACCAGTGTATCCAATTTTAATGTCATTACAATTGATATGTTTAACAAATCATTGTAAAACAGGGAAAATATATTTTCCTCTATCTCCATGTTCTTTATTTATATCTTTTATTGCTACTAAAAAAATCACTTTCACCCCATTTCATCATTTTAATATTTTAATTTTGTCTTTATTTTCTAAACTTGCCTTTTGTCTTCAATTGCTTAACCTTTCTTCCTTTTCCTTCTCTTTTCTCTCTGTGTCACTTTTATTTCTTCTTTTCTTATCCAACTGGCAATGACCGCTCTTAATTCTGCAATTGACTTTGTCTTTTCCCTACCAAATATTCAGTGTTGAATTATCATTTCTAATAGCCTAATGCATTATAGGAATGCAGGTGTTAGCTTCACACTAATAAGTAAGTAAAAGTCGGGGTGGCCAAAGTCAGTTTCAGCCAATCAGCAAGGGAGTCTATCCCCTTTTCACCAAGGAGATTGTTTTTTGTCTGAGGTGGAACGCCATACCAACTATCAGCTCCTTATTTTACTGTGCTACTCATACGCTGAGTTGGCGAGGGCCGGTATTGAACTAGGAACCTTGTGGTTTCAAGCGAACGCTCTACCGACTGAACTAACCTGACAAGCAGCCTCAAGACTTTAGATATGAAATGGTAAGTTGCCAATAGGACATTTCAACCTATTTGTATTCTTCTATCTTATCTTTCATTCTACTTTTATTAAGTTTGCTCAGGACATAAAGTATCATTGTTATCACTTTCGTTGGGAATTGTTATTTCATATTTATATCAGTGGTTCTCAACCGGGGGGCATATGGCCCCCAGGAGACAATATGACATTTTTTGGGTCCAGGCAAGCAAAAAGTATTTAATCTTAGAAATACAATAGGACTTTTAAGCATCAAATGGGTATTGGGATGTCCACCAGAGAAGGAATCAAATGGATGCATAGGTTAAAAAAAAGGTTGAGAACCACTAACCCTAACCCTACCCCCCCTAGTTAAAATTAACAGTTTTATTACAAAATTTGTGTGTTCTATTTTTTCCGGGTCACCTTGTAATATCATGTTACTCAACTAGGGTTAGGGTTAGGGTTGGAGTTGGGGTTGGGGTTTAGGGTTAGTTTAATGGGAAAATAAATAATTTGGGTTCTGTTTTGGTACTCTTCACGGAGAACTGTCCCGGCCTCCTGCCTCAAAAACCGCTCGCTGAAAAAAAAAACACCAGCTACGATTGATGTCTGTCATACAGTTAGTGGGACCCAGACAACAAAAACAGAACCCACAAATTTTGTAATAAAACTGTTATTTTTTAGGTTAAGGTTAGAGTTGGGGTTGGGGAAAAATCCCCAAAGTTTTTTGGTTTTTTTTTTTGCAAGTGACTTCAATCGTAGCTGGTATTTTTTTTTCAGCAGCTACCGGCGAGCGGTTTTTGAGGAAGGAGGCCGGGACGGTTCTCCGCGAAGAGTACCAAAACAGAACCCAAATTATTTATTTGTACATCTGTTTTTTCTAGATCACCCTGTAATTGAACTTTCCCGCTCCGTTTTAATTTTGAGTATGATTTACAAGTTTTACCTAATTTGAACAATGATTCCACATTGTCAGACAATGTCTGACAATGTGGAATCATCATCAGATATCAATATTACATAAAAATGAAATCCCGTCTCTTGGTTAGCCATGCCAGCTGAATTATCAATATTCTATTTTTTTTCGATACGCGTTGTCGCTATCGTAGAAATAACGATCCAAGTGAATGGCAATAAAAACTAAAGGCATTAGAAATAAAAAGTTAAAAGAAAATACTAGTAAAGAATTAATGATGATAACGACTGGCAATACTTAATCTGAGTAATAAAAACAGACAAACTTTTTCTAATCTAAGAGCATAAAATGTACCCGGTTATCGCAGCGAACACAAAGTAATTCATTGACGAAATTAAGATTCAACAATGTTTTACAACATCCTTTACGACATAGACTAGTTAACCATGAAGCATAAAATTCATGGTTAACTATCAGTACGAATTTTCCTAACACACCTTTTTTTCATCTGCAACAATTTTTTAAACGTATTCTAACGTGACAATTTGAACTTTAGTTATTCCAGTTAGATTTTGTTTTAATAATCAAAAACTGTTCTGAATAATGTTCAATAAATAATAAATCAAGAAAACAAGGAAGCACAGTTTTATACCTGTATCATTGAGCAAAGAGAAATATCTACAAGTCTAAGAAAGTCCGCGAATTCATTTCAACTAAAAGGGTTGGTGTTCGATAAACAGCTATCTATTTTCATACGCGTCGTAAACAAATTTATAAATAAATACACAATCTTATACAATCGTAGATTAACTAACGTCAACTGATACCTTGTATTCACAAAATTATGATAAAACTACAAATGTCTTTACTTACTTCCTTGAAAGCAATACGGCAAATATATGTTCAAATTGATTTCACGTTTAAAAAAACTATAAAAACGTAAACAAGTTTTTAAATGACACTTGCCACTTACACTTCCGTGAATTTCCAACAAATAAAACATTAACCGCCCTGATAGTTTTTTTCTTGCTTAGGAATAAGATTTTTTCAAAATGCACAATACAATATAAATAGATAATCGAACTTACTTGAAATAATTACTTTTGAAAGAAAAAATTGCTTCTTTAGTCGCTATTTGTATACGATTATAAGCAAAGGAACTAACCGGTGTCGATTAAAATTATTCCCTCATGAACAGCGAAAAAATTATTTTCATAGTATTAATCGCAATTGTATTAAATTTAGAGAAGTAAACAGACTGATTTCTTTATTATTATCATTATTTCCTTGCTGGAAAAATCATAAACTAACTCATTCATTTTAAGCTTTTGTTTGAATGTTTTAGACGAGAAGTGTTTTGGATCATTACCAGACCAATTTATTTATTTATTTATTTCACAAGATTTCGGCTGCTATCCCCCCGCGTCAATACTCATTTTTAGTCTTTTGTATTATTTTTGAATGCCAAAACTTGTTAAGTTCCAAGATTGTATCTTAGTAAGATAATCTTACAATAGATATTACAAGTAGTATATAGCAGCCAAAGTATAAACTAGAAAGAAGAAGAAAAAAAAAAAGAAGATAGTCCCAACCTAAGAGGAATATACTTACTTTTATGACATCAATTAAGTATGATCAAAGATCGGAAAGGGAGATGATAAAAAAAAAAAATCAAACAATTACCAAAAATCAGAGAATTGTCCGATTTTAATGAAATTTCACCACTTTATTCATTAATGACTTAATTCATGGCTTTTTTTTTTTTTTAAATTGAAAAAAAAAAAAATTTTTTTCATCTATTCAGATAGAATTTGAAGAAAAAAAAACTTCCAGTCACTAATTTTTACATTTCTAGATTTTCTTTGGATAAAAAAAAGTATTTTTGCTGATTCAATTGTCGTATTTTTATTCACTTATAAATCTAATTGTGAATTTTAAACGTTTGGGAGGTGCCATGTTGCAGTCAATATTTTCACTATAGATAAAGTTTTATTTAATTTATCTAAAAATATAAGTTCAAAAATGTGCAATTTTGCGCAACATTTTTTCCGAGATTTTCAGATATCTAAAAAAATTTATTACTAACGATTATTTTTTCATTTACGGATCATCAAACATATTTAAAAAGTTATCTAACCTGGGCTGATGAAATACACCGTATAATTTTTCAGTATGGGCTACTATAGATTTTCACTTATTTACACACAAAAATCTAGTGTGTTTATTTTTACACATTTATCTCCCTACAGTCTTCTTTACACTGACCAAGGAGTTTTGCATTAACATGAAGTTAATTTAAGTTTTTTTCTTTTTTAATGAAGTAATTTAATTTTTAATTTCAATAACTATTTCATAAAAAATTTAACAAAAATCATTTTACAAAAAATTGAAGTTGCTTGTATCATAGAAATGTGTAATATATTTCTAAAAACATCCCCATATGTAAAGACAGCAGATTCCAGTGATGAGAGCATATAATTACCACATTCCTCTCAGAACACTCAGCCACTCCACCCGGGTTCCTGAGCGGAAAATATTTAACAGCACACCTATTTTTAGATAATTGTATACTGACCTAAGGGTGGTTTAGCTCAGTTGGTAGAGCGTTCGCCTAGGGACCACTAGGTTCCAGCCCATGCCAACTCAGTGTATGAGTAGCACAGGGATCTGTGCGGTAAATTGAGGAGTTGATGGTAGGTGTGGCACTCCATTTCAGATGCTAAAATAATCTCCTTGGTCTAGTCCTTCCTTGTTGTATAGCTGATACTCACATCAGGCCTCCCCGCTGTTGGATCTAAAGGTATTATGACTAGTTGGAAGTCTTAGAGTGACCTTCCGACATGGGTACATATAAGCACAAGAAATATTCTTATAAGATATAACAAACATAGACTTTAATAGTGAGGACATAGAAATACATTCAAACAGGAATACATATACAAATTACAAGGTACTAGATAGGTATACAATACAGATACATAAAGAACACAATTATAGACGTGTATACAGAAAATTGGACTTCGTCCTACAGAAGAGATGGAGAGTCCAGAAGGAATGTCACTTAATTTTGACAGGCTATGTGTCGAAGCCCCCCACATGAAAGGTATAGACACAAATGCCTAACCCATGTATCTTGTTTGCTGTCTCGGAAAAAGAGAACTCAAACTTCGTGCTTTGCTGACTAAATACCATAGCCCACTACCAATAGAAAACCTACCTCAAGGGAAGATAACTCTTCAAGACCAAACAGGGGCAAACAATCGCTACACCATCAACTATACTTTACAACTGACCTAGATCAAGTGTTAGTATGTCAAACGATTTTTTAATTGAAAATAGTATGTTTATTAAATGCATTTAATTTGCTACTAGTTTCCGACTGAACTAGTATTGAGAATTTTGGGATATGGGGGTTATCGTCCTTTGTCTGTGAGCCTCTGTTTCAAACCAACCAATCACGAGCCAGTATACTTTGGCGGCAAAGCCAAATAAGCAAACTCACTCTCTCTTCTGATCCAGCTAGCACAGGGAACAGACCTACAAAAGGTCGCTCCTATTCTTCAACAGACAACTACGGAGTCGGACGCAAAGCAGAAGTCCATCATATCCGAACGAAACAGGGGGCCGTAACAAGGTCTCCGTTAATATCCCATATCTCAGGTAGACACCAGATAAGTGACAAATTATATTTGCGCAAACGAACTAAAGTTTTCAATCCCTATTCTTTATATGTAATACATGTATTTGTTCAATTCTAGTTGTTCGTTTTATTTCTTTGACTCTTAACCTGTCTGCCACACTCGTGGTTAACTCCATACTTAAAACCTTGGAGTACTGTCGTTTCGTCTCTTCCTTTCTTTATACTAGCTAATCAGGAATGTTGTATTGTCTGTTTGATTGCAGGGATGGTATGAAACAACAATATGAATAAGAAATGTTGTCATATGTATTCACAGAAATGTCCAAGAGGTTTCCTTTTTTTCTTACTATAGTTCAGAAAACTTACAAAGAAATTATTGGCTGTCCATTCTATGGTGTTGAGTTTACATTGTGTATCAATTTATATTAAAACTCTTAACATCCTATACCACCTCATTTCACCCGGCCGGAAGTCACATTCATTTTCCTAATCTACCCCAAACGATAGCCTTTGTTTAAAAGTAATATTAAACATATTTAGCAGTCTTTGATTTATGGGAAATAACTGGTAACTTTAAATGAAAAGGCCATAGGAATTGGGCTCTGGACTTGAATTCTCAACAGGATGTTAAGAGTTAATTAAATGCTAATTATAGTATACTTCCCCTTATTTGTAATTAATTATAGATTCTATATTCCATGCATTTAATTTATCCCCTCAAAATAATCTATATTATGAGGACTAGCAAATATATGCACCCTCCGGGTGCAAGTATTTAAGTTTTGATATAATAAAATATCATATTAAATTAGAAAGGCTAATGAAACTGACTAAAAATGCAGATAAAAAGATCTGCAACAGAGGGGGTATAATCGAAAAATAGAACAACTTTGAAACTAACTATTCCATCATTTTCCATTACTCCCCTGTTTAATTGGTAAATTTAACTAATTTAACTATTTAGTTAAAATAGGAAGTAAAGGATAATATTACAGTTATTTCTTCTTGTAAATAAATTTCTTTTAAGATTTATCGACGAGATTTTTGTTTATATTTCTTAAGATAAAACTAAACAATTAGAAATCAATAATACCAAGCACATATTTATTAAAATAAAATTTTAAGTATCAATATGCAAATTAGCCTTCTTGTTCAAACTGTAAACCGCTATTTTGTTGTATATATAAATACAATTGCATGTTATTAGTACGTAGATATGGTCAACAGTATTAATAATGTAAAACAATTTTTATTAATAAGGTTTAAAAGAATGAAATCATGGAGAATTTGACGTAAATAATTAAGGGAATTGTGACTTGAGTAGTAATATAGTTTCGGTTACAGACAGAAAAACACACAATCTTCATTATAATAAGATTTGATTTTTGCCAAATAACTGTTACTCTAAATAAATGCAAGGTAACACATGAAGTGAGAGTGGAAGAGGGGTAACTTGCTGACCAGGAATGTCATACTTTGTGCGGTAATTTTCACCTTTAGTTGGTTAAATTCCTAGCATAAAATTGTGCGTGCGCATTATCTGAAATGAACTTAATTGTCATTAAGAACACATTTTATGATATTTTTGTGTTAAAGCATACAGTTGTATTGTTTTCAAAAAAGTCCTAAGATTTGTTTATTTTGCACGGAGACTTTCAAAATGGTTACCAGCTTGTTTCAAAGTGAAAGTAAAGGGTGGTTACTCTAATTGCCTTATTTGCTAGGAATTTAGCCAACTAAAGGTGAAAATTACCCTTTTGATAGTAGGGATGGAAGAAATGGCATGAAACAATGATAAACAAATGGGGTGGAATTTATCTACAGAAATGTTTTCTTTTCCCTATTATGATTAACAGGAATCACAAAGAAGTTGTTGAATATTCGTTCTGTAGTGCTGAGTTCTTGGTAATTTTCAGTAAAGACTAAGATTAGCCATCATCATGATTCCACATTGTAATGTTCTGTGCTGACCGATTCAAAAGGTACGAGTTAGAGACAGGTTCACAAGGATGAAAAACACAACACAAAGTTGATAACAGGACGCTAATTGAGGAGGAAGGTGTGACACTTTGTGCAGTTTGTGGTGGAGCAGAGGACACTTAAGTCTATGTTGTCAGCTGGCAAGAGATTTGTCTTAACCATAAGTTGATGGCTGGCTTCACTGATGTGGGTCTCTGCCTATTTTCTATCTACTGCTACTGGGACAATCTCTCACTCCAACAGCTGGTCTGAAAACTGACTAAAGGGCTTGAGCCGGCTGAATATATGCAGATTCCACCTGCACACCCCTCCATAGATTCGACAACCCAGAAACAGGAATTTTTCTTCACAGCCTTTTGTCTGCGCTGTCTCCTAAAATTATAGCCATTACTTTTTTATCAGTCACAGTGTCCCCAATTTTCAGATCATTAACTTCTTCAAGACCAATTTTCTCTTAAAACTAGCCACCTAAAGGTATTATCTCTAACTGGCTTAACTTCATGCTGGCCGTACACCTTTTATGACTATTGAACTTTATCAGACTGATCACATGGGTCTACACATTCTATTTTCCTTCTTTCTTTTTTTTTTGTCTCTGACTGTATTTTCTCTTAACCATTGTGCCACCGAGGTGTCCACAGGAAAACATCATTTATGAGTTTTTTGCTTCATCAGCAGTGTTCAGCATATCTTGTTCATCTTACTTGGATGTCTTTCTCTTTTGGATTTTTATGGCATGTCAACCCTTGTTGGGTTATTTTATGTTGAAGACACTCAGTTCTATTCATTCTTGATGGTTATTGAAAATTCTTTTTTTTAAACACATTTTTTAAAACTCATTTTCTTCTATTTAACTCATAGATGGGACCCTAACAGGTACTACTATTCTGAGTCAGGGTGGACCTGGGAGTAATGGTGATGAAGGGGTACTCTACACTCCCCAGAGGTCCAAAATTGGAACTTCACCATTAGATGCAGTTTAACAAGAAATCTTGTGATATGTATTCACAGAAATGTACAAGAGGTTTCCTTTTTTTCTTACTATAGTTCAGAGAACTTACAAAGAAGTTATTTCTGTCCATTCTATGGTGTTGAGTTTACATTGTGTATCAATTCATATTAAAACTCTTAACATCCTATACCACCTCATTCCACCAGGACACTGTTTTTTTTGTGGGGTGTTGCTTCAAGGATTTGTTCAAGATATCATGTAGCATTCTTGTGTAGTTCTAGCTTTTTCTTTTTAAATGTTTTGTTAGAGTTCAAGTAGTGCAGCCATACATTAGCACTATACAGCTAAAGCTTGGAAGAATTCTCGCTTTATCTTAGATTTATTAGAGTGATTTCCTTTTAATAGCAACACGAATTTGTTTTAAATTCATAGAGATGATCCAAGAATTTAATTAATGATTTTAATTAACTATTTTTCTCAATGTAATGCATTATTTCACTTTATATTAACATCTTAAAATTTTACAAAGTCTTTTTATTCAGTTTAATATTTAATATTTAATTTTTTTTTTATTCTTTTTATTCAGTTGAGATATTTCTGGAAAATCTTTTTTCTGGATCATCACGTAGTAAAAAATAATGATTGCTCTGGAGAAACTAACAAGATCTTTCACCAATATTATAGATTCTCTCCTTAAGCATTTTACCCCTTTGCAGAGGTGCAGTTGACATATTCTACTGCCCTAGCCAAAAGGGCTGATATAGGTTTTTGCTGGTCAGCCTACATTGGTGTGTCCATGTCCACAGGAAAATATCACTTAGGAAATGACCATATAGCTGCCATTTTGTGGGGTGCTGCTTCAAAGATTTTTTCAAGATAGCACGCAGCATTCTTGTGTAGTTCCCATCTAGCTTTTTCTCTAAACGTTTTGTTAAAGTCCAAGTGGTGCAGTCATACAGCAGCACCAATACAGCTACAGCCTGAATGACTTCTTGCTTCATCTTATCAGAGATCACATTTCCATATGATTGATAATCTGTCTATACCAGTCTATGCTTTTCCGATGCGTATATTGAGATCATTTTCTGTAAATGAGATATTACTACCTTGGGATGTGAAGTGATCTACTAATTTCAGAGGCTTACTACCCATCTTATCTAAAACACATTTTATCTGAGCTTACATAGATGCGAATACCTATTTCAACGTTCACTAGGCTATGTAGCAGTCATTTCTTTTCCAGGTGTATTTACAAGAAGCACTGGGTCATCTGCATAGTCCACATCTGTAATAGTTTCTGCAGGATATTGGCAGTTTCTTGCCTTTTTTTTTAGTGTGCAGCCTTTTCCTCTTATTAGATCTAATGATGTTTGTAGTATGTAGTCTAGGCATATTATAAATACATAAAAATGGTGCTAATGTATCTCCTTGGAGAATTCTGTCAAAGAAATCTGTTACCATCAGGAAAACAAACCATTGCTTTTGTGTCTTTGTAGAGCATCATTATAGAGGTAAGAGTTTCTTTGGTGAGACCATATCCTTGTAGGATATAAAATGCCAAGCTAGAAATGAAAATTTTATTTATTTGGAATAAAAATGAAAAAAAAAAAAAAATCTCAAAATTCCTCAATCACAGATAAAAAAAAAAGAATAGGAAAATTATAAATCACTTAGAATATCCAAGAATATAAGTTCTCAAAAAAAATCTACATTTTAGATTTCTTCAGTACAAAATTTAATTTCAATGTTTCTTAGAGAGAACTGACCTGAAATGTAACCATTACCAAAGTTAATAAAGACCAAATTAAATTAATTAAATTTCCATTCAGTTCAAAGATTGGGAATTTTACAAACTTCAATAACTTTATGAAATTATTCTATATATCCTTGTGGTAAGAGTATGAAACTGATTTCAAAGTTATCAAAAATTCTATCTTGGCAATTGGTTATATATATATATATATATATATATATATATATATATATATATATATATATATAAATCAATTGGTTTTAAAATCCTATCAGCATTATCTCAACTGAAATAATATTTCACTAGCAGGACCTGTGGATATACCACTTTACCGCTCATCTTATGTCTGAGGGTGTGACACAAGAACATTTTTTTTCTATTATTGTAGTATTTTCTCCATTTTTTCTGTGTATGGAATCAAATTCCTTGGAGAAATCTACAATCATGTTGTTTTGATATTTTTTGCTTGAATCCCTTTAACGATTTGATGAATAGTCAAAATCTGAGAAGTTGTGGATTGATTTCTCTGAAATCCGTTTTGATTTTTCCTAAGGATTTCCCCAATAAGAAGGGTTCACTAAGCATCACACAATGACATGGACCTGGCCATTAGTGGGACATCATAGCATGGAAAAATGTTAGTGGGCTGTTTCTATGCAGCACTTATTAAAGTGGGTAGCACTGTTAGATGGATTCTCTATGTGCAACAAACAAACATGGATAGGACATTGTGAGGTCAGGAAGAATGGATGTGCAATAGCTGGATATGCTGCAAGAAGGGCTTTTATGTGTAGAACACTGCCTTCTGGCATACATATTGTGACAGAGAACACAAATTGAGTGGCAGAAACAAGGATCTACAGTATTATCAAAGGAAACAGGTTAGGCTTTGTTTGGTGTGTTGGACTTTGATCTTAGATCGAACCCGTGTACTTCTGAATATGAAAAGGTGACACTTAAGTGTAGCGCTGAAGATTGAGTTATCTCAAGTTACTGTATGTTAAACCCAGATGAAGGCTATAAGCATGGGTATAAATAAACCAGGAGAAATGGAGGATAGACAGAGCAAAAAAACATGTTATGTGTTAGAGACTTTGAAGAAGAAGAAAAAGAAGAAGAAGAAGAAACACCAAGAAGTAGTAGTCGACCTTTTGTGCCCCCTCAACAAAGACTTCTTTGTGTTAATTTAAATTTTATTGAGCATTGCACTGAAGACTGAGTTATTTCAAGTTCCAGTATGTTAAACCCAGATGCCCGTATGAAGGCTATAAGCATGGGTATAAATAAACCTGGAGAAATAGAGGATAGACAGAGCAAAACAGCATGTCACATGTTAGACAGCAGCCACATAGAGGCTTTGAAGAAGAAGCAGAAGAAGAAGAAGAAGAAGAAGAAGAAGAAACACCAAGAAGTAGTAGTCGACTTTTTGTGCCCCCTCAACAAAGACTTTTCATGTCAATTTAAATTTTATTTTTCTCACACATATTATAAAAAGGGTTGGGGGTTTGCCATAAGATCAATATGGTTAGAACAATAATACAAGTGCTAGGGTGTGACATGACCAGCCAATTGATTGGAAGGGGCCTCTCTGACTGCTAGTCTAGCACCAGTAATTGCTGAATTGGAATGTTGCATGTCATGGACTGCTCAGCCACAAGGATTCTGTCCTCAAGAATAATGGGTCATGACCCACAGCCAACAGCTGATAATTTACCATAAAAAAAAAAATGAGAATTCCAAACCTTCTGAGATTCAAACAAATCAATGCATTTTACAAGTGTGTTAAAAATTTATTAAAAAAGATACTGTACATTACAGAAAATATATCACAATATTTCAAAATAAAATTATCACATTATCAGTATTTAAAAATAGAGATCATTCTTTTTATCACATTATCACTTCATAAAAATGTACTCTGATGCATATTAATCACCCTGTATATACAAGGGTCGTTCAATAAATAATGTTAATTATGTTACTCCTCACACATGGTACTCCAGCAATAACCCTTTCTGAGTTTCTACAGTAGCCTCTTTTTATCCTCTATAGTTTTTTCAAAACATAAACAAGTAAAGCTAGCCTCCATTTTACACCCATATATAAGTAAAGTAAGTAAGTAAAGTCGTAGGGGCGGCCTAATATCGGTATCAGCCATGCAGCGAGGGAGTCTATCCCCTTTTCACTAGTGCTAGACCAAGGAGATTATTTTAGCGTCTGAGGTGGAGCACCACACCTACCGTCAGCTCCTTACTTTACCACACAGATCCCTGTGCTACTCCTATGCTGAGTTGGCGAGGGCAGGTATCGAACTAGGAACCTTGTGGTTTCTAGCCAAACGCTCTACCGACTGAGCTAACCTGGCCCCCTTTAGAATAAAAAAGAGAGGTAATTAATTTCATAACATAAACATAAACAAATATTCCCTAAGGAGTTGGCAATAGGAAGTACTGTTTACAGTTGCATATTTTTCAAGGAAATCAATAGTGATGGGTCTTTCATGTCCCAGAAGACTGATACCATGACCTTCTTTACTGACCAGAGAGTCGGTATGTTTACACTCCATGGACTGTCTTTTCGACTCAGGCTCGTAGTGGCAAACCCATGTTTAGATCATTTGTAAACATTTTTTTTTTTACTAAAACATGCTTCTCTATACACATCACACACTTTTCCATAAATTTCACATGGTTTACACTTCTCAGTCATCAAAAATTTGATAATAGACCTCTGTTCAAAAGATCTGTCATCAATTCTGGAACACTCTGATTTGCTGCCTTTTTGAATAGCTTCAAAACAAATATTTTTTTTATTATAGACTAATTGCAAACAATGCAGAGTTTATATTTATGGAAACAAATCTGAAAAATTTACCCTTATTTATTGATTGACCCTTGTGTTTGTATATATATATATATATATATATATAGAAGGTGGCCCATAAAAGACTGACAGATAAAAAAATTAATCATTTAGTCTTTTGAGTCATAAAACATAATCCAAGGAAATATATCTAGAAAAAGTATATATATCTTGTAGATTGCTTCCATTTTCATGGATACAAAGTTGCACCTTAATTTAAGCACTTTGTATGACTTTTTCAAGGTTTCTGGGGTCAATCTTATCTCTGCATAAATATTATAGTTATTTACTAAGCTTATCGTAGATGTGGCACAAGACCAGAAGTATGGGGCACCCAATGAGAGTTGATCACACTAACAATGGTCTGCAAATCTAGTTTGCTAACAATTATACCCCATGAGGTGTCCCTGCATGAAAATGATAAGTTTATTCAAATATAATAAATAATCCCAAGAAGAAGTCCTGCAGACAAAGCAAGCAAATAGGGAGTCTATTTGAATTATTCTGCCACCAAAAATGTATTTTTGTTGAAATTATAAACCTCATTTGAATAGTAAAATTCTATTAATTTGATTTGTTCTTTCACATTGCAACTTGATATTTTCAATTTGCATAGGTTACCCATGATATGAGGAAAATAACAGAAAAATTAAATTAAAAACTAGGAAATTATGAATTTAAAAAATGTTTCAATATTTGGTAGGCCAAAATTAAAAGACAGGCTCTTCTATAAAACAGATGGAACACTCTCACTGCCTTTACATATATACAGATGTATTTATCAGTTAAAATCCTCATCCTAATCCAAAGGTGTTGATGGCTGAGTAGTTAAAAAGCCTGACTGATGATAAATTGAACAGGTTTCTTCTCAGCTGGAGGTAGCCATGTGAATGTCTGGCCACACTAAAGAGACGTGATATATTGAAACATGGTGTCTGTGGATGACTATATATATATATATATATTAGATAGAATGAAACATTTTTGCGGGTGAGTTTTTATAGGACCCTATAGTAACCTTTGAGTGAAATCAAAATTGATAGGTGTGAAAAAATGAACAAATAAATTAATAAAGCTTCTTTTTAGAATTTTCACTTCCAGGATGCTACAGATTTTGGGAAATTCGTATTATTATAAAGAATTTTAAATGTCTTTAAATTGATAAATCATTCACATTAATTTTATGCAGATGTCAGTTTAACTTTGAAAGAAACCAGACAAACTTTCACACAAGATCATCCATCCATCCATCCATCAATCCACAATTCAAGCAAATTCATATTTCATATTAGTCATTGTCAACATATTTTACTCCTTTGTGAGTGGTCATATGTCGTTTGAGTGAATGATTTTGTGAGAAACCTTTACCACATACCTCACAAAGAAAAGGTGTTTCTCCAGTATGGATTCTCATATGGCATTTCAAGTTACCTTTTTCAGAAAAACCTTTTCCACACACTTGACAAGGAAATGGAGTCTCCCCAGTATGTGTCCTCATGTGCCTTTTCAAATTATCACCCTGAGAGAAAACTTTCTCACAAACTTCACAATGAAACTGAGTTTCACCAGTGTGTGTTCTTATGTGACTTTTTAGAGTACCAGTTCTAGTGAAAGCTTTTCCACATACTTCACAGTTGAATGGAGTCTCTCCAGTGTGAGTTCTTGTATGTTCTTTTAAGATGCCATATCTTGAGAAGGCTTTTTCACATACTTCACATTGGAATTTTTTATCCGCAGAGTAAGAATGCATATTTCTAGTGGCTTCTCAGTTGCTTTTTTAAAACATCATTACTGAGTTTTGTGCTGAATTCTGAAAATATTAATAAAGGGAAATTACAAATCAAAAATAGAATTTTAAATCATCTTAATGCATTATTCAAACAAAAACAATGTTGCCTCTCTCATCTAATAATTATTAAATTTAGTGTGTGGAATTTATATGCAAATATAACAACTATAATAAGACAAAGGTAGTAACATATAACTAAAAGATGGTAACTATTGCAAAGTGTTATCTGAATTATTGTTAAGTCAATGATTGATATACACTTATAGGGAGACCAACATAATTGTCTACCCTTGGATTGTAAGTGTGGCTTCCCACGTCACATGTCCATTGGTCACATGATAATACAGTCCCTTTAAACTCTCTCTTTCAAGGGACAAGACCTATCATGTTTCGGTCCTACTAACCTACTAACTCCCAACTGGGAGGTCCAGTGAGCTTCGGCCGCTGGATTAGGTTTTTGTAAATAATAGTGTTGAACCCAGGGGGCTATCCCTCCAGGCAATACCTGCCCCCTTGACTTAAAGGGGCAGGGCTGGATTTATTGCCTAGCGCCTGAGGCACCCCCCTTGAGGAGGAATGCTGACAGGATCGACGCAATTTTTGTTATTTCCCATCCATGAGCTCCGGCTTGTGGGTGGGCCCACGTTAAAACGAGGCCTTGTGCCCAGCCCATACAAGTGGGGTATGAGGCAAATACACCTATCATGTTTCAGTCCTTGCTAGGTGAGCACAGCTCAATTTATAGAGCAGAATAGACACAATTGGTCTCCAACTTTTTCACAGTTGTTGCACCTTGCCATGGAAGACACTGTAGGGGATTATCTTCCTTTTGCCGGAAGAGTTATCTTCTCGCTACATTGCTGTTTGTTCCCAGTAGGAGGACCTCTGGTAGTTAAGTGCGTTCATTCAAACAGGTCTTCCTCTTTTTAGCTGGATCTTCTCAAGAACTGCAATGGGCTAGAGTCTATCTACCCCCCTTCTCGGTGGGGCTTCTGCCTCCCCCCTTACATTACTGTAAGTCCTTTATACAGCATGGACTATCCTTTAGTTCCATGTCTGTGACATTTATATGTAAGGTACATTTCGGTATCTTGTTTATACCTAAATATTGTATATGTATTTACATGTTCTATTCTCCTGTACATTATGTATCTTATTGTTTCCATGTGCTGTTATATATATTAAATGTTTTGTCTCACAATGTGTCGGAGCTGTTATTCAATTATCAACCTTGAATCTTACAACACCATAAGAAATCATAAAATCATAATCATAAAAGAAAAAAGTTTAATGTATTTTTAATGTATTTTTTCTTTCTCTCTTTTAAAAAGAAAAAAGATTAATGTATTTTTTAATGCGTTTTTTCTTTCTTTTTTCAAAAAGAAAGAAAAATTTAATGTATTTTTTCTTTCTCTCTTTTAAAAAGAAAAAAGTTTAATGTATTTTTAATGTATTTTTTCTTTCTCTCTTTTAAAAAGAAAAAAGTTTAATGTATTTTTAATGTATTTTTTCTTTCTCTCTTTTAAAAAGAAAAAAGTTTAATGTATTTTTTCTTTCTCTCTTTTAAAAAGAAAAAAGTTTAATGTATTTTTAATGTGTTTTTTCTTTCTCTCTTTTAAAAATAATATCTTTTATGATTAATATAAAGCATTTTTCAAACCTATCTATTGCTTAATAGCCTTATTTTTTTAAAAGATATAACTATTTACTGAACACTGCTCCTACAAAACAAAAATTAAACGGTCAAGAAAATTCAAGAGTGCCCAAGTGACTTTCTAGGCAATTTCTTTTGATCGAGTGTCTCTAACCTAGAGACACAAAATAAAATTTAAAAAAAAAAAGAAGTCAGCACAAATAGACTGGGGGAAATTAATAACATTGTACAGCCAATGAAAGCTATCACAGCTCCTAGAGCATACGCATTAATTCGGCACGGATTCCAACAAACACCACATGACACATGATTGCGCAATAAACCTAAGTGTTCTAAAAACTGCGTAACTGATTTATTGTCCTGAACTGCTCGAATAATGTTAATAAAACAAAATTGTTGGTCGTGAACCTGTTGAGTATTCAAAATATCTTGTAACAGGTTGGAAGCGTGGTGTGATGGTCAGAGTCATAGAAAATGGACTCGTCTACCAGAGTTCTAATCCTGGACGAAGCTACAGTTCAAATAGCACTAATACCTTTGGGAAAGGTATGAATCCAACAACTCTCCCTCCAGCTATGGGTAAATAGCAGGGCAGACTGTGCTCTTTAACCAGGGTTAGGTAATTAGTCTAGGAGAAGGAAAACTATGAATTCAAACCTGTTGAACTCCACTTGGTGTGGTCACTACTAGAATAGGCTCATTCCTAATTAGTGATCTAAAAACATTTTTGTGGATTAACATGAGGCATGACGAACTAAAAAAAAGTCGAAACATTTAAAGTACATCTTAAAAAATTCATAACAATTTTAATTTTTTTATAAAATTTATTTAAACATGTTAGATATTTTTGATATTCAATATCTTTATTTGGATATAAGATATTTTTCCCAATGTTAAACTTGAACTTTAGTTAAATTAGTTTTCAACCCATACCCCCCCCCCCCGGAAAATTTAGTAATGGGGTTTGATTAGAATCAGAAGAAATATTTTTAAATGAAGTTTTATGGATTTTCAGAAAAATCTTATTTATAAAAAATAAACATTAAAACATATCACAGCACATAAAATTCAGTGTTAATAAGTTCACTGAAAACATTTAAATTTGGGTGAAATTAAAAACATTATATGGTCAACAAAAGCTGTCAGCCCCTTGTGCATATTCTAAGTATTGCCAAAATCTTGTTTCATTTTCATTTTAAAAACAAATTAAAATTAAAAAGGTAAGTATTTAAGGAAATTTTCGTCAAAATCGGACAATTAATTGATTTTTAAACGAATTTTTTAAAAAAGCCTCTAGTCGTATCTTGTTTTGGCTACGTTAAATTTCAATTGATTTAACGATGATTTTCCAATGAGAAAAGTGTCCCCACGAGTCGAGATCGCGGAAGGGGTGCCTTAAGGTCATATGGTCCAAAAACTGCATAGGTTATTTATTGTCCTGAATTGTTGTAATAATGTTAATCAAGCCGATATGCAATAGAAATCAAAATTTCTTCTGATCTACAAATTAACTCACAAACTCGACGAAATTATGGTTAAATCAACATTGAAAAATTAATTAAAATTGGATAATTTCCTGATGGTAATTTTTTTTCAATCGGGGGGGGGGTGAATTTGTAAAATATGGATTTTACGTAATCTTAAACAGGATTTACGATATATTTGAGCAAAATTGCCCAAAAATAGTTTAAAATGTATCAAAAATAAATTACATGTGTAATATTAACTGATGCTCATAATGAAAATAATAATGAAATTTAATGTGTACAGTGCTCAGGTGCACCACATTGATTAATTCTAATTAGTTTTTAAAATGAAAACGAATCAACATTTTGGCAGTGCTTACGACGTTACGTCAATTACATGAATCTTACCCAAACCAATGTCGTAACTTACCAAAACTCTCCTGAAAATCTATGACAACGTCATTTTAATTTGGAGAATAAACTATAATTATCATCAGCATTATTCAACGTATTTATTTAACCAAAAACTAACTTTATCCGATGCCGAAAAGCGACTGTTACTCACGAGCAAAATAAAAGGTTTATGTATGTATGTTATAAAACAATTTAAAAGAGAAAAATAAAAGGAAATCACCATACGTCACTGTTATTATGTCCGGTGACATCACTTACTTTCCTGAATCTATTCCAGTAATAAATCTGTCTTGTCTTTAAACAGAAAGACGGATTAATCAATAAATACTCGATTCCAAAAATATGACACGAATCAAAATACTCCATTTTATACGGTGTACCGCGTTAGTGAATAAAAATGCGGTGTTAGATGACTACAGTTCCTTCTAAATTAATGACCACTGTAAAATGACGATAAAACATTGTATTCTATCTCTACTATAATTTTGTTTTAAGCAATTCTATCTTTCTTTAGTTTTTCTTTTATTATTACTTAAAAAAAATATTCTAGACGAATTGAAGATAAAAATAATTCATTTGAATAAGCTAAACTATCTTTATTTACTCACAAAATTTAATGTTGTAGCAATTTGAGTTACTTTGGGCGCTCGTCCTTCCACTGGATCGTTTCTCCTTCCTTACACGCACGTCTCTCAGTTCCAGACTTTGTTACACACGTAAATATCACAGCAATAATCTACATTCTCACCGAAATCACGACTGTCGAAATGACTAAAACGAACTTCTTATATCCAGTTTCTTTGTCGGCATAATTTGCATAAGCACAGCCATAATCCTGCCATGAACGAGACCAAATAAGACCAAACACCATAAATCCGCCCCTTAGTGGCGGCCATGTTCTTTTTCAGTTAGAAACCCGACATGCCAATCGGATTTGTTTCGCCAGAGTCAAGTCATCACAATAAACTTTTTTTTTTCAAGTAATAAAGATTTTTAAAATAATACCCTTAATATATTGTATTTATTTTATCATTTTCTACACTTAATACTTTATAGAATACAATTCTATATTTTATATCAAAATAAGAATAAACACACGTATACATTTCTTTTCCAAAACTTAAGGGAAATAAATGAAAACAAACACACAACCCAATCCTTTTCCCAAACTTAATGAAAAGAGATTAAAACAAATACACGAACACAATCCTAAACTTAAGGAAAAGTGATTAAAACAAATGTTTACATAAAAATCAGAATCGATTGGCTTAGAGTAGCATTGCTCACTACTACGTCCGTGTGTCCGCGCCTCAAAAAAATTAATTACTTTTTGATCTCATCTTGTAATTATAAAAGACAGAGAAGAAATCGGCAAACACACAGACTTCATCTCGCCGTCAAACAGGACACACCCGACGATAGCAAACAAACACACAGATGCCATCTCGCGGCCAGATAGAACACGACCAAGAAACAGGTGTCTGAACGAACAATTCCACCGTCTCAACACAACTAAAACGCTTCTACTACAATTCATTCAACATCAGGAATCCGTTTCAGCAGGTCGTATGGACAAAATTAATTCTCATTTCTAGCACACGAATCCGAACTTTTGACTACATAAACATTTCACATTTACCATTACACATTTCTTGACAAACTTTTACATTTTACATTTCGTAGCAAACCTTTCCACATCATATCTACACTATTTCTTTTGAACATTCAATTTTGTTGATTATTGCAAATTCATTCTCTGAATAAATTTATTTGTTACCATCTAATCATATGCATTTGTTTTATCATTTCTCCGTATTTTCTACCTAAACTGTGTCATATTTTTATTCGTCATTTTAATATCATTTGCGAACCTCTACAAGGCCTCTACAACTTTCTATTTACAGGGATATGTAAAAATACATCTTTATTTCGTTTTCTTTTATTTCGTTTTCAAATGACTTAGAATTACCCCAAATTCCAGACCTATGCCCCACCTCACTTGCTTCCATTAGTCATCTACACCAAAAAAAGAAAAAATGTAAAAAATTTAGTCAAGTATAAATGTCAGTCCCAGTTTAAACTTGATGCTTTATTGTACATGAGATCCCCTCTTAAAGATAAGTCATTTATTTACTATAGAAATTGCTAAATATATTGTATTTATTTTTATCATTTTCTACCCATGATACATTCCATTTACAGGGATATGTAAAAATACATTTTTATTTCGTTTTTGTTTTTTTTACGTTTTCAAATGACTTAGAATTACCCAAAATTCCAGACCTATGCCCACCTCCCTTGCTTCCATTAGTCATCTACCATTAAAAAAAAAAAAAAGGGAAAAATTTATTCACGTATAAATGTCAGTCCCAGTCTGAACTTGATGCTGTAGTGTCCATTTTGTCCACTCTTAATGAAGATTAAAAAATAATATCAAATAAAACAATTCCTGTATTTTTTTTACACATTCCTTATTCGTCTTGGGTATTCTTTATTGAAGGACTGCTTTTTAAACAATCTGTTAGTTAGTTGATTTTGTTTTATGGCATATCAACACTTTTTGGGTCATTTAATGCCAAATCGTCATTTTTTATAAATAAAGGACTCCGGTTGCTTACAGTCTCAGCAGTTGCTTAAGTGGTCACCCAATTACGTATTGTACAGGGTCATCACTGCTTAACTTAAGTGGTCTAGCGGGAACTGGTGCTTTCAGTGTGACTTGAATGGAATTTGAGCAATTTGTCTTTAGATCAATTGGACCATATGACCTTGAGGCACCCCTTTTGCGATTTCAATTCGTGGGGACATTTTTCCATTTACACCGTCAAAATCCAGTTGTTTACAGACGATTTTTAGAGTTATCTTTTTTTTTAAATTATAAAACTAACCCCTAACCCTAACCCCTAACAAACAACCAAATTTTTACGGTGTAAATGAGAAAAGTGTCCCTACGAGTCGAGATCGCGGTCATATGATCCGATCAATTGATAGTTTTGAGAAATAATTTTTCAAGCAATTGATTTTGAGTTATTTACCTAGATTCATTATTGATAGGTTTGGTTTCATTGTTTAACTAGCGCAAGACCAGGGAGATTGTTTTTGCCTCTGAGGTGAAGCGCTACACCTACCATAAGCTCCCCACTTTACTGCACAGATCCTTGTGCTACTCATACACTGAGTTGGTGAGGACCGGTACTGAACCTGGAACCTTGTGATTCCGAGCCAATGCTCTACCGACTGAGCTAAGCTGGCAGACTCCCTCGCTGTTTGGCTGATACCGACAATAGGCCACTCTGTTGACTTTACTTTTACTTACTCATTGTTTAACAGCATATCAACCTTCGTGGGTTATCTAATGCCAAAGTCATCCTTGTATGAGAACAGTAGTGGTACTGGGATGAGAGGGTTCATAACTTTCCCAAAGATATTAGTCTTAAAGAGAATGTAATAGCGTGACTGGAGTTTGAACTCGCTTACAACAATGTCACAGTCCACTATGCCATATGGACTCTCCCCCTCCTTATTTATAAACGACACTGGACATCCTGTTACAAGTACAAAAGATGATTATATTAGGGAGAGTCAAAAATTATCTGCACATTTGCCATCTTAGTAAAAGTAGTGTGTGCTTATAGTTGGTACTGTTGTGGACACATGATCAAAGTTTGATCCTGATTGCGCCATTTTGCTTGCTGTCTTTAAAGTGTAAAAATGGCTGCTTCACTAGTAGTATGCACTAAGGAAGTGATCAGATTTCTCTGGCTGGAAGGAGTGTCAGGAGCTGAAATTCATCAGAGGCTTTCTGCACAATATGAGGACAATGCACTACCGCATAGAAGCATGTATGAATGGATAGAGAAGTTTAAAAGTGGCTGGGCAAGTGGATGCTTCAAAGAGTTTCCCTTGCTATTTTTGGGACAATGCATTTTTCAAATCTTTATGCCAAAATTGTGGATTGGAAATGACTTTATTTTGGATTGGAAATGACTTTTTATTGTGGTTTGGAAATGATTGTGAATTGTATATGACTTTTATTTTGGATTGGAAATTACTTTTTATTGTGGATTGGAAATGATTGTGGATTGGAAATGACTTTTATTTTGGATTGGAAATGATTGTGGATTGTATATGACTTTTATTTTGGATTGGAATTACTTTTTATTGTGGATTGGAAATGATTGTGGATTGGAAATGACATTTTTTTTGGATTGGAAATGATTGTGATTGTATATGACTTTTATTTTGGATTGGAAATTACTTTTTATTGTGGATTGGAAATGATTGTGGATTGGAAATGACTTTTTATTTTGGAATGGACATGACAGTGAATTGGAAATTATTATTTTTTTTTTGGATTGGACATGATTGCAGATTGGATATGACTTTTTATTTTTCAGATTCCAAAATTATACATAAAGATAAGAAAAAAGTTTCCAGGTGTTTTACACAGAAACTTTGTGAGCAACAAAAACTTAAAAGCAAATATGAAAAAAAAGAAAAAGTTGGATATTTGTAAGATTTTATTCATGTAACTTCAAGCAATATATTTCATATGTGCTTAGAAATAAGATATTAATATAATTTAAATGCATGTTTTCAATATCTGTTAGGAATGTGAGCAGTAATGATAAAAATAATAATAATAAATAATAATAAAAACAACAGCACCAATAAAAAATCCCTTTTGTGTGTGCTTTTACAAACATTCAACAGTGAAAAAAGGTAGAAATGGAAAAATAGAATAAGGAAGTTTATGGAAAAAAAGGAAGAATCTTATTATAATAGAGATTGTGTGTTTGTCTGTCTGTAACCGAAACTAAATCACTATTCAAGTCACAATTCCCTTAGTTATTGACGTCACATTTACCATGAATTTATTTTTAATTTAAACTTCAATTATTGATAAAATTGTTATACCTTATTAACGTACTTTAACCATATCTACGTACTAATAACATGTAATTGTATTTATATATACAACAAAATAGCGCTTTACAGTGTGAACGGGAAGGCTAATTTGCATATTGATATTTAAAATTTGATTTTAATAAATATATGCTTAGTATTATTGATTTCTAATTGTTTAGTTTTCTCTTAACGAATCTGAGCAAAGATCTCGGGGATAAATCGTAAAAGAAATCCATAGACAAGACGAAAGAACTGTAATTTTATTAAATACTTCATAATCTAACTAGATAGATAAATTAGGAAAAATGAAAGACGGGGGGTGAAAGAAAATGATGGAAGAGTTAAATCTAAAGCTGTTCTATTTTTCGATTATACTCCCTCAGTTTATCATTTTCTAAATAGTTTCTAATTTGATACAATATTTCATTAGATCAAAACCTAAATACTTGCACCCGAAGGGTGCATATATTTGCTAGTACATATAAAAATAAAATCAATTTTACAAAACAAAATAAATTTACATAAGTACAAGGCTTGGTTGAAAAGTTCATAGGCTGACTGAGATGTTCTCATGTAATATGTTCAAATAAGGTTTATTTATCCACATAGTACCCTTTACTGTCCATACATTTCTTCCATTGGTGTTGCAATGCTTGGATCCCATTGAAAAAAAATCAGCAGCAAACTGAGGTGCTTTCATGGAATGTGACCAAATAAAGTTTATTTATCCACATAGTACCCTTTACTGTCCATACATTTCTTCATTGGTGTTGCAATGCTTGGATCCCATTGGAAAAAAAAATCAGCAGCAAACTGAGGTGCTTTCATGGAATGTGACCAAATAAAGTTTATTTATCCACATAGTACCCTTTACTGTCCATACATTTCTTCCATTGGTGTTGCAATGCTTGGATCCCATTGGAAAAAAAATCAGCAGCAAACTGAGGTGCTTTCATGGAATGTGACCAAATAAAGTTTATTTATCCACATAGTACCCTTTACTGTCCATACATTTCTTCCATTGGTGTTGCAATGCTTGGATCCCATTGGAAAAAAATCAGCAGCAAACTGAGGTGCTTTCATGGAATCTGACCAAATAAAGTTTATTTATTCACATAGTACCCTTTACTGTCCATACATTTCTTCCGTTGGTGTTGCAATGCTTGGATCCCATTGGAAAAAAAAATCAGCAGCAAACTGAGGTGCTTTCATGGAATGTGACCAAATAAAGTTTATTTATTCACATAGTACCCTTTACTGTCCATACATTTCTTTCATTGGTGTTGCAATGCTTGGATCCCACTGGTAAAAAAAAAAGTCATTATCCACAACTATGATGTCAGCCTATGAACTTTTCAGCCCATTCTTCTAGTTGGCAGGCATAAGAATTACTGCAATCAAAAATTGAATCAGTAAGCCCCAAATTCAAATCCTGGTTGAGCCTTTTTGTATTCACTTTGCATAAATATCCCTTAAGAAAAGTATGAATCTATCTCTTCTCCTTATCTATGAGTAAAATAGTAGAGAAAAATGGGTTTTATAACATTAATGGGTCAACCAGTCTAGGAGAGGGATAACTAAATTCAAACTTACTGCCAACATATTGTGAGCCAGTATGGCAGGGTAAGGCCCATTACTCTCCATGTTTTACAGATTTTGGGAAAGGCATGAGTCTTTGCAGTTGACAAAATGGGGTTGTTATGGGTTCAACAAGAGAAAATTAAATCTTAAAAAACATAATCTATTTTGCGGACCTTCTTCTTTATAATATATATATATATATATATATATATATATATATATATATATATATATATGTAGTATATTAAGAAAAATGAAAAAACACAGGTTTAAATGGGTTAAGTTGTGAGTTTATTGGCCAACGCTGCAGTGTTTCAATCTATTAATTAGATCATCTTCAGGGCATTTGTTGGTATATGGAAGGTGATAAGAAATTTTTTATCACAGAATAACGAGAAAAGCGAGTGGTAGTCCTTGTTATTCATCTGTTAAAAAATTTTTTTTCAAAAATCAGCAAGAACCTACATCAATCAGCTCTGTGCAGCATCCAGAAACTGCACAGAGCTGATTGGTGTAGGTTTTTGGTGGTCAGCCCACACTGGTGTGCCCAGGTGTAGGTAGACCTGCCAGGGGTGATGACCAATAGGGACGGTTGGTGAGAGAGAGTCATGGGAGCCTGTGCTGATAGTATTCCCTGATGATAATCATCATCATGTTATTGTTCATATTTAAAAAAAAAATTGTTAGATCTTTAAATTTTAGGATTAAAAAATGGTGGAATGTATTAAGAAACAAAGAACTCATAAGTGATGTTCTCCTGTGGACACACCAGTGTGGGCTGACCAGCTAAAACCTACAGCAATCAGCTCTGTATGGATCCTGGATGCCATATAGAAGACCTGCCAAGGAGTGATAACCAATAGGGACGGTTGGTGAGAGAGACTCATGAGAGCCTGTGCTGATAGTATGCCCTGATGATAATCATTATCATGGTATTGTTCATATAAAAAAACTTGCTAGATCTTTAAATTTTTAGATTAAAAAACGTTTGAACCTATTAAGAAATATAAAGAACTCATAAGTGATGTTCTCCTGTGGACACACCAGTGTGGGCTGACCAGCTAAAACCTATAGCAATCAGCTCTGTGTGAATTCTGTATGCCACACAGAAGACCTGCCAAGGAGTGATAACCGATAGGGACGGTTGGTGAGAGTGACTCATGAGAGCCTGTACTGATAGTATGCCCAGATGATAATCATTATCATGGTATTGTTCATATCTAAAAAAAAAACTTCTTGTCAGATCTTTATGTTTTTAAATTAAGAAATGGTGGATGGAACCTTTTAATAACCCTAAAGAACTCATAAATGACCGTTCTCATGTGGACACACCAGTGCGGGCTGACTAGCAAAAACTTACATCAATTAGCTCTGTGTGGATTATCATCATTGTATTGTTTATATCTTAAAAAAAAAAACTTCTTGTCACATCTTTAAATTTTTAAATTAAAAAATGGTGGTACCTATAAAGAAACATTATGAACTTGGCAACAATATCCCATCAACGGACAAGAAATATCTTTTAAAAAATGGTTAAAAATAATGTCTTAAAATAATCCCAAACTTCTTGATAATAATCAAGAAAACAGTATTAAAAATAATTTCAATATCTATCATAGTATTTGACAAAACTGGGTTCAAAATAATCATATTCATGATAATAATTGAAAAAATAATGTTCAAAATAATCATAATAAAAATTATGTGTTCAAAAATAGTACTCAAAATTATATAAGAAAATATACACAAAAAAAAAACTGAATGTTAAATAGTGTTTAAAATAATCCCAGTCTCTCTGATAATCGAAGAAAAAGTGTTCCAATTAATTGAAAAATGTGCAGTGGTACCTTGACGTGAGGGTTTAATTCATTCCACTTGTAACATAATTTCCTCATCTATCAAATCAATTTTCTCCATTGAAATAAACAGAAATTGCATTAATCTGTTTTAGTTCCCCTCCCAAAACACCCTAAGTTTTTGCTGTT
This sequence comes from Doryteuthis pealeii, assembly GCA_023376005.1. Classification (NCBI taxonomy): domain Eukaryota; kingdom Metazoa; phylum Mollusca; class Cephalopoda; order Myopsida; family Loliginidae; genus Doryteuthis; species Doryteuthis pealeii. The sequence goes on along the minus strand of CM042151.1, from coordinate 8,167,148 downwards.
GTTTTTTAATGAGAAAAACAGTACTGTATTGTATAAAAACATAATAAAAATACAATATTTTAAATTATATATTGTATGTTTTAATGTTTATTTTTTTCATAAATAATATTTTTCTTGGGCATAATAAATTTTGAAACCTAAATGTTGTTAATTGACTTGTTAACATAAGTGTATCTGAAGATCGTTTGTACCTCAAATTTTATCCCTCAACACAAAGCAACAAAAAAATTGACCAAGTGACAGTTTATAAGTTGGGAAACTTGTAAATTGGGGCACTTGTACGTCAAGGTACCGCTGTAATAATAATAAAAACGTGTGTTCAAAAAAAGTGCTCCATATTATTAAAAAAAATATTCACAATAATAACTGAGTGTTGAATAGTGTTTAAAATAATCCCAATATCTCTGATAATAGAAGAAAAAGTGTTAAAATTAATTGAAAAATGTATGTAAGATAATTCCATTCTTTCTTATAATAACAAAAAAAAAATCAAAATAATCATATTCCAGATGATGGAAAAATGGTGTTAAAAATTGTAAAGTTTTTAAATGCCATCCTTGGCCAGTTGAAAAGGGCTTAAAGAAAGTCCTGTGTTATGGAATCCTTTGGTAAGCGTATAAGTCCTATCCTGCGAATTGGTAAAGGTCCAGTGTTTCAATCCTATGTCCGTAGTCAAAGAGTGTCAACGTAGTTATGACCAGTATGGTTGTTTAAGTATTGTATCAACCTCAGAGTACTGCCAGTGATTGGCCAAGAGTTTGATCACATGTTTCTCGCTGAATCTATAAGTAGGAGCAGGCGTCTAGCACCCACCTTATATCTCCAAAAATCTCAACACACCCCCTATTTTGGTATAAGGTGGGCTGTTCCATTCAGAAATATTATATCATTATTTCATTCAGAAATATTAAAATTATTTTTGTTTTATTTTATTTTGTTACTGCTGATCCTATTTTTATTAATTAATCCTATTTTTATTAATATTTTTATTATTATTATTATTATTATTTTGTTATTCATAATCTAATTCTTAACCTTATCATTACTGCCAATATTATTGTTAATATTAGTATTATTTTTATTCTTTATTTATTTATTTTTTTTTTATAATATCTCCAAAAATCTCAACAAAAATTATCATAATCTTTCTGATAACATTTAAGAAAATAGTTTGTATTTTCTAGAGTTTTGGGACAGTTATCCTCATCTTTATTCTTATATACACAACATTTTGGACAATGTGCCCTCTGTCCTTCTACAGGTGTTTCCAGTCAAACTCGGAAACCCTTTTGTCGTGATTGGGAACCTTCATGTAATTTTGAACTGAACCCTTTATTCAATCCATTGGGGGTAGATTTTTCGCATTCCATTAACCATGACTGGGTACAGGTGTTAAGCTATGTGAAGTGTAGAATAATCATACTAGTTCCAATTACTGTCGAATTGGTAAGACAAGACAGCAAGCAGTCGTAACTCAATATGAACCTGGTTTGCTGCAGAGACTACTGCAAAATGGCAGGTTATTTATGAAGCTTCAGAACATCATACAAACCAAGCAGCCAATCAGGACTCAAGGAATGGAATCACCCAAATGCATGAGTGGACTATTCTGAATTCCCATAAGTACCAGTTGTCTTGACTCTGGTTCAGTTGTGCTTGGCTAGTTGCTGTTGTTCAAACCAATAGTAGACTGACTGACTGACTGACTTCAAGTGAGCATCTTAATAACTATTGAACAGTCTCACCACTGCTTAACTTTAATGATCTAGTGGTAACTAATGCTTTCAGCATGACTTGATCGTAATCTGTCAATGTGTGTTTGTGTGTGTGTATGTATATATATATATATATATATATATATATATGAGAATGAACAAGATGGAATGCTGTGGTAATTATCTCTAGTTGATGCCTCAGAACATCATACAAACCAAGCAGCCAATCAGGACTCAAGGAATGGAATCACCCAAATGCATGAGTGGACTATTTACTATTACATAAGTAATGCCCACACAACCAAACCAGGTAATAGGACCGGTGAAATCTAAAGTATCCATTTATGTGTAAATATCAATAATACCCTTGGGAAAGGTAGGAATCCAAACTATTCTAATTCCAGCTATGAGTAAATAGTAGGACAGACTTGGTATGTCAATCAGTCTAGAAGGAGAAGGACAACTCTCAATTGAAACCAGTTGTAGACCTGGAGGGTTATTTAAAAAAAAAAATATTGCTTGAGGGGGATGGGAAAAATTAAATAAAACGTTTAATATTTAAAAAAAATAAATTACTTACTTAAAAAGCATCACCCCACTGAGATATGTTTTGTTTTATGACAGTAAGGACCACCAAAATGTTTCTAAAGATTTCTGATTTAATTATTCAGACACTTCTTACTGTTATAGAAAAATTAAAGATTGAACGAGTAAAATATATTTTCTTTGGATTTCATAAAATGAAATAAAATGACCTAGTAAAAAAAAATTCCTCTAATATATTTTAGGAAAATATTTTAAACATAAATTCATCTAAAGGTGTATAAGTATAAAAATATTCATGAAAATTTGACTCTTAATTGATTTTTCATAGAATTAAAAAAAAAAAAAATTACTGTGACGTAAGCAGTGACGTAGTTTCGGTTACAGACAAAAAGAAACTGAATCTCCATTATTAATAGATTTATCAGGATAAGATAATCCAATTGAAGCATTTTTTGTTTAAAAGAAATTATGAAAATTATATTTCATGGATAAAATTGTAGTTCCCTTTCCCTAATATAAACATTTTTTTAAATAAAATAGTCATTTAATAAGCTTAGCTTAGTTTGGCACAAGGCCAGAAGGCAGTGAGACCTGAATTCACTTGCAATGGTTTGCTAGCCTTGCTCACTGAACACTGCACCACGCAAGGTGCCCAGAAATTTTTTTAAAAAGTATATATATGCTATGGGCATCCCATGGCACATATACATTGTTTGTGTATAGAAAATATTGTAAATTATCGGGAGTTTTAAAATGAGAATTTAAAAAAATATCCCCCAAGATAACAATTATATATATATATCCATGGGAAATTCATAAAAACATATTTGAAAAAAAGTTTAAAAATAATGTAAAAAAGTATTTTTTAAATAGTGTTTGAAATAATCATAATTTTGCAGAAAATAGTGTTTAAAATAATCATAATTTTGAAAAAATAAATAGTGCAAAATAATATTTCTGATAAAAAGTGAGAAAACAGTGTTAAAAAAATAATCATAATAATACAGACAAAAAGTTGAAAAAAAATAGTGTTCAAAATAATCATAATATTCCATTGAATGCAAAAAATTGTTTGAAATAATTATAATATTTCAGATCCTAATTGAGAACATAGTGTTCAAAAATCATAATATTTCATACAATATTTGAAAAAATAGTGTTCAGAATTATAATATTCCATATAATAACTGAAAAAATAGTGTTCAAAATAATTAATATTATTAAAAATGATTTTTAAAAAAGTGTTCAAAATTATAATATTCCATATAATAACTGAAAAATAGTGTTCAAAATAATTAATATTATTAAAAATGATTTTTAAAAAAGTGTTCAAAATTATAATATTCCATATAATAACCGAAAAAATAGTGTTCAAAATAATTAATATTATTAAAAATGATTTTTTAAAAAGTGTTCAAAATTATAATATTCCATATAATAATTGAAAAAAATTGTGTTCAAAATGATTATAATATTCCATATGATAACTGAAAAAATAGTGTTTGAAACAATATCTAAGAATAAAGAGATCAACATGGATGGCAGATCATAAAAACATAATCAATTCTATAGAAAATATTAAACCTTAGCTTATAACACAATCTGTTTTGAGTTGTTGAAGTTTTTTATAGAATTTGATAAAAGATGAAACCATTACAAAGCAACAGATCAAATCAGACAAATAATTCTCAAATCATATTCAATTCTTATGATATTAGAACTGGGAAGGTAATGGCTAACTCAGCTCATTCATGGACACTATTTTCTGGTGTTTTTTTGTTTTTCTTTTTAAATCAGTTGCTAAATTATTTAATCTATGGCTCCCTATGTATCTAAAGTGTGTATGTAGTAGTCTCTGGTGGTATCTCATACAAATGAGATAAGGGGTAATGGTTTCTTATATACAACATTTGAAAATGAAGATTATTATTATTATTATTATCGTTACTACTACTACTACTACTACTACCAAAATAAAACTCCCTCTGGTTGGTGTAAAAATTAATTTTTGAAAGATATTGTCTGATGTGGGTGGGAGCTAAAACTTCAATGTCAGAGGATTTGTATCATAAATAAGTAAAATCATCAAATTTATTAAAGGTATTAAAAAAATAAAACAATTTGAAATGAAAACTTAGTTCTGTCCCCCTCAAATAAAATATTGCATGCATCTATTAATAATTAATTAGATAATTATTTTGAATATTTTACACACAATTTTTTATTTGTAAACTTTTTAGTTAACCTCTTGAAACAGAAATAAATGACTATTTCATGTTTGTAAATAATTTTCTCATAAAACTCTATATGTTAGGTAACTTTAAATACATATCAATAAAATAAACTATATATAAATATATAATAGCAGGAATGTATTCATTAAAACTTATTTTAAAAACAATTAAAAAACAATAAGGAGCATCTAAGATGGCATACTCAAATTTTGAGTGTATATAATATAAAGGTTGTTCTTTATTCTGTGTATTAACAATTCTGGGTAATGTGGTGTAAGCAGTGACATAGTTTTGGTTACAGACAAATTGAGATGGACCTTTTTTTTATTTTTTTATTATTATTATAATAATAATAATAATAATAATAATAATAATAAAAATTTGGACCTTGCCAGAGAACTAAAAAAAGTTATGGAATATGAAAGTGAAGGTGATACCTATTGTAATTGGTGCACTTGGAACAGTCCCAAAAGGATTGGAAAAGGGTCTGGAATGTTTGGAAATCAGAGGAAGGGTTGAAACCATTCAGAACACTGCACTGCTGCAATCTGCCAGAATACTCAGAAGAGTACTGGAGACCTGAGGAGACTTGCTGTCACTCAGACTCCAGAAAGACCATCAGCTAACGCTGATGTGAAAACTCAAAAGGAGTAAATAATAATAATATCATGAAAACTAATGGAATGACTGAATTTTTATTTGTTACTTTAAAAATCTGAATAACAAAATAAATATTGTTGTATGCCAAATTCTAATTTCTTTCCCAATTCTGTTCACCCAATTTGATGTATGGAAAATTGAAGCCATTTCCTTTTGCAGTGTAACATTCAAAAGTCATTCTAGATTTTTACTTGCATACAGGAAACCTTTCAACTTAAAACTCTTCAAATAGTTTGAGATGTTCCCTTTCTGTCAGCTGGGGATATATTGGTTATCATATATAGAATTATGCTATTGTCAACCTGGTAGGTGAAAGTTAATTTTTTTTGTTTTTGTTTTTTGTTTTCTTTTCAGAGTAGCAAAGTAGGTTCATGGATGAAGCTAAGTAAGAATGGCCAAAATTTTGACATGACAGCACCTCTCACTTTCTTTAAACTTTTCTAAAAATTTAACATTGTAAATTGTCACTTATTTTGATTTTTTTTCTATTTTGGATAGGACTTTTTTTTTTTTTTTTTTTAAAGAAAAATGTTTTTCTTTTTTTTGTTGCTAAGTCAAAATTATTGGATACAAGAAAGCATTTATTTTTATCTGAAAAAAGAAAAATCTTTTCAAGCAATATCTAATATTTAAAATTGTAAATTGTCATTTATTTTGATTTTTTTCTATTTTGGGAAAAGACATTTTTTTTTTCTTTTTGAGAAAAACAAGATTTTTTTTGTTGCTAACTCAAAATTATTGGATTAAAGATACACAAAAGCATTCAATTTCATTTAAAAAGAAAAAAAAATCCTTTCCAGCAATAGTTTTTTTTTACTAAAACATGCTTTTATGTACATATCACACATTCTTTTGTAAATTTCATGTGGTTTGCACTTTTCAGTCTCAAAAACTTGATGACAGACCTCTGTTCAAGCTTGAAGCACACTGTTTGATTTGCCACCATTTTGAATAACCTCAAAACAAATATTTTTCCAAGATTAAAATAATTTTTTATATAAGCTAATCCCCCCCCCCTAAAAAAAACAGCGTTTACATTCATTGACAAAAATTCTGAAGATTTTTTTGCTTTAATCAAAATAATTCCCCTTATTTGTTGAATGACCCTCTTATACATCTACCTGGGTGGCCTGAATTCTAGCCAGAGAATACCCATTTTTATATCACTATTGCCTATAAAATAATGGTGTGAAATAAAAGATAACTCTGTTTTATAATTTCAGCAATTCTTCAGCCAGAAGCCCAGAGAAGATGGTCCCAGTGAGGAGTGTCTCAGGGGCCTGGGGCTAGTAGCCCAGGAGCAGGGGCCAAGAGTATTGGTGGATGGTCATGGTTCTAAGGGTTAAGAGTCAAACAGAGATTAATTGAAAAGGGATAAAATTAAATCAGAGATCATAATAAGGTAAGATTACCATCATCATCATCATCATGTCACACAAACAGCACAGATACCTCTGTAGGGGATTATCTTCCTTTTGCCGGAAGAGTTATCTTCTCATTGCGTTGCTGTTTCTTCCCACTAGGGGGACCTCTAGTAGTTAAGCGCGTTCATTCAAACGCTGCTTCCTCTTTTAGCTGGACACTTCTCAACGAACTGCTATGGACTAGAGTCTATCTACCCCCTTCTCGGTGGGGCTTTTGCCTCCCCCCCTTACATTACTGTAAGTCCTTTATACAGCATGGACTATCCTTTAGTTCCATGTCTGTGACTCTTATATGTTAGGTAAATTTGGGTATCTTGTTTATACCTAAATATTGTATATGTATTTACATGTTCTATTCTCCTGTACATTTGTATATTATCGTTTCCATGTGCTGTTATATACATATTAAATGTTTTGTCTCACAACGTGTCGGAAATGTATATTATTCAATTATCAATCTTGAATCATACACTTCCTATCACGCAAGTAAGAAAAACAAGACACACTGGACACTGCTGGAGAAGTATGGACGAATTCATAAGTGACGTTCTCCTGTGGACGCCTACACATGGACACACCCAAGTGAGCCAACTAGCAAAGATCATTGATCAGCTCTGTGTGGATGTCGTGAGGAGGAATTGCCAGGAGAGATGACCAATAAGGACAAGGTAAGATATTCCACAGAAATTATTAAACAGCAAGAATGGAAGCGGATGGGACACATAGAGTATCATCCAAAAACAAGAACAACTCTTTTCTTTCCTGCCACACTGTAGCCCCAGTTTTCCAGTGCTTGAATGGCAGAAGGTAAATTTAGGCTTAGGAGCCCAGGGCTCATAGGATTAAGATGGTCACTGATGTTCATAATGTAAAAAAAGTAAAGTAGACATAGTTGTCTATATTCAGCATCAACCAGTCAGTAAGGGAGTCTATCCCCTTTTAACATATGCTAGACCAGGATGATTGTTTTGGCTGAGGTGAATGCCACACTACTGTCAGCTCCCAGATGCTTTACCACACAGATCAGATTATCCAAACCGTGCTACTCATGCGCTGAGTTGGCTGGGACCAGTATTGAATCCAGAAACTTTTAATTGTTAAATATCCGTGCTCTCAGCAATATCTGATGATGATGATGATGATGATGATGATGATATGTTATTAAACGTGCTGAAGACCTGCCAGGAGTGATGACTGATATAAATAGGTGGTGAGAGAGAGAGAGAATCATGGGAACCCATGCTGTCAACACTACCTGATAATGATGATATGTTATTAAATGTGCAGAAAACCTGCCAGGAGTGATGACTGATAGGGATGGGTGGTGAGAGATAGAGAGATAGAGAGAGAATTATGGGAATCACTGATGATGATATGTTATTAAACATTAAACATGCTGAAGACCTGCCAAAAGTAATGACTGATAGGGACGGGTGGTGAGAAATAATCATGGGAATCCATGCTGTCAGCACTGTCTGACAATGATGATATGTTATTAAACGTACTGAAGGACTGCCAGAAGCAATGACTAATAGGGGCGAGTAGCGAGAGAGAATCATGGGAATCTGTGCTGTCGGCATGACCCGATGACGATGATGATATGTTATTAAATGCGTAGAAGACCTGCCAGGAGTGATTACTGATAGGGACGGGTGGCAAGAGAGAGTCATGGGAATCCATACTGTTGGCATGACCTGCTGCTGCTGCTTCTGCTTCTGCTGATGATGAACAGGATATGATTAACATTGAGCTTACTGGTTGCTGAAGGCAGAAATTTGAGTGAATATTTTTTATTTTTAAATCTTTAATTTGGGATGGTCTTACATTTTTCTTTCTAATTAAATTAAATCATTAATGTTTAAAACAAGGTTTGCTGAGTTGAATTTGAATAAAGAATTTAATTAATTAATAATTAAACATAAAGAAGTAAAATATTCGATTGGATGCAGATGTCCCAGCCAGCTGGAACCATGTGGAGAAAATATGATTGGTCATTTCTGGTTTTATGATTATTTTATATTTTAAATTAATATTCAGTTTAGTATTTAATTAATTTCCTATAAGTCTAACATAAACAAAAGGGGAACCACTCTTGACTGATAAATTATTTATTTTCCCATTAAACTAACCCTAAACCCGTCTTCATTTTTCCTAGTAGATCATTCGAATCACGCACAAGGCGGTCTTCCTATCTATAGCTCTGCTGGTGAGGCCTAATAGGCCGAAATGTACATACAGAGATTGATTTTTCTCGATTTGTTTAGCCTTACATTGGAATAGGTATGCCAGCCTAACTAATTAATTATTAATTAATTAACTTCCAAAATTAGGTACGACTTCAATTAAGCACATATTCTCTCAAAAATTGTCGGCTAAAAAAAACATATCAAAACACATTGTTTGTGCATTTACTTCTCATACTGTCGTGTAGAAAAAGTCACTATAAGAGGAATAATACCTACCTCTAAACATAAATAAATAAATAATTTATCAGTCAAGAGTGGTTTCCCTTTGTTTATGTTAGACTTATAGGAAATAACCAATTAACCTATGTATGAGGTGTGTCTGAAAAGTAATGAGACTGTTGTCATAAACAATTCATTTAAAATCCCAAACAATAAACTAAATGTTTTCTCCTCCAAAGTTGTCCCCACTTGAATCTAATGCACTTTCCCATCCTACTCTGTCATGCTTCTCTGCCCTGCTAAAAGAAGTCTTCTGGTATGTCCCTCAGCTCCATCAATACAGACTTCTTTATGGCCTCAATGCATTCAAAACGGGTCTCATCAAGGAGACCCTTCAGCTTGGGAAAAAGAAAAAAGTCATGATTTATCCTGCCACAACTATCGCCCTTCCTGTGCACTTCCTGAGATGCAGTTTAGCATCAAAAGAAAAACAAGCTTTCAAGGTTGACAACTTGAAAAGCAATTATTCCTCATTTTTTTAAATTCACTTTCATGAAGAAATATTTTTATGGTTGTCTGTCATTTTTTTTGTTAGATAATTCAGTCTGCATAAAAATTCAACATGGAATTGTGAAATAAAGAATTTTTAAAAATCTATTAGGATCATAATCATAACTCGGTAATTCCATGTCAAATCTTCCAGGCCATGTCACTCACCCCCTACAATTTTTCTGTAATTTTGTCCAAGTATGGATTATGTTAAAGTTAGACAATCCTCAAAATTTGAGCTTCCAATTACAAAAATTGGCACTTATGTCGATTTTTATCTCTCCAAATTTGATGCGGTTCGCGAAAAATGGCGACTTTTTGTAATCTATTTTTGTCAGTAAAATGAGTTCTGGAGCTTCCCTACTACTAAAAATTGGTTTATAAAGGCATTTTTGCCCAAGGAATAAAAAAAAAAAAAAAGAAAAAAGCTATCAAAAAAATCTTAAAGTTAACCAATTTTAAGTTATTGATGATTTCTGATTTTTTCATAGCAAGATCAATATCCCGATGTGGCACTGCATCTATGACAAAAAAAAATTTTCTATCATTATTTCACATATGTTGAACATTACTTGTACCAAAAAGATAGTTTTGCTCAATCTATAGGAGGCGTATGTGGTATAATGGTTATTGTCATAGGAAATGGACACGGCAACATGAGTTCAAAGCTTTTTGTATTTCAGATTGCATTTATACCCTTGCAAAAGGCATACATCCAACTATTCTCCCTCCAGCTATGGGTAAATAGTAGGGCAAACTGAAAATTTAAAAGTGTCATTTGAATCTATGTCACCAAATTCAATGGAGTGACAACAAAAGTCAGAAAAAAAATGAAAATAGTGCATACAAGAAAGAATTCTGTTCAAAGATGCTACAATCGTCTGAAGAAGGTTGAGAGGCACACCAGCCAAAAACATTGGAATAAAAAGAAATGAAGATGGTTAGTTTATTAACTAATAAACTAAGAAATAATCCATCTCAGAAATTTAGACAATACATGGATGGCCAGTGAATACAACAACCAACATATAGTAATCAAAATAACAAAGATAGAGATACTAGTTTGAAAAAGAAAAGAAAAGAATAAGAGCAATAGTTCATCTCAGAACTTTAGACAATACATAGATGGCCAAAGACTGCAACAGCCAAAATATAATGATCAAAACAACAAAGATAGAGATACTATTTTTTTTAAAATTATAGAATAATAGCAATAGTTCATCCCAGAACTTCAGACAATATATGGACGGTCAGAATATGGTGATCAAAACAACAAAGATGGGGATATTCTGAAAAATTAATTGAATAATGGCAATAATTAATCTCAGATCATATAAGCACGGCCAGAGAAAGCAACAGCAAAAATATAGTGATCTAAACAACAAAGATGGAGATACTCGTTTGAAAAATACACTGAATATAAAAACATTGAAAATAAAAATGAAACCTTTGTGAATTAATCAATTACTGATTAATTATAAGCATGTTTTTTAAAAATTACCTTCATCTTTCTGATATGTATCAATGTTTGAAATGTCTTAAATGAATGTATTATTTGGATTATTCGGACTATTGTCCTCATCTTTATTGTTATCTGCACAATGTTTCGGCTTATGTGCCCTCCGACCTTCTTCCGGTATTCCTTGTCGGACTCGGGAACTTTCTTGAATAATCCAAATTATCAGGTAGTCAAAAAAATTACTGATTACTTCCAGGTATGTTTGTAAAAATGACTCCTTCTGATATGTATCACTGTTTGAAATGTCTTAAATGTATGTATTATTTGGATTATTCGGACTATTGTCCTCATCTTTATTGTTATCAGCACAATGTTTCGGCTGATGTGCCCTCCGAACTTCTTCAGGTATTCCTTCTTGAATAATGCAAATAATCCAAATTATCAAGTAGTCAAAAAAAGGGAGACTTATAAACTGGTCTTGGCTACCTCGTCTCACCACTCAAGAATTTCTCCAAAGAAAAACAAAAAAAAACAAAAACAAAAAAAAACAAACCCTTGCCAATGTTCTTCAATGCGTTGGTCCAAAACCGTAATTTTTTCTTTTCTTAACAAGTTCTAGTCGCATTATTCAGGTGGCTTGTGAGTCTTCTGGTGGGTTCGTAAGTGACACTTCTGTGAAAACTTCTTACCACAAGTCTCACAGGAGAAAGGTTTGCTCTGGGTGTGGATGGTGAGGTGTGTCTTAAGAATATCCCGCCGTAAGAAAACTTTACCGCAGACTTCGCACTCAAATTTCTTTTCCTGCGTGTGGCTCAGCTTGTGCCTATTCAAGTGGCTACTCTGGATGAACGATTTCCCACATGTGTCACAGCTGTAGGTTTTGGCTTTGGGTATCGGATCTTGATGCGTATCACTGGATGGAGCAGCAACCAAATTCTCTTCCAGATGTGTTGTGGAATGGCGTCTGAGATGAGCATTCTGTGAAAAGGTCTTGCCGCAAATGTTGCAGCAAAAGGGTTTGCTCCCCGTGTGCACTGTCCTGTGCCGTATCAAATGCCCGGTCTGTGAAAATGCTTTGCCGCAAACCTCACAGCTGAAGGGTTTGTCGCCTGTGTGCACCCTTTTGTGGATCTTCAGCCGCTCATTTATTGAGAAGGCTTTGCCGCAAATGTCACATTTGTATTTCTTATCTGGTGAATGGCTTTTCATGTGTCGGTTAAGGTGGCTGGTTTGGGTAAAGCCCTGCCCACAGACATCGCATCTGATTGATTTTTCTTTATTGTGAGTCTGTTTAGGAAACTGGAGGGGTTCACTTATAGGGAAAACTTCACTGATGATATCGCACGCGTATTCCTTTGTAGTTGGAGGGGAATCCTGGTTGGCCGTTACCAGCATGTCACTATTCAGCTCGGTGACATCGACAGATAGATCTTCTGAAATTGGCTGGAAAAGATCAATTTTGGAAAATACATCTTGCCAAATATCAACATTTTCAAAGCATTTATCAATATCACTCAGTTCCATGGCAAGGGAAATATTGCACTGGTTCAAAAGGGTTGACGACAATGTACTGAATGACCAAGGAGAAGGAAAGAAAGTAGTTTTCTTTTGTCAGTGTCAGCAGTTCTGAAAAAGAAAAGAAAATACCAAAAATATTTTTTACTGAAAGTCATTTTACAATTGGTGATATCAAGTTTATTGAGCTGATTTAAAACACAAAAATAATTAAATATTTTCCTTTTTTTATTTTAATTTGGAACTTAATTCAAAAAAAGAAAATAAATAGCTGATATTTTAAGAACTTAATATTAGAAAAAAAGAAATAAATAGCTTTATTTGTGATAGTTAATATTTTATTTATTTTTGAAGACATTATTTTTCATTCGCAAGTTTTTTTGCGTGCTATTAAGCGATTTGCATTTATTTCGTAAGGTAATACTAGGTACCACAATTTTCACTGTGAAATTTATCCCCCCCCCCCCATATCTAACACAATAAAACTTGCATAAAGGTTAATAGAATCTTGAAAAAAAATTTTTCCATTCAAAAGAAGAAACATTAAAAAAAAATCCTGATGATTTTTTTTTAATTTCAGTTTACGAAAATAATGAAAATTATAAACGAAAAACAATGTTTACATTTTTGCGCCGTTAAATCAATTGAGATTTAACGTAGCCAAAAACAAGTTATGACTACCAGGCTTTTAAAAAATTCTATGAAAAATCAATTAATGGTCTGATTTTCACAAAAATTTCCATTTTAATGAAAATATGCCTGAATAGTTTTTTTTCCTAATATTCAATACAGAAAAAATATCAGCATCTTATATCAGAGGTGAGTTTTGAAAAGTATCTAGGATAAACAAATATGATATTACAGTAGAATTAAAGATAAGTAAAGTCATCGGGCCGGCCTAAAAGTGGTATCAGCTGAAGAATAATTAAAGTTCCAATTACCGTCGAACTGGGAAGTCAAGGCAACAAACGGTTGTAACTTAAATACAAACCCAAATGCTACAAAGTCCACTGCAAAATGACAAAGTATATATAAGACTCCACAATGTCATTCAAATCAAGCAGTCAAGCAGCCAATCAGAACTCAAGGAATGGAATCACCCAAATCACCCAGATTCATGGATGGATCATTCTTGATTCCTATTTATAACCATTGGAATCGAAAGCGAAGAAGTCTATCGCCTATTCATTAGTGCTAGACCAAGGAGGTTGTTTTGGTGTCTGAGGTGGAGTGCCACACCTGCCATCAGCTCCTCACTTTACTGCACAGATCCCTGTGCTACTCATTGGTGAGGGCTAGTATCAAACCCGGAACCTTGTGGTTCCTAGTTGGATGCTCTACCAACTGAGCTAAGCCGTCCTTTAGAATTAAAAGATAATCAATGATAATTAAAGACTGAACATACAGTTTGGTTTGGTTGGTTTGATTTTATGGCATGCCAACCCTTGTTGGGCTATTTTATGCTGTTTTAAAGATGTTTTGTTCTATTAATGCTTGATGAGTATTCAGATTTTTTTAACCAATCACCTTTAAGCACCCCAGGGGCGACCTGGATTCAGAAGGACATGTTTCGCTTTGCACCGTCAACATCCGGTTGTTGTTAACGGACGATTTTTAGACGCATTTTTTTTTTAATTATAAAACTAACCCCTAACCCACAACCCCCAACCCCCAACCCTAGCAAAATCTTTTTTTAAATAAATACTTTTTAATATTAACTATCTGTAGAGGCACATTGAAAATAAATAAACATCTCTTTTGTTTTAAGTTTTATTTTTTAAAAATAACAATATTAGTTTATCTTTAGTGCAAAATTAATTTTTTCACATATGCTAACAAAAGCAACATGAAATAGCTAATTTTTTTTTAACTTAAAATCAAAAACTATGTTATCAGATTAAGAATTAAAAATTAATATTTTTTCCTAATTTAAAAAAAGAATTATTGTTATTGTTGAAAAATATTCATCAACTTCTGATTAATAAGCAAAACTTGTGATTTATTAAAAGTAATGCTCTGGTGCCAGAGTGGCGATTGAGCGTGATTTAGGAATGTCCCATAAAACTGTTAACTATTCCCGTGTAAACTTGTTTTTTATTTAAAGTTTGTAAATAAAATAAACATTTTTATCTAAAAAAAAAAAAAACAACTATTGAAATAAACATATCTGCATGCATTTCTCTTCTGTCTTTTGTTTATAATTTTATAATTAAAAATAATGCGTCTAAAAATCGTCTGGTAAAAAAAAAAAAAAACAGATTTTGACGGTGTAAATGAAAAACATGTCCTTCTGAATCCAGGTTGCTCCTGGGGTGCTTAAAGGTGACTTGGTCCAATTTCTTTTTTTTAACTCAATTTAAAAAAAAAAAAATTTCAACAGACTCTTTAAAACTTTTTTTTTTTTCTATTTAACCCATAGATGGGACCCTAACAGGTACTACCACTCCGGATCAGGATGGTGATGAAGGTAAACTCCACACTCCAGAGTTCCAGAGTTGGTACTTCACCACTAGATGCAGTCTAACGTCATACCCAGAACACCAAGACCCTTAGCCACCGCCTTCTAGCACATATTTGATAAAAGAGTTGGGGGTTATCATAAGATCAATATGGTTGGGAAAATCTTATAGGTTCTAGGACTTGACATGACCAGCTGACTTTTTACAAACATTTTTAAAACTCATTTTTTTAACTATTTAACCCATAGATAGGACCCTAACAGGTACTACCACTAAGGGCCAAAGAATATCTGGGATAAACAAATACGATCTTGCAGGTAGAATTCAAGATAATCAACAGTAATTAAAGACTAAATATACACATAGGTTTAGTTTAGTTTGTTGGATTTTATGGCATGTCACCCCAGTTGGGGTATTTTATGCTGAAGATGTTTTGTTCTATTCATGCTTGATGAGTATTCAAAAAAATTCTTTTTAACTCAATTTTTTTAAACAGATTTTTTAAAACTCATTTTTTTCTATTCAACCCATAGATGGGACCCTAACAGGTACTACCACTCAAGGTCAGAGTGGACCTGGGAGTAATGGCAATAAAGATCTTCAGAATTGGAACTTCAATGTGAGATGCAGTTTAACATCATGCCCAGGGCACTAAGAATCTCAGACTCTGCTTTCTGGCACATATATGATAAAAAGGGTTTGCCATAAGGGGAATAGGATTGGGACAATCATATAGGTGCTAGGGCTTAACATGACCAGGTGATTGATCAGAGATGGCCTCTCTGACCACCTTTCTAGCCTAAGTAAGAGCCAAAGTGGAGTGTTGCATATTATTGACTGCTTAGCCACCAAGGTTCCATCCTTAAGTATCAAGTGGCTACTCTGGATGAATGATTTCCCAAACATGTCGCAGCTGTAGGTTTTGGTTTTGGGTGTCGGCTGTTGATGGGTATCACTGGATGGAGCAGCAACCAAATTCTCTTCCAGGTGTGTTGTGGAATGCCGTCTGAGATGAGCATTCTGCGAAAAGGTCTTGCCACAGATCTTGCAGAAAAAGGATTTGCTCCACCCATGGCTAATAAGTGGCCCCATTAAGGGATCTAACCCTTTTGCAGAGGTGCAGTCGATATATTCTTCTGCCTCAGCCAACAGAGCAGCCTATGCATAGGTAAAGTATGGACTGCTATAATTAAAGTTTGTATGTACTGTATGTGTAGCTCTCACAGAGCTTATTCTCTAGGGACTTTGTTAAGGTCCAAGTGGTGCAGCCATACAGTAGCACTGATACAACTATAGCTTGGATAAATTGTTGTCTTAACTTGTTAGCGAGATCGGATTTCCATATCTGTTTATAGCAGACCCTGCCTTCCCTATGTGTGCATTAACACCGCTTTCTGTGGATAATATATTACTACCTAGCCATGTGAATAGTTCTACTGTCTTTAGAGGCTACATAGTTTTAACATATTTCCCTGTCATTTTTTTGTAAACAAAAAACAGAACTTTAGTTTTTGTACGTGTTTGGATCAAAAAGAAAGAAGATATTTCATTTAAACAAAATATCAATATCTTAGTTATTTTTCTGTACATAGTGTATTTAATGTTTTTTTGTTATTGATTTCTAAGAAGAAACTGTAATGATTTTTTTTTGTTTTTTTGTTTTAACTTTTAATAACGTCTTTTCTAAGTACATTTCTTTATTTACTTACAGTGTCGGATTCCGTAAATTTTTTGGCAAATTTAATGTTGAAAATGTATTAAAAATTGATTACATAAGAAATATTATTTTTCTTTTTTTCTTTTTTTCTTTTTTTTTTACTGATGCACATTACATTATATCAATTTGTCGACTAAAATTAAAATTAAACTTTAAATAATCGATTTAATCAATTTTAATTCGTTTTTTAAGAGATAATGTCCGTTTTTTTAGTCCCTATCTAAATAAATACAGATTTTTACATGAAACTTTCTCTAGTCATTCAATCTATGTAACTTAATTATATAATTAATGTATGTAATTTATATGATTAATATACACTAGGTACCACCAATTTTCCCTGTGAAATTTACCCCCATATATTTAACACAATGAAACTTGCATAAAAGTTAATATTATCTTGAAAAGTTTTTGTCCATTCGAAAGAAGAAACATTAAACAAACTCCTGATGATTGAAAAAAAAAATTTTTCAGCTTAGGAAAATAATGAAAATTATCAGCGAAAAACAATGTTTACATTTTTGCACAGTTAAATCAATTAAAATATAATGTAGCCAAAAACAAGTTATGACAAGAGGCTTTTTAAAAAATTCTATGAAATATCAATTAATGGTCTGATTTTCACGAAAATTTCCATAATTACTTACCATTTCATGAAAATATGTGAAATAGTTTTTTCCTAAAATATATTAGGGGAAATATTTTTTTTTACAAGGTCTACCCTCCCCCTATTTTATTTTGTGAAATATGAAAAAAATGAACCGACAAAAACGATTTTTTCTTTTTTTTTTATAAAGATAATTATATGAATAATTATATCAGAAGATTTTTATAAGTTTCAATGTCAGAGCTTTTTAGTAATAGAACCATGAATACAGAATTCTGCTAAAAAAATATCAATAAAGAAACTGACCCTGTTGTAAAAAAACGGACTGTTTTACTTATTTTTCAAGATAACGGTGAGTAATTTTTTCCAATTGGATAATTTGATCTTTGAATTAACTGTTTTTCTATGTAACAACTCTTTTATTTTATTTCTTTTTGCGAGATTTTTAAAAAAAGTTTTAAAATATTTCTTCCTTCAATATGGCCTAAACTGATAACGTGGCCTATTTTGTGGTACTTAATTATTGTACATTGTACATTTGTATAATAATGGTTACCGTCGTAGGAAATGGACACGGCGAGACGAGTTCAAATCCTGGACGAGGCTGCTTGCATTTCGCTAATAGTAATACCCTCAGGAAAGGTATTAACTCTACTATTCTCCTTCCAGCTATGGGTAAATAAATACCAGAATAGACTGGGCTCCTTAACCTGTCTAGGAGAAGGAACACTCTAAATTCAAAGTTGTTAAACTCTGCTTAAGAAATTGACCATCTGTCGTATCCTGCTTGTGCGGAGGGGTTATATATATAATGAAAACCGTGATATTATCTCTTAATAGGACACGCCGAGAAGTATTACCTGTCAATTCAATTTTCGTTTTGTTTTTGTTCACATTCACAAATACTTCAATAATAAAAAAAAATATTCAACTTCGTCTTACCTTCTTTATAAAAACAAAAAAAAACTTTTAAATAAATCCTTTATGAAGTTTTAAATCAAGATAATGGTTGAATTTTAAGTGGGATTTTTCTTTAGTAAAATAAACCAGTGAACAGCATTTTAAAAATAAATAAGAATCATGAAATATTTCGGGATATACAATAAAGGTAGAATTAAACCGGAAATAGCGGTGAATACCCAAAATTAGTCCCTATTTATCTACATAAATAAACAAAACAAGTTTCACACTTAAGAGATAGTTTATATAATTATATTACATTTTGTTTTCGTAAGCTGTCTCTGCTCTAATGGCTAATTTTGCAGGTACTTTCGAGTTTAATTCATTTGCGTGTAATTCAATTTTCCTCGCTATACTAACCCCAATCACCCCATCATCTCACTTAAATAACTAAATAAATCACATCTTC
>CM042151.1:8084954-8148389 GCA_023376005.1 Doryteuthis pealeii | reverse complement strand
TCTACTGCTTCATCATGGGCATGGGGTTAAACTACAGTAACGTTAGACGATAACTCCAATCTTCAAGCGCTACACTTAATGTGACCTTCATATTCAGAAAGTACACGGGTCTCGATCTAAGCATCAAAGTCCACACGCCAAAACAAAGCCTACCTGTTTCCTTTGCATATACGTACATCTTCATATTCTGCCACTTAAACTTGTGTTCCTCTGTCACAATATGTTGCCCGTTCGGCAGTGTTCTAACACATAAAAAGCCTTCTTGCAGCATATCCACTATTGCACATCCCTTCTTCACTGACTACAATGTCCTATCCATGTTTGTGGTAGCACATAGAGATCCATCTAATGTTACCACTGTTTAATAAGAGCTGCATAGAACAGACACTAACTTTTCATTGCTAATACATTCTAGTGTCCCACTAATGGGCCGAAATGGCCATAAAGATCCATGTCATTGTGTGATGACTCTAGTGACCTCTCTGGGAAATCCTAGGAAAAATCAAAACGGATTATCGATAAGAATCAATTCACAAATTCTCATGATTTTGACTATTCATCAATCGTTAAAGGGATTCAAAGCAAAAAATATTCAAACAAATGATTGTAGATTTCTCCAAAGGAAATTGTTCCATCACCAGAAAAAACTGAAGAAATACTACAATAATAGAAAAAATGTCTGTGTCAAACCCTCAGCATGATAGAGCGTAAAGTGGGTGATCCACTAGGTTCCTGCTATGAACAATATTATTTCAGTTGGATAAGCTGATAGGTTTAACCAATGTTATATATACTATTAATATAATAATATATATTATTAACCAGTTGCCAAGATAGGAATCTTTTCAACTTTTGGAAATCAGTTGATACTTCTTACCACAAGGATTTATAGAATATTTCATAACGTTTATCTGAAGATTTGTCAAATCCCAATCTTTGAATGAATGGAAAGTTAAGTAATTTATTTGTTTTATAACTTTAATGTTACATTTCTGGCAGTTCTCCCTAAGAAAACATTAGAAAAAATTTGTACTGAAAAAATTAAAATGTAGATTTTTTTTGAAACTTGGACTATTCTAAGTCGATATTAATTTTGCTATTTTTTTTTATCTGTGATTGAGGAATTTGAGATTTTTTTTTTTCCCTTCTTTATTTCCAATAAATAAATGTTCATTTCTAGTTGGCATTTAATACTACGAAGGATATGTCACCAAAGAAACTCTACTCTATAATGATGTTCTACAAAAGAACAAAAAGCAACTGGTTTAGTATTCCTGGATGGTCAACAATTTCTTTGACTTGTCTGCTAGAATTCTCCAAGGAGTACATGAGCACCATTTTAATGTATTCTATATATGCTAGACTACATACTACAAAACATCACTAGATTCTATAAGAGGAAAAGGCTTCACACCTAAAAAAAAAAGCAAGAAGCTGCCAATACTCCATGCAGAAACTATTATGTGAGGACTATTGCAGTATGATCCAGGCTTCTCGTAATACACTACAAAAGAAATGACTGTAACATAGCCTCAGTGACGTTGAAACGGTATTGGCATCTATGTAAGCTTCAGATTAATAAACGGAGTCGTGATGTTGATAAATAAGATGTAGTAAGCCTCTAAAATTCAGATAGACCACTTCACATCACGGTAGTATATTCTCACTTACGAGAAAATGATCTCAATATACGCAAGTTGGAAAGGCATTTAGAACTGGTATAGACATGATATCAATCACTAGGAAATGTGATCTCTGGATAAGATGAAGCAAGGATGTTTCAGCCGTAGCTCGTATTGGTGTAACTGTTAGATGACCACTTTGGACTATTACAAACTTTAGAGCAAAAAGCTGATGGGAACTACACAAAGCATTACGTGGCTGTCGGAACAAAACTCTTGGAGAGTAGTGCAAAAAGCCGTGTCAGTGTAGTTGTAACTGGCTGCACTACTTGGACTCTAATGAAATGCCTTGGAATGAAAAAGCTAGATGCGAGAACTACACAAGATTACTGTGTGCTGTCTTGAACAAATCCTGGAAGTAGAGGCAAAAAAGCGGGTCACGTGCTATTGATGGTGCACTACATTGGACTCTAATGAAATGCCTGGAGAAAGCTACGATGGAACTACACACAAGATTACTGTGGTCGTCTTTGAACAAATCCTGGAAGTAAAGTGCAAAAAAGGCGTGTCAGTGTATGATATGGCATGCACTACTTGGGACTCTAGTGAAATGCCTGAGAAAAATCTAGATGGGAACTACACAAGATTACTGTGTGCTGTCTTTGAAAACAAATTGGAAGTAGTGCAAACAGATAGCCGTGTCACAGTGGCTGATTTGTATGCTGCACACTTGGACTCTAATGACATGCCTCGAGAAAAGCTTAGATGGAACTACCACAAGATTACTGTGTGCCCTGTCCTTGAACACATCCTGGTAAGTAGTGCCAAAAAAGGCGTTGTCAGTGTATTGATGCGCTCGCACTACTAGTGGGGCACTACTACATGAAAGTCCTTGGAGAAAAAGCTAGACTGGGAACTACACAGAATTACCTGTGTGGCTGTCTTGAACAAATCCTGGAAGTAGTGCAAAAAGGCCGTGTCAGTGCTACATTGTATGGATGCAGCTACCTTCGGACTCTACATGCAAATGCCTGGAGAAAAACTAGAATGGAGAACCTACACGAAGATTACTGTGTGCTTCTTGGAACAAATCCTTCGGACAGATAGCTGCAGAAAAAGGCGCTGCCAGTGCTACTGTATCGGCTGCACTACTTTGGACTCTTCAATGGCAAATGCCTGGAGAAAAAGCTGATGGAACTAACACAGATACTGCTGTGCTGTCTTGAACAATCCATGGCAAGTAGTGCAAAAACAAGCCGTGTCGTGCTAATTGTATGGCTCGCAATACCTTAGGATCTAACCGAAATGCTGGCAGAAAAAGGCTAGATTGAGGAACTACACGAAGAATGCTTACTTGATATCTTGAACAAATCTTGAAGCAAACACCACCACAACAAAAAAAAGTTCGTCCTGGTAATGACATAAACTGCATCAATGGGTGAAGGTATCAAAATTCTGGACTCTGGGTTGGAGTACCCTCTTCACACCTACTACTATTCCCCTGTTAAGGGTCCTACTATGCGTTTAAATAGAGAAAATGAGTTACATAAAAAATGTGTTATAAAAAAAATTGTCGTTAAAAAAAAGAATTTTCAATACCCATCAAGAATGCAACTAGAATGAGTATGTCTTCACTATAAAATAACCAACAAGGGTTGACATGCTGTAAAACATCACAAAAAGAGAAAGACATCCAAGCTACAGCAATGAACAGGAACTATAAATTGATGTTCTCCTGTCGGACACACTCGGCTGCAAATCGGTAAAGTGAAATATCGTCAGAGACAAAGAAAAAAAGGAATAGAAGATGTGCATCAGTAGACTAAAGATCAATAGTCATAAAAGGTGAACGGCCACCATAAGTTTAAGCAGTCTAGAGAAGATCATAGCATTTAGGTTACGCCTAGTCTTAAGAGAAAATGAGATCTTGAAGAAAGTTAAAGAGTCTGAAAATTGGGTGACACTGGTGAACTGCATAAAAAGTAATGGCTATAACTTTAGGAGACAGCGCAGACACTGAAGTCTGAGAAGAAAAATTCGGATCTTCATGGGTGGTGCAGGGGCTTTTGGTCGGAATCTATGGGGTTTAAGGAGGTGGATCTGCATATATTCACGCTGGCTCAAGCCCCTTAGCCAGTTTTTTCAGGACAGCTGTTTACGGATGAGACGATTGTCCCACGTAACAGTTAGATAGAAAATAGGCAGAGACCCACATCAAGTGACATCAATCGACTTACAGTTTAAAGAACAATTTCTTGCCAGCTGACAACATGGACTTAAGTGTCTTCATGCTCCACCCACCAAACCTGACACAAAGTGGTCACTACCTCCTCCATTAGCGTCCTGTATATCAACTTTGTGTCATGTGTTTTTCCATCCTTGGGAACCTGTCTCTAACTTGTACCTATTTTGAATCGGATCAGCACAGTAAAGACTAAGATTAGCCATCATCATGATTCCACTTGTAATGTTCTGTGCTGACCGATTCAAAAGGTACAAGTTAGAGACAGGTTCACAAGGATGAAAAACACACACAAAGTTGATAACAGGACGCTAATGGAGGAGGGTGTGACACTTTGTGCAGTTTGTGGGGAGCAGAAGACACTTAAGTCCATGTTGTCAGCTGGCAAGAAAGTTGTCTTAACTATAAGTCGATTGATGGCTTCACTGATGTGGGTCTCTGCCTATTTTCTATCTACTGCTACTGGGACAATCTCTCACTCCAACAGCTGGTCTGAAAACTGGCTAAGGGGCTTGAGCCAGCTGAATATATGCAGATTCCACCCCTACACCCCCCATAGATTCGACCACCCAGAAACAGGAATTTTCTTCTCAGACTTCATGTCTGCGCTGTCTCCTAAAGTTATAGCCATTACTTTTTTATCAGTCACAGTGTCCCCAATTTTCAGACCTTTAACTTCTTCAAGATCCATTTTCTCTTAAGACTAGCAACCTAAAGCTATTATCTCTAACTGGCTTAACTTCATGGTGGCCGTTCACCTTTTATGACTATTGAACTTTATCTGACTGATCACATTCTATTTTCCTTCTTTTTTTTTTGTCTCTGACCATATTTTCACTTAACCATTGTGCCACCGAGGTGTCCACAGGAGAACATCATTTATGAGTTTGTCTGTTCATCTTACTTGGATGTCTTTCTCTTTTGGATTTTTACAGCATGTCAACCCTTGTTGGGTTATTTTATAGTGAAGACACTCAGTTCTATTCATTCTTGATGGTTATTGAAAATTCTTTTTTTTTAACACAATTTTTTTAAACACATTTTTATTAACTCATTTTCTTCTATTTAACCTATAGGTAGGACCCTTACAGGGTGGACATAGTAGTAATGGTGATGAAGGGGTACTCCACACTCCCCAGAGGTCCAGAATTTGAACTTCACCATTAGATGCAGTTTAATGTCATACCCAGGACACTGTTTTTTTTTGTGGGGTGTTGCTTCAAGGATTTGTTCAAGATATCATGTAGCATTCTTGTGTAGTTCCCATCTAGCTTTTTCTCCAGGCATTTCGTTAGAGTCCAAGTAGTGCAGCCATACAATAGCACTGACACGGCTTTTTTGCACTACTTCCAGGATTTGTTCAAGACAGCACACAGTAATCTTGTGTAGTTCCCATCTAGCTTTTTCTCCAGGCATTTCATTAGAGTCCAAGTAGTGCAGCCATACAATAGCACTGACACGCCTTTTTTGCACTACTTCCAGGATTTGTTCAAGACAGCACACAGTAATCTTGTGTAGTTCCCATCTAGCTTTTTCTCCAGGCATTTCATTAGAGTCCAAGTAGTGCAGCCATACAATAGCACTGACACGGCTTTTTTGCACACTTCCAGGATTTGTTCAAGACAGCACACAGTAATCTTGTGTAGTTCCCATCTAGCTTTTTTCTCCAGGCATTTCATTAGAGTCCAAGTAGTGCAGCCATACAATAGCACTGACACGCCTTTTTTGCACTACTTCCAGGATTTGTTCAAGACAGCACACAGTAATCTTGTGTAGTTCCCATCTAGCTTTTTCTCCAGGCATTTCATTAGAGTCCAAGTAGTGCAGCCATACAACAGCACTGACACGGCTTTTTTGCACTACTTCCAGGATTTGTTCAAGACAGCACACAGTAATCTTGTGTAGTTCCCATCTAGATTTTTCTCCAGGCATTTCACTAGAGTCCAAGTAGTGCAGCCATACAATAGCACTGACACGCCTTTTTTGCACTACTTCCAGGATTTGTTCAAGACAGCACACAGTAATCTTGTGTAGTTCCCATCTAGCTTTTTCTCCAGGCATTTCATTAGAGTCCAAGTAGTGCAGCCATACAATAGCACTGACACGGCTTTTTTTGCACTACTTCCAGGATTTGTTCAAGACAGCACACAGTAATCTTGTGTAGTTCCCATCTAGCTTTTTCTCCAGGCATTTCATTAGAGTCCAAGTAGTGCAGCCATACAATAGCACTGACACGGCTTTTTTGCACTACTTCCAGGATTTGTTCAAGACAGCACACAGTAATCTTGTGTAGTTCCCATCTAGCTTTTTCTCTAAATGTTTTGTTAAAGTCCAAGTGGTGCAGTCATACAGTAGCACCAATACAGCTACAGCCTGAATGAATTCTTGCTTCATCTTATCAGAGATCACATTTCCATATGATTGATAATCTGTCTATACCAGTCTATGCCTTTCCAATGCGTATATTGAGATCATTTTCTGTAAATGAGATATTACTACCGTGGGATGTGAAGTGGTCTACTAATTTTAGAGGCTTACTATCCATCTTATTTAAAACACACGAACTCCGTTTTATCTGAGCTTACATAGATGCGAATACCTGTTTCAACGTTCACGAGGCTATGTAGCAGTCATTTCTTTTGCAGGTGTATTTACGAGAAGCACTGGATCATCTGCATAGTCCACATCCATAATAGTTTCTGCAGGATATTGGCAGCTTCTTGCCTTTTTTTTTTTAGTGTGAAGCCTTTTCCTCTTATTAGATCTAGTGATGTTTGTAGTATGTAGTCTAGGCATATTATAAATACATTAAAATGGTGCTAATGTATCTCCTTGGAGAATTCTAGCAACAATGTCAAAGAAATCTGTTACCATCAGGAAAACAAACCATTGCTTTTGTGTCTTTGTAGAACATCATTATAGAGGTAAGAGTTTCTTTGGTGAGACCATATCCTTGTAGTATATAAAATGCCAAGCTAGAAATGAACATTTTATTTATTTGGAATAAAAAGGAAAAAAAAAATTCTCAAAATTCCTCAATCACAGAAAAAAAAAAAAAAAATAGCAAAATTATAAATCACTTAGAATATCCAAGTTCTCAAAAAAAATCTACATTTTAGATTTCTTCAGTACAAAATTTAATTTCAATGTTTCTTAGGGAGAACTGACCAGAAATGTAACCATTACCAAAGTTAATAAAGACCAAATTAAATTACTTAACTTTCCATTCAGTTCAAAGATTGGGAATTTGACAAACTTCAATAACTTTATGAAATTATTCTATATATCCTTGTGGTAAGAGTATGAAACTGATTTCAAAGTTATCAAAAATTCTATCTTGGCAACTGGTTATATATATATTATATATATATATATATATATATATAAATCAATTGGTTTTAAAATCCTATCAGCATTATCTCAACTGAAATAATATTTCACTAGCAGGACCTGTGGATATACCACTTTACCGCTCATCTCATGTCTGAGGGTGTGACACAAGAACATTTTTTTCTATTATTGTAGTATTTTCTTCATTTTTTCTGTGTATGGAATCAAATTCCTTGGAGAAATCTACAATCATGTTGTTTTGATATTTTTTGCTTGAATCCCTTTAACGATTTGATGAATAGTCAAAATCTGAGAAGTTGTGAATTGATTTCTATGAAATCCGTTTTGATTTTTCCTAAGGATTTCCCCAACAAGAAGGGTTCACTAAGCATCACACAATGACATGGACATGGCCATTTGGCCATTAGTGGGACATCATAGAATGTTATAGCATGGAAAAATGGTTAGTGGTCTGTTTCTATGCAGCACTTATTAAAGTGGGTAGCACATTAGATGGATTCTCTATGTGCTACAAACAAACATGGATAGGACATTGTAAGGTCAGGAAGAATGGATGTGCAATAGCTGGATATGCTGCAAGAAGGGCTTTTATGTGTAGAACACTGCCAACTGGCATACATATTGTGACAGAGAACACAAGTTAAGTGGCAGAAATGAGGATGTACCGTATTATCAAAGGAAACAGGTTAGGCTTTGTTTGGCGTGTTGGACTTTGATCTTAGATCGAACCCGTGTACTTCTGAATATGAAAAGGTAACACTTAAGTGTAGCGCTGAAGATTGAGTTATCTCAAGTTACTGTATGTTAAACCCAGATGCCCATATGAAGGCTATAAGCATGGGTATAAATAAACCAGGAGAAATGGAGGATAGACAGAGCAAAAAAACATGTTATGTGTTAGAGACTTTGAAGAAGAAGAAAAAGAAGAAGAAGAAATACCAAGAAGTAGTAGTCGACCTTTTGTGCCCCCTCAACAAAGACTTCTTTGTGTTAATTTAAATTTTATTGAGCATAGCGCTGAAGATTGAGTTATTTCAAGCTCCAGTATGTTAAACCCAGATGCCCGTATGAAGGCTATAAGCATGGGTATAAATAAACCTGGAGAAATAGAGGATAGACAGAGCAAAACAGCATGTGTTACATGTTAGACAGCAGCCACATAGAGGCTTTGAAGAAGAAGAAGAAGAAGAAGAAGAAGAAGAAGAAACACCAAGAAGTAGTAGTCGACTTTTTGTGCCCCCTCAACAAAGACTTTTTGTGTCAATTAAAATTTTATTTTTATCACACATATTATAAAAAGGGTTGGGAGATTGCCATAAGATCAATAATACAAGTGCTAGGGTGTGACATGACCAGCCAATTGATTGGAAGGGGCCTCTCTGACTGCTAGTCTAGCACCAGTAATTGCCGAATTGGAATGTTGCATGTCATGGACTGCTCAGCCACAAGGATTCTGTCCTCAAGAATAATGGGTCATGACCCACAGCCAACAGCTGATAATTTACCATTAAAAAAAATATGAGAATTCCAAACCTTCTGAGATTCAAACAAATCAATGCATTTTACAAGTGTGTTAAAAATTTATTAAAAAAATACTGTACATTACAGAAAATATATCACAATATTTCAAAATAAAATTATCACATTATCAGTATTTAAAAATAGAGAATTCTTTTTTATCACATTATCACTTCATAAAATGTACTCTAATGCATATTAAATCACCCTGTATATACAAGGGTCGTTCAATAAAATAATGTTAATTATGTTACTCCTCACTGGTCTCCAGCAATAACCCTTTCTGAGTTTCTACAGTAGCCTCTTTTTATCCTCTATAGTTTTTTCAAAACATAAACAAGTAAAAGCTAGCCTCCATTTTACCCATATATAAGTAAAGTAAGTAAGTAAATTCGTCGGGGCGGCCTTAATATCGGTATCAGCCATGCGCGAGGGAGTCTATCCCCTTTTCACTAGTGCTAGCCAAGGAGATTGTTTTTGCGTCTGAGGTGGAGTGCCACACCTACCGTCAGCTCCTTACTTTACACACAGATCCTGTGCTACTCCTATGCTGAGTTGGCGAGGGCACAGGTATCGAACTAGGAACCTTGTGGTTTCTAGCCAAACGCTCTACCGACTGAGCTAACCCGGCCCCCTTTAGAATAAAAAAGAGAGGTAATTAATTTCATAACATTAACATAAACAAATATTCCTTAAGAAGTTGGCAATAGGAAGCACTGTTTACAGTTGCATATTTTTCAAGGAAATCAATAGTGATGGGTCCTTTCATGTCCCAGAAGACTGATACAATGACCTTCTTTACTGACCAGAGAGTCAGTATGTTTACACTCCATGGACTGTCTTTTCGACTTAGCCTCGTAGTGGCAAACCCATGTTTAGATCATTTGTAAACATTTTTTTTTTTTACTAAAACATGCTTCTCCATACACATCACACACTTTTCCATAAATTTCACATGGTTTACACTTCTCAGTCATCAAAAATTTGATAATAGACCTCTGTTCAAAAGATCTGTCATCAATTCTGGAACACTCTGATTTGCTGCCTTTTTGAATAGCTTCAAAACAAATATTTTTTTTGTTATAGACTAATTGCAAACAATGCAGAGTTTATGGAAACAAATCTGAAAAATTTATCCTTATTTATTAATTGACCCTTGTGTTTGTATATATATATATATAGAAGGTGGCCCATAAAAGACTGACAGATAAAAAAATTAATCATTTAGTCTTTTGAGTCATAAAACATAATCCAAGGAAATATATCTAGAAAAAGTATATATATCTTGTAGATTGCTTCCATTTTCATGGATACAAAGTTGCACCTTAATTTAAGCACTTTGTATGACTTTTTCAAGGTTTCTGGGGTCAATCTTATCTCTGCATAAATATTATAGTTATTTACTAAGCTTATCGTAGATGTGGCACAAGACCAGAAGTATGGGGCACTCAATGAGAGTTGATCACACTAACAATGGTCTGCAAATCTAGTTTGCTAACAATTATACACCGTGAGGTGTCCCTGCATGAAAATGATAAGTTTATTCAAATATAATAAATAATCCCAAGAAGAAGTCAGGCAGACAAAGCAAGCAAATAGGGAGTCTATTTGAATTATTCTGCCACCAAAAATGTATTTTTGTTGAAATTATAAACCTCATTTGAATAGTAAAATTCTATTAATTTGATTTGTTCTTTCACATTGCAACTTGATATTTTCAATTTGCATAGGTTACCCATGATATGAGGAAAATAATAGAAAAATTAAATTAAAAACTAGGAAATTATGAATTTTAAAAAATGTTTCAATATTTGGTAGGCCAAAATTAAAAGGCATGCTCTCCTATAAAACAGATGGAACACTCTCACTGCCTTTACATATATACAGATGTATTTATCAGTTAAAATCCTCATCCTAGTCCAAACATGTTGATGGCTGAGTAGTTAAGAAGCCTGACTG
This sequence comes from Doryteuthis pealeii, assembly GCA_023376005.1. Lineage (NCBI taxonomy): Eukaryota > Metazoa > Mollusca > Cephalopoda > Myopsida > Loliginidae > Doryteuthis > Doryteuthis pealeii. Next base: position 8,137,697 of record CM042151.1, on the reverse strand, counting down.
ATGATAAATTGAACAGGTTTCTTCTCAGCTGGAGGTAGCCATGTGAATGTCTGGCCACACTAAAGAGACGTGATATATTGAAACATGGTGTCTGTGGATGACTATATATATATATATATTAGATAGAATGAAACATTTTTGCAGGTGAGTTTTTATAGGACCCTATAGTAACCTTTGAGTGAAATCAAAATTGATAGGTGTAAAAAATGAACAAATAAATTAATAAAGCTTCTTTTTAGAATTTTCACTTCCAGGATGCTACAGATTTTGGGAAATTCGTATTATTATAAAGAATTTTAAATGTCTTTAAATTGATAAATCATTCACATTAATTTTATGCAGATGTCAGTATAACTTTGAAAGAAACCAGACAAACTTTCACACAAGATCATCCATCCATCCATCCATCCACAATTCAAGCAAATTCATATTTCATATTAGTCATTGTCAACATATTTTACTCCTTTGTGAGTGGTCATATGTCGTTTGAGTGAATGATTTTGTGAGAAACCTTTACCACATACCTCACAAAGAAAAGGTGTTTCTCCAGTATGGATTCTCATATGGCATTTCAAGTTACCTTTTTCAGAAAAACCTTTTCCACAAACTTGACAAGGAAATGGAGTCTCCCCAGTATGTGTCCTCATGTGCCTTTTCAAATTATCACCCTGAGAGAAAACTTTCTCACAAACTTCACAATGAAACTGAGTTTCACCAGTGTGTGTTCTTATGTGACTTTTTAGAGTACCAGTTCTAGTGAAAGCTTTTCCACATACTTCACAGTTGAATGGAGTCTCTCCAGTGTGAGTTCTTGTATGTTCTTTTAAGATGCCATATCTTGAGAAGGCTTTTTCACATACTTCACATTGGAATTTTTTATCCGCAGAGTAAGAATGCATATTTCTAGTGGCTTCTCAGTTGCTTTTTTAAAACATCATTACTGAGTTTTGTGCTGAATTCTGAAAATATTAATAAAGGGTAAATTACAAATCAAAAATAGAATTTTAAATCATCTTAATGCATTAATCAAACAAAAAAATGTTGCCTCTCTCATCTAATAATTATTAAATTTAGTATGTGGAATTCATATGTGAATATAACAACTATAATAAGACAAAGGTAGTAACATATAACTAAAAGATGGTAACTATTGCAAAGTGTTATCTGAATTATTGTTAAGTCAATGATTGATATACACCTATAGGAAAACCATCATAATTGTTTACCCTTGGATTGTAAGTGTGACTTCCCACGTCACATGTCCATTGGTCACGTGATAATTCAGTCCCTTTAAACTCTCTCTTTCAAGGGACAAGACCTATCATGTTTCGGTCCTACTAACCTACTAACTCCCAACTGGGAGGTCCAGTGAGCTTCGGCCGCTGGATTAGGTTTTTGTAAATAATAGCGTCGATCCCAGGGGGCTATCCCCACAGGCAATACCTGCCCCCTTGACTTAAAGGGGCAGGGCTGGGTTTATTGCCCAGCGCCTGAGGCACCCCCCTTGAGGAGGAATGTTGACGGGATCGACACAATTTTTGTTCTTTCCCACCCATGAGCTTCAGCTTGTGGTTGGGCCCACGTTAAAACGAGGCCTTGTGCCCAGCCCATACAAGTGGGGTATGAGGCAAATACACCTATCATGTTTCAGTCCTTGCTAGGTGAGCACAGCTCTATTTATAGAGCAGAATAGACGCATTTGGTCTCCAACTTTTTCACAGCTGATACACCTTGCCATGGAAGACACTGTAGGGGATTATCTTCCTTTTGCCGGAAGAGTTATCTTCTCGCTACATTGCTGTTTGTTCCCAGTAGGAGGACCTCTGGTAGTTAAGTGCGTTCATTCAAACAGGTCTTCCTCTTTTTAGCTGGATCTTCTCAAGAACTGCAATGGGCTAGAGTCTATCTACCCCCCTTCTCGGTGGGGCTTTTGCCTCCCCCTTACATTACTGTAAGTCCTTCATACAGCATGGACTATCCTTTAGTTCCATGTCTGTGACATTTGTATGTTAGGTACATTTGGGTATCTTGTTTATACCTAAATATTGTATATGTATTTACATATTCTATTCTCCTGTACATTATGTATCTTATCGTTTCCATGTGCTGTTATATATATTAAATGTTTTGTCTCACAATGTGTCGGAGCTGTTATTCAATTATCAATCTTGAATCTTACAACACCATAAGAAATCATAAAATCATAATCATAAAAGAAAAAAGTTTAATGTATTTTTAATGTATTTTTCTCTCTCTTTTAAAAGAAAAAAGTTTAATGTATTTTTATAATATTTTTTCTTTCTCTCTTTTAAAAAGAAAAAAGTTTAATGTATTTTTAATATATTTTTTCTTTCTCTCTTTTAAAAAGAAAAAGTTAAGTATTTTAATATATTTTTTTCTCTCTTTTAAAAAGAAAGTTTAATGTATTTTTAATGTATTTTTCTTTCTCTCTTTTAAAAAGAAAAGTTTAATGTATTTTTAATGTGTTTTTTCTTTCTCTCTTTTAAAAGAAAAAGTTTAATGTATTTTAATGTATTTTTTCTTTCTCTCTTTTAAAAAGAAAAAAGTTTAATGTATTTTTAATATATTTTTCTTTCTCTCCTTTAAAAAAAAAGTTTAATGTATTTTTAATGTATTTTTTCTTTCTCTCTTTTTAAAAGAAAAAGTTTAATGTATTTTTAATGTGTTTTTCTTTCTCTCTTTTAAAAAGAAAAAAGTTTAATGTATTTTTAATATATTTTTTCTTCTCTCTTTTAAAGAAAGTTAATGTATATTTTAATGTATTTTTTCTTTCTCTCTTTAAAAGAAAAAGTTTAATGTATTTTTAATGTTTTTCTTTCTCTCTTTTAAAAATAATATCTTTTATGATTAATATAAAGCATTTTTCAAACCTATCTATTGCTTAATAGCCTTATTTTTTTAAAAGATATAACAATTTACTGAACAATGCTCGTACAAAACAAAAATTAAACGGTCAAGAAAATTCAAGAGTGTCCAAGTGACTTTCTAGGCAATTTCTTTTGATCGAGTGTCTCTGACCTAGAGACACAAAATAAAATTTAAAATTTAAAAAGAGTCAGCACAAATAGACTGGAGGAAATTAATAACATTGTACAGCCAATGAAAGCTATCACAGCTCCTAGAGCATACGCATTAATTCGGCACGGATTCCAACAAACACCACATGACACATGATTGCGCAATAAACCTAGGTGTTCTAAAAACTGCATAACTGATTTATTGTCTTGAATTGCTGGAATAATGTTAATAAAACAAAATTGTTGGTCGTGAACCTGTTGAGTATTCAAAATATCTTGTAACAGGTTGGAAGCGTGGTGTAATGGTCAGAGTCATAGGAAATGGACTCGTCGACCATAGTTCTAATCCTGGATGAAGCTACAGTTCACATAGTGCTAATACCTTTGGGAAAGGTATGAATCCAACTACTCTCCATCCAGCTATGGGTAAATAGTAGGGCAGACTGTGCTCTTTAATCAGGGTTCGGTAATTAGTCTAGGAGAAGGAAAACTATGAATTCAAACCTGTTGAACTCCACTTGGTGTGGTCACTACTAGAATAGGCTCATTCCTAATTAGTGATCTAAAAACATTTTTGTGGATTAACATGAGGCATGACGAACTAAAAAAAAGTCGAAACATTTAAAGTACATCTTAAAAAATTCATAACAATTTTAATTTTTTTATAAAATTTATTTAAACATGTTAGATATTTTTGATATTCAATATCTTTATTTGGATATAAGATATTTTTCCCAATGTTAAACTTGAACTTTAGTTAAATTAGTTTTCAACCCATACCCCCCCCGGAAAATTTAGTAATGGGGTTTGATTAGAATCAGAAGAAATATTTTTAAATGAAGTTTTATGGATTTTCAGAAAAATCTTATTTATAAAAAATAAACATTAAAACATATCACAGCACATAAAATTCAGTGTTAATAAGTTCACAGAAAACATTTAAATTTGTGTGAAATTAAGAACATTATATGGTCAACAAAAGCTGTCAGCCCCTTGTGCATATTCTAAGTATTGCCAAAATCTTGTTTCATTTTCATTTTAAAAACAAATTAAAATTAAAAAGGTAAGTATTTAAGGAAATTTTCGTCAAAATCGGACAATTAATTGATTTTTTATCGAATTTTTAAAAAAGCCTCTAGTCATATCTTGTTTTTGGCTACGTTAAATTTCAATTGATTTAACGGTGCGAAAATGTAAACATTGTTTTCATTCATAATTTTCATTATTTCCGTAAGCTGAAAATTAAAAAAAAAATCATCAGTTTCTTCTTTTGAATGGACCAAAAACTTTCAAGATGATATTAACCTTTATACAAATTTCATTGTGTTAAATATAGAGGGAGGGTAAATTTGATAGGGGCAAATTGGAGCCCCCTAGTGACCTGAAAGAAATCGGAAAGTGTTGAAATAAAATAACTGGTGCATTATAAGATTCATTCATTGATATTTATCAATGAATGAATCTTATAATGACACCGAAAATTTCATTAAAATCGGATAATTCTATAATTTTTGGGAAAAAAAATTTCAATCGGGGAAGGGGAGATAAATTTATTTTGTAAAATATGGATTTCATGTCATCTTTGGGACTCCCTAGTATATGTAATAATACGGTTCGGATTCCCACAAACACCACATAGCAAATGATTGTGCAATAAATCTAGGTGAGCTAAAAAGTGGGACCATAAGGCACCCCTTTTGCGATTTCGATTCGTGGAGATATTTTTTCCATTTACACCGTCAAAATCCGGTTGTTTACAGATGATTTTTAGAGTCTTTTTTTTAAATTATAAAACTAACCCCTAACCCTAACCCGTAACAAACAACCGGATTTTTACGGTGTAAATGAGAAAAGTGTCCCCACAAGTCGAGATCGCGGAAGGGGTGCCTTAATATGGTCCAAAAACTGCATAGCTTATTTATTGTTCTGAATTGTTGTAATAATGTTAATCAAGCTGATATGCAATAGAAATGAAAATCTCTTCTGATCTACAAATTAACTCACAAACTCAATGAAATTATGGTTAAATCAATATTGAAAAATTAATTAAAATTGGATAAATTACTGATATTTGGTAATTTTTTTTCAATCAGGGAGTCGAATTTATTTTGTCAAATACGGATCTAGCTTTGTGCAAATTAAGGCCTATTATATAAAAGGGTGATCACAGGAAATTCTTCTAAAAATCATATAAAATAAACTAACGATCCGATTCTAATAAAACTTTTGGTTTATGAAGTAATAAAAGACGAACTTTATTGTAAATAAATTTTTACTAAATTGAAAAGGCTAATAATTTTTTTCGTTAGTTTTTGTTTCGCGCATTGATCCCCCCAACAAAAATCTGATATTTTTTTTTTATAGTATATAAATAAATTTTACATTTTTGGAAAGACAATGTAATGACATAACATATATAAAAAAGATAATTCGCTAATAAATTAGTTTTGGAAATAGGGCATCTTAAACATTGAAACTTAAAATCTCGTAAATAAGAAAAAATACCTTTTTTTTTTTTTTTTTTAATTGTTAGATTATTTTCAAAAGAATTTTATATTAAAAGTTCCTATTGTCTACATTTTTATTTTATTTTTTCAGAGATTTTAAAAAATTATAAAATGTAAAATAAATACTTTTGTTTAATGTATAACAAAATCGTATTCATTAATCAAAGAAAATATTGTATAAAACATATCTCGCTAAAAATGATGACATAATATAAAACATTTTTATTTTTATGAATTTTTGAAAATAATGTTTGAATTAAAAATTGTCGTCAGAATGATTACGGAAGCATCTAAGCGAAACAAACGTAGTTTTCATTTTCATTGTGTTATGGGTAAACAAGTTCAAATACGTGAAAAAGAATATTATGATAGAATTTTATCATAAATAATTTCTAACATTCTAATTTTTATTTTCCCAACTCTCTTTTTCAATAATATTAAGAGTAAAATCGTGAGGCTAAATTAGTAATTTGTTTTTGCTCCAGAACATATTTTTGATACGTATCATCTTCCATACTAACAAAAGGTGCACACGTCAAGATGGGATAACTGTCAACAAAGCGTGCGAATTTACGACAATTTACGGCAATTTACTTTAAAATGCAAAAATTTAGGTTTTATGTAAGAGAAATTAGTTTTTTCTTGGAATTGTTCTTTATATTAAACGTAAAAGAAAAGATTAAAAAGTTAATTTTCCATTTTTTATTGACGTTTTAAAATATTTTAACAATTACGTGAACTTTGAAAATGTCTTTCAAAATGTTTGCACATACCTAGATATATCTGAGCAAAATTACCCAAAAATAGTTTAAAATGTATTAAAAATAAATTACATGTGTAATATTATTTCCTTTTTCTTTTTTTTAACTGATGCTCATAATGAAAATAATAATTAAATTTATTGTGTACAGTGCTCAGGAGCACTACATTGATTAATTCTAATTAGTTTTTAAAATGAAAACGAATCAACATTTTGGCAGTGCTTACGACGTTACGTCAATTACATGAATCTTACCCAAACCAATGTCGTAACTTACCAAAACACTCCTGAAAATCTATGACAACGTCATTTTAATTTGGAGAATAAACCGTAATTACCATCAGTAGCATTCAAAGTATTCATTTAATCAAAAACTAACTTTATCCGATGCCGAAAAGCGACTGTCACTCACGAGCAAAATAAATGGTTTATGTATTGTATTTGTATGGTATGTTATAAAAAGATTTAAAAGAGAAAAATTAAAGGAAATCACCACACGTCACTGTTATTATGTCCGGTGACATCACTTACTTTCCTGAATCTATTCCAGCAATAAATCTGTCTCGTCTTTAAACAGAAAGGCGGATTAATCAATAAATACTCGATTCCAAAAATATGACACGAATCAAAATACTCCATTTTATACGGTGTACCGCGTTAGTGAATAAAAACACGGTGTTAGATGACTACAGTTCCTTCTAAATTAATGACCACTGTAAAATGACGATAAAACATGGTATTCTATCTCTACTATAATTTTGTTTTAAGCAGTTCTATCTTTCTTTTGTTTTTCATTTATTATCACTTTCAAAACAAATAATATTCTAGGCGAGTTGAAGATAAAAGATAATTCATTTATTTTTGTATTATGTTTTGTTTTCCGAATAAGCAAAACTATCTTTATTTACTCACAAAATTTAATGTTGTAGCAATTTGAGTTACTTTGGGCGCTTAGTCCTTCCACTGGATCGTTTCTCCTTCCTTACATGCACGTCTCTCAGTTTCAGACTTTGTTAAACACGTCCAAAAAACAACAATAGTCTACATTCTCACCGAAATCACGACTGTCGAAATAACTAAAACGAACTTCTTATATCCAGTTTCTTTGTCGGCATAATTTGCATAAGAACGGCCATAATCCTGTCATGAACGAGACCAAATAAGACCAAACACCATAAATCTGCCCCTTAGTAGCGGCCATGTTCTTTTTCAGGTAGAAACCCGACACGCCAATCGGATTTGTTTCGCCGGAATCAAGTCATCAGAATAAACTTTTTTAAGTAATGAAGATTTTAAAAATAATACCCTTAATATATTGTATTTATTTTATCATTTTCTACACTTAATACTTTATAGAATACAATTCTATATTTTATATCAAAATAAGAATAAACACACGTACACATTTCTTTTCCCAAACTTAAGGGAAAGAAATTAAAACAAACACACAACACAATCCTTTTCCCAAACTTAATGAAAAGAGATTAAAACAAATACACGAACACAATCCTTTTCCTAAACTTAAGGAAAAGTGATTAAAACAAATGTTTACATAAAAATCAGAATCGATTGGCTTAGGTTAGCATTGCTCACTACTACATCCGCGTGCCCGCTCCTCAAAAAAATTAATTACTTTTTGATCTCATCTTGTAATTATAAAAGACAGAGAAGAAATCGGCAAACACACAGACTTCATCTCGCCGTCAAACAGGACACACCCGACGATAGCAAACAAACACACAGATCCCATCTCGCGGCCAGATAGAACATGACCAAGAAAAAGGTGTCTGAACGAACGATTCTACCGCCTCAACACAACTAAAACGCTTCTACTACTACAATTCATTCAACATCAGGAATCCGTTTCAGCAGGTCGTATGGACAAAATTAATTTTCATTTCTAGCACACGAATCCGAACTTTTGACTACATAAACATTTCACATTTACCATTACACATTTCTTGACGAACTTTTACATTTTACATTTCGTAGCAAACCTTTCCACATCATATCTACACTATTTCTTTTGAACATTCAATTTTGTTGATTATTGCAAATTCATTCTCTGAATAAATTTATTTGTTACCATCTAATCATATGCATTTGTTTTATCACTTCTCCGTATTTTCTACCTAAACTGTGTCATATTTTTATTCGTCATTTTAATATCATTTGCGAACCTCTACAACAAGGCCTCTACAACTTTCTATTTACAGGGATATGTAAAAATACATCTTTATTTCGTTTTCTTTTTTTTTTCGTTTTCAAATGACTTAGAATTACCCCAAATTCCAGACCTATGCCCCACCTCACTTGCTTCCATTAGTCATCTACACAAAAAAAAAAAAAAAAATATGTAAAAAATTTAGTCAAGTATAAATGTCAGTCCCAGTTTGAACTTGGTGCTTTATTGTACATGAGATCCCCTCTTAAAGATAAGTCATTTATTTACTATAGAAATTGCTAAATATATTGTATTTATCTTATCATTTTCTACCCATGATACATTCCATTTACAGGGATATGTAAAAATACATTTTCATTTCGTTTTTGTTTTTTTTACGTTTTCAAATGACTTAGAATTACCTCAAATTCCAGACCTATGCCCCACCTCCCTTGCTTCCATTAGTCATCTACCATTAAAAAAAAAAAAAAGGGAAAAATTTATTCACCTATAAATGTCAGTCCCAGTCTGAACTTGATGCTTTAGTGTCCATGTTGTCCCCTCTTAATGAAGACTAAAAAAATAATATTAAATAAAACAATTCCTGTATTTTTTTTTACACATTCCTTATTCATCTTGGGTATTCTTTATTGAAGGACTGCTTTTTAAACAATCGGTTGGTTGGTTGGTTGATTTTGTTTTATGGCATATCAACACTTTTTGGGTTATTTAATGCCAAATCGTCATTTTTTATAAATAAAGGACTCCGGTTGCTTACAGTCTCAGCAGTTGCTTAAGTAGTCACCCAATTACGTATTGTACAGGGTCATCACTGCTTAACTTAAGTGGTCTAGTGCAAACTGGTGCTTTCAGTGTAACTTGAATATAATTTGAGCAATTTGTCTTTAGATCAATTGGACCATATGACCTTAAGGCACCCCTTTTGCGATTTCAATTTGTGGGGACATTTTTTCCATTTACACCATCAAAATCCAGTTAATTGTTTACAGACAATTTTTAGAATTATTTTTTTAAATTATAAAACTAACCCCTAACCCTAACCCTAACCCCTAACAAACAACCGGATTTTTACGGTGTAAATGAGAAAAGTGTCCCCATGAGTCGAGATTGCAGAAGGGGTGCCTTAAGGTCATATGGTCTGATCAATTGATAGTTTTGAGAAATAATTTTTCAAGCAATTGATTTTGAGTTATTTACCTAGATTCATTATTGATAGGTTTGGTTTCATTGTTTAACTAGCGCAAGACCAGGAAGATTGTTTTTGCCTCTGAGGTGGAGCGCTACACCTACCATCAGCTCCCCACTTTACTGCACAGATCCTTGTGCTACTCATACGTTGAGTTGGCAAGGACTGGCACTGAGCCCAGAACCTTGGGATTCTACCGACTGAGCTAAGCCGGCACATTCCCTCGCTGTCTGGCGGATACCGACAATAGGCCACTCTGTCGACTTTACTTTTACTTACTCATTGTTTAACAGCATATCAACCTTCGTGGGTTATCTAATGCCAAAGTCATCCCTGTAGGATAACAGTAGTGGTACTGGGATGAGAGGGTTCATAACTTTCCCAAAGGTATTAGTCTGAAAGAAAATGTAAGCCACTATGCCATATGGACTCTCCCCCTCCTTATTTATAAATGATACTGTACATCCTGTTACAAGTACAAAAGATGATTATATTAGGGAGAGTCAAAAATTATCCGCACATTCGCCATCTTAGTAAAAGTAGTGTGTGCTTATAGTTAGTACTGTTGTGGACACATGATCAAAGTTTGATCCTGATTTTGCCATTTTGCTTGCTGTCTTTACAGTGTAAACATGGCTGCTCCACTAGTAGTATGCACTAAGGAAGTGATCAGATTTCTCTAGTTGGAAGGAGTGTCAGGAGCTGAAATTCATCAGAGGCTTTCTGCACAATATGAGGACAATGCACTACCGCATAGAAGCATGTATGAATGGATAGAGAAGTTTAAAAGTGGCCGGGTAAGTGGATGCTTCAAAGAGTTTCCCTTGCTATTTTTGGGACACTGCATTTTTCAAATCTTTAGGCCAAAATTGTGGATTGGAAATTACTTTTTATTGTGGATTGGATATGACTTTTATTTTGGATTGGAAATGACTTTTTATTTTGGATTGGAAATGACTTTTTATTTTGAATTGGAAATGATTGTGGATTGGAAATGACTTTTATTGTGGATTGGAAATTACTTTTTATTTTGGATTGGAAATTACTTTTTATTTTGAATTGGAAATGATTGTGGATTGGAAATGACTTTTATTTTGGATTGGAAATGACTTTTTATTTTGGATTGGAAATGACTTTTTATTTTGGATTGGAAATGATTGTGGATTGGATATGACTTTTATTGCGGATTGGAAATGACTTTTTATTTTGGATTGGAAATGATTGTGGATTGGAAATGACTTTTATTGTGGATTGGAAATGACATTTTATTTGGGATTGGAAATGATTGTAGATTGTATATGATTTTTATTGTGGATTGGAAATGACTTTTTATTGTGGATTGGAAATGATTGTGGATTGGAAATTACTTTTTATTTTGGATTGGAAATGACAGTGAATTGGAAATTAGTTTTTTTTGGGGATTGGACATGATTGCGGATTGGATATGACTTTTTATTTTTCAAATTCCAAAATTATATATAAAAATAAGAAAAAAGTTTCCAGGTGTTTTACACAGAAACTTTGTGAGCAACAAAAACTTAAAAGCAAATATGAAAAAAAGAAAAAGTTGGATATTTGTAAGATTTTATTCATGTAACTTCAAGCAATATATTTCATATGTGCTTAGAAATAAGATATTAATATAATTTAAATGCATGTTTTCAATATCTGTTAGGAATGTGAGCAGTAATAATAAAAATAATAATAATAAATAATAATAAAAACAACAGCACCAATAAAAAATCCCTTTTGTGTGTGCTTTTACAAACATTCAACAGTGAAAAAAGGTAGAAATGGAAAAATAGAATAAGGAAGTTTATGGAAAAAAAGGAAGAATCTTATTATAATGGAGATTGTGTGTTTGTCTGTCTGTAACCGAAACTAAATCACTATTCAAGTCACAATTCCCTTAGTTATTGACGTCACATTTACCATGAATTTATTTTTAATTTAAACTTCAATTATTGATAAAATTGTTATACCTTATTAACGTACTTTAACCATATCTACGTACTAATAACATGTAATTGTATTTATATATACAACAAAATAGCGCTTTACAGTGTGAACGGGAAGGCTAATTTGCATATTGATATTTAAAATTTGATTTTAATAAATGTATGCTTAGTATTATTGATTTCTAATTGTTTAGTTTTCTCTTAATGAATCTGAGCAAAGATCTCGGGGATAAATCGTAAAAGAAATCCATAGACAAGACGAAAGAACTGTAATTTTATTAAATACTTCATAATCTAACTAGATAGATAAATTAGGAAAAATGAAAGACGGGGGGTGAAAGAAAATGATGGAAGAGTTAAATCTAAAGCTGTTCTATTTTTCGATTATACCCCCTCAGTTTATCATTTTCTAAATAGTTTCTAATTTGATACAATATTTCATTACATCAAAACCTAAATACTTGCACCCGAAGGGTGCATATATTTGCTAGTACATATAAAAATAAAATCAATTTTACAAAACAAAATAAATTTGCATAAGTACAAGGCTTGGTTGAAAAGTTCATAGGCTGACTGAGATGTTCTCATGTAATATGTTCAAATAAGGTTTATTTATCCACATAGTACCCTTTACTGTCCATACATTTCTTCCATTGGTGTTGCAATGCTTGGATCCCATTGGAAAAAAATCAGCAGCAAACTGAGGTGCTTTCATGGAATCTGACCAAATAAAGTTTATTTATCCACATAGTACCCTTTACTGTCCATACATTTCTTCCATTGGTGTTGCAATGCTTGGATCCCATTGGAAAAAAAATCAGCAGCAAACTGAGATGTTCTCATGTAATATGTTCAAATAAGGTTTATTTATCCACATAGTAGCCTTTACTGTCCATACATTTCTTCCATTGGTGTTGCAATGCTTGGATCCCATTGGGAAAAAAATCAGCAGCAAACTGAGGTGCTTTCATGGAATGTGACCAAATAAAGTTTATTTATCCACATAGTACCCTTTACTGTCCATACATTTCTTCCATTGGTGTTGCAATGCTTGGATCCCACTGGTAAAAAAAAGTCATCATCCACAACTATGATGTCAGCCTATGAACTTTTCAGCCCATTCTTCTAGTTGGCAGACATAAGAATTACTGCAATCAAAAATTGAATCAGTAAGCCCCAAATTCAAATCCTGGCTGAGCCTTTTTGTATTCACTTTGTATAAATATCCCTTAAGAAAAGTATGAATCTATCTCTTCTATGAGTAAAATAGTAGAGAAAAATGGGTTTTATAATATTAATAGGTCAAACAGTCTAGGAGAGGGGATAACTAAATTCAAACTTCCTGCCAACATATTGTGAGCCAGTATGGCAGGGTAAGGCCCATTACTCTCCATGTTTTACAGATTTTGGGAAAGGCATGAGTCTTTGCAGTTGACAAAATGGGGTTGTTATGGGTTCAACAAGAGAAAATTAAATCTTAAAAAACATAATCTATTTTGCAGACCTTCTTCTTTATAATATATAATATATATATATATATATATATATATATATATATATATATATATATATGTAGTATATTAAGAAAAATGAAAAAACACAGGTTTAAATGGGTTAAGTTGTGAGTTTATTGGCTGACGCTGCAGTGTTTCAATCTATTAATTAGATCATCTTCAGGGCATTTGTTGGTATATGGAAGGTGATAAGAAATTTTTTATCACAGAATAACGAGAAAAGCGAGTGGTAGTTCTTGTTATTCATCTGTTAAAAAATTTTTTTTTAAAAATCAGCAAGAACCTACATCAATCAGCTCTGTGCAGCATCCAGAAACTGCACAGAGCTGATTGGTGTAGGTTTTTGGTGGTCAGCCCACACTGGTGTGCCCAGGTGTAGGTAGACCTGCCAGGGGTGATGACCAATAGGGACGGTTGGTGAGAGAGAGTCATGGGAGCCTGTGCTGATAGTATTCCCTGATGATAATCATCATCATGTTATTGTTCATATTTAAAAAAAAAAATTGTTAGATCTTTAAATTTTAGGATTAAAAAATGGTGGAATGTATTAAGAAACAAAGAACTCATAAGTGATGTTCTCCTGTGGACACACCAGTGTGGGCTGACCAGCTAAAACCTACAGCAATCAGCTCTGTGTGGATCCTGGATGCCATATAGAAGACCTGCCCCAAGGAGTGATAACCAATAGGGACGGTTGGTGAGAGTGACTCATGAGAGCCTGTGCTGATAGTATGCCCTGATGATAATCATTATCATGGTATTGTTCATATAAAAAAACTTGCTAGATCTTTAAATTTTTAGATTAAAAACGTTTGAACCTATTAAGAAATAAAAGAACTCATAAGTGATGTTCTCCTGTGGACACACCAGTGTGGGCTGACCAGCTAAAACCTATAGCAATCAGCTCTGTGTGAATTCTGTATGCCACACAGAAGACCTGCCAAGGAGTGATAACCGATAGGGACGGTTGGTGAGAGTGACTCATGAGAGCCTGTGCTGATAGTATGCCCAGATGATAATCATTATCATGGTATTGTTCATATCTAAAAAAAAAAAACTTCTTGTCAGATCTTTATGTTTTTAAATTAAGAAATGGTGGATGGAACCTTTTAATAACCCTAAAGAACTCATAAATGACCGTTCTCATGTGGACACACCAGTGCGGGCTGACTAGCAAAAACTTACATCAATTAGCTCTGTGTGGATTATCATCATTGTATTGTTTATATCTTTAAAAAAAAAAACTTCTTGTCATATCTTTAAATTTTTAAATTAAAAAATGGTGGTACCTATAAAGAAACATTATGAACTTGGCAACAATATCCCATCAACGGACAAGAAATATCTTTTAAAAAATGGTTAAAAATAATGTCTTAAAATAATCCCAAACTTCTTGATAATAATCAAGAAAACAGTATTAAAAATAATTTCAATATCTATCATAGTATTTGACAAAACTGGGTTCAAAATAATCATATTCATGATAATAATTGAAAAAATAATGTTCAAAATAATCATAATAAAAATTATGTGTTCAAAAATAGTACTCAAAATTATATAAGAAAATATACACAAAAAAAAAACTGAATGTTAAATAGTGTTTAAAATAATCCCAGTCTCTCTGATAATCGAAGAAAAAGTGTTCCAATTAATTGAAAAATGTGCAGTGGTACCTTGACGTGAGGGTTTAATTCATTCCACTTGTAACATAATTTCCTCATCTATCAAATCAATTTTCTCCATTGAAATAAACAGAAATTGCATTAATCTGTTTCAGTTCCCCTCCCAAAACACCCTAAGTTTTTGCTGTTGTTTTTTAATGAGAAAAACAGTACTGTATTGTATAAAAACAGAATAAAAATACAATATAATGAATTATATATTGTATGTTTTAATGTTTATTTTTTTCATAAATAATATTTTTCTTGGGCATAATAAATTTTGAAACCTAAATGTTGTTAATTGACTTGTTAACATAAGTGCATCTGAAGATCGTTTGTACCTCAAATTTTATCCCTCAACAAAAAGCCAAAAAAATTGACCAAGTGACAGCTTGTAACTTGGAAAACTTGTAAGTTGGGGCACTAGTACGTCAAGGTACCACTGTAATCATAATAAAAACATGTGTTCAAAAAAAGTGCTCCAAATTATTAAAAAAATATTCACAATAATAACTGAGTGTTAAATAGTGTTTAAAATAATCCCAATATCTCTGATAATGAAAGAAAAAGTGTTAAAATTAATTGAAAAATGTATTTAAGATAATTCCATTCTTTCTGATAATAACAAAAAAAATCAAAATAATCATATTCCAGATGATGGAAAAATGGTGTTAAAAATTGTAAAGTTTTTAAATGCCATCCTTGGTCAGTTGAAAAGGGCTTAAAGAGAGTCCTGTTTTATGGAATCCTTTGGTAAGCGTATAAGTCCTATCCTGCAAATTGGTAAAGGTCCAGTGTTTCAATTCTATATCCGTAGTCAAAGAGTGTCAATGTAGTTATGACCAGTATGGTCAGTTAAGTATTGTATCAACCTCACAGTACTGCCAGTGATTGGCCAAGAGTTTGATCACATGGTTCTCACCGAGTCTATAAGTAGGAGCGGGCGTCTAGCACACACCTTATATCTCCAAAAATCTCACCCCCCCCTATTTTGGTATAAGGTGGGCTGTTCCATTCAGAAATATTAAATCATTATTTCATTCATAAATATTAAAATTATTTTTGTTTTATTTTATTACTGCTAATCCTATTTTTATTAATATTTTTATTATTATCATTATTATTTTGTTATTCATAATCTAATTCTTAATCATATTATTATTGTTAATATTAGTATTGTCCCCTTTTTTCTTTTGTTTTTTTTAATTGTTTTTTTTTTGGTGGGAGGGGTTAAAAAATATATTTTTATAATATCTCCAAAAATCTCAACAAAAATTATCATAATCTTTCTGATAACATTTAAGAAAATAGTTTGTATTTTCTAGAGTTTTGGGACAGTTATCCTCATCTTTATTCTTATATACACAACATTTTGGACAATGTGCCCTATGTCCTTCTACAGGTGTTTCCAGTCAAACTCGGAAACCTTCTTGTCGTGATTGGGAACCTTCATGTAATTTTGAACTGAACCGTTTATTTAATCCATTGGGGGTAGATTTTTCTCATTCCATTAACCATGACTGGGAACAGGTGTTAAGCTATGTGAAGTGTAGAATAATCATGCTAGTTCCAATTACCGTCGAATTGGTAAGACAAGACAGCAAGCAGTCGTAACTCAATATGAACCTGGTTTGCTGCAAAAACTACTGCAAAATGGCAGGTTATTTATGAAGCCTCAGAACATCATACAAACCAAGCAGCCAATCAGGACTCAAGGAATGGAATCACCCAAATGCATGAGTGGACTATTCTGAATTCCCATAAGTACCAGTTGTCTTGACTCTGGTTCAGTTGTGCTTGGCCAGTTGCTGTTGTTCAAACCAATAGTAGACTGACTGACTGACTGACTGACTTCAACTGAGCATCTTAATAAGTATTGAACAGTCTCACCACTGCTTAACTTTAATGATCTAGTGGTAAACTAATGCTTTCAGCATGACTTGATCGTAATCTGTCAATGTGTGTTTGTGTGTGTGTGTATATATATATATATATATATATATATATATATATATATGAGAATGAACAAGATGGAATGCTGTGGTAATTATCTCTAGTTGATGCCTCAGAACATCATACAAACCAAGCAGCCAATCAGGACTCAAGGAATGGAATCACCCAAATGCATGAGTGGACTATTTACTATTACATAAGTAATGCCCACACAACCAAACCAGGTAATAGGACTGGTGAAATCTAAAGTATCCATTTATGTGTAAATATCAATAATACCCTTGGGAAAGGTAGGATTTCAAACTATTCTCATGCCAGCTATGAGTAAATAGTAGGACAGACTTGGTATGTCAATCAGTCTAGAAGGAGAAGGACAACTCTCAATTGAAACCAGTTGTAGACCTGGAGGGTTATTTAAAAAAAAAAATATTGCTTGAGGGTGATGGAAAAAATTAAATAAAACGTTTAATATTTAAAAAAAATAAATTACTTACTTAAAAAGCATCACCCCACTGAGATATGTTTTGTTTTATGACAGTAAGGACCACCAAAATGTTTCTAAAGATTTCTGATTTAATTATTCAGACACTTCTTACCGTTATAGAAAAATTAAAGATTGAACGAGTAAAATATATTTTCTTTGGATTTCATAAAATGAAATAAAGGGGTGGGGGGTTGACCTAGTAAAAAAAATTCCTCTAATATATTTTAGGAAAATATTTTAAACATAAATTCATCTAAAGGTGTATAAGTATAAAAATTTTCATGAAAATTTGACTCTTAATTGATTTTTCATAGAATTAAAAAAAAAAAAAAATTACTGTGACGTAAGCAGTGACGTAGTTTCGGTTACAGACAAAAAGAAACTGAATCTCCATTATTAATAGATTTATCAGGATAAGATAATCCAATTGAAGCATTTTTTGTTTAAAAGAAATTATGAAAATTATATTTCATGGATAAAATTGTAGTTCCCTTTCCCTAATATAAACATTTTTTAAAATAAAATAGTCATTTAATAAGCTTAGCTTAGTTTGGCACAAGGCCAGAAGGCAGTGAGACCTGAATTCACTTGCAATGGTTTGCTAGCCTTGCTCACTGAACACTGCACCACGCAAGGTGCCCAGAAAATTTTTTAAAAGTATATATACGCTATGGGCATCCCATGGCACATATACATTGTTTGTGTATAGAAAATATTGTAAATTATCGGGAGTTTTAAAATGAGAATTTAAAAAAATATCCCCCAAGATAACAATTATATATATATATCCATGGGAAATTCATAAAAACATATTTGAAAAAAAGTTTAAAAATAATGTAAAAAAGTATTTTTTAAATAGTGTTTGAAATAATCATAATTTTGCAGAAAATAGTGTTTAAAATAATCATAATTTTGAAAAAATAAATAGTCCAAAATAATATTTCTGATAAAAAGTGAGAAAACAGTGTTAAAAAAATAATCATAATAATATAGACAAAAAGTTGAAAAAAAAATAGTGTTCAAAATAATCATAATATTCCATTGAATGCAAAAAATTGTTTGAAATAATTATAATATTTCAGATCCTAATTGAGAACATAGTGTTCAAAAATCATAATATTTCATACAATATTTGAAAAAATAGTGTTCAGAATTATAATATTCCATATAATAACTGAAAAAATAGTGTTTAAAATAATTAATATCATTAAAATGATTGAAAAAAATAGTGTTCAAATTATAATATTCCATATAATAACCGAAAAAATAGTGTTCAAAATAATTAATATTATTAAAAATGATTTTTTAAAAAGTGTTCAAAATTATAATATTCCATATAATAACCGAAAAAATAGTGTTCAAAATAATTAATATCATTAAAAAATGATTTTTAAAAAGTGTTCAAAATTATAATATTCCATATAATAACCGAAAAAATAGTGTTCAAAATAATTAATATTATTAAAAATGATTTTTAAAAAAGTGTTCAAAATTATAATATTCCATATAATAATTGAAAAAAATTGTGTTCAAAATGATTATAATATTCCATACGATAATTGAAAAAATAGTGTTTGAAATAATCAATATTATTAAAAATGATTGAAAAAATCGTGTTCAAAATTATAATATTCCATATGATAACTGAAAAAATAGTGTTTGAAACAATAATATCTAAGAATAAAGAGATCAACATGGATGGCAGATCATAAAATACATAATCAATTCTATAGAAAATATTAAACCTTAGCTTATAACACAATCTGTTTTGAGTTGTTGAAGTTTTTTATAGAATTTGATAAAAGATGAAACCACTACAAAGCAACAGATCAAATCAGACAAATAATTCTCAAATCATATTCAATTCTTATGATATTAGAACTGGGAAGGTAATGGCTAACTCAGCTCATTCATGGACACTATTTTCTGGTGTTTTTTTGTTTTTCTTTTTAAGTCAGTTGCTAAATTATTTAATCTATAGCTCCCTATGTATCTAAAGTGTGTGTGTAGTAGTCTCTGGTGGCATCTCATACAAATGAGATAAGGGGTAATGGTTTCTTATATACAACATTTGAAAATGAAGATTTTTATTATTATTATTATCGTTACTACTACTACTACTACCAAAATAAAACTCCCTCTGGTCGGTGTAAAAATTAATTTTTGAAAGATATTGTCTGATCTGGGTGGGAGCTAAAACTTCAATGTCAGAGGATTTGTATCATAAATAAGTAAAATCATCAAATTTATTTAAAGGTATTAAAAAATAAAACAATTTGAAATGAAAACTTAGTTCTGTCCCCTCAAATAAAATATTGCATGCATCTATTAATAATTAATTAGATAATTATTTTGAATATTTTACACACAATTTTTTATTTGTAAACTTTTTAGTTAACCTCTTGAAACAGAAATAAATGACTATTTCTTGTTTGTAAATAATTTTCACATAAAACTCTATATGTTAGGTAACTTTAAATACATATCAATAAAATAAACTATATATAAATATATAATACCAGGAATGTATTCATTAAAACTTATTTTAAAAACAATTAAAAAACAATAAGGAGCATCTAAGATGGCATACTCAAATTTTGAGTGTATATAATATAAAGGTTGTTCTTTATTCTGTGTATTAACAATTCTGGGTAATGTGGTGTAAACAGTGACATAGTTTTGGTTACAGACAAATTGAGATGGACCTTTTCTTTCTTTTTTTATAATAATAATAATAATAATAATAATAATAATAATAATAATAATAATAATAAAAATCTGGACCTTGCCAGAGAACTAAAAAAGTTATGGAATATGAAAGTGAAGGTGATACCTATTGTAGTTGGTGCACTTGGAACAGTCCCAAAAGGATTGGAAAAGGGCCTGGAATGTTTGGAAATCAGAGGAAGGGTTGAAACCATTCAGAACACTGCACTGCTGCAATCTGCCAGAATACTCAGAAGAGTCCTGGAGACCTGAGGAGACTTGCTGTCACTCAGACTCCAGTGAAAGACCATCAGCTAACGCTGATGTGAAAACTCAAAAGGAGTAAATAATAATAATATCATGAAAACTAATGGAATGACTGAATTTTTATTTGTTACTTTTAAAAATCTGAATAACAAAATAAATATTGTTGTATGCCAAATCCTAATTTCTTTCCCAATTCTGTTCACCCAATTTGATGTATGGAAAGTTGAAGCCATTTCCTTTTGCAGTGTAACATTCAAAAGTCATTCTAGATTTTTACTTGCATACAGGAAACCTTTCAACTTAAAACTCTTCAAATAGTTTGAGATGTTCTCTTTCTGTCAGCTGGGGATATATTGGTTATCATATATAGAATTGTGCTATTGTCAAACTGGTAGGTGCAAGTTAATTTTTTTTTGTTTTTCTTTTCAGAGTAGTAAAGTAGGTTCATGGATGAAGCTAAGTAAGAATGGCCAAAATTTTGACATGACAGCACCTCTCACTTTCTTTAAACTTTTCTAAAAATTTAACATTGTAAATTGTCACTTATTTTGATTTTTTATTCTATTTTGAACAGGAACTTTTTTTTTTTTTTTAAAGAAAAATGTTTTTTTTTTTTTTGTTGCTAAGTCAAATTATTGATACAAAGCATTTATTTTTATCTGAAAAAAAGAAAATCTTTTCAAGCAATATCTAATATTTAAAATTGTAAATTGTCATTTATTTTGATTTTTTTCTTTGGGAAAGATTGTTTTTTTTCTTTTTGAGAAAACAAGATTTTTTTTTTTGCTAAGTCAAAATTATTGGATTAAAAGATAGACAAAAGCATTCAATTTCATTTAAAAGAAAAAAAAAAATCCTTTCCAGCAATAGTTTTTTTTTTTTTTTTTTTTTCTACTAAAACAGCTTTATGTAACATATCACACATTTTGTAAATTTTCATGTGGTTTGCACTTTTCAGTTTTCAAAAACTTGATGACAGACCTCTGTTCAAAGCTTGAAGCACATTGTTTGATTTGCACCACCATTTTGAATAACTTCAAAACAAATATTTTCGCAAGATTAAAATAATTTTTTATATAAGCAATCCCCACCCCCCCTCAAAAAAAAACAGCGTTTACATTCATGGAAAAAATTCTGAAGATTTTTTTGCTTTAATCAAAATATTTCCCTTATTTGTTGAATGACCCTCTTATACATCTACCTGGGTGGCCTGAATTCTAGCCAGAGAATACCCATTTTTTATATCACTATTGCCTATAAAATAAGGGTGTGAAATAAAAGATAACTATGTTTTTATAATTTCAGCTATTCTTCAGCCAGAAGCCCAGAGAAGATGGTCCCAGTGAGGAGTGTCTCAGGGGCCTGGGGCTAGTAGCCCAGGAGCAGGGGCCAAGAGTATTGGTGGATGGTCATGGTTCTAAGGGTTAAGAGTCAGACAGAGATTAATCGAAAAGGGATAAAATGAAATCAGAGATCATAAGGTAAGATTACCATCATCATCATCAGGTCACACAATCAGCACAGATACCTCTGTAGGGGATTATCTTCCTTTTGCCGGAAGAGTTATCTTCTCGCTGCGTTGCTGTTTGTTCCCACTAGGAGGACCTCTAGTAGTTAAGCACGTTCATTCAAACGCTGCTTTCTCTTTTAGCTGGACGCTTCTCAACGAACTGCTATGGGCTAGAGTCTATCTACCCCCTTCTCGGTGGTGCTTTTGCCTCCCCCCTTACATTACTGTAAGTCCTTTATACAGCATGGACTATCCTTTAGTTCCATGTCTGTGACATTTATATGTTAGGTACATTTGGGTAATCTTGTTTATACCTAAATATTGTATATGTATTTACATTTTTCTATTCTCCCCCCCCGAACCCGCCTGCCCCACTTGCTATTTTCGATGTCTGTTGTTCGTCTACAACCCACAACGTGTCGGAAATGATTATTGTTTCTACCTTGTCGTTACTATCATACACCCCCTATTACTCAAGTAAGTCCACACCGGACACCCTGGGTCTGATGAATCACAGCTTCCCGCTCTCCTTGGGACAAGGAGGAGCCCCCCAAAAAAATTGTTTTTTGGGGTTTTTGCATATAGCATAGGACTAATCTATTATCTATTTCCTAACGCTACCTACTATCCTAACCTATTACTAGTATCTTCCTCTCTCAAGAACAACTCTCTTCTTTCTTCTCTCTTCTCTGTCTCTCTTCTCTTCTCTTCTCTATCTATTATCTTTAATCTCAATCTATTAACCTGTCTATCTCAAATTTGTTCCATTTCCAACTGTTTATATGTACTACTATCTATCTATAAAATAAATAGTACTATATTATTTTCTTACTGTCAATTGATTTGGCGGCAGCACTCATCACTGGTTTACTGTGATGAAGGCTAAGGACAGGTGGATTGTATTTATTTGATTGATTTTTTGCATCTTTCCTACCTTGTGTTTCCTTTAGACTTTTATTGTTAAAGGACTCATTGGATAAATGGAAATCATCATCCATGCATCAATGACTCATTCTTAGCCCTAATTCTTCATGTTCTCTTCCAGTTATTTATTTATTTAAAAACAAAAGTTAATCTGCTGTATGCATGTGAATACTAGATGTGACACAATGATTTTCTTTTAAGTTCTTAATATGTGAAGACTGCTGCCAGGGGGACGGAGAGAGAGAAAGAGGCGGAGAGGAGGGAGAGTAGAGAGAGAGAGAGAGAGAGAGGAGATGCATTAATGATTATCATTCGTTTAATTGGTGTGTGTGTGTGTTGTGTGTGTGTGGTGTGTGTGTGTGTGGTGTGTGTGATTCGTTTTCTTATAAATATACGTATGTTAGAATAGCCTTACGTGAAACTAACAGTAACTCATCTATTAGGCGGATTAAATGGAAAGGGCGGAGAAGAAACTGAAAGTGCTTGTTGTTAGTTGCTTATATATTGTTCAGGGCGGGAGGGGATATAACTAAATAGTAGAGTGTTGATGTGATATGCATACATGCACGCGACAAGTGACCCTGTGTGTGAGTCTGTGTGTGTGTGTGTAGTCATAATCCAGGTGGTTAATTTTATTGAAAATGAGTCGAAAGCTCCCCGTTCAAGTTTACTAATCATTAATTGGGAGTAAAAATAATGATTGTAATTCTTTGGTTTTGGGGTTTGTTGATTTAGGATTTTGTGATCAATGGAGTTTATGGAGAATAACAAGTTTATTTCTTTTTAAGGCAATATTACTATTAAAAGAATGAGTTCTTTATTCTTCCTTTTTTTTTATACCAATTTCTACAGTACACGTGTATCACGCTACGGAGTGTGTTATGACATGGTGTACACATAAAGCCGCATCGCAGCACAACGCCAAGGCGAGTCATAGCGTAGACTGACAGGTATGGGGTTTTGCAAGCTGCCTTCGAAGCTCACCGAGTGCAGTATTGTGGTCCTTGTATCTGAAAATTACATATTGCAGGGCTGAATTAAAATGGTCAGTATTTCTACGATTGGGGTGTCTATGCAAAATAATAAGTAATTGTTAAGCAGTTTCACAGTTTACTTTCTTTTAAAAAAATACCTTGATGATGGTTTATATATATATATATATATATATATATTATATATATATATATATGTATAAGTATCCCGGTACACATTTGTAATGTGTAATGCGTGGTTTTCATATACGTTGTAGTGATCCTTTTAGACTTTGTTAATCAGAATAAAATGTAAGGAATTCGGCTCTTAGTGCAAATTGTGCCTCTTACAACATTATACACAACCTGCGTAGTTACGTATCATATTATTATTATTATTAATTATTTTATTATTATATTATTATTTTATTATTTATTTAAAGAAGCGGAGAGGGTGATACTATTTCTTAGTATATGTCGAATTTTTTTTATAAGGGTGAGATGTTGGAGAAATGATTGAATAATTAACAGCCTTACTTCTCTTTTTCGCTTTCCGTCCGATCTGAATTTGACTTAGACACAGTCCACACAAACCACAACACACACACACATAAGTTCATTGAGTACGCACAAAGCGGACTTGCTTAGTCCACAAGCGGATGACCATCTTCTTTTGTAGAATTAGTTGCTGTGGTAGTTTCTAGCAGCGGATGATTGTTTCATCAGAATTAAGCCTTCTTTCATCCTTCTTTCTTATCATCTTCTACTTCTTCTTCTTCAAGTTTGCCAGGCATTTTTCCAAATATATTTATTGATCTAGCCTTCGTTCATACAGCCCTTTTTTTCATCTTCCTTATTAATGGTAGAACGATGTGCAAAGAAAGTTGAAGAGAGAGAGGAGAAAAGAAAGGAAATATGAAATAAAGTACTTTTCGTTTTTTTGGGTTGTTTTTAGTTTTTGTGTGTGGGTTATGATTACTTTTTTATTTTTTTTTAAAAAATTCTTCTAAATAGTAAACATTAGATCTTCTCTCTCTCATTTCTCTCTCTCTCTCTCTCCATCTATCCCTCCTCTTCCCTCTCTCCCCCTCTCCTCCTCTCCTCTCTCTCGTCCTCTCTCTCTCTCGTCTCTCTTCTCTCTCTCTCTCTCTCTTCTCTTCTCATCTTCCCTTTTTAAATGGCTTTGAATTTACCTTGCTTTTTTTCTTAATTCATCATGACATAGTGTTGGCATTTTGCTTTTAATCATATTATGTTTAAATGTGATGTTTATATATATATTAAAATGGTTTTGTATAAAAAACGTGTAGGAAATGTATATTATTCAATATCAATCTGAATCATACACTTCTATCACAGCAAGTAAGAAAAACAAGAAACACTGGAACAGCTGCTGGTGAAGTATGGAACGAATTCGATAAGTGACGTTCTTCCTGTTGGACACACCCAAGTGAGCGGCAAACCAGCTAAAGATTCATTGATCAGCTCTGTTGTGGATCGTGAGGAGGAATGTGCCAGGAGAGATGACGCAATAAGGACAAGGTAAGATAATTCCACACAGGAAATTATTAAACAGCAAGAATCGAAAGTGGATGGGATAAAAAACAGCATACAGTATGCATTCCAAAAACAAGACAACTCTTTTCTTTCATGGCCACAAGCTGTAAGCCAGTTTTCCAGTGCTTGAATGGAGAAGGTAAATTTATTGCTTAGGAGGCCCAGGGTCAATAGGAATTAAGATGGTCACTGAATGTTCATAATGTAAAAAAAGTAAAAGTAGACATAGTCGTCTATAATCAGCATCAACAGTCAGTAAGGAGTCTATCCCTTTTTAACATAACGCTAGAGCCAGGATGATTTGTTTTTGGCTGAGGTTGAATGCTACACCTATCCCCCGTGCAGCTCCCAGATGCTTTCAGCACAGAATCAGATTTATCCAAACCGTGCTACTCATAGCGCTGAGTTGGCTGGGACGCAGTTTGAATCCAGAAAACTTTTATTGTTAAATATTCCGTGCTCTACAGAATATCGTGATGATGATGATGATGATGATATGTTAATTAAATGTGCTGAATGACCTGCTAGGAGGGATGACTGATAGGGAGCGGTGGTGAGAGAGAGCCGAGAGAAGGAGAGAAAATCATGGAATCCGTGCTGTCAGCACTACCTGATGATATGTTATTAAATGTGTAGAAAACCTGCCAGGAGTGATGACTGAATAGGGGAGCAGGTGGTGAGAGAGAGGAGAGAAGAGAGAGAGAGAGAGAGTTATGGAATCACTGATGATGAGAGATGTTTATTAAACATTAAACATGCTGACGACCTTGCAAAGTAATGACTGTTAGGGACGGGTGGTGAGAAAGAGAGAGAGAGAGAATCTAGGAATCTGTGCTGTCAGCAACTACCTGATAATGATGATGTTATTAAATGTGTAGAAAACCTGCCAAGGAGTGAGACTGATTAGGGACGGGTGGTGAGAGAGAGAGAGAGAGTTTATGGGAATCACTGATGATGATGGAGATGTTATTAAACATTAAACATGGCTGAAGACGCTGCCAAAGGTAAGAAGTTGATAGGGACGGGTGGTGAGAAATACATCATGGGAATCATGCTGTCAGCCACTATCTGAATGATGATGATATTTATTAACACGTACTGAAGGACTTGCCAGAAAGCAATGACTAATAGGGGCGAGTAGCGAGAGAGAATCATGGGAATCTGTGCTGTCGGCATGACACCCGATGACGATGATGATATGTTATTAAATGCGTAGAAGACCTGCCAGGAGTGATTACTGATAGGGACGGGTGGCAAGAGAGAGTCATGGGAATCCATACTGTTGGCATGACCTGCTGTGCTGCTGCTCTGCTTCTGCTGATGATGAACAGGATTGATTAACATTGAGCTTACTGGTTGCTGAAGGCAGAAATTTGAGTGAATATTTTTTATTTTTAAATCTTTAATTTGGGATGGTCTTACATTTTTCTTTCTAATTAATTAAATCATTAATGTTTAAAACAAGGTTTGCTGAGTTGAATTTGAATAAAGAATTTAATTAATTAATAATTAAACATAAAGAAGTAAATATTCGATTGGATGCAGATGTCCCAGCCAGCTGGAACCATGTGGAGAAAATATGATTGGTCATTTCTGGTTTTATGATTATTTTATATTTTAAAATTAATATTCAGTGATAGTATTTAATTAATTTCCTATAAGTCTAACATAAACAAAAGGGGAACCACTCTTGACTGATAAATTATTTATTTTTCCCATTAAACTAACCTAAACCCGTCTTCATTTTTCCTAGTAGATCATTCGAATCACGCACAAGGCGGTCTTCCTATCTATAGCTCTGCTGGTGAGGCGCTAATAGGCCGAAATGTACATACAGAGATTGATTTTTCTCGATTTGTTTAGCCTTACATTGGAATAGGTATGCCAGCCTAACTAATTAATTATTAATTAATTAACTTCAAAATTAGGTACAACTTCAATTAAGCACATATTCTCTCAAAAATTGTCGGCTAAAAAAAACATATCAAAACACATTGTTTGTGCATTTACTTCTCATACTGTCGTGTAGAAAAAGTCACTATAAGAGGAATAATACCTACCTCTAAACATAAATAAATAAATAATTTATCAGTCAAGAGTGGTTTCCCTTTGTTATGTTAGACTTATAGGAAATACATTAACCTATGTATGAGGTGTGTCTGAAAAGTAATGAGAGCTTTTGTCATAAAAATTCATTTAAAATCCCAAACAATAAACTAAATGTTTTCTCCTCCAAAGTTATCCCCACTTGAATCTAATGCACTTTCCCATCCTACTCTGTCACGCTTCTCTGCCCTGCTAAAAGAAGTCTTCTGGTATGTCCCTCAGCTCCATCAATACAGACTTCTTATGGCCTCAATGCATTCAAAACGGGTCTCCTTGATGAGACCCTTCAGCTTGGGAAAAGAAAAAAGTCATGATTTATCCTGGCACAACTATCGCCCCTTTCCTGTGCACTTCCTGAGATGCAGTTTAGCATCAAAGAAAAACAAAGCTTTCAAGGTTGACAACTTGAAAAGCAATTATTCCTCATTTTTTTAAATTCACTTTCATGAAGAAATATTTTTATGGTTGTCTGTCATTTTTTGTTAGATAATTCAGTCTGCATAAAAATTCACATGGAATTGTGAAATAAAGAAATTTTTAAAATCTATTAGGATCATAATCATAACTCGGTAATTCCATGTCAAATCTTCCAGGCCATGTCACTCCACCCCCTACAATTTTTCTGTAATTTTTGCCCAAGTATGGATTATGTTAAAGTTAGACAATCCTCAAAATTTGAGCTTCCAATTACAAAAATTGGGCACTTATGTCGATTTTTATCTCTCCAAATTTGATGGGGTTCGCGAAAAATGGCGACTTTTTGTAATCTATTTTTGTCAGTAAAATGAGTTCTTAGAGCTTCCCTACTACTAAAAATTGGTTTTATAAAGGCATTTTTGCCCAAGGAATAAAAAAAAAAAAAAGAAAAAAAAACTATCAAAAAAATCTTAAAGTTAACCAATTTTAAGTTATTGATGATTTCTGATTTTTTCATAGCAAGATCAATATCCCGATGTGGCACTGCATCTATGACAAAAAATTTTTCTATCATTATTTCACATATGTTGAACATTACTTGTACCAAAAAGATAGTTTTGCTCAATCTATAAGGAGGGCGTATGTGGTATAATGGTTATTGTCATAGGAAATGGACACGGCAACATGAGTTTCAAAGCTTTTTGTATTTCAGATTGCATTTATACCCTTGCAAAAGGCATACATCCAACTATTCTCCCTCCAGCTATGGGTAAATAGTAGGGAAACTGAAAATTTAAAAGTGTCATTTGAATCTATGTCACCAAATTCAATGGAGTGACAACAAAAGTCAGAAAAAAAATGAAAATAGTGCATACAAGAAAGAATTCTGTTCAAAGATGCTACAATCGTCTGAAGAAGGTTGAGAGGCACACCAGCCAAAAACATTGGAATAAAAAGAAATGAAGATGGTTAGTTTTTTTATTAACTAATAAACTAAGAAATAATCCATCTCAGAAATTTAGACAATACATGATGGCCAGTGAATACAAACACCAACATATAGTAATCAAAATAACAAAGATAGAGATACTAGTTTGAAAAGAAAAGAAAAGAATAAGAGCAATAGTTCATCTCAGAACTTTAGACAATACATAGATGGCCAAAGACTGCAACAGCCAAAATATAATGATCAAAACAACAAAGATAGAGATACTATTTTTTTTAAAATTATAGAATAATAGCAATAGTTCATCCCAGAACTTCAGACAATATATGGACGGTCAGAATATGGTGATCAAAACAACAAAGATGGGATATTCTGAAAATTAATTGAATAATGGCAATAATTAATCTCAGATCATATAAGCACGGCCAGAGAAAGCAACAGCAAAAATATAGTGATCTAAACAACAAAGATGGAGATACTCGTTTTGAAAAATACACTGAATATAAAAACATTGAAAATAAAAATGAAACCTTTGTGAATTAATCAATTACTGATTAATTATAAGCATGTTTTTAAAAAATTACCTTCATCTTTCTGATATGTATCAATGTTTGAAATGTCTTAAATGAATGTATTATTTGATTATTCGGACTATTGTCCTCATCTTTATTGTTTATCTGCACAATGTTTCGGCTGATGTGCCCTCCGACCTTCTTCCGGTATTCCTTGTCGGACTTGGGAACTTTCTTGAATAATCCAAATTATCAGGTAGTCAAAAAAATTACTGATTACTTCCAGGTATGTTTGTAAAAATGACTCCTTCTGATATGTATCAATGTTTGAAATGTCTTAAATGTATGTATTATTTGGATTATTCGGACTATTGTCCTCATCTTTATTGTTATCTGCACAATGTTTCGGCTGATGTGCCCTCCGACCTTCTTCAGGTATTCCTTCTTGAATAATGCAAATAATCCAAATTATCAAGTAGTCAAAAAAAGGGAGACTTATAAACTGGTCTTGGCTACCTCACCACTCAAGAATTTCTCCAAAGAAAAACAAAAAAAAACAAAAACAAAAAAAAACAAACCCTTGCCAATGTTCTTCAATGCGTTGGTCCAAAACCGTAATTTTTTCTTTTCTTAACAAGTTCTAGTCGCATTATTCAGGTGGCTTGTGAGTCTTCTGGTGGGTTCGTAAGTGACACTTCTGTGAAAACTTCTTACCGCAAGTCTCACAGGAGAAAGGTTTGCTCTGGGTGTGGATGGTGAGGTGTGTCTTAAGAATATCCCGCCGTAAGAAAACTTTACCGCAGACTTCGCACTCAAATTTCTTTTCCTGCGTGTGGCTCAGCTTGTGCCTATTCAAGTGGCTACTCTGGATGAACGATTTCCCACATGTGTCACAGCTGTAGGTTTTGGCTTTGGGTATCGGATCTTGATGCGTATCACTGGATGGAGCAGCAACCAAATTCTCTTCCAAGTGTGTTGTGGAATGGCGTCTGAGATGAGCATTCTGTGAAAAGGTCTTGCCGCAAATGTTGCAGCAAAAGGGTTTGCTCCCCGTGTGCACTGTCCTGTGCCGTATCAAATGCCCGGTCTGTGAAAATGCTTTGCCGCAAACCTCACAGCTGAAGGGTTTGTCGCCTGTGTGCACCCTTTTGTGGATCTTCAGCCGCTCATTTATTGAGAAGGCTTTGCCGCAAATGTCACATTTGTATTTCTTATCTGGTGAATGGCTTTTTCATGTGTCGGTTAAGGTGGCTGGTTTGGGTAAAGCCCTGCCCACAGACATCGCATCTGATTGATTTTCTTTATTGGAGTCTGTTTAGGAAACTGGAGGGGTTCACTTATAGGGAAAACTTCACTGATGATATCGCACGCGTATTCCTTTGTAGTTGGAGGGGAATCCTGGTTGGCCGTTACCAGCATGTCACTATTCAGCTCGGTGACATCGACAGATAGATCTTCTGAAATTGGCTGGAAAAGATCAATTTTGGAAAATATCTTGCCAAATATCAACATTTTTCAAAGCATTTATCAATATCACTCAGTTCCATGGCAAGGGAAATATTGCACTGGTTCAAAAGGGTTGACGACAATGTACTGAATGACCAAGGAGGGAAAGAAAGTAGTTTTCTTTTTGTCAGTGTCAGCAGTTCTGAAAAAGAAAAGAAAATACCAAAAATATTTTTTTACTGAAAGTCATTTACAATTGGTGATATCAAGTTTATTGAGCTGATTTAAAACACAAAAATAATTTTCCTTTTTTTATTTTAAGATTTGGTTTGTTTTGTTTACGGCATATCAACCTCAGTGGTCATTTAATGCCGATAAAGTTTTTGAAATAAATCAATTCTTAATGGATAATACAATTTTTTTTATAAATACATTTTCTATTTAGCCCATAGATGGGACCCTAACAGGTACTACCACTCCGGGTCAGAGTGGATCAGGAGCAATGGTGATGAAGGGGTGCTCCACATTCCCCAAACTCCAAAACTGGAACCTCACATCAGATAGAGTTTAACGTCATCCCAGGACATGTAGACCCGCAGCCACCACCTTCTAGCACCCATATGATAAAAAGGGTTGGGGCTTGCCATAAAGCAATAGGGTTGGGAAAATCATATAGGTGCTAGGGCTTGACATGACCAGCCGATTGATCGGAGGGGGCCTCTCCGACCGCCCGTCTAGCCCAAGAAAGGCCAAAGTGTTCATTTAAGAAACTTAATTATTTAGGAAAAAAGAAATAAATAGCTTTATATTCCTTGTGATAGTTATATTTTATTTATTTTTGAAGACATTATTTTTTCATTCGCAAGTTTTTTTGCGTGCTATTAAGCGATTTGCATTTATTTCGTAGGTAATACTAGGTACCACCAATTTTCACTGTGAAATTTATCCCCCCCCCCCCCATATCTAACACAATAAAACTTGCATAAAGGTTAATAGAATCTTGAAAAAAAATTTTTCCATTTCAAAGAAGAAACATTAAAAAAAAACTCCTGATGATTTTTTTTTTAATTTCAGTTTACGAAAATAATGAAAATTATAAACGAAAAACAATGTTTACATTTTTGCGCCGTTAAATCAATTGAGATTTAACGTAGCCAAAAACAAGTTATGACTACTTTTTAAAAGATTCTATGAAAAATCAATTAATGGTCTGATTTTTCAAAAATTTCCATTTTAATGAAAATATGCCTGAATAGTTTTTTTTTCCTAATATTCAATACAGAAAAAATATCAGCATCTTATATCAGAGGTGAGTTTTGAAAAGTATCTAGGATAAACAAATATGATATTACAGGTAGAATTTAAAATAAGTAAAGTCATCGGGCCGGCCTAAAAGTGGTATCAGCTGAAGAATAATTAAAGTTCCAATTACCGTCGAACTGGGAAGTCAAGGCAACAAACGGTTGTAACTTTAAATACAAACCCAAATGCTACAAAGTCCACTGCAAAATGACAAAGTATATATAAGACTCCACAATGTCATTCAAATCAAGCAGTCAAGCAGCCAATCAGAACTCAAGGAATGGAATCACCCAAATCACCCAGATTCATGGATGGATCATTCTTGATTCCTATTTATAACCCATTGGAATCGAAAGCGAAGAAGTCTATCGCCTATTCATTAGTGCTAGACCAAGGAGGTTGTTTGGTGTCTGAGGTGGAGAGTGCCACACCTGCCATCAGCTCCTCACTTTACTGCACAGATCCCTGTGCTACTCATTGGTGAGGGCTAGTATCAAACCCGGAACCTTGTGGTTCCTAGTTGGATGCTCTACCAACTGAGCTAAGCCGTCCTTTAGAATTAAAAGATAATCAATGATAATTAAAGACTGAACATACAGTTTGGTTTGGTTGGTTTGATTTTATGGCATGCCAACCCTTGTTGGGCTATTTTATGCTGTTTTTAAAGATGTTTTGTTCTATTAATGCTTGATGAGTATTCAGATTTTTTTAACCAATCACCTTTAAGCACCCCAGGGGCGACCTGGATTCAGAGGACATGTTTCGCTTTGCACCGTCAACATCCGGTTGTTTGTTAACGGACGATTTTTAGACGCATTTTTTTTTTAATTATAAAACTAACCCCTAACCCACAACCCCAACCCCAACCCTAGCAAAATCTTTTTTTTAAATAAATACTTTTTAATATTAAGGCACATTGAAAATAAATAAACATCTCTTTTGTTTTAAGTTTTATTTTTTAAAATAACAATATTAGTTTATCTTTAGTGCAAAATTTTTTTTCACATATGCTAACAAAAAAACAACATGAAATAGCTAATTTTTTTTTACTAAATCAAAAAACTATGTTATCAGATTAAGAATTAAAAATTAATATTTTTTCCAATTTAAAAAAAGAATTATTGTTATTGTTGAAAATATTCATCAACTTCTGATTAATAAGCAAAACTTGTGATTTATTAAAAGTAATGCTCTGGTGCCAGAGTGGCGATTGAGCGTGATTAGGAATGTCCCATAAAACTGTTAACTATTCCCGTGTAAACTTGGTTTTGTTAAAGTTTTTGAAATAAATAAACATTTTATCTAAAAAAAAACTATTGAAACTTTTTTTTATAATTTTTAATTTAAAAATTGCGTCTAAAATCGTCTGGTAAAAAAAACAAAAAAAACAGATTTTGACGGTGTAAATGAAAACATGTCCTTCTGAATCTAGGTTGCTCCTGGGTGCTTAAAGGTGACTTGGTCCAATTTCTTTTTTTAACTCAATTTAAAAAAAAAAAATTTCAACAGACTCTTTAAAACTTTTTTTTTTTTCTATTTAACCCATAGATGGGACCCTAACAGGTACTACCACTCCGGATCAGGATGGTGATGAAGGTAAACTCCACACTCCAGAGTTCCAGAGTTGGGTTTTTCTAACGTCATACCCAGAACACAAGACCCTTAGCCACCGCCTTCTAGCACATATTGATAAAAGAGTTGGGGTTGTCATAAGATCAATATGGTTGGGAAAATCTTATAGGTTCTAGGACTTGACATGACCAGCTGACTTTTTACAAACATTTTTCATTTTTTTAAACTATTAACCCATAGATAGGACCCTAACAGGTACTACCACTAAGGGCCAAAGAATATCTGGGATAAATACGATCTTGCAGTAATTAAAGATTAACAAATAAATTACATACATTAGTAGTTAGTTTGTTGGATTTTATGCATGGTTTTTATGCTGAAGATGTTTGTTCTATTCATGCTTGATGAGTATTCAAAAAAATTCTTTTTAACTCAATTTTTTTAAACAGATTTTTTAAAACTCATTTTTTTCTATTCAACCCATAGATGGGACCCTAACAGGTACTACCACTCAAGGTCAGAGTGGACCTGGGAGTAATGGCAATAAAGATCTTCAGAATTGGAACTTCAATGTGAGATGCAGTTTAACATCATGCCCAGGGCACTAAGAATCTCAGACTCTGCTTTCTGGCACATATATGATAAAAAGGGTTTGCCATAAGGGGAATAGGATTGGGACAATCATATAGGTGCTAGGGCTTAACATGACCAGGTGATTGATCAGAGATGGCCTCTCTGACCACCTTTCTAGCCTAAGTAAGAGCCAAAGTGGAGTGTTGCATATTATTGACTGCTTAGCCACCAAGGTTCCATCCTTAAGTATCAAGTGGCTACTCTGGATGAATGATTTCCCAAACATGTCGCAGCTGTAGGTTTTGGTTTTGGGTGTCGGCTCTTGATGGGTATCACTGGATGGAGCAGCAACCAAATTCTCTTCCAGGTGTGTTGTGGAATGCCGTCTGAGATGAGCATTCTGTGAAAAGGTCTTGCCACAGATCTTGCAGAAAAAGGATTTGCTCCACCCATGGCTAATAAGTGGCCCCCATTAAGGGGATCTAACCCCTTTGCAGAGGTGCAGTCGATATATTCTTCTGCCTCAGCCAACAGAGCAGCCTATGCATAGGTAAAGTATGGACTGCTATTATTAGAGTTTGTATGTACTGTATGTGCAGCTCTCATCGAACTTATTCTCTAGGCACTTTGTTAAGGTCCAAGTGGTGCAGCCATACAGTAGCACTGATACAACTATAGCTTGGATAAATTTCCATATCTGTTTATAGCAGACCATGCCTTCCCTTTTTGGCATTAACATAGCTTTCTGTGGATAATATATTACTACCTAGCCATGTGAATAGTTCTACTGTCTTTAGAGGCTACATAGTTTTAACATATTTCCCTGTCATTTTTTTGTAAACAAAAAACAGAACTTTAGTTTTTCTACGTGTTTGGATCAAAAAGAAAGAAGATATTTCATTTAAACAAAATATCAATATCTTAGTTATTTTTCTGTACATAGTGTATTTAATGTTTTTTTGTTATTGATTTCTAAGAAGAAACTGTAATGATTTTTTTTTGTTTTTTTGTTTTAACTTTTAATAACATCTTTTCTAAGTACATTTCTTTATTCACTTATTCATTAAATTTGCCAAAAAATTTACGGAATCCGACACTGAATTCTGTAAATTTTTTGGCAAATTTAATGTTCAAAATGTATTAAAAATTGATTACATAGGAAATATTATTTTTCTTTTTTTTTTTTTTTTTTTTTTACTGATGCCCATTACATTATATCAATTTGTCGACTAAAATTAAAATTAAACTTTAAATAATCGATTTAATCAATTTTAATTCGTTTTTTAAGAGATAATGTCCGTTTTTTTAGTCCCTATCTAAATAAATACTGATTTTTACATTAAATTTTCTCTAGTCATTCAATCTATGTAAATTAATTATATAATTAATGTATGTAATTTATATAATTAATATACACTAGGTACCACCAATTTTCCCTGTGAAATTTACCCCCATATATTTAACATAATGAAACTTGCATAAAGGTTAATAGAATCTTGAAAAGTTTTTGAACATTCGAAAGAAGAAACATTAAACAAACTCCTGATGATTGAAAAAAAAATGTTCATCTTAGGAAAATAATGAAAATTATCAGCGAAAAACAATGTTTTCATTTTTGCACCGTTAAATCAATTAAAATATAATGTAGCCAAAAACAAGTTATGACAAGAGGCTTTTTTAAAAAATTCTATGAAATATCAATTAATGGTCTGATTTTCACGAAAATTTCCATAATTACTTACCATTACATGAAAATATGTAAAATAGTTTTTTCCTAAAATATATTAGGGAAAATATTTTCTTACAAAGTCTACCCTCCCCCTATTTTATTTTGTGAAATATGAAAAAAATGAACCGACAAAAACGATTTTTTTTTCTATAAAGATAATTATAAGAATAATTATATCAGAAAATTTTTATAAGTTTCAATGTCAGAGCTTTTTAGTAATAGAACCATGAATACAGAATTCTGCTAAAAAAATATCAATAAAGAAACTGACCCTGTTGTAAAAAAACGGACTGTTTTACTTATTTTTCAAGATAACGGTGAGTAATTTTTTCCAATCGGATAATTTGATCTTTGAATTAACTGTTTTTCTATGTAACAACTCTTTATGTTTGTTATTTCTTTTTTGCGAGATTTAAAAAAAAGTTTTAAAATATTTCTTCCTTCAATATGGCCTAAACTGATAACGTGGCCTATTTTGGTGGTACTTAATTATTGTACATTGTACATTTGTATAATAATGGTTACCGTCGTAGGAAATGGACACTGCGAGACGAGTTCAAATCCTGGACGAGGCTGCTTGCATTTCGCTAATAGTAATACCTTCAGGAAAGGTATTAACTCTACTATTCTCCTTCCAGCTATGGGTAAATAAATACCAGAATAGACTGGGCTCCTTAACCTGTCTAGGAGAAGGAACACTCTAAATTCAAAGTTGTTAAACTCTGCTTAAGAAATTGACCATCTGTCGTATCCTGCTTGTGCGGAGGGGTTATATATATAATGAAAACCGTGATATTATCTCTTAATAGGACACGCCGAGAAGTATTACCTGTCAATTCAATTTTCGTTTTGTTTTTGTTCACATTCACAAATACTTCAATAATAAAAAAAAAATATTCAACTTCGTCTTACCTTCTTTATAAAAACAAAAAAAAACTTTTAAATAAATCCTTTATGAAGTTTTTAAATCAAGATAATGGTTGAATTTTAAGTGGGATTTTTCTTTAGTAAAATAAACCAGTGAACAGCATTTTAAAAGATAAATAAGAATCATGAAATATTTCGGGATATACAATAAAGGTAGAATTAAACCGGAAATAGCGGTGAATACCCAAAATTAGTCCCTATTTATCTACATAAATAAACAAACAAGTTTCACACTTAAGAGATAGTTTATATAATTATATACATTTTGTTTTCGTAAGCTGTCTTCTGCTGGCTAATGGAATTTTGCAGGTACTTTCGAGTTTAATTCATTTTGCGTGTAATTCAATTTCCTCGTATATAAAATCAATTTTCCTCATTGAAATAAACTGAAATGAAAATATGCTACTTTTTTTGTTACGTTTTTTGAATAAGAAAAATATAGCCTTGTATCGTATAAAACATCATAAAATAGAATGCAATGAATTATCTGCTGTAATTTGTTATAATGTTTATTTTCTAAGAATGGTATTTTCTTTAGCTTAATTATTACGGAATTACGCTAAAGAAAAATACCATAGATAGATACCATTACGCCGTAATAAATTTGGACATTTTTGTGAACTTATTAAGCGTATCTGAAGCTCAGTCGTACCTCAAATTTTACCTCACAAAACAAAACAAAAAATCGACCAAGTAACATCTCGTAACTCGGAAAACTCGTAAATTAGGGCACTCATAAGTCAAGGTACCACTGTATCCAGAAATTTAAAAAAAAAATGATATACTTATTAATATATCAGTTTTTGACCCGATGTAATAGCTATACCCAAAATGGGCCTAAAATGCGTTTTGACAAAATTACTTTAGCCCCCCTACAGAAAATAATTTACCAAAAATCAGGGAATTATCGGATTTTAATGAAACTTTCAGTGTTTATTTATCAATGAATGATCTTTATAATGCATTATTTATTTTATTTCAAAACTTTCTCATTTTTTTCAGGTCACTTAATTTTGACCCCTCCCCCTTATGTTGGGGGCGTAATATTTTTTCGAGTTGGTCTTATAGTTTTCTAATTACAGTATAAATAAAGAGATAAAAGACCGAAGTTATGAATAGAAACAACAACAAAAAATTTTACGGTGGCTTTTCTATGAGAAAATAAGTACCGAAAATCGAAAAATAAAATGTAAAAAAATAATAAATAATTTATTTTTGGAAGATTTCTTTTTTACTCATTTCGATAATTATTTAATTGGCTATTATCTTATAAAAGAAAAAAAATTATACATCGATATTTTGTCTGCTTAAAAAGAGGGGGGGTACATTTTCAATCGAGTTTTTCTTCAAAAAGTATACTTTGATGTAATTAAATATAAGTTTGCATTAAATAGATATTTATTTCTAGAATCTAAAAATATAACATTTTAAACTTAACATCAGGCTTTTCATATTTTACATGAATTTTATATATTAATTTTTCATAGCAAAAATACTAAATTAAAGTTTTGAAATAAAATAACTGATGCATTATAAATTCATTAATTGAAAAATCAATACTGAAAATTTCATTAAAATCGGATAATTACCTGATTTTTGGGGGTTTTTGGGGTTTTTTTTCACTCGCGAATGTTACATTAAAATTGTAAACAAGCGCTTAAAACCATTGAAAAAGAGACAGAATAGCGGATCGCGTCGAAATTGACCAAAACAAATTCCTTTAAATGTATTAAAAATAAACTGCATATGTAATGATATTTTTCTTTTTGTAATGATGGTCATAATGACTACTTATCGTTTTAGACAAAAGTTTGACCTTAAATAATAGATTTAATTAATTTTAATTCGTTTTTAAAATTCGTAGCAGCCGAATTTTTGGGTAATACCTGTGGTAATACTTAACTTGTTCCTCGTAAATTCCTACCATAAAATAAATTGAACCCTCATTTTATGTCCGTGTTTTTTGCAATAAAAGTTTTATTTTTCTTGCACCCGTTATTTTACAATACTAAATATGTTTTCTTTATTTATTTTAATATTCACTTCAATGTGTATATTCTAAAAATTTAAAATAACGGATGCAAGAAAAATAAAATATTTATTGCAAAAACACGGACATAAAATGAGGGTTCAATTTATTTTATAGTAGGAATTTACGAGGGACAAGTTAAGGATTACCATACCTGTTATGGTCTCATTTATGGGTCTATTTAAAAATCATTCTTATTCAACAGGATTGTGTGCAAAAAATAAAAAGAATATCTTAAGAAACAACTACACAAATATGTGAATATTATAAACGTACAAGGATCGCGATTTCATAACCTCTAGACATAAAATAACTCTTGAAAGGTTGACATGTTAAAATTCATAAATTAATAAATCTTCAACATATACACGTTTATATAGCATCTGGAATATACATGGACAACTTTTCTTTACTGTCAAATTTCATTATGTATATTCTGTATATTCTGTAGGGATTACATCAATTACTTGCCACGCTTCTCCTACTTGATAGTAGGGGACACGAAAGGTAACTACCCCCGCTGTCTGCCAATAGCCAATAGGTGGCGGGACCAGCAGCATTATAAAAGAAGATGTGGCAAAGTCAAAGGCCTATTTTACCTTCTACAACAAGGAGTAGCAGCGCACCAGTTGCGTTCTTGTCCATCGACTGGGTGGGGGAACTTTGTGCCCCCAGCAACCCCTTGTCTCATGTATTGGAATATATTTGGACAGTCGTGCGAATAGGCCAATCACGACCCTGTTGTATAAGCAAATGTAGAAATCTCCCGATTCACTAATAAAAGATACATACACTCGCCAACAAAACAAACAAAATCGGAAGTGTCCTCTATCGTTACCTAAAACAGAATGACCATTTTAACACATATCTGTGCATGGGCTCCGATCGGGAGTTCCGCTTTGATAGTCAATTCCTGACATTAAATATAAAAAAAATTGGTAAATAAAATTCGCATTTTCATCCAATGAAAGCGATTCCCGGGTGAAATGAAAATAACTTCATTTGATCCAACTTTCGGCTGCCATCCTCTATAAATAAACATTCTGAAAGGCAGACGGCAGAGAGGTCCAGGGCGTCATTTCGAATACACGCCGACACGAGCGCTCACAAGAGAAATCAACATCACAGGCGGCGATTCACCTACACCACCCACTTACCCAAACCTGACCTCACAAGGCAGTCAAGTCAACACGCGAACATTTCTACATCATTCGACGATACAAAAAACGCTACTACTAAAACACAATATTCTGCCTAGAACAACAACAACAGTTATACCGACTGAAACAAGGAAATTCCATTTCGTTCAGCAACCGCTAACGAATCTAAAACACAACTGATTCGGTCACCTGACACTCACTGACTTTTATTCAAGACATAGCGCCTACCATCACATACACAATATTCTGCTTACATCACCACCCCACTACCACAGTCACGCTGGACATTTTACGGACTT
Organism: Doryteuthis pealeii; assembly: GCA_023376005.1. NCBI lineage: Eukaryota > Metazoa > Mollusca > Cephalopoda > Myopsida > Loliginidae > Doryteuthis > Doryteuthis pealeii. The sequence continues at coordinate 8,097,498 of CM042151.1, read as the reverse complement.
AATATTCACCCACAACTATCACCAAATTTATCCTGTAATTCTCATTTCTATCCTTTCACCATTCTCATGTTGTTTTTCAGTATAATTTTGAACTTAAAATCTGTGTTTTGTTCCTTTCCTCATCACCATACGCTTGCATGCTAATACTGTTTATAACAACCCTCTTACCACTAGTAGCCCACCGGTCACACAGAACAGTAAGAGATCGCAAGACGGTGACTAAAAAGCAGTGCATCCCTCTACAACCTATGGGCACAGAACCGACAACCAAAACAACTACGATTTGAACCGGGTTACATGTGAACGAGTTATAAGGCAAATCCGATTGATAAGATTCCGCAGTCTATTATCTGAAAACCTAACCAAATCTTTTACCTTTCATACATGAACTTTGAACATTGAACAATTTTACTTATGTACTTATTTTGTACCTTGTTTCTACCTAATGACGGTGAACGAGAAAGGAAAAAAAGCAAGACATTGTCTTGCCTGCCGGGATCGAACCCGCGTCCTCCCGCATGCGAAAACAAATGCGATTTAGGAACTGGACGGACGCGAGGTTCGACTGATGTGCCCAGATGTTTGTGTAATATGCCCATAAGTAACCAAAGCGAGTAAAGGTGAGAAGCAGAGAAGCATTCGGCTTACGTGAGACGGCAGTCAGAAAAGATTATTTTGACGACGACGACGACGACTGTGTTGACCAAAAAGAAAGCTTGCAGTAGCATTTTGGCTTGCGAGAAGATGGCGGACTCGCTTCTTTTTGGTCCCTCCTCGGGAACTTGTTGACACAAATATCTATTTCCCCCCCCCTTCTATATTTTTATATACTTCACCCTTTTTCTTAGCGCACTTACGTATGGTTTATACTCCTGCAAAACATTAGGTTTCAACAGTTCCACTTTCGGGGATTAAATTCCCCACATACTTGAAAATGATTACTGTTACGTACTGGCATCAAATTCTATATGTTATATAGCGGCTTCTTCAAACTCACGCTGCTAAATCGTGTATCTGTATACGTTGCGGATATATATGGTCACGTGGCGAAGTATGTAGTAGCCAGACTTAAGAAAACACAACACATGGGTATAGTAGGAGTTTTGACTTTATTTCTCTTCTCGGCTGTACGTGGTGGGTGGCGAGCGTTGACAATGACTCCTGGTATGGTGAGGTAAAGAGGGCTGGTGGGTCCCACAGCCATCTGCAATGGACCGTGAGCGTCTGTCGCTCACTTGTTCTCCGTCCGCTGTCTCCTGTCTGACTCACAACTGACCTGTCGGCTCGAACCCTCAGGCCTTTTATATTGATAGGTACTCCTACGCATCTTTATCTTTTGATCTGATAACGGGCATTTGTTATATATTTCTTTATCTTTTCCCTGCTTCTTTGACCGGAACGCCTCGCTTCCGTTTTTTAACTTCTTTGTTCGCTTTTACCGGGAAAAAGTCCTTTGTCATTTTTTTCGTCTTTTCTTTGTTTAATTTAACCGGAATTTCCTATTTCCGTTTGTACAATATACAACAATTACTACTCATGAACACGATAGCATATTTAATATATAAGTCTTTACACTTTCATTTATGGGGTTGGATAAAGGTTTGTGTTTTTTATGGTTTAAAGGTAGCTGGATATTCTTGGTGCGTGTGTTACATAATTGTTAGTATCCTAACACTTATTTACAGTAGTGTAGAAACCAAAATGGCTGTTATAAGTTGCAGCCGGCGGCATTGAAGGATTGAGTGACAAGGCTTGACCTCATCCTGATCCTTCCGGTGGATACCGCGGGAATCGGTGGAGAAGACCCTCTTCCGGTTTAGATTAGAAAGAGAGTTTAGTATCAGTATCGACCAAACCACGAAAGTGGTAAGCCGTGTTAAGCGCACTGCCGTACTCAATCTGCGCAGTTAGTCTGGTGGGGATTTTGGAATAAAATATGATCTAAAGCAAATCGAAGTCTTGAGTTATTATCTAAAAACTACCAATGACACAGGGCTTCTGATAAAGAGAAATCCCCAATGGAAGACCAGACATGAAGTCCCCAAGACTAACTACAGACGCTAGAAGAAGAACGTAAGATACCAAAGATGAGCAGAAGAATAATAGAAGTAAAGAAAGAGAGTTACAACACGTGTTCCTCAAGTTTCCTTTTGGCCCCATATCTTTTGGTGGGCATGCTGAAAAGAAGGCATTCAAAGAACGAGAAAGGAAAGAGACAAAGACAAGAGGTAGTTTTACTACTCAAGGCTTTATTGGACATCACATAGTCACCCGTAGCGAGGGGAGTGCCCCTGGCTAGGAGAAAACGACTACCTTCTGTTGCGGCCTCAGTTCGAATGAACGTAGGATTCTTCTAGGGGAAAGGAGTCAGGCCTTTTTGTCGGGCCTGCGCAGATGGTATTTCCAGTCAAGGCCTCATAGGAGTTTTTTTAAAAATTCTATTTTTATTTTTGTATATTTTTAATCCCCACATATTTTCTATCATCTACCTCGGAAGAGAGAAACGAGATCTTACGGGAGTTCATAGTTCAACGTAGAAATTGCTAATTACTCTGTTCACCTTGTATCTATGCTTAGTAAATATATTTCCCCCTTTCCTTAATACTCTTTGTGTTTCAATTATTTCTCTATTAACTCTGATACACGAGTCACAACACGAGGTTAATTTCAATCGCAAATAAATTGTAGCAACGTATGAAAAATTAACACCAAAAAAGAAAACCGTAATAGCATTAATTCTCACATTTGGGGGTTAATTTTGAGTTCAAATATACTGGTAAATTACCAAATCTTAATATATTGGGGAAATAATTCCCAATTCCAATATATAAGTAAAATGCCGAATTTAGGGTATATTGGGAAATATCTAAATGGGGTTATGGGTTAAGTACCGCAATTTTCAAATTTGGATTCTGAATGAAAAGACAAGGCAGAAGACAAAAATATGTTTAACAAATTTAATAGCTAACAAAGAAGAAAGGGAAAGATAGATGGAGAGAAAGATAAAGTAAAGTGTTGCAAATTCGATGTAATTTGCGGGGACTTAACTTAGAAGAGTCCAGTTAAGAAGTTCGGAAACTGAGATGTAATAGTTGGTGTTAACCTCGAAAAGCGAGTCTTTTAAATTTGATTTCTTTGAAAGTTGACTTGAAGTTCGTAGAAGTTGTTGAGTTGAATCTCAGAAAGTTGATTATAATTTCGTAGAAGGTTGTTTCGTAGAAGTTGCAGAAGAAAAAGAATTTCTGGACGAGTCTGTCCTTATAGAAAACTGACTTAAGATTTGTTCTTAAATGAGAAGAAGCGGAATTTTCTGGTAGAGTTGGACCATATAGAGAACGAATTTAGACCGAAAAGAACGAATTTTCCTAAAGACACTATAGCTAAAAGCATTGGGGGAAAACTAGAAGATGCCTTCCTTTTCCTCGTCGCTACTTAGCGAAAAAGAAATACCCGCGAGGGATAATTTCCTTAAAGAGTTTTTTCTCCTGTACAAGAGACATTTTACTAATAGTATATTTCGTAAGCCTACACGAGGCTACGTATTTTTTCGACCAAGTTTGAAGCTGACAGGCCAAGGAAGAAAAAAAAAGAAGAGTTGTTTTTTTTAATTATTTTTATTTGCTTTGTTCTTCTTCATAATTTTTTGTATTTTTCTTTGCATTCTTCTAAAATCTGTATTGCAATTTTTATCGGTTACCATAAGGAGTTCTAGACTCCCGAACGAGGAAAATTCTTGCAAGCCCAATAGTATATTTTATAGCTAATAAATTTGTTATTTTAGGCTTACAACAGTATTTTGTTATTTTTCTGAGCAACCATTTTTTTTTGCTATTTTATGCCAGACGCCGGCTACTACATTGGTTGGTTAGTTTGATTTTGAGGTGGCTACCTCGAGGATAAAATTCCGACAGATGGTCTCCTATGACGTATGGTGACGGACCTCCTCGCCTAGGTGCAGTGACAAGATCCCGCCCTAGAAAAGTGGTGTGTGGACGGGAAGGAGTTAAACGAGTGGGTGGGTGTGTAGGGATTAAAATAAAACGAAAATAGAATTAGAATTTTAAAAAAACCAAAAAAAAAACAACAATCTCTGAGGGGCCTTCACCGGAAGAACCCTCAGCGCATGTCCGACAAAAAGAATCTCTCCGCCATTCCGAGTTTAGGCCTTAACTGGGCCTGGTCGCTCCTACTAGCCAGGAGGATATCCCCTTGCTACAGACGACTATGGCCGGCCAATAAAGCCTAAATCATAAAGCCACCCTCTGCCTTTGTCTCTTTCCTTTTTCGTTCCTTAAATTCCTTCTTTTCAGCGCGACCACCAAATGAGATGGGGTTAATGAAAAAACCCTAAGAACACGCAACCAAGAATATCCTTTAAACCATAAAACACGCAAACCTTCATCCTACCCCATAGACGGGAACAATCATTGAAGATGCGTGCTGACTACGACCAAGAAAAGGCAGCATATTAAAGTGCCAGGGCTGGATTGTCTACTAAAAGGAATCAACCAGTTACGAAAAGACTTCGCCGTTTTTCTCTTCCGAAGTGTCATGTGACACTATCTATAGGAAAAACAGACGATTTCATTCTCATTATTTAGATGCTGTATGACAGATGGTTGGAGGCGCGTGGTGTAATGGTTATCGTCGTAGGAAAAGAGCACGACAAGATGAATTAAAATCTCGGACGAGGCTGTTTGCATTTCTCTTAGTGTAACTGCCGCTAAACCGACCAGTTAATTATTTCTTATTTTTATATAATCATTTTTGTTTATGAAAATTAACTACAACCACAGTATTCATTTAGAGTAGTTTAATAGGTTTAATACCATTTGGTGCCAACCACTATTTTCTGCGGTCTATGAATCCTAACCGGAAAAGGGTAAGTGGAAGTCAAAGTTAGAGTTTTACGTCAACTGGTCGGATGAGGCAAAAACGGTAAGAGTTTCTATTTCTTTGGGGATTTTCCATTTCTTTAAAAGTATTCGCTCTATCCATCATTAGATTTTTTTTCTTGTACAGTTTCACCGTGCTTATTAAATAAACTTAATGGCATCAGTAAAAAATCGTCATGCCGTCTCGTTCTTCGAGACCAGTAGGCAGTAAAACTTAAAGATAATACTCTTGGGAAAAGTATGAATACAACTGAGCTCCCCCACCACTGCCTTGTGAGTATCCATTGGAGAGGAAAGGGCTAAGGGAGAAAACCCTGATAGAAAACACGGCTTGGACTCCGTTAGGCAGTTCAATGTGTAAAGCCGAGACCAACGTAAAATTTTGTGTTGTGAATTACAAATTAATTCAATCATTAAAGTTTCAATTAAATTTACTTATTTTTTAATACAAAAAATATTCACTCTGCTGAATTTAGAAGGCGAAAAAATTATCTCTTTTATTTGTACAACCCAAAACATCAGATAATGTTTGGTAATCCTTAATTTGTTCCTCGTAAATTCCTACTATAAAATAAACTGAACCCTCATTTTATGTCCGTATTTTTGCAATAAAAGTTTTATTTTTCTTGCATCCGTTATTTTATAATACTAAATATATTTTACAATTTAGACATAAATTGGATCCTCCTTTTATGACTGTAATTTTGTTTTTTCGTCGACGATGATTAAAATCTGGTGTTTTTATTTTAGAGTACCAAAGACAAAAAAAGAAAAGAAAAAAATAACAACAACAAAAGGTAATCTTCAACTTTTTATTCGTAAATTCCTACCATAAAATTAGGCTTGGGCATTATCTGAGCCAAGTGTAAAACTAAACATTCTCACAAAATAAAAACTTTTAGAATATACTCATTGAAGTGAATATTAAAAATAAATAAAATATATTTAGTATTGTAAAATAATGGGTGCAAGAAAAATAAAACATTTATTGCAAAAATACGGACATAAAATGAGGGTTCAGTTTATTTTATAGTAGGAATTTACGAGGAACAAGTTGAAGATTACCTAATGTTTTATCTTTAGGAAATTAAAATGTATTGACTTAAGCTCCGTTTTTAATAATTCCCTTTTAAATTAGAGAAAACTCATCTTTAATTGTTTTTGTTTATAGATTAATTCAATATTTAAAAGAAAAAATAGATAAATAATTTAAAACACCGTGAAAAATCTAATACATGAACGACACTTTACCTGAAAGCTGAAAGGACTAATGAAAATGATGTTACATATTACCAATTGAATATGTCTTCTGTTTTACGTTGGTCTCGGTAAAGCGCTGTCTGGCAACTCCTGTAGTCGAACGGACGCCGAACATATTGGTTTGTTGTATGATGGTTGGAGGTAATTTTTATGAGAAATATAACACCAAAGAAACAAGTAAAACAGAACAAGTAATAAACAAAGAAGTTTGAGTCATAGCAAAATTGTCCTTTAATATGTATTATAAATTGTATTAAATGTGGTTTGGTTAATGAATTTTCCTTTTTACAAAACCTTATTAGTGTTAAAGCTTACTCATCCTTTTATTTCACCCGGTTTGAGGAGGACTGGTATTCGTGACTGGTCCCTTCGGTGGCCACTGCCTTTCTGCTGCTATCTTCCTTCTCTCTCCTGCTTCTACGAATGTCCGTTAGTTGGCGGTAGTTTTGAATTTTGGCCTTGGTCAGTTGGCTTTGTCTATTTTTTTTTTTAGAATACAATCCTTTTTTCTTTGTTCCTCAAACCTGATCTACAACTTATGATGGTTCGCCATTCCTTCGGATCACGCCAGCGAGGCAGAGGTGGCCATGTCAGTTGGGCAACACAGGGTCCCCATGCATATTGCCCAGGCTTTCTGGGGAGAGGAATCTAAATAAAAATTAAAAAAAGACTCCAGAGTGCGGGAAATCTATGGTCTTTCGCGATTGTGATGCCAGTAATATAACAAACACAGAGACATTTACATAAATCAAATCGACTTCAGTTATATACAATTATTTACACACGTTATTAATGTTAATGTTTTTTAAACCTCGTGTTTGAGCATCAAAAGTTCACGAACGTCTCAGCCAAGCATGTACGTGCGCATGCGCGTGTGTGCGTAGAAGAAAGAATGTATAGGTCAACATGACATGTTCTTTTAACGTACATACTAACGGTAGAGTTAAAAATCCTGTTTTTTTTATTGTTGTAGCTGTTTTGTTGATTTTTGTAGTCGTTAATAGTTAATAATGGATAAATCAAATAGGTTTCATTTATATACAATCATTTACACAAGAAAAATTTACTCGTAAGAAAATACATGCGTTATTAATGTTAATTTTTGAAGTCTTTGTATTTAAAGTTCATAAACGTCTCAGTCAAGTATGCAGTTGGAGGCGTGTGGTGTAATGGTTATCCTCGTAGGAATTTGATTTGAGATGAGTTCAAATCCTGAACGGGGCTGTTTGCATTTCAAAAACGCTAATACCCTTGGTAAAGTTACGCATCCAACGATTGTCCCTCGAACTATGGTGTTGGAAATTTATTAGGGGACAGGCGATCCGGCTTCACCGGTCATCAGCAGTCCTGTGGTGATCACGTGGGGTCAGTTATAAAAGCAAGTCACCAACGTCTTTCCTCCTTTTTCATCTTCCAGCTTTGCTAGGTACAAGGTGGGGCTGCTAGAATTCAACAAGCCCAGGATGGCCTGGACTCTCGCCCTCGCGCCTAGCCTCTGTCTCTCCAGTGGTTCCACGAGGCGAGTAGACAAAGGACAACCAGTGAGCATCGTAGACCCAAGACGGTTGATGAATCTCTGTTTCTTACACCTACAGGAGTTAGAGCCGAACTTCTTATATACTTTGCTACTACCTATTAACATTCGGACAAGGTGTTATATAGTGTATCAATTGACAGCGCTGGCGGGTAGTACACTGGATTAAAAACCAACACAGGTATACAAAAGAAATCTGGACTTTATTTTCTTTCCTCGGTTGGCGTGGATGAAAAGGAGGTGCGAGTCGTGATAGCGCCTGCTTGAATGAGTGGTGAAAAAAAACCGTAGTTATAACAAATCTTCTCTTCGGAGAGTCGACGGGAGTGACTGAACTCAGCGGCTACCAAATCTCAACTGCTGAACTCTCGGTCTAACCGTCACTTTTTCAATTTTTACCCAGCATGCTCTGGTCTATTTAAATTACACCGGAACTGTAGGGTGTGACCTGCAATCCTAGATTTGTCACCAGTCAATAGGAAGTCTTTTGTTATCCTTCTATTGTTGTTTTTCCGGAAAGTTTGTTTGACCCGGTCAAGCAGCAAGCCTTATATGTTTATCACTTTTCTTCTTTCTTCTATCCAGACTTCTGTCTGGAATATCTTTTGTTTCTCAATTCCTTTGTCTTTTTGAATTTTTTTCGCGCCAAAAGAATTGAAACAATAGTTAATCTGCAACAAAGGCACATAGAACTTTGTTACCAAGAGGAATTGATATTCACAATACAAATCCATCTAGCAACCTAACAACCCTATTTTGTACATTCTGCCATTACATAAATGCCTTTTTAGTAGTAAACATATTAGTTGTCGTAGTTTGTCTTTCAAACCTCATAGTCCATCTTCTATCTGCTACCGTTGTAATTGTATTTTATCCCGCTCCATTTATTAGGGGTTTAAATTCCTTTTATTGATTTTCATAATGGGTAAATAGTAGGGCAGATTGAGCTCTTTAATCTTCGCATGGCAACCGGTCTAGGAGAAGGAAAATTCTGAATTCAAACCAAAAGGGTTCTCTTCTTGTTAGTCAAAACTACTATAAAGGAAAAATAACAAAAATTCTCAATATACGGGCAAAATACTAAATTTTCAATATATTGGGAAATATTTTAGGGGACTTTATTGGGGTAGTTTTAGACGGTATGTTCCGCAACTTTCAAATTCGGATACTGATTCAAAAAGATATGACGGAACGACAAAAATGTTATCTAACAAATTCAATATAAGATAAATAAAAGAAAAGAGGATATATATATATATATATATATATATATATATATATATATATATATATATATATATATATATATATATATATATATATATATATATATATAGAGAGAGAGAGAGAGAGAGAGAGAGAGGGAGGGGAGGGGTGCACATTTGTTGTGATTTGCGGAAACTTATCTGAAAGAAAGTCCGGTCGTTTGAATTTTAGTTGTATTTTGTAGTTTTGTTTAATGTAATTGATTTTTCTGATCAGTTGAATTTTACTAGAGATTTCTGTTAAGTTGATTAACTGAATTTTTGGGTTTTGTCTTTCTGTTGAATTTTAGTGAATTTTCTGTTAAGTTCACTTTTATTTGAATTTCTTGCATAGCTCTTGACAATTTAGTTTTGTTTTAGCGGTGAGATATAACAAGAAAAGGTATGGTAACAAAAGAAAACGGACGAGAGAATTGGTTTAATTTCATTTATTTTAAATAAACAAAGTTGGTAAATTTAGAAATGATATAGTCTTTTTTTCACTAAGTGAAGTGTGAGTAAGTGAGGGGGTGAAAATCTGTTTCTTGGCCGGGTCATTTGTTTGTGTGTGGCGGGTTGATGGGGCGTGGGTCGGTAGGTTCTGTTCTCTTTTGATCTTGTCCGAAAGAGTGACGCTGTGTACCAGTGTTAGAATCAACTGCGTTCGTGACTTTTAGTCAGCCGTTTTTATAACTATGTTTAGGATTGAAATTCGCTTTGAAAAGCTTTGGGGGTAAAGTTTGTGATTGGTTGAAAAAAATGAAATAAAAAAGGGTCTGTTTTTAAAAATTATCTGTAAATTTAGTTTTGGATTAGGTCTCCAGTAAGCACCCAAGCATCTCTAGCTAGTCAAAGGTCCACATGTTAACTCGTCACCGGTAAGTTTCGCTTCAAACATAATTATTGTGGAAAATAATATTACCTTATTTACACCTTATGCAAATAATAAGATCATAAGCGAAAAACAATTACAGTGACCTCCCTTTGACCATTGAAACAGAGCTCAGGGGTCTTAGCCATAAACTGATGAGAAACCTCATGCGATTGGCTAAGGGCCTTTGTCAGCGACTAATCAGAGCACACGTTACGAGGTTCAGTTTGGCCGCGGATTTTGAGGCTGATACCTTGAAATCACCCTCTTTCCACTGGAATCTCTTCGAAGAACGACGTATTTTTTTACACAGCAAAGGCGTTGGCAGAACGAGGAGAATTGGAACAGCATGGGGGAACCGCCGACGCGTAAACTCAAACAAACGAACTAGCAAGACATTCTATCAGGATTCAGATAAGTCACGCGAGAGCATTACCTCGCAAGCAATTCATACAGTTCATTCATTTTTACATACATTACTATTTGTGACTTTTGCAACTCATACTTACATACATTTTCTATTGTAATACATTGTAAAACTTACACACACATTTGTACCACAAGTTACACTTTGTATTTGTATTGTATCTTACGTCTTGCTATGATAAATGCTATTTGTTTATAAGCCTTGTTGTTGTGTCGTTAACCCTATTCTTTACCTTATCTGACAGTTTTCTTATTATAAATGATGATTTTTTGCACTTATATTGTATCTGACAAAAATACATTTTACAAATTGTGTGATACTTTTTCTGAACAACATCCTTTTATTTAAATAAACATAAAGAATATTTTGTAAATAAAAACTGTCTGCATTTCTCTTCTTATTGAATAAAAACTATTTTAGTATAAAAACGTGTCTTTTGGTTGTTGTTTGTTTGTTTTATTTTTATTTTTTATTTTTTTTTAGTTTATCGTAAGTGTTGAAAAATATTAATGAACTTGATTTTCATAATTTGTAAAATTTGTTTTTGTCAGATACAATATAAGTGCAAAAATCGTCAGTTTGTTTATAATTATGTTTGAAGCGAAACTTACTGGTGACGAGTTGAAATGTAAACCTTTCAATATCTTGAGAAGCTAGGGTGCTTATTGGCGACATGGTCCTTAGTTTGTTTTACCCGGAAGCTAGCGTGGAGCTTATGGGGTAAGATTTTGTTCTTTCGTAATTATAAATAAAGATGTTTTTTCTTTCTTGTAGGCTGGTAAGCTGAAATGGAATTTAAGGAACGAAAAGCAAAGAGACAAAGGCAGGAGGTAGTTTTATGATTTAGGCTTTACTGACCGGGTCATAGTCGCATGTAGCAAGGGAATATCTTCAAGGCTAGTAGGTGCGACTAGACCCAAAGACGACCTAAATTCGAATGGCTGAGATATTCTTTTGGGGGGTCGGGGTACAGTCCTTTTTTTTCAGACATGCGCGGAGGGTTCTTCCGGTGAAGGCCTCAGGAGAATTTGTTTGTTTTTTTTTTTTTAAATTCTAATTTCATTTTTGTTTTATTATAATCCCCACAAGCCTCATGCGCAAAGACATGTTTTCTTCATTTTGCTTGAAGCTACTGTCGGATAAATATCCGTTTGATGTTACATTCCACCAAATATCTTAGATTCTGTTTCGAATTATTTTAATTTATTTTGTTGGTGAGTGAGTGTATTGAGTTATTGAATTTGTGAATCAGGAGAGATATTTATTTTTGTTGTATAACAGCTGTTAAAGGAGCGAGCGACCACCATCATCCTACTTGCTATCTTTTTCTGCTTCTTACAGGTCGGTGTCCGAGCGAAAATTAATGTTTCCAAGATGTTATCCACTGCTGGAGGAGGAGGGGCGTTGTCATTGTCGCAGAAATGTTTGAGGATGCTCTCAGAGCCTTGTTGTCTCATGCCTTTTCCTCCACTCTGATGAGCGCCAAGGTTTCTATTAATTTGCTACCTCATGGTCATTTTTATTTTTTGTTATAAATAAATTTTTATAACTTTCAGAGCTCCTCCTTCCTTCTTCCTAAGTCGCCGGTTTCTGATTATATGTATCTCTCTCTCTCTCTCTCTCTCTCTCTCTCTCTCTCTCTCTCTCTCTCTCTCTCTCTCTCTCTCTCTCTCTCTGTGTGTGTGTGTGTGTGTGTGTGTGAACATAACATGGTTGCATGAAAAGTATTAACTTCTGTTTGCATTTCGCATAGTGCTAAAACCATTGGGAAAGGTATGTATCCAACTATTCTCTCTCCAGCTATGGGTAAATTGCAGTGTATACTTTAACCCTGGTATGGTAACCAGTCTAGGAGAAGGAAGAAACTCTGAATCCAAAACCGTTAAACTGTTAGCGTCCTATGTATGCGTTTAATAGAAAAAAAACGAATTTTAAAAATGTGTTAAAAATTGAGTTAAAAAATTGAATACCCAAAAAGAATGAATTGAACAAAATGTCTTCAGCATAAAATAACCCAACAAGGGTTGACATGCCGTAAAATCCAAGAAACGGAACTAAATAAGTGGTTTACGAAAATGACGAAACGCGCCACGGTATATCTAAATATATAATATATAGGGCCGGTTTAGCTCAGTCAGTAGAGCGTCTGCCTAGGAACCACAAGGTTCCTGGTTCGATACTAGCCAACTCAGCGTAAGAAGTAGCACAATAAAGTAGGGAGCTGAGTGTAGGTGTGGCACTCGCTCAGACGCAAAAACAATATCCTTGGTCTAGCGCCAGTGAAAGGGGAAGGGGAAAATCTCTTCTCCCCCC
>CM042151.1:7899999-8084854 GCA_023376005.1 Doryteuthis pealeii | reverse complement strand
ATACATGGTTGCATGAAAAATATAACTTCTGTTTTGCATTCGCATAGTGCTAAAACCATTGGGAAAGGTATGCTACATCCAACTTCTCTCTCCAGCTATGGGCTAAATTGCAGTGTATACTTTAACCTTGTATGTAACAGTCTAGGAGAAGGAAGAAATTTCTGAATTTCAAAACTGTTAAACTGTTAGCGTCCCATGTATGCGTTAATTAGAAAAAAACGGCTTTTAAAAATGTGTAAAAATGAGTTAAAAATTGAATACCCAAAAAGAATGAACTTGAACAAAATGTCTTCAGCATATAAATAACCCAACAACGGTTGACATGCCGCTAAAATTCAAGAAACGGAACTAAATAAGTGGTTTACGAAAATGACGAAACGCCGCCACCGGTATATCTTAAATATATGAATATATAGGCGCCACGGTTAGCTTCAGTTCAGTAAAGCGTCTGCCTAGGGCAACCACAAGGTTCCTGTTCGATACTAGCCAACTCAACCGTTAAGAAAGTAGCACAGTAAAGTAGGGAGCTGAGTGTAGTGTGGCACCCGCCTCAGAGACGCCAAAAACAATATCTTTGGTCTAGCGCCACCGTTGAAAGGGGAAAAACTTGCTGTCTGGCTGCATATCCGCACCTTTAGACCCCTCCTCCCCGACAACGATATTGATAATAGTTACAAATTTGTATAATAGTTACAACGGTTGCAAACAAAATGTGTTTTCTGCGGCTTGACATCTTATCTTATTATAATGGAGATTGTGTGTTTGTCTGTCTGTAACCGAAAATATATTACTACTCAAGTCCCAATTCCCGTAGTTATTTACGTCACATTCTCCATGATTCTATTTTTATTTAAACCTCAATTATTAATAAAAATTGTTTTACATTACTAATACTATTGACCTTATTAATGACATGCAATTATATTCATATATACAACAAAATAGCGGTTTACAGTGTGAACGAGAATGCTAATTTTAATATTGATATTAAAAAATTGATTTTAATAAATATATGCTTAGTATTATTGATTTCTAATTGTTTTGTTTTATCTTAATGAATATGAGCAAAAATATCTGAGATAAATCTGAAAAGAAATCAATTAACAAGAAGAAATAACTGTAATTTTATTCTTTACTTCCTATTTAATTTAAACTAATACAAAATAAAAAAATAAAAACACCTCCGGGCGAATGTAAAAAAAAGATTTTGAAACAATTGCCTTGCAGGGGTGGGAGTAAACAATCAATGTCAGTGAGTTTGTACCCTAAGTAAGTAAAATTTCATCAAAATTCATTAAAGGATTAAAAAAATAAAACATTGAGTAAACTTTAAATATGTATTAAAATTAAAACAAACTATATATAGATATATAATACCAGTCAGTATTTATTAAAAAACTTCTTTAAAAAAACAATGAGAACATGTCTAATGTTGCATGTTCAAATTTGAGTGTATTTTATTTGAATAAATACACTCAAAATTTGAACATGCCAAAAAACCGTAGAATACATTTTATCATGTTATGACGATTTGGGTAGTGTGATTATAAGCAGGACGTAATTTTTGTTACAGACAAAAAACCGCGAAGCAAAATCTCCATTATTAATTAATATTATATTAGGAAGACGGGAGTGCATGGCCCAGAGAAGTTTTCAGTTGTTCTAATTTTTCGATTATAGGTCCTCTGCTTTTAAATCTTTATCTTATTCTTATTTAGTTCCATTAGCCTTTCTAATTTAAGATTTAATGTTTTATTGCATTAAAACTTATATACTTGCACGCGGTGGGTACTGGTTGAAGTCCACTTATGTGAAGAGTGGATCTGGGAGTAATAGCAAGAAGGAGTTACTCTACCCTCCCCCAAAGCTCCAGGACTGAAACCTCAACATTGGGTGCAATTTAGTTTCACACCCAAGACTCACTTTTTTTCTGGGGGGGGGGAGGTTGGGGGTCTAAACCCTCTACAAGGATGCAAGGGATTAATATTTCACAGCCATTTTATGTTAAGAAATTAGATCATTAATAGTGACATTCAGCCTGAATGCAGACACCACAAAATTATCATTTAGTTGCAAATTGGACTGGAAATTGCTTTATTTTCTTAGAGAATTTAAAGAGCGGACGTTCCATGTGAAGTCAATGTTGATTTATCGTCTGTTATATCGTCTGGTGCGAACAGTAATATTTATTTTAAAGAATTTCTATTTATTTTCATTGAATCAGTTTGATTGAAACGATTCAGTTATTTAAAAGAAAGAATACCTTAATTATTATTCATTTTCTACACTGAAAAGTTTATTAAAATCAGATAATTCTCTGATTTTTGGCATTTTTTTTTCTTTTCTTTTCTTTTTTTCAATCTGGGCCTCCGCATTTTTTAATACACAGAAACATCAGATTTTTTGAGAACTCTTTAGTTTTTCAGAGTGTTTTGAACAACAAAAATATATTTCATTTAAATCAATATAAAAAAGTTAATCATTTTTTCTGTATATAGTGTATATTTAATGTTTTTTTTTATTATTGATTTCTAAGAAGAAACTGTTATAAGTCTTAAAATCTTAAATAATGTGGCTGTTTTAATCCGTAACTACTTCACACAAATTGGATCAAATTTTTAGCTGAATTTGAATGTTTAAAATATATTATGAATAAATTACATATGTAATATTATTATTTAAAAAGTTTTTTTTTATTGATGCTCATTATACTCTTCGACTTAAACAAAAAATTGACATTAAATAATCGATTTAATTAGTTTTAATTTGTTTTTAAAATTAAAATGAGTTCACTGCTGTGGTTGAAGCGGTGAGTTGTAGACGTCTTATCGTCTTGAAGACTATAGCAAAAGAGATTTAAACAGAGGATTCTTTATTTGGCGCCAATTCGAGACGGCCTGTGGTTGGTTAATTTGAAAGGTATCTGGACCAATCAAATGAGGTGATTTGAGTCCTTGGTTAACTGTGAAAGGAAGCAAGGGAGACAACCCTCTTGTCCTAGATTATATATATTATCAAACCCCACTTGTACAATGTAAGAGGGAGATTAAAAATTATCCGCACTCTTGTTTAATGAAAGGCGAGCTCATCGTGGATGATTGCCTAGGCACAACCATGACTAATCTTCAGAGAACAAGCTACGTAGTTTAAATATAGAAATTTGTGGGGTCGCAAGAGGTTTAAAGTTTTAGGTTTAATGGTAGCTGGTTATTCTTGGTGCGTATTCGTAGGGGTTTCTTTTAACCCCATCATATTTGTTGGTCGCGCTGAAAAGGAATTCAAGGAAAGAAAAGGAAGAGACAAAGACAAAAGGTTGTTTATGATTCAGGCTTTATTCAAGGGTTATAGCCACCACGTAGTAAGGAAATTCCTTACTGGCCAGCAATAGTGTCTCGTCCCAATTAAGACCTAAGTGCTGAGATATTATCTTAGGGTCGAAAGTTGGTCCTTTTACCCACACATGCTCGGAGGGTTCTTCCGGTCAGGAAACACATGGGAGTTTGTTTTTTTTTTAAATTTTTTTAAATTTAAATTTTATTTTAATCCTCACAAAGTAAAGGCTGAAAATCGTTTACCTAGGAAAAAGTGAAGTCGAACGTAAGCGAATATGTTATATGTATTAGACCGGAAATGACGAGGATTGTGGGAGCATGATTGGAGTGACGACATGTATAAAATACCAAGAAGGGAGAGCCGAGACCGTTTTTTTATTAAAGTCGAATCGAGCTAATCGCGAGCACAGAGAAATAGGACGAACTTTGAGTGAGAGAGAGAGAGAGAGAGAGAGAGAGAGAGAGAGAGAGAGAGAGAGAGAGAGAGAGAGAGAGAGAGAGAGGGGGGTTGCAAATTTGTTGTGATTTGCGGAAACTTATCTGAAAGAAAGTCCGGTCGTTTGAATTTTAGTTGTATTTTGTAGTTTTGTTTAATGTAATTGATTTTTCTGTTCAGTTGAATTTTACTAGAGATTTCTGTTAAGTTGATTAACTGAATTTTTGGGTTTTGTCTTTCTGTTGAATTTTAGTGAATTTTCTGTTAAGTTCACTTTTATTTGAATTTCTTGCATAGCTCCTTGACAATTTATTTTTTTTGTTAGCGGTGAGATATAACAAGAAAAGGTATGGTAACAAAAGAAAACGGACGAGAGAATTGGTTTAATTTCATTTATTTTAAATAAACAAAATTGGTAAATTTAGAAATGATATAGTCTTTTTTTCACTCGGTGAATTGTGAGTAAGTGAGGGGGTGAAAATCTGTTTCTTGAGAGAGAGAGAGAGAGAGAGAGAGAGAGAGAGAGAGAGAGAGAGAGAGAGAGAGAGAAGTTGTCAGAGGGAGAAAGAAGGACGGACCTGTTGGAGAGAACATTTTTTTGTGGCTAGTCGAAGACGAAAGAGAGGAAAGGCAGACTAGACGTCGACGAGGTCTGAAAAAAAAGGAAAAATTTCAGGAATATGTGCAGATCGAAAACAGAAGAAAAAAAATAGCAAAATAAAAAAATGCGGCATGTGTATTTGGTTTCATATGTCAGAAAAAAAAAATCTCCAAAAAAACAATTGCGCACAAAATACAACCATTTCAATCACTTCGCTATATGCTGCAAGGACGAAAGAAAAGTGAGAGAGAGAGAGAGAGAGAGAGAGAGAGAGAGAGAGAGAGAGAGAGAGAGAGAGAGAGAGAGAGAGAGAGAGAGATATTGTGACATGCCTTTAGTATGTCAACTAGTATATATATGTACATTTATAATAAATTTCTATATAATTTGTGGGCGAGCAGGAAAAATTGTATTGGTGAAATAATACAATTCTCCTATCAGACAATGCTTTTCAAACATTCCCTTTCCAATTGCGGTAACGATGACAGGAAGTAAGTAACTCTTTTCTCGGTCTTGCCTTTTCGCGACCGACAATCGGATTTAAAGTACACACGACTTTAGAACTTTCGCACCCTGTGAAGATAACGATTTAGTTGGTTACCATGACGATCAGATTCGCGCCAAATAGACCAGACCCCAGCACAGAAGCTGAACTCACCTTGGAGTGGTGAGATGTGTATTGCCTCGCTCCGTAATTGTGAAACGTCGCGGTAAATGAAGCGGCGAAAGAAAGAAAGAAACAAGAAAATCAACTTATCAGGACTCTGAATAGAAAGAAAGAAAAAGACATTCTTTTATTGGATTATGCAGAACGTTCAAATTGTTTGAACATCTAAAGAACTTTGACACATATTTGATGCATATATAGAGAAAATAGGAAAGAATATATATATATATATAAAAAAAGAAAGAATAACGAAATGACATTCTTTTATTATCCATGGTATTACAGTGAGTTAAATCTCTTGTTTTGCATTCTGTATTTTAAGATTGTCTGTATGTTAAATGTTCAATTGCTCGCCACCCATGTAGATAATATGATAATATAGACACCCTACTCATATCACTTATTACATGTATATATATGTATATTTTCTTTTATTATTGTTTGTTTTTAAAATACATATCTACTGCCTGTATTTGATGTAAATAAATATTTGATTCTACTAACGGGATCCTGCTTGTTTCTTTGTTGTCTGGCATTGTGTTCTATATCGATCTCTCGTCCACATATCGAAGCTGAGAAGAAAGTTCCCCATCCCTTTGTGCTATTCTTTTACACTCGGGATCTCTTGCAGTTTTTTTTATTATTATTGTTGCGCCAGCGCACTGGTCGTTCTTAAAGGGTGCGTGCACGTAACATATATATATATATATATTGTTACGTGCAATCCAGACATGCAAAAAAAAACATACACACCCACACACGCCTACACACGCAAACACAAACGCTCGCACGTCAGCATTGATCAAATGTCACACATTCACAGAACAATGTATTATGTGTGTGACCAGTTACCCCGCGTACACAACCTTTATGCTGTCCATAAACACTCTCATACATTCAAATTACCACCACATACATACGCACATCACTTTATCCAATCATATACATCCCATGTCTATTGAATTTTCTGATTTTTAAAAAAATCTTTTCGATTTTCCTTGCATTTGAAACATCTTCACCTGATGATTGCATCGCATGAAACCAATATGGTCGTGAATGTTCCTTTGTCACCTAATAAATAGATATGTAAAACCTTTATATATTTATTATTATATATATATATATATATATATATATATATATATATATATATATACACACACACACACACACACACACACACACATATATATATATATATATATATATATATATATATATATGTTTGCTATATTTAGAAACAAACAGTGCTCGATATCAGTGATAGATCATATATATACAGTTTAAGATTATATAAGCATGGAGTCAACGAACTGTCCAATAATCGCACAGAAATAGAAAAAGGTTGCAAGAGCCAGTAACTTTCGCGACGTTAACCTTTACGACTATTGAAAGGAATTATGCCCAATTGACCAGTACATAACATGACTATAAGTTTCGACTGCGGACCAACCACAGGCCATTTTTTTTTATGGCTTTACTTCGTGAACGAATATCAAGGAGTGGTCAACGTTGACGTGGCTAATAAGGTGTTACAATTCATGAGAATTCATGAATTGTGAGCAGGCCCTGTAGCTAGAAATTAAATTGAGGTCTGTCAAGTTTAAAATCAGGGAGTCCCGTTCATGGAAAACTACCGGGACTGTTGGTAACCCTTGACCCAGTGGTGCGAAATCTCATGCGCCATGACAGACACATGTTAGTTAGATCAGATTCGACCTTAGCTTTGGAAGAAGAAAGTTGTGAGTGTCTTCTCTCTCCGGGTCGATCTCATCCGCGTAGAATTAAATCATAAATAAATAATAAAGGCTTGATCAAGCAAACATAAAGTCTTGTTATTAAATGTAAAAAAACTGACTAGCCCAGACCATCCCAGAATTTAGAAGAATTAGCAAAGAATATTGAAGAACAGAACATATAAAATCAACTCAACAAGATAACATGGCGGATGACAAAATTAGAAGAATCAGTCAGCAGAAGCAGTAAGTAGAAATGAAGTAATCAAGTAAGACCTCTCTCTCTCTCTCTCTCTCTCTCTCTCTCTCTCTCTCTCTCTCTCTCTCTCTCTCTACCAGCGAGATGAATTCTCACCGATTATATACACCCAAGTAAAAAGTGGTATATAACAAAGGCCTATGCAAGATAGGCAGGTACAGTCGCAGCAGCTGAAGCTGAAGGTCTGGTCAAGGTTTGAGAGCATTGTATTGTGGTTCTTTCACCTATGCCTTTCTCCTTGACTGTGGCCCTTTTTGTGATGTTTTCAAAGGAGACAGCATGGTTATAGGTAAGACGCCAGGCGTTACGGTTCTCAGCTAGGGTGTACCAATGGCGATGGTTGATATGACAGGCACCAAGGGATTTTTCAAGACAAAACATTAGTACCCCCAATAAAAACTCGGGACCTTTAAGGTGCCAGATATTACTTATGAGACTAAAGAGGTACAAATACAATTTTAAAAATACGGATTAAAAACTATGAATAAGTTTTATGGGGAAAATAACGTTTTTAACCAGGAATATCTAAAAAATACTTAAAAGAAATAAATAAAAAGAAGTAAAAGAAAAATATAAAATAGATAAAGAAGACAAATAAACTAATAAATATTCCTCGGAAGAGAGATGTCTCATAAGCAGTAAATGGACATTGTTGTTATTGTTACATCCGGGTAACACGGTTGAATTCACCAGAATGAACGAACTGGTCCTTAGCAGAGATGTCTGGGTTTTTTTTTTTTTTTTTTTTGGGTGTGTGTGTGGGGGGGGGTGGCAAACAAAATCTAGAATTTGACCTTAAGTTACCAAAGACCGCTAACATGGTACTTAGCGGCAAGTCGGGTTAGCTCAGTCGGTAGAGTGTTCGGCTAGAAACCGCAAGGTTCCTAGTTCGTTACTCGCCCTCGCCAACCCAGCGTATGAGTAGCACAGGGATCTGTGCGGTAAAGTAAGGAGCTGATGGTAGGTGTGGCGCTCCACCTCAGACGCAAAAACAATCTCCTTGGTCTAGCGCTATTGAAAAGGGGATAGACTCCATAGCTGATACTGACATTAGGCCGCCCCGACGACATTACTTTTTATTTACTTACATTTAAAATTGGCAGCACGTCATTTGGAAGAAAACAGTAGTGCTTTGAAATTGTTAAAATAAAACCCTGTAAAAATATTACAAGAGTTAAAAATTTGGGAGGGGACTCCTCCCGACCAACGACCCCACCCCCGGCTGCTACGGCTCTCAACAAACCTAATATTTTAAGGTAAAACAGAAATGCTGGCTGATTCGACTTAACAACAACAACAACAACAACAACAATGTATGTAAAGTAAATTAAGAAAACCAGTTCCTTATAAAAAATTAAAAACAGTATCTGAATTTCATCACTGAGCGTAACCCATATTTGCGATATCTCGTAAAGGCCTCCATACATTATGTTTTCACCCGAGTCAGGAACACCCTAAATGGAAAAAAAAAATGATGAAGTAGGAAGAAGTTGAGGAATGCGCTTTAAAAATTTGCAATCAGTGAAGTTATTTAATACACTCATCTGCCTCGAGATTCATGTTAAAATTATTACCACCGGACAAGATTTGGCGTGATTGTCAGCATCCACCCTATCAGTTTGTAAAAAAAAAGCATTTTTATCTGTCCTTTTTTGTCCTTTTTTGTCCTTTTTTTTTTAAGATAAAAAAAAGTTTTCATTAGTTTCCAAAATTGAAGCTTTCAAATTCTTAAAGAAACTTTTTTCTTCAAAAAAAAAAAAAAAAAAATTCTTGTTCTAATGCAGCCATTTATTCTTAAGTGCTTCCTTGTTTGTTTTTGTTTTTGTTTTTGTTTTTGTTTATAATGTTTGTTGTTTACTTAGTGTTTATATTTTTCTAATTAGGAAAAAAAAAAAAAAAAGAATTAAAAAAATGAAATAAAACCTAAATGCCGAGTATTATTCGGGGCCAGTGATTTTTTATTTTATTTTTTAAAAAGTAACTAATTATTTGTAATATTACGTAACTACAAAACAGGGTCGGTGCTAGGGTCTCCTCCTGAATCTACCCCCCCCCCCGCGAATCTATTATATGGGGCTCCCGCTCTACTACATGTAAATTTTCATAAAGTAGTATTCAATACGAAATATATAGACCCCCCCCCACTTATACTGCATATCAATTTTCAGAGAAAATATATGAAACTTGTTCATCCGGAAGCCCCTCACCCCCAAGCAGACGTGCCTCCCCGGTCGGAGGATTCGGGGGTAATTCGCGCCGGCACAGCTACTAAATAAATCGACTGAAAGTGAAGTAAAAAGTGCGCTGTTTTAGTCCCGTGAAAATAGCGACGATGACTTTATTATCTAAATTCTAATTAGATAAAAAAAAATGATCTCATAAAAATGATAATCGATTACGTTTTGACAGTAAGACAGGTCCCCAAGACTCCTCTGAATATTCCAGCAGATCTCAACAGTGCTGTGGTCTATTATTATTATTATTATTATTATTATTATTATTATTATTATTATTATTATTCACTCCTTTTGAGTTTTCATATCAGCGTTAGCTGATGGTCTTTCACTGGAGTCTGAGCGACAGCAAGTCTCCTCAGGTCTCCAGGACCTTCTGAGTATTCTGGCAGATTGCAGCAGTGCAGTGTTCTGAATGGTATCAATCAGTGTTCTGAATGGTATCAATCCTTCCTCTGATTATTATTATTATTATTATTATTATTATTATTATTATTATTATTATTATTATTTTCACTCCTTTTGAGCTTTTCACATCAGCATTAGCTGATGGTATTTCACTGGAGGCTGAGTGACAACAAGTCGCCTCAGGTCTCCAGGAATCTTCTGAGTATTCTAGCCGATTGCAGCAATGCAGTAGTCTGGATGGTCTCAATTCTTCCTCTGATTCCCAGATCCTCCAATCTTTTTTCCAAGTTTATTGGGACTGTTCCAAGTGCACCAACTACAATTGGTATCAGTTTCACTCTCATATTCCACAGCTTTTTCAATTCTCTGGCAAGGTCCAGGTATCTATCCATCTTTTCATATTATTATTATTATCATTATTATTATTATTATTATTATTATTATTATTATTATTATTATTATTATTTCCATGAGTTTTCAACCCGCCGAAACTGGTGTTTCACTTGAGGCTAAGTGACAGCAAGTCTCCTCAGGTCTCCAGGACTCTTCTGAGTATTCTAGCTGCTCGTAACGATGCTGTTTTTTTGGGTGGTTATTATTATTATTATTATTATTATTATTATTATTATTATTAAGCTTAGCTTACTATTTCTCGGAATTTTTGAGATGACGCTTGATATTTATTATTATTTGGACTATTGTCCTCATCTTCATTGTTATCTGTACAACGTTTCGGCCGATGTGCCCTCTGGCCTTCTTCAGTATTTCTTGTCGGGAACTTTCTCGAATTCGGGAACCTTCTTTTCGGACTCGGGAACCTTCTTGTCGTAATCGGGAGCCATCAAGGAACTTTTAACCTAACCCTTTATTCAGTCCACGGTGGTATCCTGTTCTCATTCCGCTAACCATAGCTGGGGTACTGGTGTTAATCTGTGTTAATTATTATTCTATGTTACTGCTGCCCCTGAACAGGATTGAACCTACAGTCTAAGATAACTGTCACTTAGAACTGTCTTAACCTAACTCCTTTATCCACTAGGCTATGTGTCCAGTTCCCGTGTCCTTAGTTTAGTTGTGGCATACGGCCAGAAGTATAAGACACCCAGTGAGAATCGAATTATTGTTATTATCATTATTTCACTTTGCGAGTTTTTCACACCAGCGTACGCTGATGGTATTTCACTGGAGTCTGAGTGACAGCAAGTCTCCTCAGGTCTCCAGGACTCTTCTGAGTATTCTAGCTGATCTTAACAATGCTGTTGTCTGGATGGTCTCAATTCTTCCTCTAATTTCCGATTCCTCTAGTCTGTCTACTAAACTCTTGGAGAGCATTACAAGAGCACCAACTACAATTGGTATCACTTTCACCTCATATTCCACAGCTTTTTCAATTTTCTGGCAAGGTCTAGGTACTTTATCTTTTCGTTTTCTTTCACCTTCACCCTGTGATCTGCTAGGTCTGCCAAATTTAGCAGTTGACAAATTGTCTTTTTCTTGTTAATCAATACTACGTCTGGTCCTCTCGATTATTATTTTAAAATATTTATAGAGTTTTTCACACCAGCATTAGCTGATGGTCTTTCACTGGTGTCTGAGTGATAACAAGTTTCTTCAGGTCTACAGTACTCTTCTGAGTATTCTAGCCGATTGCAGCAATGCAGTAGTCTGGATGGTCTTAATTCTTCCTCTGATTTCAAGTGCACCAACTACAATTGGTATCACTTTGACCCTCATATTCGACAGCTTTTTCAATTCTTTGGCAAGGTCCAGGTATTTGTCTATCTTTTCGTTTTCCTTCATCTTCAACCTGTTCTTAAGGACAGATTCTGGTTTATGCATATTCCATTTTGTTGTATGGTCAAAATTTAATGTTTTGCATAATTCCCTGTGGATTATTATTATTATTATTATTATTATTATTATTATTATTATTATCGAGTTTTTCACACCTGCCGTAGCCAGTGGTTTACTGGAGACTGAGTGACGGCAAGTCTCCTCAGATCTCTATGACTCTTCTAAGTATTCTAGTCAATCTTAACAGTGCTATAGTTTGGATGGTCTCGATTCTTCCTCTGATTTCCAATTCACCCAAAATTTTTCCAGACCCCTGGGGTCCGTTCCAAGGACACCAATTACAATTGGCTCAGCCTTCACCTTCATGTTCCACAGTTTTCTCAATTCTCATTTCGCTTTCTTTCACTTTCACTCAGTGACGGCAAAATCCACGAGACGATAGGTTCTCTTCTTCTTGTCAATTAATACAAGATCTGCTCTCCTGTCAGGTATTAGGTGATCCGTCTGTACCTTGTCTCTCTCTGACAGATTCAGGCTTGTACATATACCATTTAGTTGTACGGTAAAAATTGAATTTCTTGCACAATTCCCAGTGGATTACCTTTCCCACCGAGTCATGTTTAGTCATGTACTCACTTTGTGCTAGTTTGCTGCTGCCATTATTATTAATTATTGTTTTGGTTTTCACTGAAGCAGTAACTGGGGGCTTTAACTCGGAATAAGAGACAACAAGACTCTTCTATATTCCCACAGTCTCTTTATATAGTATGATGGGTTTTTTTTGGGGGGTATTGTTCAAAATATCCCACAGAGGAAATTTCTATGGTAATATACAAAGAAATTAGGAAAGTAATATTTAGTGTAAGTTTAATCATTTTCATTAAAAAATAACACATCTTTTATGTTATATATATATATATATATATATATATATATATATATGTGTGTGTGTGTGTGTGTGTGTGTGTGTGTGTGTCTATAATATACATTTTATGGGGGGATTTTGTGTGAAGCATAGGTGTGAAATAAATGAAACGCCATTGGATGTTATGTGTTAAGTTTCATTTTATTTCATTGAATATATAAAAAAAAGACTCACCAGATATACTAACAAAGAAGTATACGTGTACTCCGCGACGACTATATATATATATATATATATATATATATATATATATATATATATGTGTGTGTGTGTGTGTGTGTGTGTGTGTGTGTGTGTGTGTGTGTGTGTGTGTGTGTGTGTGTGTGTGTGTGTGTGTGTGTGAAAATGTCCTGGGCAATATATTTAACTCAAGTAAATAACTAAAAGAAAAGTGTTGAAAAATGCAATCTACTTATATATATATATATATATATATATATATATATATATGTGTGTGTGTGTGTGTGTGTGTGTGTGTGTGTGTGTGTGTGCATATATATTGTTTATTTTTCAGCCTATATATTTTTTCTCAGCGGGTTATTCTATACAAGTACCAAGTGCTTATTTACATTTTTGGGGAAAATTATACGAAAAATGATCCAGTTAATTCTTCTTCTTCTTCTTCTTCTTCTTCTTCTCTTCTTCTTCTTCTTCTGTTGTTGTTGTTGTTGTTGTTGTTGTATTATTTTTTCTACACACGTTGAATTTTCACATATTTAGTAACTAGGGCATCCCATCGTGGTGTTATAGTTCGCTAGTTAGTCTCGCAAGTCCAATACCATTGAATAGCGAGTTCGACACACACTGGATGCCCCATACTTGCGACCTTGTATCACATCCTACCCGTGACGAACGGGCTGGTTAGTAAGGACGTCTTATCGTGATGTAATGGTTAGCATACTAGTCTCACAGATCAATTTCTACCGAATAGCAAGTTCAACCCACGCTGGATACCCCATACTTGCGAGCTTATGTTATATTCTACCCGTGACCAAGGGGTTGGGTAAATACCAACTTAGTTACTAGAGCGTCCCATCGTGGCGTCATAGTTCGCTAACTAGTCTCGCAGGTTCATTACTACTGAATAGCGAGTTCGACCCACGCTGGATGTCCCATACTTGCATCATATCCTATCCGTGACGAACGGACTGGTTAGTAAGGACGTCCTATCGTGATGTAATGGTTAGCATACTAGTCTCACAGATCTATTTCTACTGAATAGCGAGTTCGTCCCACGCTGGATGCCTCATACTCGTGATCTTGTATCACACCATAATCGTGACCAATGGGTTAGGTAAATACCTACTAAGGCGTCCTATTGTAGTGTAATGGTTAGCAAGCTAGTCTCGCAGGTCTATTACTACTGAATAGCGAGTTCGACCCACGCTGGATGCCCCATATTTGCGACCTTGTGTCACACCCTACCCGTGACCAATTGGTTGGGTATATACCTACTCAGTTACCATGGTATCCTATCGTGGTGTAATGGTTAGCAGGCTAGTCTCGCAGGTCCATTACTATTGAATAGCGAATTCAATCCTCGCTGGATGCCCTATACGTATTACCTTGTGTCACATCCACCCGTGTTGATGATAAATAGTGTGCTGACTTAAACCACTAACAAGAGTTAGAATTAGGAAATACGCGAACACAACTTGCGATTTCAAACAACACTGTATTATTACATTTGTACATACAAGAAAATATACCCGTAATAATTTCTGTTGCAAATGATATGTTCTGCGGCAAATGTCAATTATATGAATATAAATGAATACAATTCCACTTAACTGAGTCCTTGGCAATGGTATGACAAGTATCGTACTTACGACGATCCTTTTCTATCTCTGCTGACTTGGA
This sequence comes from Doryteuthis pealeii, assembly GCA_023376005.1. Taxonomy (NCBI): domain Eukaryota; kingdom Metazoa; phylum Mollusca; class Cephalopoda; order Myopsida; family Loliginidae; genus Doryteuthis; species Doryteuthis pealeii. Next base: position 8,070,602 of record CM042151.1, on the reverse strand, counting down.
GAGAGCGACAATTTTGTACGCCCTTGTCTTCGAGTTGCTGGTTCAAAAAGAGGAAGATTTCTATCTTCAGTTTCTGCTGCCATAAATTGCGGGCCCGTGATTGGTTGGTCTGAAAAGGGGAACGTCGACCAAGGGAGACAGCCCACCTACCTTAGATATATTTTTAATAATATCTACTTAGTAACTTATAGTTAAGATACTCTTAAAACATCGGTTCCGATCAACGAAGCTAAGCAGCAGTGAGTCTACATATTTCTTAGATGGGTGATTCCTTAGAAACAGTAGATATCACAAGCAATCTGAGGCTTATGCAGTTGACAAAGCAAAGCTTAAAATCAGAGTAGTAACCAGTGACAGCTGCTGAAACCTTTTATTTCTACATACTACAATAAAGTGTAACACCACCGGGCGGGCTGCGAAGCTCTTTTGCACTTCTGCAACTCTCTTGCGTTCACTGCATCTTTCTGCACTGCTTCTTCTGGCCGTTCATCTCGTCTCGTCTAGCAATGATTCCGTGTCGTCCACCAGTTCTCTACTAGGACCTGTCCACGTTGCGCATATGTGCTCAAAACATCTCGCAGGGGCCCCCCGCCAAAGGGGTGTACAAACAAAAGAGTTTTACAAGAGAAAGAGAGAATAAACAACGAAGGCAAAATCAGTCAGGTGAACATTAGAAAAGGCAGGGAGGTATATAACTTGCATCTATCTGCTGCTATCTCCCATGGTTGCCGAGATGGGGGACCCCCCCCCCGTTCCTTTTGGCGACCTCTTCCAATGCTAGCTTCTAGTGGGCAGCTCCTGTCCTCTGCGGTGTCCAAAAACTAACTGCTCTCTCTGCTGTCCCAAGACTAACTGACTAAACTTTTCAAATTTCCCAGAAATCCCCAAATCTCATCTCACTCTCGTATGAAATCTCATCCTCCGAGATTTGTGTCTAAAACCCCGGGTGTTTTGAAAAGTTCTTTGTCTTAATCTAGGTCATATTTTATTGCTAGTCTAAACTATTGTTGACCCTCAAATTGGTCAAAACCCAGTCTTCTCGTCTCCTAAGAAGAGATTATCATCCTTTTATATCTATCCTCAGTTTTATGCTTTTGTTGCCTATTGCCACCCACAAACAATATGCCTACTTACACATACACATATATGCATACACACACATGTATGTATACATGCACACATATGTACCTATCTATCTATACATATATATATTCACACATTATCTACACTAGAACACACACACATATTTAAACATATATGTGGTTTGACTTACTACTTATTAATTCAATATAACTACTACTACGTATCTATATAACTAAGTGTGCATTTATATGCACACACACATTCTTGCACCCACCGTTGTATTATAAAAGATAAGGACAACAGTCCGAAAAATCAAAATTACACAGGGTTTTATTTTAACAAAATACAATAAAGAAAGAGATACAAGAAAGAAAAAAACACCTATATATATTTACCAACCCCTCCGCGCGAGCAGGATGTGTCACAAGGTCAATTTTTTAAGCGGAGTTTAACAGGTTTGAATTAAGAGTTTTCCTTCTCCTAGACTGGTTGCCTAACCAAGGTTAAAGAGCCCAATCTGCCCTACTATTTACCCATAGCTAGAGGGAGAGTAGAATTCATACCTTTCCCAAGGGTATTAGCGCTAAGTGAAATGCAATTACCACGTCCAGGATTTGAACTCGGGGCGACGAGTCCATTTCCTATGACTTTAACTATTACACCACGCGCTTCCTAAAAAAAACACCTATAAAAGCAAGGTACTGGCAATTTTAAATGCACTTGCTGCTAGCCATATTTGCTTTACTCTTTGACTATCAAATTTTCCCCACCAAATTTTCTTGGTATTTTTACCTGTATGATTGGATATTTCAAAGTTCACTAGTTATTCACCTCGGAACTCATTCTATTCAAATAAAGTCCTATTATTATTATTATTATTATTATTATTATTATTATTATAATCTGAGTTCTACTGCCCAATTATAATGAACTAACCATTAGTTTTTTACTTGGTATTTTTTGAACGTATGATTGGATATTTCAAAGTTCACTAGTTATTCAACTTAGAACTCATTCTATTCAAATAAAATCCTATCATTATTGTAATCTGAGTCCTTATATAATTAATTATATAACAGTTATGACAATTACATATTAATGAGAATTATATGACGATTAATTTTATATTAATTATATACTATATATAATTATATGCTATATTACAATTGATTATATATCAATGACAATTATATAACAATTATGACGTGCGAGAGCCGCTGTCAGCGCCTTACGGTAGGATCTTAGTAGTTGGGGAGATGCTCTAAGCTGCTTAAAGCAGACAAAGAGTTAATAGCTTGAGACCAAATTTTAAATCTACCACTGCTACGGTCTTGTCAAGTGACAGCAAGTTTCCTCAATGTTCCAACACTGTCCTTTGTATTATCGCTATTTTCAATAATGCTGTAGCTTGGGTGGTCTCCATTCTTCTTTGGATTTCTACTTCTTCTAATTCCTGCGAGACTTTTTGGAACTGTTCCAAGTTTTTCTAACAACTCCCATATTTATATTAGTTTTTTTTTAATTCGTTTACATTGTCTGCATATTTAACCTGTTTTCATTTCACCTTGTGCTTTGCTGAAACAGCGAAATTCACTATCTCAAAGCTTTTGTTCTTCGCTTCAAGTTCCGGTCTTTTGGACGAAACTTCCGGTTCCTATCTATTATTTTACTAAAGCTGAACGAATCAATGTTTGTCTACTAAAGGCTTTTTTTACTGTTTAGTTTAATGAAAAAAAGTTATACTAAATTATTCCAGAGTTATGTTTATTAAGTATATTAATAATGTATATTAAGTTATGTTTGAAAAAATCCATTTTAATTGGTTCTAATTAGTCGTAATTTGCAATTAAATCAAAAATTGACCTGCTCTGAAACACATTCTGCCTATCACTTTCCCTCTTATATCTTGATGTATATCGATATATATCCTGATATATATCTTGATTACCTCCTCTTTAATATATATATATATATATATATATATATATATATATATGTGTGTGTGTGTTGGTGTGTGTGTGTGTGTGTGTTTGCTTGTATATGTATATATATATATATATATATATAGTTCTTTTATTTCACGGACATATAGGAAGACTTTTTCAAGTCCTCTGGAGAGCTCAATGCATGCATTCTTATAATTATATACAGAGTCCTTTTTGTGGGTCCCCACCCGCCGTAGGTTCGGGCGTTGTGTGCGCTGACCATGCAGATACACAATGTATACTATTAGTTGACGACTGAAAATGTAACGTCAATTTTTTTAAAATAGCTACCAAAGCCCCCCCCCCTCCCGATCGGGTGTTTCGGATGAAAAACGCGCCGACCCTGTCCGGAATTATAGATGTGCCTGTATGTGCGGAGTATTGTGTAGATGTGTGTAATGTGCTACAGGTAGAAATTGCAAGGTTACTGAAAACGAGGCGCAACAGATCGTAAAGAGAAAAGTTTACAAATAAATAAATAATTACCTACGATTTTGTGTAAAATTTATGTGTAAAATATTCTAAATAATTATCTAATTAATAATTAATAGATGCACGCAGCATTTTATGTGATGGGAGACAGGACTACATTTCCATTTTAAATTGTTTTATTTTTTCTACTCCTTTAATATATTTGAAGATTTTACTTACTTATGATAGAAACCCTCTGACATTGAATTTATATCACCCTTCTCCCTCAGTCAATATATTTAAAAAATAATTTTTACACCTCCTGGAGGTTGTTTTTTTTTTGTTGTTTGTTTATTTTTTCTCGTCTAAATAATGGAAAAATAATGGTTAAATCCTACTTAACGGACCTAAATTCCACCATCGTATGTCACCCCGACGAAAGAAAAAAATACTAAAATCAAGGAATTAACCGAATTTAATGGAATTTTCAGTGTTGATATATTAATGAATGAACAATATAATGCATCAGTTATTTTATTTGAAAACTCTTGCATTTTTTCACGTCAGTTAACTTTGAAACACGAATCTTTGAGGCGTAACACAAATTCACAAGCATACGTTAACAGAAATAGTTGTAAGACTAATAAGACTGCTGATATTGTTGTTATAAAGAAAAGGTACACAAGGCGAATATAAATGTATATACGGGTTAATAACTTTTATTGGTGCAATATGTGAAATGTAAGTTAAGTGTACACAGAGTTTGTGTAAGAGTTCGTAATTTCATACTAAAGTTGCCAGAGGCATTCGCTCGGCGGAAGTATTATATAATGTATGAGACATGGGTTACTTAGCTCTGTAGAATTGTATTCAGTAGTCTGTTGAGTTGTCAGTTTGCCTGTTCTGTTCGTTGAATTTGTCTGTTATGTTGTCAGATCTTATCCCTGTGGGTGCTAGACTGATAATGCTGACCTTAATTCGGCCGCTGCAAAAAACCGGTCCGATTTCAGTGCCTGCGGATTCTGTTCTAATGATTTAGGGCCATCTACCCTCTGGCGTCTGATTCCAGGAACTGATTAAGGGGCAGATAACCCAAATTTCCGATAACGTGGTTCAAAGTTAATTGACCTGAAAAAATGTAAGAGTTTTTAAATAAAATAATGGTACATTATATCTTTTATTCATTAATGTATCAACACTTAAAATTTCATTAAATTCAGTTAATTCCTTGATTCTTAGTATTTTTATTTCTTTCGGCGGGGTGACATATTTATGTCCGTTAAGTAGGATTTAACCAAAATAATTTTACTTTATTTTTATTTTTAGGAGTCACGTTTATTTTGTTTATTGTATATGTTTTGTTTTCCTTTTGTATGTGAATTATTGTTTATGTGTTATTTGTTTAGTTTCATAGGTTTGCTTTTTTTTGTACACAGAAAATGAAACTGTACCTGCAATTGTTGATCTCATTGTTTACTGTTGCTACTCTTTTAGATGGTAAGTAAAAAGAAAGAGAAAATGCCAAACTTACATTTGATAATGTTCACTTAGTTCATTTATTCCTCCCCATTGAGCCTCAACTACAACTTGTAACTGTCATTATTTAGCTTAATTTCAAGTGTAAACTTCAAACCTTCTAAGTGTACGACGTACGCCCTAAAAGAAATCAAACTATCACATATACGAGGGCAGTCAAAAAGTAATGCTATTTTGTTTAGGTTTGGTTTGGTTTGTTTTGTTTTACGGCATATCAACCTCAGTGGGTCATTTAATGCCGATAAAGTTTTGAAATAAATCAATTCTTAATGGATAATACACTTTTTTTATAAATATCTTTTTCTATTTAAGCCATAGATGGGACCCTAACAGGTACTACCACTCCGGGTCAGAGTGGACCAGGGAGAAATGGTAATGAAGGGGTGCTCCACATTCCCCAAACCTCCAAAACTGGAACCTCACCATCAGATAGAGTTTAATGTCATTCCCAGGACATGTAGACCCGCAGCCACCGCCTTCTAGCACTCATATGATAAAAAGGGGTTGGGGCTTGTCATAAGGGCAATAGGGTTGGGAAAATCATATAGGTGCTAGGGCTTGACGTGACCAGCCGATTGATCGGAGGGGCCTCTCCGACTGCCCGTCTAGCCCAAGATAGGGCCAAAGTGGAGTATTGCATGTCATGAACTGCTCATCCACCTGGGCTCTATCCTTAAGCATCACGGGTCACCACCCACGGCCAACAGGTGGTCCCATTGGAGGAGTCTTATCCCTCTGCAGAGGTGCAGTCGGTGTATTCAAACGCACCACCGACAGGGCAGTATTTTGTTTAGGGCAGGTATAATTACCAACACAGGAACATATATCATACATCAAAATGAAGTTGGTCTTCTGTAGATCACATTCCTACTTCTAGGCACCGTTTCTCTCAACAGCAATGTTCCACCTTCGAATGGAAACATATATCCCTGCGCCGTAAAATTCTATTGACTGTTCTTTTAGCCACTTCTTCACTACAGATTTCACTTCCTCGTCACTGGAATAATGTTTGCCTCTCAAACCCCCTTTCATGGGACTGAAGAGATGATAGTCTGAAGGCGCTAAATCTGGTGAGTATGGAGAATGTGGTAAAGTTGTCCACCGGATTGAGGCGATTTTCTCCCGTGTCCTGATGCTTGTGTGTGGTCGAGCATTGTTATGCAGAAGGAGGATATTGTCGATTGTCAAGTTGAGTCTTACTCGTCGGATTCTTGCTCTGAGTCTCGTTAGGGTCTCAATGTAGGCCTTTGTTTTATTAAAAAAAAAACTTCACATAAAATGAAGAAAATTGCATTACTTTTTTACTCACCCTCGTACTATATATATTAATCTTAAAAAGTAGTTAACTTTTCAACTACTTGTGAAATAAACGACATTTTAAGATTTTCACCTAAAAAACGAGGGATCGTTTGTTACACGAGATATGTTTTTGAAACATCTAAGCTTTACCTTCTTTCTAGGCCTAAACTTGCCGTAACTTCGACCCAAATACGGGGACACTTTGGCTCTCTCCAGAATAAATCATATGTTAACACGCACATTTTATCTTGTATTGTATTCCACACCACAATGAGGTATTGACTATACGGGGAGTATAGTCAATACCTCGTTGTGATGTGGAATACAATACAAGATAAAATGTGCGTGTTAACATATGATTTATTCTGGAGAGAGTTTTTATCTAAGTAATGATTAATTTGTTCTTAGTATGAGGGAAACATAATTGAGTGCAGTCAAAATACAGATTATCTTCAAGATACGCACTCCCGAATTATTCAGCTTTTTAAGGAATACCCCATCAAATTAGCAGCAGGAGCCAACCCCGTACGCACTTTTGGTCTGCTTTTTTTTTTTCGAGGGGAAAAAAATTTGTTTTTCATCTGATTTCTTAAATATTTTTTTTACAATAAACTATTTTAGACATTTTATGTCTGAATTAAAATATTTTGGGAATTTTCCAATGAATACGTCTCAATTAACTTTTTTTTTAAACAGTAAATCAACTCAGTTTTTTTTATTATAAAATGAAAACTTTAAAAAAATAATGAATTAAAAGCAAATAAAAATTATTTAAGAATTCAGATGAAAAAAAAACAAGTTTATTCCCTCCACCCCACCGAAAAAAAATAAGAACAGATAAAAAAAAAACGTACGTGGCTGGCTCCTGCTGCTAATTCGACGGTAGCATTCTTTTAAAAAATGAAAAAAAATTCGGGATTGCACATCCTGAAAATAATTAAGATACAACGTGTATGCTGGTCTATGCGACTTATTAAACATACAAGATGAATTTAATATACAAATTTGTACTTTGCTCACGGAAATGGCGAAACACAGATCTGATCTCTTGAAGAGATTTTTGGAAAGAGGAAGATATTTGACTTTTGGCGCTAAAATTCAGAATAAAGTTCGCTAGGAATCATGGGAGTCTTAAAATCAAATATAATAAGATTATTTCCTTCGCCGAATAGCATAAGGCCCGGGTTTGTTATCATTCACTCAACGTCCCCTTACCACATATGGTAGAGACGTATCAGTATCATTGACAGGTTAATTTCGCAAGGATTTTCCCATGCTGTATCGTGGCCGAAGCAGTATGGTTTCTGACTATCCTGCTGCAGTCCTGGTTTCGATTTCTGTCGGAGGGAAATCGTTAGTATACATCGCTAATGAGACTTAATAAAGTTGAAACAGTCTGTACGATGTTCTACACACAGAATGATTCTTTACCGAAATTCACTTGTCATTATTATCTTCTATAATTATAGAATTTTATACGATATACGCATTGTAATTGCCTTCAAGCAAAAATATAAATAATAATATAATCAGTATTATTAGCGTTATCCGGACTATTGTCCTCATCTTCATTGTTATTTGTACAATGTTTCGGCCGATATACCCTCCGGCCTTCTTCAGGTATTTCTTGTCGGACTCGAGAACACAACTCCTACCCCAGCTATGGTTAGCGGAATGAGAACAGGATACCCCCGTGGAATAAATAAAGGGTTAGGTTCAAAGTTCCGTGATGGCTCCCGAATACGACAAGAAAGTTCCCGAGTTCGAAAAAGAAGGTTCCCGAGTCCGAGAAGGTTCCCGAGTCCGACAAGAAATACCCGAAGAAGGCCGGAGGGTATATCGGCCGAAACGTTGTACAAATAACAATGAAGATGGGGACAATAGTCCGAATAACGCTAATAATACTAAACTTCAAGCCTCATCTCAAACATTCAGAGAAATAATATAATCAAATATAATATTTTTTTAAACTAGTAGCAGCCAAATATACATCTTGATATCACTTCCTCAACATGAAGTTATGCCAAGACGTCTGTTTGGCTGTCACTCTCACCAAAAAGACTTTAAAAAAAAAAGATTTATGGCTGTTCCTTTATTTTTAAAAATCGGGATTCCAATGGCAACCGCGATCGTTAAGCCCCCTGATTCTGATGAATGAGAAAAATTCCGCGTGTATTGGGTACATCATAGGCGTCAGTTTTATGTACTGCAGCCCAGGAGCTCTCGCCCAGCCAAGGAGTTCTACATCGTGCATTATCAAATTATTTAGTTTAATTTGTATTATTTAGATTTTTCGGACTGTTATCCTCATCCTTATTGTTATATACACAATGTTTCGGTTAAAGACATGCGAAATGGACTCGTCGCCCCGAGTTCAAATCCTGGATGTGGTAATTGCATTTCACTTTGCGCTAATACCCTTGGGAAAGGTATGAATCCTACTCTCCCTCCAGCTATGGATAAATAGCAGGGCAGACTGGGCTCTTCAACCTTGGTAAGGCAACCTATCTAGGAGAAGGAAAACTCTGAATTCAAAACTCCGCTTAAGAAATTGACCTTGTGTCACATCCTGCTCGTGCGGAGGTGTTGGTAAATATATATATACACAATGTTTCGGCCAATGTGCTCTCTGGCCTTCTTCATGTGCTTCTTGTCGAACTCGGAAATCTTCTCGTCGAACACGGAGACTTTAAATGTTGTAATCGAGAGACTTCACGGAAATTTAAACCGAACCCTTTATTTAATCCATGTGGAGTAGATTGTTCTCATTCCGTTAACCAAGACGGCAGACTAGTGTTAAGCTATGTTAAGTAGTCTATGTTATTATCGCCCGTAGTCAGGATTGAACCTGCGACCTACAGATGATTGTCACTAAGAACTATACTAACTCAACCCTTTTATCCGTTACGCCATGTTTCAGATCATTTAATTTAATGTCACCATTCAAAAATTATGATAACTAGCAAGAATATGCGCCCTCCGGGTATACGTAGTTAAGTTTTAACGTAATGAAATATATTAGATTATAAAGACTAACGAAATTAAATAAGAATGCATATAAAAAGATTACACTCATTTTAATTATATTTTAATTGGTTATCATATATTAGTGGATTATATATATTATCCACTAATATATGACAACCAATTAAAATATAATTAAAATAAGTGCACAAAATCCAGGGGTTAAGTCAGCGATAAAACAAATACAAAGTGCTCAATACAAAGTAGAGCAAATTTATTCAAGAAATGGATACAATAGAAACCTACTCGAGTTTCATCATAAGGACCTTCAGGGTTAAATCCACTGAATTAATCGAGGTACCGATTAATTGCAGCCGATTACACGTGTGTGTTGTTGCGTTATAAAGGGAACGCTTGTTATATATATATATATATATATATATATATATATATATATATATATGATTAATTGGTGGAGAGGGAGATTTGCTGCTTGGCAACAGCTCATCCTCCATATGAACCCACCCAGGCTACGTACTTTTAAAAAATTGGACACTACTCCATCGTCACTCGTAGACGGAAGGATGCCAATAACAATATAACATCATTCATATGATTTATTTTAATACGTTAGCGAATAAAACAATAATATTAGAGATCAATAACAGCAAGTAATCATTTATCAAATCCAGTTTTGTTAAAACCAGTATGCAAATTAATTCCACCATATATTATGTAGACCTTTATTTCTTAGTGATTTATAAGACACATTGCAGGATTTTATACGCTCTAATAACGTGGACTGTTTTGAAGCAAATCTAACTCAGATTTTCATAGAAACATTATTAATGAACAAGTTTTATTCTGTTCTATGTATTAATGATATTGACTATTTAAATCAATTACTCTTTGATAAGCTTACGCAATTCTTGAGGGTATTGTAACGCCAGCAGTAGCGTAGTTTCGCTTACAGACAGACAGACAGACACCGAATTTCCATTATGATCAGATAATGAATTCAACTAAAACAAAGAATGAAACAAAATAGAATAAAATTGTCACTGCGGGCAAAAGACGTGTATAGAAAGATAAATAAAATAAATGCTTTGCAGATTGACCCATTTCCTATTTAACCAAATACATCAACAGCTGCTAGTATGACCGCTGAAGTGTGACTGTGTATTCCCTGGCTAGTACCCACATTTAGTCCATATTTTGTTGAGAAGTGCCATATCATTTTGTTGAGGAATGAGATTACTGCAGATTTTGCTTATCAAAGACACAGATTTTCAAATGTGAATGTCTGCTTACAAGAATCTCAAATATTCTTTTATTAGCGGAACTGTAAAGACATTTTTTTTAGTGAAATGACATCACTTTCTTTTCTTCCTTAATTTAATAAAAAAGGGCAAAATTCGAGCAATTGAACAAGGGCCGGGTTAGCTCAGTCGGTAGAGCGTTCGGCTAGAAACCACAAGGTTCCTAGTTCGATACCGGTCCTCGCCCACTCAGCGTATGAGTAGCACAGGAATCTGTGCGGTAAAGTAAGGAGCTGATGGTAGGTGTGGTGCTCTACCTCAGATGCTAAAAAAAACAATCTCCTTGGTTTAGCGCTATTGAAAAGGGGATAGACTCCCTCACTGACTGGCTGATACCGACTTTAGGCCGCCCTGTCGACTTTTACTATAGTACATAAATGGGAATTTCTATCTGTCTGTGTATAACCAGCGCCACAAACACACCTAAATTGGTTGCTATTGAAAACCCAGTGTGCAACTGGGAATAACCTCACCTTTCCTGGGTATTACTGGGTACTGCAGCTAGTAAATAATACGTTAAAATTAATAAATAAGAATATTACTAATGGAATGGAGTTACAGCTTGTGGGCGTTTTCTGACAGCATACAATTTTTCTTCAAGTCCAAGGTCAATACGTATGCCAGTGGTCTCGACGTGTGAAGATTGTCTTCGTTTTGAAAACCACAACATTCTAATAACATGCAATTGTATTAATATATATAACAAAACAGCGGTTTACAGTGTTAACGGGAAGACTAATTTACATATTGACATAAAAAATGATTTTAATAAGCATGTACCTGGTATTATTGATTTCTAATTGTTTGGTTTTTATCTTAATGAATATCAGCAAAAATCTCGGGGATAAAACTTAAAAGAAATCCATTAACAAGAAGAAATAACTGTAATTTTATTCTTTACTTACAAAATAATTAAATTAGGAAAATTTAGCAATGAAAGACGGGGATGATGGAAAAGTAAGTTTCAGTTGTTCTATTTTTCGATTATACCCCCCTCTATTTCAAATCTTTTTATCTGCATTCTTATTCAGTTTCATTAGCCCTTCTAATTTAATATGATATCCTATTACATTAAAGCTTAAATACTTGCACCCGGAGGTTACATATATTTGCTAGTATATATATATATATATGTATATATATATACCAACCCCTCCGCACGAGCAGAATTCGACACAAGGTCAATTTCTTAAGCGGAGTTTAACAGGTTTGAATTCAGAGTTTTCCTTCTCTTAGACTGGTTGCCTAGCCATGGTTAAAGAGTCCAGTCTGCCCTGCTATTTATCCATAGCTGGAGAGAGAATTTGATTCATACCTTTCCCAAGGGTATTAGCACCATGTGAAATTTCAACAGCTTCGTCCAGGAATTGAACTCGCGTTGATGAGTCCATTTCCCACGACTCTAACCATTAGACCACGCGCCTCCATTTTTTTTTGCTAGTATATATAAGTATAGCTTTACTGCCTAAGACTCATTTTTTCTTCCTTATTATTTTTCTTTCTTTTCCGACAGCATCTGCCGGTACCGTTCAACTCAGGCCATTTAATGGAACAGCTTTTGCTGAGATTGGTAAAAATTTCAGCTTGGAATGTGTATCTGACAGAAAAACTGCAGTTATTTGGTATAATAATAGTGTTGTTATGCTAAGATGTCCAGTTTGCGGGTCTCCATGTAAAGTGAACACGAAGGATAATCCATGGGGAAAGGCTCATGCGACATGTGACCCAAAGACATTTAGATCTGTACTGACCCTTACTGATCTGATATGGTTAGACCACACGGACTTCATTGGATGTCAGACAGAAGGGGAATTCGTCCAGAAAGATATTTTGGTTGGAAGTGAGTCAATCTTTTAATTCTACTTTTTTCTTTGTTTTATTTTTCTTTGTTTTTTTTCTTTCTTTCTTTCTAGGTTCTTCTCTCACTGCCTTTGTTTTGTTTTGTTTTGTTTAATTTTTGGTTATTTTGTTTATTTGTTTTATTTAATAGCATTTAATTCTAAGGCTAACAGCAACAAATAAATGAATTAATACTTCGTTTAATTCTAACAATTTATTAACGAGCACATGAAACAATGAATAATAATATAAAGTCCTTCCTGTGTATAAAGTTGAGTTTAAGGGACTTACCGGCGTGCCGAAGAAGATATCTGGTATCTTAGGGTTGACTCTTGGAGAGCTTTTAATATCGTTGCCTCCTGGAACTGCTGGTGGAATCTGTCTGGCAGGATTTTGTATTTTGCGCCTAAACTTCTGGGCTCATCACGTGATTGGTATATCCAATCACAGAGAGCACCTCCCTCACTCACTTTGTACACAGGAATTGCCATTTTACTGACACAATAGTTTGTTTACTTTTATATTTATTTTATCATTCACTAGATTAAGATTTACATGCTGTTATACAACAGAAATAAATATCTCGCCTGATTCACAAATTCAAAGCCAGCTTAAACCACATTGCACTATGGCGGTTTCTTATATGTATATATTTGATATATAGTTGTAACCAAAGCCCCATAAGATTGAACAAGTAAGAAAAGAAAGACAAATATTCAATGAAATAATAAATAAACCTTGTATTCAAAGTTATAAAAATTACAAGAGAAATAATAGTTCACAGTTCATGTATATAGATTAGGAGATGAAGTAGTAAGAATGTTCAGTCGTAGAGAAAGAAAGGGTTACATATAGCCCTTTTTAGATAGTAAGTGTAGTCCTCAACGTCCGTACTGAAATGGATTTTAGATAGACAGAAAGGAGTCGGCTTCATTCAAGGATTGTCTGTTTGATAGCAGAAGGCAAAAATCTTCGTAGCGAGTGTAGAGACTAGAACTCTCCTGTGCCTTCAGGGACAGGAAGTAGTAAAGGTAACGTACCTTGTCAGGTCGGGTGAAGAACCCTCTTTTACGGTTTGGCACCAACCAGGAAGCCTCGTAGAAACGAGCTCTCATCTCAGACTTTGTGCTGAAAGAACTTCCCCCTCAGTGAGGGAGTAATAACTGAAAACTCGACCTGACCCCCCTCAACGAGGGAGATATTCTGAATTGTAAGTACTGCCCCTAAGTACTTGTTTTATTGACTGTCGTTGAGTTTGTATGTAAATAAAATAGGTTAAAAGTACATGTGCTTTTCCTTTGTCTTTACATTCTGAAAACGTATATTTTGTTCTCTTTAGACTGTAGACAGCCTTTCCTACACGAGTAACGAGGAGTCGTTAGGCTGATGATTGTCTGCTTAACCGAAATTAGCTTTTATTCATATTCTCTAGATAGACTCCATAGGTATTTTTGAAAACTTCTTGTTTAAGCGCGAAGGCTTCTGATTGGTCCAAAAATGTTATTTTTATTTTTACATTATACTTGCGCCGATCCCATGCGCAAATGCCTATTTTCGTCATTGTTATTTTTGCTTTTGGTGAGTAAACTTCCGGCTTTCTTTATTATTCGTGTCACTACAGCACCACGGCTAGAGAGCTGGGAGAGCATTGTCATACAACAGACATAAATATATCTCCTGATTTACAAATTCAATACACCCAATACACCCAATCACCAGCAAAACAAATTAAAACTCTTCGGAACAAAATCTAACAAAGATATTTGGTCGAAAAAATGTAACATCAAACGGATGTTGACACGACAGTAGCTTCAAACACAATGAACAAAACATGTCTTTAAACTGCTTTGCACCACGAGCAACATACATATCTGTTAGAAAGAGTTATCTCCCCTAACGATTCTACACCGGATATACTCACTGACAAGCAGGGAGACACAAAAAGCAGACAAGGGCTTGGTCCCATGTGATGAACACACACATGATACACAGTTGAATTCTATCCAAACCCATCCCACTGTATTTCCGGTCAGTGAGAATAAATAAAACAAATATTGTTATATGTTAAACATATTTCACTGTTTTTATTATCATTTATTATTCCTACATCTCGGGATATAACAATATCTGACATAATTTCACCCTCTCCATCATATGACACTCGCCGAAATACCCAATATCTTTCGTCCCCATCCTTTTCTGGGACGCACAATTCAATACAAACTTCCAGACCAAACAATACATTACCACAACAAACTGAAAACGAAATAAAATCAATGCCGATAAGGTTAACACGAGGACAAATTTACGCACGTTTTAAAAGATTTTATAATGCATTAGATCTCTCAATGCACACACTTACTCATACATGCACATTGTGAATCAGAATGAGATCTGGGAGAGTTTTATTTTATACAAGAGAAATAAACATCTCACCTGATTCACAAATTCAATAACCGAATATACCCACTCACCGGCAAAACAAATCAAAACAATTCGGAACAGAATCTAACAAAGATATTTGATTGAAGAAATGTGTTGTATCGTTGAGGTGGTAAAAGATACACAGAGAAATAGTGTGCTTGATATATATTTTATTCAGCACTTGTGTCTGATGCTAACAGATACTTATACATAAAACAAGAAGTAGTACAATCATAAGAAAAGCGTACAAGAATGAGGAGGGTCAAATGTCTGTCGTCAAACGCAGTGATTTCGTCTGAATATATTTTTCCCGACTTTATCATTGCTACGTCGACTCTTATAAGGCTATGAGCCAGTCCATCTTGTAGGGATGTTAACTCCTCTACAACAAAATGTAACATCAAACGGATGTTGACCCGAGAGTAGCTTTAAACACAATGAACAAAACATGTCTTTGCGCACGAGGCTCCACGCAAACTTCCGGTTAAAAAAGTGGATTAACAGACAACTAAAAATGTCTTTTCTTTTCAACCAATCATAAACTTTACTCCAGAGCTTTTCAAAGCGGATTTCTATCCCCAAAACAGTTATAAATCTGCCAGACTAACTTTTTACCCCACCCACCACCCACCCTATGTAGGTGACGCCGGGTAGCCGCTTCTAGTTTCGAATAAACGAAATTAATCTAATTCTCTCGTTCGTTTTATTTTTGCCACCATACGCTTTGTTGTTGTTATATATCAATGGTTAAGATCTATTTTGATAATTCCTCAAAGGATCTTGGCTAATAAAGCCGCGTTTCCATAATGGTATTGCTTTCCACTTGTTGGTGTGGGATTTAACAAATCTATTCCAGACTCTTGTTCGAATTAACCACTTGTTTTGCTTCAAGCTCCCCGGAAAAATGATTATATCTGGCTACACCCATGAAACAAAAGATCACTATACTTATTTCTTTGAAAAAATCGGTTAAATCGAACTTAACAGACCTAAATTCTACCATCGTATGTCACCCCGCCGAAAGAAAAAAAATAACAAAAATCAGGGAATTTATCCGAATTTAATTAAATTTTCAGTGTTGATATATTAATGAATAAAAGTTATAATTAACCAGTTATTTTATTTAAAAACTTTTACATTTTTTCAGGTCAGTTTAACTTTGAACCACGTATCTTTGAGGTATAACACAGATTCTCAAAGATACGTTGTTCAAAGTTATTTGACCTGAAAAAATGTACAAGTTGTAAAATAAAATAACTAGTGCATTATATCTTTTATTCATTAATAAATCAACACTGAAAATTTCATTAAATTTAATTTTTGATTTTTGGTATTTTTTTCTTTCGGCGGGGTGACATACGATGGTAGAATTTAGGACCGTTAAGTTCGATTTAACCGA
Organism: Doryteuthis pealeii; assembly: GCA_023376005.1. Lineage (NCBI taxonomy): Eukaryota > Metazoa > Mollusca > Cephalopoda > Myopsida > Loliginidae > Doryteuthis > Doryteuthis pealeii. Next base: position 8,054,343 of record CM042151.1, on the reverse strand, counting down.
AAATCACTTTCTAGAGATAACGCGCAGACCAACCATATTATATACATAGCGCTAATACCCTTGGGAAAGATATGCATCTACTTACTCTACCTCCAGTTATGGGTAAATAGCAGGGTAGACTGGGCTCTTCAACCTTGGTTAGGTAACCAGTATGAGAGAAAGAAAACTCTGAATTCAAACCTGCTAAAGAAATTGACTTTGTGTCACATCCTGCTCGTGCAGAGGGGGTTATTGTCATTCACATACAGTCCTGTTTCACCGTTCCACGGCTCATCAGTGTGACTAGACAAGGCAGACTGCTCCAGGCTGGGTTCGAAACCCGTCCGAATTGTCATCAGTCAGACATCTTACCACCGCGCCATTTAATATATATATATATATATATTAGGTATGTTCACGGATACCGATGTAAGGGAGATAAATGCGTAAAAATCAACACAAATCAACTAGATTATTATAGTGTATTTTATAAGTCCGCAGCATCATGGGAGATAACTTTTTAATACATTTGATGATCCGTAAACGAAAAAATAATCGTTAGCAATGATTTTTAAATATATAAAATCCCGGAAAATATGTTGCGCAAAATTTTAAACTTACATTTTTAGATAGATTCAATAAAGCTTTATCTATGGTGAAAATATTGAGTGAAACATCAAAAGCCTTTTTGTCCTGATCATAAGCGGATAATACGCCGCTTTGAAACCAATGGTAATAAACGCTTTTTTTTGTATAGTATCTCGTAGCAAATTGCTTTGACACATGTAATCGAGCACTTTATGTTCCTTTTTCCAATACAAAATACCCCCCTCATATATCTATCTATCTATCTATTAGTTTGTTTATATCGCAAGGAGTAAAATAATAAGTTAATTTCCATTCATTTTCCTTTCAGGTTATAGTAAATTGCTCCACCCTCAAAATGCATCTGAAGTCCCTGTCCTTGATCAAGAGTTCTCTCTGGTCTGCGACATTGGACCGGAAGGTATCCTACATGTTAAGTGGTTTAATGAACAAGGGAAGATAACTGCACATTTTATCCGCTGTTACGCGATACACAAAGAAAGCACAAGTAGTAAGTACGCACCTCCAGTACCCGGTAGAAACTTAACATGTAACAGTGAAGAGAGGACATCAACCCTGACAATAAACCCAGTTGAAATGAGTCTTGATGCTACGTCCGTTGGCTGTTTCGACCAAGGTTCCGGCGATTTTTATCTTTACACATTTAACGTTCATGGTAAGAAATCTTTTTTTTTTTACTTCTTTTTTTATTAACGTGATTCGTTCCACTCCGTACTCTCCTACTTGTTTCTACAATTTGCAGCTACTGCTGTTACATAATTATGGATCCCTAATATCTTTTTAAGGTAGTATAGAAATCCTTATGGCGATCAGTACAGCTGATGGCCTTGAGAGTAAGTGACAATGCTTGACCTCACTCTGACCTTGCCTTGCGGGAATGGACCGTGAGAATCGGAAGGCAATAGAAGCCCCCTTCCGGTTTAAGGAGTAAGCAACTCAGTCAGTTGCAGTTAGGACTTAGAAGCGAAGCTAGCAAGATGTAAGGATCCGCGCGCATTGTCTGGTCTGGGGGTCTATGGAATAAAGTAACATCATCGTAAATCGAAGTCTTGTTGTTATTACTAAAAGCTAACAATAGCACAGGGCTTCTGATAAGCAGTGATCCCCGACAGAGACCAGACCCGGAATCCCAAGAAGACCAGACCAAGATAGAAGATATACCAGATCCGGCCAGAAGAATAGACGACAGAGTAAGACGTAAGAAAGTATATAACATATAGATATTTAGTGCCGTCACAGAAAAGGCACTACGTAACACTGGCCCTTTAGGCGTATAGTGTAATTGCTATTTTCGTACAACTGGACTAGAGTTCGAATGCTGGACGAGGCCGTATTTTATAGCATGTCAATTCTTGGGCTATTTTATGCCAAAGAGTTTTTTTTTTAAATTCATTCTTATGATAATTATTTTTTTTAAACTCATGTTTTTAAGCACAGTTTTTAAAACTCATTTTTTTTTATCTATTTAACCCATTAGATGGGATTCCGGGTCAAAGTGGACCTAGGAGTAATAGAAATGAAAGGATACTCTCGGAGCTCCATAATTGGAACCTCACCACTAGATGCAGTTTATTGTCACACCCAGCACACTAAGACACTCAGCTACCGCCTTCTATTACATATATAATAAAACCGTATTGCTATAAGAACGGGACAATCATATAGGTACTAGGCTTTGACGGAGCCAGACGATTGATCGGAAAGTGCCTCTCCGACTACCCGTCTGTCCCAAGTAATATCATAGAATGATCAGCCACTAGTATTCCGTCCTTAAGCATCACGGGTTGCCACCAAGGCCAACAGGTGGGCTCATTGTGTCTTATAGGGTAAAGTTCAAATTTATAGTTTCAACGATTTAAAAATAATAAAAATTTGGGATCAAGTCACCAATAGGCACCCCAGTTGCGAGCTGTTTTCAAAGGAACGGAATTTTGCTTTTCACCGATTGTTAGTAAACAAAATCAACAGACGATTTTTTTGATATTATAATTTCATACAAACTAAAGACACGTTTTTATACTAAAATAGTTTTTAATTTTGATTTTAAAAATAGTTATTTCAGAGATCTCAGTTGGATTCCTATTCTGATATCGGAAATTCGATAGTGAATTATCTCCCCCTGTCGCTAGGGGGAAAATCGCCAACATCGTATGTTGGCGCCAGAATAAAAACCTTCACTTATCACAGAACAGTTACCAAGGAAGGACGTGAAAATAAGCGCCTCCAGCCACCTCGCCCATTACCAGCAAGCTTTCTAAGGCGTTGTATCAGCATACTTTCTAAGGCTGATACAATAGCATACTAACAGAAGGCTGAAGAACGAGAAACGACCTGTCGAAGCGTCTTAACAACATTCCAACCAGCGACCAGAATACCCCTGTTATCACCACTTCTCCACGAACAGTATTTAACCTCACAGATAAGTCTGGTAGCAAATACCAATAAAATTTGCAACAAGTTCTTGTATTATTTGTCAATACATGTATTAAATTTCCACTGTGAGCTTGTCTTCTTTCGTCCGAACAATTTGCCTACAACTGGGAGATTAAGAGGCTCCCCCCTTTAAACCCGTAATTCCTTTTACTGATTAAATAAAAACTATTTTGACATAAAAACGTGTATTTCGTTTAAAGTTTTATAATTAAAAAAAATAATAATGATAGTTTATCTTTAGTGCAAAATGATTTTTTTCTCATATGCTAACAACAACAACATGAAATAACTAATTTTAAAAAAATTAAAATCAAAAACTATTTTAGTATATAATTTCATGCCTTTCAATTTTTTATCGTTTGCTGATTTTATTTACTGACAACCGGTGAAAAGCAAAATTCCGTTCCTATGAAAACAGCTCGCAACTGGGGTGCCTATTGGTGACTTGATCCCAAATTTCTTTATAAACACTTTTCTTTCTGTGTGGCTTAAAATATCTGCTTTTCTCTATTTTTCAGTTCCTGTAGAGACTGTTGAAATAGAAACATTGAACGAAACAGATTTCATTGAAGGAACAGAGAAAACCTTTGTATGCCTGGTTGGAAAATCGAAACCGTCACCTCGGATTGAATGGGTAATTAATAACGGAAATGGATCTTCCCTAAATGTAACTTCCTGCGCCACAATTACCCACAATGCATCAGGAAAATTCTTCACATCAAAATCAGTTCTGACACTGACCCTGCACCGATCTTTCAAGACCCTCAGGTGCACGGCTACAGTTGCAAATCTGCCGTGGGTACAATCGGAACTTTTGGAATTGGATGTTCAGCGTAAGTATTTCTATTCAATCTGAATTTGTCTCTCCCGTTGACTTTTTATTTATTCATTTATTTACAGCAGCCCGTTGCTACAATTTAATTACAATTGAAATTAACCAGGATATATTTGTTAAGATTATCCGAGAATTGAATAACTCACCCTCAGTCGGTAATTGTTTCCAGAGGACACAACTCGAAATAGCCATTATTTAGATGCAATTATCTGACATAGACTTAGCCTAGCCTAGCCTAGATGTTTTATGTTAGCCTGCGTAATCGGTAAATTTCGGTAAAATATAAAGCCTACCGGTAGCCTAGTCTAAGTTTTTTTTAAATGTCAGCCTCTCGTTACAATTGGCTAGGAATTACAACAACACAATAAATGACGCGATACAAAAATCCCCATACGTACCACCATATACAAAGAATTTGACTCAACTATCAGACAAACTCACAAATGCAAAATAGATACCCAACAAATACCTACCCACTAAACAACCGACAACTAAACATAATCGAATACAAGAGGGGCAAAGTCCCGAATGAAAACAACATCTATAATACACCACACAACAGAGGAAAATTTAACCCCTGTTAAAGACATCCTAGGAATTACAATACAATAATAAAAAACGTTTTTTTTTTAGAAAACATAGGCCGAACGAGAAGGCCAGTATAAGCAACATGCCGAACAAACTCAGAGTTTATAATAATAACCAATCTATCAACATATAAACTAAACAAAAATCAAATTTCTCTGAATTTTTTTTAGATGAGGCCTGATGATTAGTATTATTTGTATTATTCGGACTATTGTCCTCATCTTCATTGTTATCTGTACAACGTTTCGGCCGATATGCTCTCCGGCATTCTTCAGGTATTTCTTGTCGGACTCGGGAACCTTCTCGGATAATTATAATTATAATATAATTATAATTGTAATAATAATAGAATAATAATCAACACAGCTTAACGCCTCTACCCCAGCTATGGTTAGCGGAGTGAGAACAGGATACCCCCATGGACTTAAATAAAGGGTTAGGTTCAAAGTTCCGTGATGGCTCCCGATTACGACAAGAAGGTTCCCGAGTCCGAAAAGAAGGTTCCCGAGTCCGAGAAGGTTCCCGAGTCTAAGAAATACATGAAGAAGACCGGAGGGCACATCGACCGAAACGTTGTACAGATAATAATGAAGATGGGGACAATAGTCGGAATAATACAAATAATACTAAAAACCAAATTGATCTACTAAAATTAGGCCTGAAATTTTGCCCCACCACAAAAAAATGTGACCAAGTACATTAATTCTTCTATGATTAATGCTGTTTCTAACTGGTCTAAACAATACACCAAGTCTCACTGAAAGCATCGGTTCCCGCTAGATCGCCGAGGTTAAGCAGTGATAAGCCTGTTCAATACTTACGTTCAAATGTTGGGTCATTAAAATACGTGTACTTCTGTATGGGGAGTTAATTGAAGGAGAGCCTTTTCTGTAATTGGACATAGCGATCACGTGACGCGTCCAGTAGTTTTGGCCTCCGTATTCAACAGACACCTTTCACGATGTAAGGAAGGTGCAAAGTTATTAGATACTTTGCATACAAATAACTCCGACGAAGGTTAATGGACAAAAACATTTAATATACACAGCACATGGATAACAGTAGATACAACGTACATAGTAAAAGAGTTACATATATAAAGGGGTACACAAATAAAGATGAAGACACATTCATGAATGGTACATTCTAACATAAAAGAGTACAGACATGAGACTAGGAATAGTCCATGCTGTGAAGACTTACAGTAATGTAAGGGGGGCGGAGCCCCAACGAGAGGCGTTAGATAAAATCTACCCCATGTGGCTCGTAGTTACTGAAACAAGAAAAATATAGCGAAAGGGTTTGAACCCGGCGCTTAAATACTATGGTGCCCTAGCGGGCACCAGCAAACTACTAGGGGCAGACAACTCCACCAGGCAAATACAAACTAACGCTACAACGACAAGTCAACCAGAAATGATCTCCGAGAGGATTGGCTCAATTAGAAGATATCAGATATCCTTAATTTCCCTCTCCATTAAACTTCTGTATGGGGAGTTAATTGAAGGAGAGCCTTTTCTGTAATTGGACATAGCGATCACGTGACGCGTCCAGTAGTTTTGGCCTCCGTATTCAACAGACACCTTCCACGACAAGTCAACCAGAAATGATCTCCGAGAGGATTGGCTCAATTAGAAGATATCAGATATCCTTAATTTCCCTCTCCATTAAACTTCTGTATGGGGAGTTAATTGAAGGAGAGCCTTTTCTGTAATTGGACATAGCGATCACGTGACGCGTCCAGTAGTTTTGGCCCCGTATTCAACAGACACCTTCCACGACAAGTCAACCAGAAATGATCTCCGAGAGGATTGGCTCAATTAGAAGATATCAGATATCTTTAATTTCCCTTTCCATTAAACTGGTATGTCTCTCAAGCTTGACTCTATATATAAGAAGGACATTTATATTGTTAGTCATTGTTTTGTTGTATAGTGAACCTTTAGAACTCAACTAACTTTTAATTCATTTATCTGTTGTTGTCAGCCTTAGAATACTGTTGTACTAACACGATAGGAATAAATGTGCCTAAGCAGACTTAGCAGAAGAGAATACAAATGACAGGAGATACAAGAAAGAGCTTATACATAAGTGTATAAGAGAAATGTCTTAACAGGAAAATAGTCTTTTAGTAGAGAAAGTCTTGAGGCTGCTGGTAAAAGAGAAAAGTATAAAGACTTACATGTTATGCATGTTCTCGTGTGCCATGTGACACAGGGTTGCTGAGAAAACCTCAGCCTCCTTGTCTGTAGACATGGAAACGCAGCTGATGCGTGTTACCTCTGTCATGACTGGAGGGTAAAAGAGATTTTGATTTATCGCTTCTGTTTGTATGATGCTGCTGGCTACGCCACCAAGTGCTTCCTAGCAACCACGGCAGGTAGTTACCTCTCGTGTCCCCTATTTTAGTCGAGATATGTAATTACGTTCGCCTTCAGACTAATACCACTAGTTATGAAACCCCTCATTCCCCAGAAATTGGTTAGTAGTACCACTACTGTTCTTCTACTCGAGTGGTTTTGGCATTAAATAACCCACGAATGTTTATATGCCACATATAACATATATAACATAGAAACCAAACCAAACATTAATATCTAAATACCTGACTGGTAACCTTCTTTTTTTGTCTCTATTTTAGTTGACAGCACGGTGAATATAATCATTGGTTGTGTGCTGGTTATGGTGGTTCTATCAATTTTGACGGTCTTTCTGTGCTGGAGAATTAAGAGGAAAAAACAAGGTAAGTAAAGTCGTCTCTCGTTTCAATTGACTGTATTACTATGTAGCGTTGTCTGTCTTTTGTTTTCTAATATAATGAAATTAACAAACTATTGTAACTCACATCCAAATGTAGGCATGAAAACAATTGCTAATGAAGCCACCTGAAAATAAACGACTCAAAAGACTAAAGTAAATTCTTTAAAAAAAATTTTAATGAAAAAATAAAGAATAAAAAGGCGTAGGTGTTTGCCATAAGAGCAATTTGAAGAATACAGTTAGGGCAATCATAGAATTGCTAGTGCTTAGCCAAAGTGGAGTGTTGAAACTCACAAACTGCTCAGCCACCAGGATCCCAACCTCAGGCTTCACAGGCTGCCCCCCCCCAGCAGGTGGCCTCATTTGAGGTGCAGTCAGCGTATTCTACAGTCCCAGCCAACAGGGTGGCAAAGAGGAATGGGGAATTGGACCAAATAATTAAACATACCAATTTATAGAGACAGTAAATTTGATTTCTGTAGGTCGATGACGTTAAACTACCTGTAATGGTGAGGTTCCAATTCTGAAGCTCTGGGGAGTGTGGAGTACCCCTTCCCAAACATTACTCCCCGGTCCACTCTGACCGAGTGATTGTACCTGTTAGGGTCTCATCTATGGCTTAAACCAAAAAAATGAGTTTAAAAAAATTGTGTTTTAAAAAAAGAAAATTGAGTTTTTTTTGTTTTAAATTGAATACCCATTAAATAAAGGAAAATAATTTTTTTTTAATAAACAAATAAATATGCAGAGGATATTAATAATGGTAGTAATAAATCAACTAATCTGAGACCAGATCTAGTGTTAATCATCAGAAAGAAGAGAACTTGTCATCTCGTGGGTTTTGCCGTCACGGCGATCACAAAGTGAAAATCAAAGAAAAAAGAATCTGTGGAACATGAAGATAAAGGGCGTACTAATTGTTATTGGTGCCCTTTGAACCGTGTCAAAGTGTTCGGAAAAGTGTCTGAATGAATAGTGTTGACTTTTCTACTAAGCTTAGCCTGAATGAATAGTGAGAATTGAACTCACTAACAACAGTCGGCTAAGCTAGCTTGCTAACCGTTAAGCTACATGAGGTGCCTGGGATATAAGGTGTGTGCTAGACGCCACTCTTATTTATAGACTGGGCGATAGTCATGTGACCATATTCTTGTCCAATCACTGGCAGTGCTCTGCTGCTGATATTATTATTTATACTGACTGATTCTAATCTTAGGTACTCACAACCACTTGGATCTTCATGGACGACGGATCATATATCGCTGGACCTTTTTGACACTACGTAGGATTCCAAAACTCAGGACTTATTCACTTACCAAGGGATTCTATAATTCAGGACTTACTTACTTATTTACTTTAAGTTTTTTACAACTGGCCAAGAATGGCGGCCAGATACTTAACACTTAAGAACTAAGACCATCCAAAACAACAGCATTGTTAAGATCGGCTAGAATACTCAGAAGTGTTCTAGAGCCTTGGGAAGTCTTGGTGACCGAGCTCAAATCTTGACGAGGCTGTTTGCCTTTCATATAGCATTAATACCCTTGGGAAAGGTATGCATCCAACTATTCTCCCACCAGCTATAGTAAATAGTGGGACAAACTAGGCTCTTTAACTTAAGTCCAGAAAGGAACAGCCATTACATCATGTTTACGTATAGGTCACACAAAACCTACACACTCGTTTTTACTTAAACAAGACAAAAAAAAAAAACAGAATGCATAGCATGTTAAACACCCTTTACTGTTAAACGTATTCTTAGAGAATGTGGGAATTTTACTGATATTAGACAATGTTTTTACAACACAAACAACATGAGAGATACATTTGAAAATGTTCATATTGATGACATAAAATTATACCAAGAAATGTTACAATAAACTTGAACTTTGCCGTATAAAATAGTCCCGATCCATTCAGCAACAGACAACTGCCTTCAAAATCGAGAAAATCATTTGAAAAAACAAAAAACCAAAAAACAACAACAAAAAATTAACAATAAATCTGACCATTCCTCACAATTTGCCGTTTGGCATAAAATAGCCCTGGACGGGATGACGTGCCGTTAAAATCAATCAATTAATCAATCTGTTTTCACGGATACAATGTTGCACCTTAATTCGAGCACTTTTTATGATTAAAAAAAAATGTTTCAGTATTTTGTGGTCCATCCTGTATAAAAAAAAAAGAAAAGAAAAGAAAATGATATTGCAGAATTTATATGCAGATTTTTTTATTTTATTTTCATGTTTCAGGTTCATTGGATTCAAGTCATGGATACCATATGATCAAAAAAGGCGACACAACATAATCAAAAGTTTTAAGAGACTTTTTGTGGTAAAGCCATTGAATATTCTTAGGAGTTTTTTTTTTGTAACTATTTGCCTACCAGATTTCAATTTTTGTACTTTACTTGAGTGTGATGGGAGAGCCGCTGTGAGCGGTTTAGAGTAGGCAAAGAGTTAAATGAAAAAAAAGAGCTGATAAATATGAAAACATTTTGATAACAGATTTATTCACTTGTTTTTTTTTTTTGTTTTTTTTAACTCTTTGCCTACGAAATTTCAGTTTTTGTACTTGGGTGTGGTGGGAGAGCCGCTGTGAGCGGTTTAAAGTAGGCAAAGAGTTAAATGAAAAAAAGAGCTGATACACATGAAAACATTTTGATAGCACATTTATTCACTTGTTTTTAAAATTCTTTGCTTACCAAATTCCAGTTTTCGTACTTGGGTGTGGTAGGAGAGCCGGTGCGAGCGGTTTAAAGTAAGCAAAGAGTTAAATGAAAAAAAGATCTGATACATATGAAAACATTTTGATAACACATTTATTCACTTTTTTTCTTCTTTTTTTGTTGTTTTTTTTCTGAATAAAATCGTTTAAATCGAAATAGGTTTGTGGTTTTTTTGTTTAACGGCATTATCAACTCTAGTCTAGATCTGGGAGAAGGAAAACTCTGAATTCAAACCTGTTTTAGACCTGGAGAGGGATGGGTTCCACCCGGCCATTCCTACATAAGACACGTTATATACAGGGTGACCCCCCCCCCAAAAAAAAACAGAACCCAAATTCTGTTTTGTTTGTTTTTTTTTTTTTTGGGGGGGGGTCACCCTGTATATGCATCACGAAGACTTGACCTGGTTTCAAGGCCATTGAGAAGGAAAATGAAAGAAAAAAAACTGAAACTTACTCTTATCTGGTGAGTATAACTATTTATTATCCGGACCTCCGATAGACATCCGCCCGGTCGGTGGAGCTGTAGAATATTCGGACCATATGACATTAAAGTACCCTTTTTTAATCTTGATTAAGAAAGGACATGTTTTTCATTTACACCGTCAATATCCGGTTGTTGGTTAGGGGTTAGGGGTTAGGGTTAGGGTTAGGGTTTAGGGTTATGGGTTAATTTTATGATTAAAAAAATCTAAAAATCGTCTGTTAAAACAACCGGATATTGACGGTGTAAATGAAAAACATATCCTTTCTTAATCGAGATTAAAAAGGGGTAACTTAAGGTCATATTGTCCGAATATTCAACTACCCTTCTGCAGAGAAGGTAAAATTTTTCTAGACGAAAAAAACATAAAAAACAAGACAATGAGTTATCTCCCTCAAACATTTTTTTTTGGACATCCCTTGAATATTCTTCTTTGCTTTGATTTTTTTTTTCTTTCTTGTATTTCTTTCTTTATTGTATTTTGTTAAAATAAAACTCCGTAAAAATATTTCAAAAGTAAAGAACTTGGAAGAGGAGGTGCTGGCTGATTCGAATCATCATCATCATCATCATCATCATCATCATCATCATCATCATCATCATCATCAACAACAACAACAACAACAACAACAACACAACAACAACAATGTATATAAACTAAAGAAAGATAAACAGTTCTGACATCCACGATTGAGCGTAACCCATATTAGCGTTATCTCGTAAAGGTCTCCATACTCTATGTTTTCATTCGAGTCAGGAACACCCTAAATGGAAAAAAAAATGATGAAGTAGGAAGAAGTTGAGGAATGCGCTTTAAAAATTTGCAATCAGTGAAGTTATTTAATACACTCATCTGCCTCGAGATTCATGTTAAAATTATTACCACTGGACAAGATTTGGCGTGATTGTCAGCATCCACCCTATCAGTTAGTAAAAAAACGCATTTTTATCTGTCTTTTTTTGTCCTTTTTTGTCCTTTTTTAAGATAAAAAATATGTTAATGTATATTTTTCATTAGTTTACTTTGAATTAATGCTGTCAAATTTTTAATTAATTTTTCTTTAAAAACTTCTTGTTCTAATGTAAAAAAAAAAAAAATATTCTTAAGTGCTTCCTGGTTTATTTTTATTTATTTATTTATTTTTTTGTTTGTAATGTTTGTTGTTTACTTCGTTTCTTTATTTTTCAAATTAAAAAAAAATAAAAAAAAATTAGATGAAATTTAAATACTGAGAATTATTTGGGGACAATTTTTTAAAAAGTATCCAATTTTACATCATAGTCATGCAAGGGTTGACTGAAAAGTTATTTTCATCGAATAAAACCAAAAAAAGGTTTATTTTACATCATAGTCCCACTTGCCGTCCACACACTTCTTCCAACGGTGTTGCAGTGCGTGGATCCCGTTGTTAAAAAATAATTAACAGTAGATATAACGTCATATGAACTTTTCAACCCACTAACATTTCAGTCGACACTCATATGTATATAAATATATATGTGTGTGTGTGTGTGTGTCTATGTGTGTGTGTGTAAATAAATATAAATATCGGGAAAGATTTTAATTTTGCTTCCTATATAATATATATATATGTGTGTGTGTGTGTGTGTGTGTGTGTGTGTGTGTGTGCGTGTGCTTTATTAACCACCATCAGAGGAATATTATTATTATTACACTCATATATATGTGTGTGTGTGTCTGTGTGTGTATGTCTGTGTGTGTGTGTGTGTGTGTGCGTGCGTGTGTGTGTGTGTGTGTGCGTGCGTGCGTGCGCGCGTGTGTGTGTGTGTGTGTGTGTGTGTGTGTGTGTGTGTGTGTGTGTGTGTGTGTGTGTGAGTGCGTTTTATTAACTATAATCAGAAGAATATTAATGTTATTTTCAAGTCAGATGAAACGAAAGGCGAAAGATTTATTTGGTTGTCATTAACAGTGTTTCCTTCTTTTCAAATGTCATGACGTCATATGAGTATTCGAAAATATTAATAGATTTGAATATAAAACGAAATTATTCAGAATTAAAACTCTTTAATGCAAACATTATATATACTAGTACAAAATTTAAAAAAACACCCCCGGGCGATGTAAAAATAGATTTTTGAAACATATTGCCTGAGGGGTGGGAGTAAAAAAATTCAATGTCAGCGAGTATATATATATATATAGTCACCCGCAGACACGTGTTTCGACTTATCAAGTCTCTTCAGTGTGGCTAGACATTTGTAAGCTACCTACTGCCGGGATTAAAATCCGATCGGTTCAACATCAGTCGGACACCTTAAGTAAGTAAAATCATCAAATTCATTAAAGGATAAAAAAATAAAACAATTTGAAATGTAAATTTTAAATATGTATTAAAATAAAACAAACTATATATCGATATATAATACCAGTCATGTATTTATTAAAACTTGTTTTAAAAAAAAACAACGAGGACTGTCTAATGTTGCATGTTCAAGTTTAGAGTGTATTTATTCTATGTTATGACGATTTTGGGTAATGTGACGTAAGCAGTGACGTAATTTTTGTTACAGACAAAAACCGGAAGCGAATCTCCATCATTAACAGAAGAAATAAATCACTCAATAAATAAACGCCCTCTGGGTTTGTATCATCAGTAAGTAAAATCATCAAATTTATTAAAGGTGTAAAAAATAAAACAATTCAAATGGAAACTTAGTTCTGTTTCCCTCACATAAAATATTGTGTGCAACTATTAATTTTTAATTAAATCATTATTTTGAATATTTTACCCATAAATTTTACAGAAAATCGTAGGTATTTATTTATTTGTTAACTTTTTAGTTAACCTCTTGATACTGAAAAATGACTATTTCTTGTTTGTAAATAATTTTCTCGTAAAACTCTATACGTTAGATAACTTTAATTACATATTGAAATAAATCAAACTATGTGTAAATATATAATAAAATATATAATAAAATATATAATAAAAGACAAAGATAAAATTTTGATATTGTGAAATACTTTGCAAAAAAAAAACTTTTTGCAAAAAAATAAGAGCATTCATTAAAATTGGTTGACTTTAAACCTTTTTTTATATCATTTTTGGATTTCATGGACAACCAGTTTAGGAGAAGGAAAATTCTGAATATTCAAAAAACAATAAGGACTGTCTAAGTTTGCATACTCAGATTTTGTGTGTATATAATATAAGGTTGTTCTTTGCTCTATGTATTGACGATTTTGGGTAATGTGACGTAAGCAGTTACGTAGTTTCGATTACAGACAAATAGAGACTGAATCTCCATCATTAATAGATATATTTTACGATACAAATTTAAAGCAAAAAGATCGTAAATGAAAGTTTTGGAAAATATTTGATAGCAAAAACCTAGAACGTGATATATAATTACTTAAAATAAAATAAAATAAAATAGAGATAGAATAAAATGGAATAAATAAAGAATAGAAATAATAAAATAAAATAAAAACTACATATAATCAATAAAAAATAATAGAATACAATTAGAATGAAATGCATTTGTTTATCATTTTTTAAATGTGGTGATATCATGAGAATATTCAAAAACTGTTTTTGTTAAAAACGTGTACCGTTAATTATAAATATATATATATATATATATATATATATATATATATATATATATATATAAGATTTTTGGGATGTTTGTTTATTTTTAGAAGCATTGTTGAATAAAGTATATATGTTAATATTTATATTTTTGCTTGAAGGCAATTACAATGCGCATATCGCATAAATTCGACAATTATAGAAGATAATAATGACAAGTGAATTTCGCAAAGAATTACTCGGTGTGTAGAATATCGTACAGACTGTTTCAACTTTATTAAGTCTCATCAGCGATATATACTAACGATTTCCCTCCGACAGAAATCGAAACCGGGACTTCAGCAGGATAGTTTGAAACTATACTATTTCGGCCACGATACAGCACCGAGAAATTCCTGCGAAATTAACCTGTCAATGATACTGAGACGTCTCTACCATATGAGGCAAGGGGCGCTGAGTGGACAATAACAAACAAATCCGGAGCCTTATGCTCTTCGGCGAAGGAAATAAGATTTTTTGGATGTTTGCTTATTTTTAGAAGCATTGTTGAATAAAGTATATATATATATATATATATATATATATATATATATATATATTAGTATTTGATAATTTGCTTGAAGCATTGTTAAGTAAAGTATATTATTATTTATATTTTGAAGGCAATTACAATGCGTATAAAATAAAATAAAATAGTGTCCAATATCTAATACATTTCGAAGTATCTTCATCTTCAGAGACTATTTTATTTTATTTTATTTTATATGCATTGTAATTGCCTTCAAAATATAAATTATATATATATATAGTCATCCACAGACACGTGTCTCGACTTATCAAGTCTCTTCAGTGTGTCTAGACATGTGTAAGCTACCTACAGCCAGGATTGAAATCCGATCGGTTCAACATCAGTCGGACACCTTAACCGCTAGGCTATCGTCATCTACAGTGGTTTCCAAGCAGCATGTTAGCCACTTTTCTTCAAGAATGTTAAAAAATGCTGTGAATGTAAATTCATTTATATATGTGAGTATTTTTTTGTTGTGGGGCGAATTCTTGTATTTTTCCGCGTTTTGGGGAAAATACTGCGTATGTATTCACTGCATTTCTTAACAGGCGCGTTGTCTTGAAGAAAAGTTGCTAACATGATGCTTGGAAACCAATGGTAACAACTGCACCTTAAATATATTGTACACTATAATATATAAATACAGCTCTTACACACGTAATCGAGAACTTTATTTTCAATTCTCCAATACTAAAAAAGACTACCTATATTACGTTGGAAGCGCGTGGTGTAATGGTTAAAGTCATGGGAAATGGACTCGTCGCTCCGAGTTCAAATCCTGGATGTGGTATTGCATTTCACTTGACGCTAATATCCTTGGAAAGATATGAATCCTACTCCCTCCAGCTATGGGTAAATAGGGCAGACTGGGCTCTTTAACCTTGGTTAGGCAACCGGTCTAGGAGAAGGAAACTCTGAATTCAAACCTGTTAAACTCCGCTTAAGAAATTGACCTTGTGTCGCATCCTGCTCGTGCGGAGGGGTTGGTAAATATATATATTACGTTGGGGGAGGTAATTTAAAAAATTAAGATTTTGAAATTTTCTATTATCAAAAATTAAGGAATTGTCCAACTTTAATGAAATTTTCATTACTTTATTCATTGATGACTTAATTTCATAATGAATAGCTTATTTTATTAAAAAAAAAAAACATGAAAAAAGTTTTTTATCAATTCAGAAATATACTGGGGTTGACTTTTGGTCATTTGAAGAAAAATAATTTCCGCTCCTTATTTTTTTTATATTTCTAGAAAGATCAAATCCTGAAGAACATATAAGATTTCAAAAAAAAAAAAAAAAAAAAAAATAATTCATTGGTCTATAAAAGGGATTTAAAAATATTAAAACAATTTTTGTAGCATTTTTTTTTATTTATTCATTTATTTTTGTAGTTTTAAAAACAATAATTTTCTTTGATTTAACGCAATTGGCCTATTTTTATTCACTTAAAAAAATTTGATAGTGAATTTTAAACATCTGGAAGTAGTCAAGTTGAAGTCAAAATTTACAACATATATGAAGCTCTATTTAATCTATCTAAAAATGTAAGTTTTAAAATGCGCAAATTTTGCGAAAATAATTTCCGAAATCTTTATATATTTAAACAAATTATTACTTACGATCTTATTTTCGTGTACGGATAACTAAACGTATTAAAAAAGTTATCTTCTCTGATGACTCGGATTGGTGAGATACACAATGAAATTTTACTCCTTTACACCCGAAAAAATATCCACAGTTATATATATATATATATATATATATATATATATATATATATATATATATATATATATATATATATATATGGCAGCAAGAAGTTCATGGTTCAAGAAATTTCGCTCGTACTGTAAGAACCTAAACGATCAGGCAAGATCAGGTAAGCTTTAAAACCGTGTATACCGAGGTCGTGCCATATAGGCAGATCCAATGGGTATCACGCGGCGATTATCAGGCAAATTTGCTCTCTTACAGTTCAGTATGTTTTGTTACCATCACGAACTGAAATTATCTATGTGTGTCTCAATTTTACTAACATTGCAAAACTTTTGATTCACCCTAGTATATATGTTAGGTCTCGGACTTTACGAAATTCCACAAATGTCCCTATATTGTTTAGCTTACGGCCTTAGAAATTGCAACCCCGTCTTAGTTTTTCGAGTCTCCATGTTTTGTTGAACTGTACAGACAATTCTTGTCGGACAAGTTTTTGGTTGATCCTTTCTAATTTTCGGGCCATCTTTTTAGTGTCGGGGTGTAACTTGTGTAACAGTCCACCGAAGATTTCAAAACGAGCGCTTTCGGCAATACAGTTTGTCATCATCAGGTAGGAAACGATGGTATTATTACCTCCCACTTCTAATTCCTTGCTACTACTCGTTCTCGTTAAAAACGAGACCCGAAACCATACCATCGTTTCCTACCTGATGATGGCAAACTGTATTGTCGAAAGCGCTCGTTTTGAAACCTTTGGTGGACTGTTACACCAGTTACACCCCGACACTAAAAAGATGGCCCGAAAATTAGAAAGGATCAACCAAAAACTTGTCCGACAAGAATTGTCTGTACAGTTCAACAAAACTTGTATAAAAGAAAAGATGCTGCCAAAATACACTTATTTAAATATATATATATATATATATATATATATATATAATATATATATATATATATATATATATATAATTGACATCGCTTTCTGTGGATGAGATATTACTACCTCGGTATGTGGACTGGTTTCCTAATTTTGTTCGATTCTCACGGGGTTCACTACATTTCTGACCTCGTGCCAAACGTATCCAAACTACTTCATGTCTATATAATAGAAGAAACAATTTTTCTCCAGTTTATCTTTTTTTCTTATCTATTTACTTATTTATTTGCCTTTCCTTTTCTTCTTGCTTTTTCTTTTCTTTTTTTTTCTACTGCCTCTTTTTTTTTTTAAGGAGCCGCATTTATTTTGTGTATTGTACATATTTTGTTTTCCTTTTGTATGTGAATTATTGTTTATGTGTTATTTGTTTAGTTTCATAGGTTTGCTTTTTTTTGTACACAGAAAATGAAACTGTACCTGCAATTGTTGATCTCATTGTTTACTGTTGCTACTCTTTTAGATGGTAAGTAAAAAGAAAGAGAAAATGCCAAACTTACATTTGATAATGTTTACTTAGACCATTTATTCTCCCCATTGAACCTCAACTACAACTTGTAACTGTCACTATTTAGCTTAATTTCAAGTGTAAACTCAAACTTACTGTGTCTACAAATCATGCCAAAAAGGAAATTAAACTATCATATATGCTCGTGTAATGAACTACTTTTAAAAAATAATTTTCCACCTAAGAAAATGATAGCAGCCACAATAAAGAGAAATAGATAAAGAGGGAGATTGTGTTAAGGTGTATTATTTAACTCGTTTAGTTTACCTTGTTCTAGAGCTCAGCATTGCCATAACTTCGATCGAACGTGTTACCTCATACAGTGGCGTGCCAACGCCGTGATTCAGGTTGTGCAGTAGGGTGTTAGCTCAACCCGAAGCCAGATCTTGTGGCCAATAAATACTGATTCAATTTTTTTAAAGCTTCACCTATCCACTCACTTTCAAATTCTACGGATTCAATGTTCAGGAGTATAGTGGCAAAAGTTAGACAATATATTTTAACGTATAGCAACTCAAAAGCTTTTGGGTACGAGAGATTTTGCTACACCCCGGGGCAGCTGCCACTCCCTGACCACCTTTGTTCAGCCACTGCCCGCATACCCTATAACTTGTTATGTGGAATACAACACAACAGCATAAAATATGCGTGTTCACGTATGATTTTTTTCTGGTTGGTTGGTTGGTTGGTTGTTTTTAGGGTATGTCAGTACTGATAAGTATCTGGCAGCCCCCCTTAGTTCCAGATGTAGTGAATAAGTAAGCAAGCCAATAAGAATCCGGTGTTATAGTATTCTTTGTAAGTCCGACGTCCAAGAGAATCCAAGTGTCAATGACATAAGTTCAGAATGGGGCCTCTATTAATACAGCAGAAGCAGCAGCAGCAGTGCCAGTGATTGGACAATAGGAATGGCTTCGGTGGTCACGTGGTATTCCACGAGTCTATATTTAGGAGTAGGCATCTTTCACACGCCTTATATCCCAAAATATTCCAACATATTCCAAATGCCGATGATGTTTTTCCAAAACATTTTCTAGAACTCAGTTTTTTTTATCTATTTAACCCATAGATGAGACTCTAACATATACTATCACTCCGGGCCAGAATGTATCTGGGAGTAATGACAATGAAGAGCTACCCCACACTCAAAGCTCCAAAACTTGAACCTCATCCCTAGATGCCGTTGTAGGGGATTATCTTCCCTTTGCCTGGAAGAGTTATCTTCCCGCTGTGTTGCCGTTTGTGGCCACCAGTGGACCTCTGGTATATAAGCGGCTGATTCAAATGCTTCCCTCTCTCTTTCCTTACTGCCTCTGAACGAGCACATGGGTTAGACTTATGTCTACCCCCTTCTCGATGGGGCTTTGCCCCCCACCCCTTACACACACATAGTTCTGATGAAGAGCAACATTTTTTCATGTATTGGATACACAGAAGGCATTGATTTTAAGAACTGCAGCCCAGGAGCATCAGCCAGCCAAGGAATTATACATATGCATTAGGAAGCGCGTGGTGTAATGGTTAAAGTCTTGGGAAATGAACTCGTCGCCCCGAGTTCAAATCCTGGACGTGGTAACTGCATTTTCACTTAGCGCTAATACCCTTGGGAAAGGTATGAATTCTACTCTCCCTCCAGCTATGGGTAAATAGTAAGGCAGACTGGACTCTTTAACCATGGTTAGGCAACCGGTCTAGGAGAAGGAAAACTCTGAATTCAAACCTGATTAACTCCGCTTAAGAAATTTACCAACCTCTCCGCACGAGCAGGATGTAACACAAGGTCAATTTCTTAAGCGGAGTTCAGCAGGTTTGAATTCAGAGTTTTCCTTCTCCTAGACCGGTTGCCTAACCAAGGTTAAAGAGCCCAGTCTGCCTTACTATTTACCCATAGCTGGAGGGAGAGTAGGATTCATACCTTTCCCAAGGGTATTAGCGCTAAGTGAAAATGCAATTAGCATGTCCAGGATTTGAACTCGGGGCGACGAGTCCATTTCCCATGACTTTAACCATTACACCACGCGCATCCAAAATACGTAGAAATATATGTATATAAAATAAATACTTTGCAGATTGGCCCACTTTCTCTTTAACCAAATTCATCGACAGCTGCTAGAGTGACTGCTGAAGTGTTACTGTGTATTCCCTGGCTACCACCCTCGTTCACTCCATATTTTCTTGGGAGGGATCATATCATTTTGAAAGAGGTTATTGCAAATCGAATTTTGCATATCAGAGCTACATATCACCAATGACGAAAGTCTGCTTACAAAATCCAAGTATTCATTGCATTAGGTATAAATTCACCAAGTCTCTCTAAAGTGTTATATGATACAATTAAAATCAATAACACGTTAAACTTGATAAATAAGAATATCTAAAATGGAATGGGGTTACAGCTCGTGGGCGTTTTCTAACTGTCCATAAACGTTTTTTGAATGTTAAAAGTCTCCATGAATGTTTTTAAGATTAAAAGTAGCCATAAATGCTAAAAGTCTTCACAAATGTTTTCAACAGTTAAAAATTGCCATTTATGGAGACTTTAACCCCCAAAGGTCCCCATGAATGTTAAAGTTGTCCATAAACGTTTTTTGAATGCTAAAAGTCCCCATGAATGTTTTTAAGGATTAAAAGTAGCCATAAATGCTAAAAGTCTTCACAAATGTTTTTAACTGTTAAAAATTGCCATTTATGGAGACTTTAACCCCCGAAAATCCCCATGAATGTTAAAGTTGTCCATAAACGATTTTTGAATGCAAAAAGTCTCCATGAATGTTTTTAAGGATTAAAGTAGCCATAAATGCTAAAAGTCTTCACAAATGTTTTTAACTGTTAAAAATTGACCTTTATGGAGATTTTAACCCCCAAAAGTCCCCATGAATGTTAAAGTTGTCCATAAACGTTTTTTAAATGCTAAAAGTCTCCATGAATGTTTTTAAGGATTAAAAGTAGCCATAAATGCTAAAAGTCTTCACAAATGTTTTTAACTGTTAAAAATTGCCATTTATGGAGACTTTAACCCCGAAAATCCCCATGAATGTTAAAGTTGTCCATAAACGTTTTTTGCATGCTTAAAGTCCCCATGAATTTTTTAAGGATTAAAAGTAGCCATAAATGCTAAAAGTCTTCACAAATGTTTTTAACTGTTAAAAATTGACCTTTATGGAGACTTTAACCCCCGAAAATCCCCATGATTGTTAAAGTTGTCCATAAACGTTTTTTGAATGCTAAAAGTCCCCATGAATGTTTTTAAGGATTAAAAGTAGCCATAAATGCTAAAAGTCTTCACAAATGTTTTTAACTGTTAAAAATTGCCATTTATGGAGACTTTAACCCCGAAAATCCCATGAATGTTAAAGTTGTCCATAAACGTTTTTTGAATGCTAAAAGTCCCCATGAATGTTTTTAAGGATTAAAAGTAGTCATAAATGCTAAAAGTCTTCAAATGTTTTTAACTGTTCAAAATTGCCATTTATGGAGACTTTAACCCCCGAAAATCCCATGAATGTTAAAGTTGTCCATAAACGTTTTTTGCATGCTTAAAGTCCCCATGAATTTTTTAAGGATTAAAAGTAGCCATAAATGCTAAAAGTCTTCACAAATGTTTTTAACTGTTAAAAATTGACCTTTATGGAGACTTTAACCCCAAAAGTCCCCATGAATGTTAAAATTGTTCATAAACGTTTTTTGAATGCAATAAGTTTCCATAGATGTTTTAAAGATTAAGAGTAGCCAGGAATTTTAGGTGAAATTTGATATTTATATATTTTGTCCTGTTGGACACATGGCACAATGGATATAAGGGTTGGATTTATACAGTTTTAAGTGGCAATCATCTCGAGGTTACAGGTTCAATCCCGATCAAGGGCAATAATAACATAGAATACCTTAACATAACTTAACACTTGTACCTGGTCATGGTTAACGGAATGAGAACAGTCAACTCCGATGGATTGAATAAAGGGTTCGATTCGAA
This sequence comes from Doryteuthis pealeii, assembly GCA_023376005.1. Taxonomy (NCBI): domain Eukaryota; kingdom Metazoa; phylum Mollusca; class Cephalopoda; order Myopsida; family Loliginidae; genus Doryteuthis; species Doryteuthis pealeii. Next base: position 8,032,673 of record CM042151.1, on the reverse strand, counting down.
GTTCCGTGAAGGCTCCTGAATACAATATGAAGGCTCGCGAATTCAATGAGAATTTTTCCAAGTTCGACAAGAGACATTTGAGGAAAAGCGGAAGGCATATCAGCCGAAATGTTGTGTATAAAAATAATACAATAAAGACGAGGACATCTCTCTGAAAAATCTAAATAATACTAACTGTCTATAAATGTTTTTTTTTATTTTTATTTTTTATCTTAAGTCTCCATAAATGCTTTGAAAATGTTACATGTGTTGTAACATGACATGAACACTACCTAGTTCGACAAGAAAGTTCCCGAGATTAAAACACCTGAAGAAAGCCAGAGGACATATCGAGCGAAATTAAGAGGAATTACGGGGTAGTTGGGAGCTCTTAATTCTCCCGGTGGCCGGCAAATAATTTCGGATGAAAGAAGACAAACACAGTTGGAAATTAAACAACATATATTGAACAAAATTTACTAAAAATATTGCTGCAAATTTATGGCATTTGCGGCAGACTTATCTTGCTGAGTTAAGGTGAATTTAAAGGTTTCGTTGGGTGAAGCTGTGCTGAAGTCTGTTCTACTCGCTTGTAGTCGAGAGCACTTGGTTCTCGCGTCTCTCCTGGTCGGATCTCATTCGATAAGTAAAGGGGTTTGATTTTGCCGCCAACATCGTATTCGCCCTCTGGCGGCAGGGTGGGATAATTTCACTATCATTTTTCTGATATAATGTTGGGTATATAGCAATAAAGATGAGGACAGCAGTCTGAAAAACGTAAATAATGTAAATGTTACATTTCACCATAAATATCAAAAGCTTTCATAAATGTGTTTTAAATGTTAAAAGTCTCCAAGGATTTTCCTATTTAGTTTAATGACACACAGTTCATACCAAAATATTCCTTAATTCTAGGATTGACTTATATTTGAAAAAAAAAACAACATTTAATTCGTTCTAATTAGTCGTAATTTGCAATTAAGTCCAAAACTGACCCGTCTCTTACTCCCCATTCTGACTGTCACTTTTCCCCCTCTCTATGTATATCTTGATTACCTCCTCGTTATATTTTAGTTTCTCTGTGAATGTAAAGAGAGTGATTAGAGAGTGTGAAATATATAAGTTACAGAACCAGCTAGCTCGTAGCTTCTCAACATCTTGATCTCATTTTTCTTCCTTATTATTTTTTCTTTCTTTTTTCCGACAGCATCTGCCGGTACCGTCCAGCTCAGGCCACTTAATGGAACTGCATTTGCTGAGATTGGTAAAAATTTCAGCTTGGAATGTGTATTTGATAGAAATACTCCAGTTGTTTGGTTTAATTATAGTGTTGTTATGCTAAGATGTCCAGTTTGCGGGTCTCCATGTAAGGTGAACACAGCGGAAAATCCATGGGGGAAAGCTCATGCGACGTGCGACCCAAAGACATTCAGGTCGGTATTGACCCTTACCAATCTGACATGGCTAGACCACACCGACTATATTGGATGTCAGACCGATCAAGAATACGTCAAGAAAGATATTTTGGTTGGAAGTGAGTTAAGATTCTACCTTTTATTTTTTTTAAATTTCTTTTTCTTTTTTCAGATTCTTGTAGCGGACAAGCTCTGGTATTGTTGATGAATGATAGTCAGTTAAATATCATTTCCTCAAACGGCACACACACACACACACACACATATATATATATATATATATATATATATATATATATATATATATATATATATATATATATATTTGTGTTTATATAGGTATATGTATCCGTTTGTGGGTGGTACATATATCAGGTTTAGGCATTAGTATGAAGCATTAAAGATATATCAGAAACTCGGTTGTTTTTTTAGTAGAGTTTCGTTTATTTAGTAGTTGTACATGTTCAAGAAATTTATTCTCCCTTCTTCAGAACGTGTAAGGAAAATAGTGTTGCTGGCTTCTGACTGTTCCTTATAGTGGACATGGCTACTATATATATATATATATATATATATATATATATATATATATATATATATATATACTCAATAAATGAAGGAAAAAAACTTTAAATTTGCTTCATTACAATAATTTATTTCAACCGCATTACTGCAGCATCATCAGGTAATAGCAAAAAATATGGATATTACTGAGAATTTCCACAGGAACAGTGTTTTATATCTATCAATTTGGGGGGTGTCTTATTTGGGGAGGGTAGTAGGAGCGGGGCTAGGATATTTGAATGTGAGGGGGCTTGGGCGAGGGATGGGGTATATTTTAGTTAGGTGAATAATTCTTTGGGATTTACAAAATTAAGTGGGAGTTGAAATATAACAAATTAGTTATAAAGATGTACATGAAAAAACGAATATATATATATACCGACATGCATACACACACTCACATTTACACACATATATGTATGCACACACATACATTTATATGTATACATATATGGGCATATACCCAACTCCCAAGAACCCTCTCTCACATATATAAGAGCATTCAAAAAATAACCCACCTCAAAGAGGTTTTTCACGGAACAGATGGACTTGCTGCTACTAACACACTCTTCTACCCGGATTTTAATAGCATGTTAAACCCTCAAAAATACTCCAATTTTTATAGTTCTTCCATAATTCTCCCTTTCAAAAAATCTAAAAACAATTTCTTCAAATAAGAAATTTTCTCCTGACGATGACCTAAGGTCGAAACTAGTTGAGAATAAATAACATATATAAAAAATATTCCTGTTTGCTTTATTACTTTTTGTTTATACTATATATATATATATATATATATATAATATATATATATATATATATACTAGCAAATATATGCACCCTCCGGGTGCAAGTATTTAAGTTTTAATGTAATAAAATATTGTATTAAATTAGAAAGGCTAATGAAACTAATTAAGAATACAGATAAAAAGATTTGAAACAGAGGGCGTATAATAAAAGATTTGAAACAGAGGGAGTATAATAAAAAAATGGAACAACTGAAACTTACTCTTCCATCACTCTCGTCTTTCATTGTTATTTTTTCTAATTTAACTATTTAGTTAAAAGAGGAAGAAAAGGATAAAACTACAGTTATCTTTTCTTGTTAATGGATTTCATTTCAGATTAATTGAAGAGATTTTTGCTTATATTCATTAAAATAAAACCAAACAGTTAGAAACCAATAATACTAAGCATATATTTATTAAAATTACATTTTTAATATCAATATGCAAATTAGCCTTCCCATTCACACTGTAAACCGCTATTTTGTTGTATATATAAATACAATTGCATGTTATTAGTATGTCGATATGGTTAACAGTATAAATAATGAAAAACAATTTTATTAATAATTGAGGTTAAAATAAGGATACATTCATGGTGAATGTGGCGTCAATTACTAAGGGAATTGTGACTTGAGTAGTGATTTAGTTTCGGTTACAGTCAGAAAAACACACAATCTCCATTATAATAAGATATATATATATATATATATATATATATATATATATATATATACTAATCCTATTAGTAAACCCTTGCGATAAGAAAAAAAAACCGGCAAATAATTTGTTCTTGCAGCAAACTTATATTCTATCGCCATGCTCCCTCCAATGAATGAAAAACCAGCATGTCAACGCCAGCCCGCATTCCCGCTCCTTATTGTAGGGATTCATCCAATCCCTCCGACTTTAAAGTCAGAGGGAGAGATTCGTAAATTCAATGAGTGGGGGATCTAGGAAAATGATAGAAATAGGAATATAAAATAAATAAAAAGTGTAGACAGGTTTATTTGTTTTGTTTTATTTGTTGTTTTTTGTGCTAATTAGTTTGGACCACAGTGGGACTAGGTTTTGTAATAAAGTCTTTTTAATCAGATTCTTGACCTGCTGAGTTACTAAGCGAAACTATTAGTAAACATATCTGACTCATTAGGACTAACTTTATATATATATATATATATCTTATTATAATGGAGATTGTGTGTTTTTCTGTTTGTAACCGAAACTATATTACTAATCGAGTCACAATTAACATAGTTATTTTCATCACATTCTTCATGATTTTATTTATATTTAAACCTCAATTATTAATAAAATTGCTTCACACCTTTTATCAGTGTTGTCCATATCTACATACTAATAACATGCTATTGTATTTATATATACAAAAAATAGCGGTTTGCTGTGTGAACGGGAAGGCTAATTTGCATATTGATATTAAAAATGTGATTTTATTAAATATGTGCTTAGTATTATTGATTTCTAATTGTTTTGTTTTATTTTAATGAATATAAGCAAAAATCTCTCCAATGAATCTTAAATGAAATCCATTAACAAGAAAACATAAGTGTAATTTCTATTTTTCTATTATAACCCCACTCAGTTTCAAATCTTTTTATCTGCATTCTTATTAGACTTTCTAATTTAATACGATATTTCATTACATTAAAACTTAAATACTTGCACCCGGAGGGTGCATATATTTGCTAGTATATATAATATTAAATGCTCCCAACTTCTTGTTGGTTGAGCTCTCTGGGGTAAAAATGTGATTGTCGGTCGCGAATTAAGCTTGTATGGCAATACTCTCCTATAAAACGGATTGAGCTCTCTAGCGGCTGTGACATACATACGTATGTATGTATTTTTCAGTTAAATACTACCCATTGCCTGCATGTGCCTGATGTCACAGTGGTTAAGAAACCAGACTGATGAAAAGTCGGTCGGGTTTCTATCACGGACGGAGGTATCCTGCTAAGTCTAGATGTGATGCGTCAAAACACGGCGTCTGTGGATGACAATATATATTTATATATACTAGTACAAAATAAAAAAACGCCCTCCGGGCGATGTAGAAATAGATTTTTGAAACATATTGCCTGAGGGGTGAGAGTAAAAAAATTCAATGTCAGCGAGTTTGTACCCTAAGTAAGTAAAATCATCAAATTCATTAAAGGATTAAAAAATAAAACAATTTGAAATGTAAACTTTAAATATGTATTAAAATAAAACAAACTATATATAGATATATAATACCAGTCGTGTATTTATTAAAACTTGTTTTAAAAAACAATGAGGACTGTCTAATGTTGCATGTTCAAATTTTGAGTGTATTTATTGAATAAATACACTCAAAATTTGAACATGCCAAAAATCGTAGAATAAATTTTATTCTATGTTATGACGATTTTGGGTAATGTGACGTAATCAGTGACGTAATTTTTGTTACAAGACAAAAACCGGAAGCGAATCTCCATTATTAATAGATATATATAGAGATAGATAGATAGATATGTCTTTGTTTTCGCTTTTGTTTTTTGTTTTGTTTTTTTGTTTTGTTTTTTTGTTTTGTTTTTTTTTTTGTTTTTGTTATGCTACTTTGAAACCAATGGTAACAAAATATTTTAAATCGTATAGCATCTCATAAATAAATATTTCTATTACATCTGAAATCGAACACTTTATTTTCTTTTCTGATTTTTTGCTAAAGGCTTTTGCCTATTTAGTTTAATGACACAAAAATAATTTCAACAAAATCTTGTGTGAAAAAAATTCACACGGAGTAAAATAATAGGTTGATTTTCATTCATTTTTATTTTTCAGGCTATAATAAAATGCTCCATCCCCACAATGCAACGCAAGTCCCTGTCCTTGGTCAAGAGTTCTCTCTGGTGTGCGACATTCGATTGAAAAGTATTATGACCGTTAAATGGTTTAATGATCAAGGGAAGATAACCGCATATTTTATCCGCTGTTACGCGATACACAAAGAAAGCACAAGTAGTAAGTACGCACCTCCAGTACCCGGTAGAAACTTAACATGTAACAGTGAAGAGTGGACATCAACCCTGACAATAAACCCAGTTGAAATGAGTCTTGATGCTACGTCCGTTGGCTGTTTCGACCAAGGTTCCGGGCATTTTTATCTCTACACATTTAACGTTCATGGTAAGAAATCTTTTTTTTTTTACTTTTTTTTTTTTACTTCTTTTTTTTTTATTAACGTGATTCGTTTCACCCCGTACTCTACTACTTGTTTCTACAATTTGCAGCTACTGGCCCTTTAAGCGTATAGTGTAATTGCTATTGTCGTACAACTGGACTAGAGTTCAAATGCTGGACGAGGCCGTGTTTTATGGCATGTCAATTCTTGGGCTATTTTATGCCAAAGAGTTTTTTTTAATTCATTCTTATGGTAATTATTTTTTTCAAACTCATGTTTTTAAGCACATTTTTTAAAACTCTTTTTTTTTTTATCTATTTAACCCATTAGATGGGATTCCGGGTCAAAGTGGACCTAGGAGTAATAGAAATGAAAGGATACTCTCGGAGCTCCATAATTGGAACCTCACCACTAGATGCAGTTTATCGTCACACCCAGCACACTAAGACACTCAGCTACCGCCTTCTATTACATATATAATAAAACCGTATTGCTATAAGAACGGGACAGTCATATCGGTACTAGGCTTTGACGGAGCCAGACGATTGATCGGAAGGGGCCTCTCCGACTAGCCGTCTACTTTTTTATTTTTATTTTATTTTTTTTTTAACATGATTTGTTCCACTCCGTACTCTCCTACTTATTTCTACAATTTGCAGCTCCTGACCCTTTAGGCGTATAATGTAATTGCTATCGTCATACAAATGGACTACCGCCCTGTCGACTGGGGCGTTAGAATGCAGAGGGGTAAGACTCCCCAATGGGGCCACCTGTTGGCCGTGGGTGGCTTCCCGTGATACTTAAGGATAGAGCCCAGGTGGATGAGCAATTCATGACATGCAATACTCCACTTTGGCCCTATCTTGGGCTAGACGGGCGGTCGGAGGGCCCCCTCCAATCAATCGGCTGTTCACGTCAAGCCCTAGCACCTATATGATTTTCCCAACCCTATTGCCCTTATGGCAAGCCCCAACCCTTTTTATCATATGGGTGCTAGAAGGCGGTGGCTGCTGGTCTACCTGTCCTGGGAATGACGTTAAACTCTATCTGATGGTGAGGTTCCAGTTTTGGAGGTTTGGGTAATGTGGAGCACCCCATTCATCACCATTGCTCCCAGGTCTACTCTGACCCGGAGTGGTAGTACCTGTTAGGGTCCCATCTATGGGTTAAATAGAAAAAATGTATTCATAAAAAATTGTATTATCCATTAAGAATTTATTTATTTCAAAACTTTATCGGCATTAAATGACCCACTGAGTTTGATATGCCGTAAAACAAAACAAACCAAACCAAAACAAATGGACTAGAGTTCAAATGCTGGACGAGGCTGGATTTTATGGCATGACAGTTCTTGGGCTATTTTATGCCAAATAAATTTTTTTTAAATTTCATTCTTGTTGATAATATTTTTTTTTAAACTAATCTTTTTAAGCACATTATTTAAAACCCATCTTTTGATCTATTATAAAGAAAAGGAACACTAACGGCAATACTCCGAGGTTTGTATGGACTTAACCTCGAGTGTGGCAGACAGGTTGAGAGTCAAAGAAGTAAAACGAACAACAGAAATATGAATAAAAGACTGTATTACAGAATAACAATAAGTTGCAAACTTTAGTTCGTTCGCGCAAATAATAATTTGTCACTTAACTGGTGTATCCTGAGATATGGGGTATTAACGGAGCCCTTTGCTACGGCCTTCTGTAGTTCGGATATGATGGACTTCTGCTTTGCGTCCGACTCCGATTCTGGTTGTCTGTTGAAGAAGAGGAGCGACCCTATTTTAGGTCTGTTCCCTTTGGAACCTGGATCAGAAGAGGTGGCATGAGTTTGCTTATTTGGCTTTGCCGCCAAAGTATGCTGGCTCAAGATTGGTTGGTTTGAAACAGAGGCTCGCAGACAAAGGACGATAACCCCCATACCCCAGAATTCTCAATACTATTTAACCAATTAGATGGGACGCTAACATGAACTACCACTCAGGGTCAGAGTGGACCTGGGAGTAATGTCAATGAAAGGATACTACTAGAACTCCAGAATTGATACCTCACCACTAGATGCAGTTAGCATCCCAGGACACTATGACACTCAGTCAGCGCCCTCGAGCACATATATGATAAAAAGGGTTAGTGGTTGCTATAAGAGCAATATGTTTGGGACAATCATATAGGTGCTATGCCTTGACGCGACCAGCTGATTGATCGGAGGAGGCCTCTTCAACCGTCCGTCTAGCCCAAGTAAGGATTAAAGTGGAGTGCTGCATTTCATGGACAGCTCAGCCACTAGTATTCCGTCCTTAAGCATCACGAGTCGCCATGCAGGGTCAACAGATGGTTCCATAAGGTGGATTGGAGGCTTACCCCTCTGCAGAGTGCAGTGGACCTGGGAGTAATGGAAATGAAGGGTCACACTCCCCAGAGCTCCAGAACTGAAACCTCGCCACTATATGCAGTTTAACGTCATATTTATGACATTAAGACCCTCAGCCACTGCCTTTGAGCCCATTTATGATAAAAAGGGTTAGGGGGTGCCATAAGAGCAATACTTGTCCACCTGATTGGTTGGCGAGGGCCTCTTCGACCGTACGGACCAAATAAGGACCAAAGTGGAGATCTGCATGTCATTGAATGCTTAATTTCAAGTTTATAGTTTTAAGGATTTAAAAAATAATACAAAATTGTGTATGTTATTTCATATTTCACTGTTTTTATTATCATTTGTTATTCCTATATCACGGTATATAACATACCGTGATATAGGAATAACAAATGATAATAAAAACAGTGAAATATGTTTAACATATAACTATATTTGTTTCATTTATTCTCATTGACAGGGAATAAATTGGGATGGTTTTGGATAGAATTCAACTGTGTGTATCATGTGTGTGGTCACACATGGGCCAGTCCTTTGTCTACCTGACTGTCAGTCTTTGTCTGCCTGACTCTCTAGTTGTCAGTTTTCTGTCTCACTGCTAGTCAGGGAGTATATCCGGTGTAGAATCGTTAGGGGAGATAACTCTCCCTAACAGTTATAAACACTTTAATTTCTTTTTTCTGAATGTATTAAAAGTATCTACTTTTCTCTATTTTTCAGTTCCTGTAGAGAATGTTGAAATAGAAAAACTGAACGAAACAGATTTGATTGAAGGAACCGAAAAAAACTTTGTATGCCTGGTTGGAAAATCGAAACCGTCACCTCGGATTGAATGGGTAATTAATGGCGGAAATAGTTCTTCGGTAAATGTAACTTCCTGTGCCACAATTACCCACAATCCATCGGGGAAGTTCTTCACATCAAAATCAGTTCTGACACTGACCCTGCACCGATCTTTCAAGACGCTCAGGTGCACGGCTACAGTTGCAAATCTGCCGTGGGTGCAATCGGAACTTTTGGAATTGGATGTTCAGCGTAAGTATTTCTATTCAATCTGAATTTGTTTCTCCCCATTGTCCAACTTTTTTCAGCTGGGAGGAAGGGGGGATTGTTGGGAATCTGGAATAGATGTTGTCTCGTCGAGAGATGGTAGCTCAACTGGTCTTCACTGTGTGATAATGCTTTTACTTCATTTAAATATGATTTTTTTTAAGTTGGCGAACTGGCCTATTGTCGGTATCAGCCGGACAGTGAGGGAGTCAATCCCTTTTTTCCGCCAGCGCTAGACCAATGAGATTTTGCTGAGATGGAGTGCTACACCTACCATCAGCTCCCACTGTACCACACAGATCAGATTATCCAAGATGTACTACTCATGCGCTGAGTTGGCAAGGGCCAGTATCGAACCCGGAACCTTGCGGTTCCTTGGCGGATGCTCTATCGACTATAGTTGGAGGGAGAATTTAATTTTTGAATATCTAATATATTTAATATCTAATACATAGTATATTTAATATATTCAAATATCTAATATATTTAATATCTAATATTTTAATTTTTAAATATCTTCGCAAATATAAATCAAATTTCAAAAAATTTACATAGTGAACCGATGAGAGTGAATGTGTAAATATATATTTACTTTGTTGTTAGTTGTTTTATTTTCGTAGTTTCACTCGGACAAACACACATATATACATGTACACCTTCGAAGTGCGTGGTGTAATGGTTAAAGTCATGGGAAATGGACTCGTCGCCCCGAGTTCAAATCCTGGACTTGGTAATTGCATTTCACTTAGCGCTAATACCCGTGGGAAAGGTAGGAATCCTACTCTCCCTCCAGCTATGGGCAAATAGTAGGGCAGACTGGACTCTTTAACCATGGTTAGGCAACCGGTATAGGAAAAGGAAAACTCTGAATTCAAACCTGGCCTCGCTAAGAATAAGAAATTGACCTTGGAATGCTACACCCTGCTTGTGCGGAGGGGTTGGTAAATATATATATACATGTACACCGACAACTGCTCTTTATGTATGGGTGGATGGACACAGGGAAAAAAATCTTCGTAAACACTAAAACAAAAGAACAAAAAAGAAACAATATTTTCTTGAATGAAAAGAAATTATAAACTTCGAAACTATCAAAATATATATTATCATATTATACTCTAGTATTATCTGCGTTATTCGGACTATTGTCCCCATCTTCATTGTTATTTGTACAACGTTTCGGCTGATATGCCCTCCGGCCTTCTTCAGGTATTTCTTGTCGGACTCGGGAACCTTCTCGGACTCGGGAACCTTCTCGGACTCGGGAACTTTCTTTTCCAACTCGGGAACTTTCTTGTCGTAATCGGGAGCCATCACGGAACTTTGAAGTTCAATCCTGGGTAGAGGCAGTTAGAAAAATAATTAACACAACTCCTACCCCAGCTATGGTTAGCGGAATGAGAACAGGATACTCCCGTGGACTAAATAAAGGGTTAGGTTCAAAGTTCCGTGATGGCTCCCGATTACGACAAGAAAGTTCCCGAGTTCGAAAAGAAAGTTCCCGAGTCCGAGAAGGTTCCCGAGTCCGACAAGAAATACCTGAAGAAGGCCGGAGGGCATATCGGCCGAAACGTTGTACAGATAACAATGAGGATGGGGACAATAGTCCGAATAACGCAGATAATACTAATCTTCAAGCCTCATCTCAAACATTCAGAGAAATAATATTATACTCTGTATTATAATATATATTATCATATATTATTATTGTATAGAATTTTTTTAAAATCACTGTCAATCACTGTTATTCAAAAAAGAACTTTGTCAACTATTAACGTGTAAAACAATAGAAATATATATGGCACTAACCAACTAAATAGGCGAAGTGCCTGTGGCCACTACGGTTAACGTGCTTGACTGCGTCATTGTAGTAACGAAGTTCGAACTCCAGTCATTGTATTACGTTCACTATCGAACTAATAACCTTGGGAAAACGTACAAACTCCCTTATCCCCCCCCCCTCCAAGCTATGGGTTAAATAGTACCAAAACTCTTTTTCTACAAACCTTAGAGTTCCACAGGAGATTATCAGGGGTTCTGAAATATTTTTTATATAAACATAAAAAAGCACCCGTCTTTTGCCTCATCTATTTTTTTATATATAATTAACTACTTTTTTCTGTTTCTATATTTTATGAATATGTTACTATATGAGTTAAATAGTACCACTACTGTTCTTCTGCAAGGATTGCTTTAGACTTAAATTACCCTCAAAGATTCATATGCCACTAAATAAAGAAACCAAACCAAACCTTTAATTTCCAAATACCTGACAACTCCTGATAACCTTAAGTTTTGTCTTTATTATTTTAGCTGACAACACAGTGTATATAATCATTGGTTGTGTGCTGCTTGTGGTGGTTTTATCAATTTTGACGGTCTTTCTATGCTGGAGACTTAAGAGGAAAAAACAAGGTAAGTCGCCTCTCGTTTCATTTGGCTCTGTCACAGTGTAGCTTTGTCCGGGTTTTTTTTCTAACATAATAAACTTACTTAACAAACGATCTGAACTTATATCCAAATGTAGGCATGAAAACAATTGCTTATAAAGCCACCTGAAAACCAACGTCTTCAAAGACTAAAATAAATACTTAAGAATTTAAAAACTTTGAAAAATAAATAAATAAGAGAAAATAAAAGAAATTCTTATAATAATAATAATAATATAATAATAATAATAATAATAATAATAATAATAATATAGACAAATACTTGGGTCTTGCCAAAGAACTGAGGAAACATGAAGGTGAAGGTCGTACCAATTGTTATTGGTGCCCTTGGAACGGTCCCCAAAACTCTGGAAAAGAATTTGGGTGAATTGGAAATCAGAGAAGATGTCGAGACCATCCAAACTACAGCACTGTTAAGATCAGCTAGAATACTCAAAAGAGTCCTGGAGACCTGAGAAGACTTGCTGTCACTCACCTCCAGTGAACCACCGGCTACGGCAGGTGTGAAAACAATAATAATAATAATAATAATAATAATAATAAATCACCTAATCCCGGCTAAGAGATAAGGCTCAGAGGAAGAAGAGAACTTATCATCTAGTGGATTTTCGTGACTTGCCTGTTCGCTGGCTACTGCTTTTCTGGGCGTTCTGTTGCTTTTCTCTTCCCCTTCTCCCCATCTCCGTTAGTTCACAGGAGTTTTGAATTTTTGGCGTCGGTCAGTCTGGCTTTGTCTATTTTTAGAATACGATCCTTTTTTATTCTTTGTTCCTCCAAACCTGGTCTAACAAGAATCTACAGCTTATGAACCATTACAGTTTTTTTTTATCGTAAAAAAGTGTAAAAACTGAAATGAAGAAATACACTTTACAAATAACATCGAAAAGGAAATCGTATAGCAAATATATTAGCCTGCAATGAGCTTACAGACCAGCAACTAGATAAAGTAATGATGTAGGGGTGACCAAGTTACACAAAGAAGCTAGAACCGAATGGCCAGTACAAACGTAGAGTGAATGGTTTAACATATTTTCGTCTGAGGATCCTAAATACAATGAAGAAACTTAAGGGGAAATAAAGTAGTTGTTACTAAACTAACTGGGGTTTTAGAATAACAAGAACGGAATTAAACAGAAATATGACAGACAGGAGAATGTTACCACATTTAAAGAAATAGACATTTTGCTGTAATAAACACAGCATGGTACGGAGAAAAGGGTTATTTATCTAAAGGTCTATAAAGGAATGAATAGTTTTCAATTAAGAAATAAATTTAATTTAAAATAACTCAAACTTAACCTTCAAGTTTCAAAACAGAAGAATGTTACTACATTTTAAGAAATAGACATTTCGCTGTAATAAACACCGCGTGGTACGGAGAAAAATGGTATATATCTGAAGGTCTATAAAGGAAGAAATAACTTTAAAATATGAAATAAATAGCGGTGAATCTAATTAAAATTCTTTATTTTCATGTTTCAGGTGCATTGGATTCAAACCATGGATACCATATGATCAAAAAAGGTAACACAACATAATCAAAAATTTGAAGACACTTTTCGGGGTAGAACCATTGGATATCATTAGATTTTTTTTACTCTTTGCCTACCAAATTTCAGTTTTTGTACTTTACTTGGGTGTTGTGGGAGAGCCGCTATGAGCGGTTTAAAGTAGGCAAAGAGTTAAATGAAAAAAAGAGCCATTGAATTTTTGTAGTTTTTGAAACGAGGAAAAATCTGATGAAAATTAAAACATTTTCATAACATTTATTCCATTGATTTTTTTTTGTTTTTGTTTTTTCTGGGTTTTTTTTTTTTTGTTTTTAATAAACTCTTTCATGCGAAATAGATTTTTTTGGTTATTTGTTTAGCGGTATATCAACTCCTTATGGGTTATTTAATGCCAAAAGTTGATTCATTTGTAAATGTTCGATTGACATAGAGAAGAAAGATTAGAAAAAGAGAGTGAAAAAAAGGAGGGGATAAATAATAAATAAATAAATGAATAAAGATATAAGAGAGAGAGAGAGAGAGAGAGAGAGAGAGAGAGAGAGAGAGAGAGAGAGAGAGAAATGTGGAGGAAAGAGAGAGAGAGGGGGTAGAAATAATGGAAATAAGAGAATGAGAGATAAGGAAATAAGAAAAATAGTACAGGATTTGAACTCGTGTCGCCGTGATGATAACCATTACAACGGGCACCTCGACAATCGAAGAATACAAGGAAGAGCTTACACACACACACACACACACACACACATATATATATATATATATATATATATATTTATTTATTTATATATTTATTTATATATATACATTATTTCACTGACCGAGAAACGCGTAGCGGATGTGCTAATGACGAAACGATCGCTTGACTTGTAGGCTTTTTGGAACATCAATGTTTTCGTTTTGAATTCAAATTATTTTCAGCTTCTCTCTCGATGACTCCGAAATAAAAAAAAAAAACAAGCTCTGAAGATGATTTTTATAAATCGAAATATTGTTAAATATTAGCTATGAATATGATATAAAATATTTTCATTTTAACAGCATTGTGTGTTTTCATATCCTTTCTCTCTCTCTCTCTCTCTCTCTCTATATATATATATATATATATATATATTCGTACGAGGAAACGATAACCAACCATCAATTGTTCTTCTATACTTACGTTCTTGCGCTTAACAGACCAGAAATCTTGAATTTCGCTAAATGTTTACCCAACCCGTCCGCCACGGGTAAGATGTGACATAAGGTCGCAAATAAGAGGCATCCAGCGAGGATCGAAATCGCTATTCACTAGTAATGGATCTGACCAGCTTACAAACCATTGCACTAACATGGACGCCCAATGTGGGATTTACCCACCCCTATCGCCACGACACAAGGTTGGAAGTATGCGGGCATCCAGCGAGGATCGAAGTCGCTATTCAGTAGTAATGTTCCTGTAAGGATAGCTTGACTGGACGCCCTTAAACTAGAGATTGTTTTAAATAAAGAGGAGAGAGAGGAGAGAAGAAAGGATACAAACACACATGCGATCTATTTTATATTTTCGCTAATAGAATAAGGATATTGTTTTGGTATCTGAGGTGGAACGCAACACCTACCATCATTAACATTTTTAGTTGTAATTGAACAAGCCCGGACACTTTGTTGTTTAAGCCTGTGTCTAGTAAGATATATCCTTATGTGGATATATATTTAAAAACAGTTTACAACGTATTAATTAGATCAATATTTATTTACTGAGCAAACTAAATAGAAGAAAATATAGAAATGACAGAAGATATAAAGAAGCTTATATATCGCTTATACATAGTTGTATAAAGTGAAATGTCCTAATGTGTGGGTAGTCTTTATTGTAGATAAATTTCTTTAGATCCATGTGCTACTGTTGTTGAGCTTAAAGGTCTCTGACAACTTGCAGTGGTGTGGGTAGTTGACTCATAGTGTTAGTAGAATGAAAACATAAGACGTAATTAGCACAGTCAGTAGAGCGTTCGGTTAGAAACCACAAGGTTCCTAGTTCGATACCGGTCCTCGCCAACTCAGCGTATGAGTAGCACAGGGATCTGTGCGGTAAAGTAAGGAGCTGACGGTAGGTGTGGCGCTCCACCTCAGACGCTAAAACAATCTCTTTGGTCTAGCGCCAATGAAAAGGGGATAGACTCCCTCGCTGTTGGCTGATACCGACTTTAGGCCGCCCCCGACGAAATATACACGTTCTTACACGTTGCTTTACTAAACGGAACAGAATGATACAAGGAGACAAAGACAAAGGGAAAAACGAAATACGCGCCAATTCTCATGGCGCCAGTGGTCGTCGCGTACTAATGTTATCATGTTAGAATGGTAGTTCTGGTAACGTGACATAGATAGTAGCCTTATATGCTGAAGGAACTATTTTAGTTTGTAAAATCTAACAACTGTGCTACTCATACGCAAAGTTGGCGAGAGCCGGTATCAAATCCGGGACCTTGTGGTTCTGAGTCGAACACTCTACCCACTGAGCTAAACCGACCCTATCAGATAACGTCTGTATAGTTCCTTAGTTAATATATTTGTGTCATGATATTCCTAACGGAAGATTCCTTACGGTTAAGTTACGTTGAAAACACCGGTTCCCGCTAAATTGCCGAAGTTAAGCAGCGATGAGTCTGTTCAATACTTAGATGGGTGGTCGTTTAAACAACAGCGGGTACTGTAAGCAACCAGATATCAAAATTACTTGATTCGACACTTAAATGACCCAAAAGGGTTGACATGCCGTAAAACAAGCAAAGTAACTAACTAAAAAAATTATTGTCGAAATGTATTAGAATACATCTTTGATGAATGCGTTTTTGTGACACCACCGGTCTTCCATATATATATTTTTTTAAATCACGAGGACCCAAATAAAAAAGAAATAAATAAAAAAAAGAAAATAAAACCAGCTGAGAGCGGGGAAGGGCGAAGTGTATTAGGAGAACTTGGAATTAGTTATGTAATTTGATGTCTCCAGCCTGACCCCAAAATTATAACACCGGAACTGACTTTGTCACAGAGACCGCCATTTTGAACCAAACTGTAAAAACAACTGCAAATAACTTCTTTTTTTTTTTTTTATCGTTTTTATTTAAATCATGAGAAATGCTCTCTGTTGGGGGATTAATGGTCGTAAATGGGAGAAAAGTCCCTTAACATTTTTTTCCGCTAAAAATGAATAATATTATTCGGTTCGGTATTTGCCCCTAATATCCTGTTGAAGAAGTGTACTTGAAGTAAGGCTAGAACAAAATGTTTTTCTACGAATAAAAAAAAAAAGTTTTTTCCTGGAAATTTTAAGGAATAAGAGGTGATGGCGTAAAAGTTGGTTTGGTTTGGTTTAAAGGCATATCGACCATGTGAGTAATTTAATGCCAATTCTATAATATTTTACATTTTGTAGGAAGCGCGTGGTGTAATGGTTAAAGTCATGGGAAATGGACTCGTTGCCCCGAGTTCAAATCCTGGACGTGGTAATTGCATTTCATTTAGCGCTAATATCCTTGGGAAGCTACTCTCCCTCCAGCTATGGGTAAATAGTAGGGCAGACTGGGCTCTTTAACCTTGGTTAGGCAACCGGTCTAGGAGAAGGAAAACTCTGAATTCAAACCTGCAGAACTCCGCTTAAGAAATTGACCTTGTGTCGCATCCTGCTCGTGCGGAGGGGTTGGTAAATATATATAATATTCTAAAGGGCCGGGTTAGCTCAGTCGGTAGAGCGTTCGGCTAGAAACCACAATGTTCCTAGTTCGATACCGGTCCTCGCCAACTCAGTGAATAAGTAGCATAGGGATCTGATGGTAGGTGTGGCGCTCCACCTCAGACGCCAAAACAATCGCCATGGTCTAGCGCTATTGAAAAACGGGACTCCCTCGCCGACTGGCTGATACCGACTTTAGGCCGCCCTGACGACTTTACTTACTATAATAATTATAAAATAAACATAATATGATATATATGTAATGCAACAGTGATAATATAACGAGTAATATAACAACAAATGATATAACAAATATCTCATAAGCACATACATATGTATTTATAGTTTGTATATATATATATATATATATATATAATATATATATATATATAATATATATATATATATATATATATGTAAGAATGAATCCGACAATATGAGGAAAAATGAGTAAAGAAAAGAAATGTAGATGGATAAAAATGAATGTTATCGATATCACTTACACATGTGTTTCGGTCTGTTTATCAAAATGTATACGGATTTACGTTATTATTATTATTAAAATAATCAGATGGAGTTGAAATGATGATGATAATAATAATAGGAAAAATGTATAAAATGTTCCGTACACAGAGAGATTTTTACGACCTTCATCAGAAAATAAAAAAATCACTCTGATGAAGGTCGTAAAACAGAAGGTTGTACGGAACATTTTATACATTTTTCCTATTATTATTATCATCATCATTTCAACCCCATCTGATTATTTAATAATAATAATAAAGTAATAATAATGATAAACAGACTGAAACACATGTGTAAGTGATATCGATTAAAGTGATATCGATAAAATTCATTTTTATCCATCTACATTTCTTTTCTTTACTCATTTTTCCTCATATATATATATATATATATATATATATATATATATATATGTGTGTGTGTGTGTGTGTGTGTGTTGCGTGTGGTGTGTGTGTGTGTTTTGTAAGGGTAGTGGTAGTTTTTTTTTTCTAAAAACAATTGTCAGGGTGCGAGATTATAGTATTCTATTTTACCTTTCAGGTGCGTTCCCGTAAGTTGTATTGTAGCCGTATTTCATATTAGATTCATAATTTTCGATATGTTTTTATTTCTCGCTAGAAGGACAAAATGATATCTATGTTGATACAAATTATCTAGTTTCATCTAAAAGAATTCAGACAGATAAACATTGATTTTCACGCCACGTCAAACCGTTCATGGTTATTTCATACCTAGAGGTTAAGGAATCTCGTTCATGGTACGTTCCCATAGCATGGATTAAATAGTACAACTACTATTATTAATACTTGTGGGAGCGCGATGGTATACTGGTTAGAGTCGTAGGAAATTGACTCGTCGACTCTAGTTTAATTCCTGGACGAAGCCACGGTTCACATAGCACTAATACCCTGTGGAAATGTATGAATCCAACTATTCTCCCTCCAGCTATAGGTAAATAGTAGGGCAGACTGAGCTCTTTAACTTTGATTAGGCAACCAGTCTAGGAGAACGTGGTTAGGCAACCAGTCTAGGAGAAGGAAAACTCTGAATTCAAACCTGGCCTCAACTAGAATAGGCCCAGGCCTACTTAATGATCTATTTTAAATTTTTTTTTTAAACTACTAATTTATATTTTTAATCAATCCTCGTGGGTTATTTAATGCCGAAGTCAATCTTGTTATTTTATTTATTTATTTTATCTTTGGTATTAAATAACCCACGAGCGGTGATATGCCTTTAAACAAAGAAACCAAAACAAATAAAACGTTTGGCGAACTCAAAATGGCTTCCTCGAAGAAAGAAATGTCAGAAAATCGAGTTTCCATTTTCCCGGTGGATTGATTTCAAGAGATACGTAAAATGTCTTAGACATAGGAAACAAAAAAAAAAAAACGAAAATTTTGGCTTCAACCGAGAAATATCAATGGCGACTCTAATACTCGGGTTACTGGGGCACATCCCAAGTAACCCAGCTGGCAAGTCTATTTCAAAACCACAAGCAATGCTACAAGACGCTCCTTCGTTCTTGGCTTGTACTTGGTACTAATTTGTGACTCAGACAGAAAAATTCGGTCTGAATTATTTAAAAAATATCTTTTTTTCTAATTCCGTATGGTTTTAATTAATTATTTTTCAGGCTATATAGCTTTCTTAAAACTTCGTAATTTAAAGTGTCCTGGGTATAACGTTAAGCTGCATCTAGTGGTGAAGTGGTGAGTTCCAATTTTGAGCTCTGGGTATTGTGGAGTAACACTTCATTGCCATTACTCCCAGGTCTACCCTGACCCCGAGTGGTAGTACCTATTAGGGTCCTATCTATGGGTTCAATAGATCAAAAATGAGTTTTAAAAATGTGTTTAAAAATTGAATACCCAACAAGAATGAATAAAACAAAAACGTCTTCGGCATAAAATAACCTAAGGATTGGCATGCCGTAAAATCCAACCAACCAACCAACCAACTAGAATAAAGCTAAAAAAAACTATCTATCTATCTATCTAAGGAAAGAAAATTTATCTATCTATCTATCTCTCTGGGTATCTATCTATCTATCTATCTATCTAAGGAAATAAAATATATCTATCTATCTATCTATCTATCTATCTATCTAAGGAAAGAAAATTATCTATCTATCTATCTCTCTGAAGAAAAAATCTATCTATCTATCTATCTATCTATCTATCTATCTAAGGAAATAAAATATATCTATCTATCTACTATCTATCTATCTATCTAGATATCTATCTATCTATCTATCTATCTAAGGAAAAATGTATCTATCTATCTATCTCTCTGAGGAAATAAAATCTATCTATCTATCTATCTATCTATCTATCTAAGGAAATAAAATATATCTATCTATCTATCTATCTAAGGAAAGAAAATGTATCTATCTATCTATCTCTCTGAGGAAATAAAATCTATCTATCTATCTATCTATCTATCTATCTATCTATCTATCTATATCTATCTATCTATCTATCTATCTCTCTGAGGAAATAAAATCTATCTATCTATCTATCTATCTATCTATCTATCTATCTAAGGAAATTATATCTATCTATCTATCTATCTATCTATCTATCTATCTCTCTGAGGAAATAAAATCTATCTATCTATCTATCTATCTATCTAAAGAAATAAAATATATCTATCTCTCTATCTATCTAAGGAAAGAAAAGGTATCTATCTATCTATCTATCTATCTATCTATCTAAGGAAATAAAATATATCTATCTATCTATCTATCTATCTAAGGAAAGAAAATTTATCTATCTATCTCTCTGAGGAAATAAAATCTATCTATCTATCTATCTATCTATCTAGGAAATAATATCTATCTATCTATCTATCTAAGGAAAGAAAATTATCTATCTATCTCTCTGAGAATAAAATCTATCTATCTATCTATCTATCTATCTATCTATCTATAAAGAAATTAATCTATCTATCTATCTATTCTCTAAAATCTATCTATCTATCTATCTATCTATCTATCTATCTATCTATTATCTATCTATCTATCTAAGGAAGAAAATTTTATCTATCTATCTATCTCTCTGGGGAAATAATCTATCTATCTATCTTCTATCTCTCTAAGGAAATAAAATCTATCTATCTATCTATCTATCTATCTATCTAAGGAAAGAAAATTTATCTATCTATCTCTTTGAGGAAATAAAATCTATCTATCTATCTATCTATCTATCTATCTATCTATCTATCTAAGGAAATAAAATATATCTATCTATCTATCTATCTATCTATCTAAGGAAAGAAAATTTATCTATCTATCTCTTTGAGGAAATAAAATCTATCTATCTATCTATCTATCTATCTATCTATCTGATGTTAAAATAATAACAAAAGAATGATAATTAGAAGATGATTACAAAAACATCCACGGCAGAAAAGTAGAATAATTCTATTTTTATTTTTTATGCGTAGAATACTTATTATTAGGTTTATCTATTTATTTCAACATGTTCATATCTATCTATCTATCTATCTATCTATCTATCTATCTATATATATATCTAAAGAAATAAAATCTATCTATCTGTTTATCTATCTATCTATCTATCTAAGGAAATAAAATCTATCTATCTATTTATCTATCTATCTATCTAAGGAAAGAAAATTTATCTATCTATCTATCGATCGATCTAAGGAAATAAAATATATCTATCTATCTATCTATCTATCTATCTAAAGAAAGAAAATTTATCTATCTATCTATCTATCTCTCTGAGGAAATAAAATCTATCCATCTATCTATCAATCTATATATTGATGGGTACTCAATTTGTTTTAAACACATTTTTTCTATTTAACCCATAAATGGGACCCTAACAGATACTACCACTCCGGGTCAGAGTGGACCTGAGAGCAATGGTGATAAAGGGGTGCTCCACTTTCCGCAGACCTCCAGAACTGGAACCTCACCATCAGATAGGGTTTAACGTCATTTTCATAACATGAAAACCCTCAGCCACCGCTTTCTAGTATATATATATGATAACAATGGTTGGGGCTTGTTATAAGGAAAATAGGGTTGGGTCAATCATATAGTTGCTAGGGCTTGACGTGACCAGCCGATTGATCGGAGGAGGCCTCTCCAACCACCCGTCTAGGCTAAATAAGGGCCGAAGTGGAGTGTTGCATGTCATTGACTGTTCAGCCATTATGGTTCTATCTTTAAGCATCACGGGTTGCAACCCACAGCCAACAGGTGACCCCATTGAGGAGTATTGTTTTTTTTGCGTCTGAGGTGGAGCGCCACACCTACCATCAGCTACTTACTTTACCGCACAGATCCCTGTGCTTACTCATACGCTGAGTTGACGATGGAAGCTGAAAATCCAGACACTGAATATTTTCCATATCTCCGGCCTGCAAAGAAGAAAATTTAAGCAGGTAAAATTTAATTAACATATTAAAAAAGTAAGTAAAGTAAAGTAAAGTCGCCTGGGTGACCTAAAGTTGGTATCAGCCACACAGCGGGGGAGTCTATCCCCTTTTCACTAGTGCTAGACCAAGAGATTCTCTTGGCGTCTGAGGTGGAGCGCCACACCTACCATCAGCTACTTTACCGCACAGATCCCTGTGCTTACTCATACGCTGAGTTGACGAGGGTTAAAAGTACATGCTACCTTTTAATTGAGTTAACCAAAGGAGTAGTCTGAACTACTGTTAGTATTTTAACCCTTGTTCTTTTAGACAAAATGAATAAAATTATTCAAATCCATTATTCTAATAGTTCCATTGCAATCTATTAGTTTTTTTTTTTTATATTCCAGTTGAATTCGCTGTCTCTCTTGATTAAATTTGGAAATAACTTTTATATCACTTGATGAGTTAAGTTAATAGAAAAAAGACGATGAGATGTGTTTAAAAAAAATAATAATTTATAAATTATTTTATTATCTAGACTAGCAAATATATGCACTGTCCGGGTGCAAGTATTTAAGTTTTAATGTAATAAAATATTGTATTAAATTAGAAAGGCTAATGAAACTAAATAGGAAATGCAGATAAAAAAAGATTTGAAACAGAGGGAGTATAATCGAAAGATAGAACAACTGAAACTTACTCTTCCATCACTCTCGTCTTTCATTGTTATTTTTTCTAATTTAAGTATTTACTTAAAAGAGTAAGTAAAGAATAAAATTACAGTTATTTTTTCTTGTTAATGGATTTCATTTAAGATTCATTGAAGAGATTTTTGCTTATATTCATTAAAATAAAACCAAACAGTTAGAAATCAATAATACTAAGCACATATTTATTAAAATCACATTTCTAATATCAATATGCAAATTAGCCTTTCCGTTCAAACTGTAAACCGCTATTTTGTTGTATATATAAATACAATTGCATGCTGTTTGTATGTAGATATGGTCAACAGTAATAATAATGTAAAACAATTTTATTAATAATTGAGGTTTAGATTAAAAAAATAAAATCATTGAGAATGGGATGTCAATAATTAAGGGAATTGTAACTTGAGTAGTAATATAGTTTCGGTTACAGACAGAAAAACAGACAATCTCCATTATAATAAGATATAAATAAACCATTTATATTATATATCTAGACAATAAATGTTATGCGTAAGTAATGTCATTTTTCATGAATTAGATTAAAATTGTTAAATCGATAAAATATCTAAAATAACCAATATTGACATTTTTAAAATGATTTACGTTAGAACGAAAAACCTTGCGATTCCACGGCGAGTGCTCTACCGACTGAGCTAAATCGGCACTATATACAAGTTATAAAATTGTTATAATCTTTGGTGGCTTTTGCATCAGGTGGTAATGCAAGATTAACAAACAAACAAAAAATCTAAATGGAAAAAGTGTCACTTTTTGTCGTTTATAGCAGGTGCTTCATCATTCAGGACGACTATGTAAATAGCTATCATGTAAGCTGAGAGTTGTATGATCTGAAAAAGGACAGCCATGATGAAGACGTGTTGGCAGTGCTAGGAATAGATATGGTTGAGACCTATGGCTGGTTTTGTGCTTAT
Source organism: Doryteuthis pealeii (assembly GCA_023376005.1). Lineage (NCBI taxonomy): Eukaryota > Metazoa > Mollusca > Cephalopoda > Myopsida > Loliginidae > Doryteuthis > Doryteuthis pealeii. The sequence continues at coordinate 8,009,103 of CM042151.1, read as the reverse complement.
CAATAGTAAATTTTGAAGGTTGTCGGAGGCGCGTCGCGTAACGGTTATTGCGTCTATTTCATCGTCGGCCATTTTCTTCTGGGCTGATTCCTTCCTTGCGTTGTTTGTAATAATGAAGCAAGACTTGATTATTTTACAAGACGCCTGTATTAAAACACGAAAAAAAGAGTTTTATAACTGCGCGATGACCTTGTTATGTAACAGTACGTTACATAATTCGTGGGTAGTCTAAGAATTGTGTCTGTAAATGTAAGTAAGTAAAGTCGTCAGGGCGGCTTAATGTCGGTATCAGCCAGACAGCGAGGGAGTCTATCCCCCTTTTCACTAGCGCTAGACCAAGGAGATTGTTTTTTAGCATCTGAGGTGGAGCGCCACGCCTACCATCAGCTCCTTACTTTACCGCACAGATCCTTGTGTTACTCATACGCTGAGTTGGCGGGTGCTGATATCGAACTAGGAACCTTGTGGTTTCTAGCCGAATGCTCTACCGACTAAGCTAAACCGAAATGTAATATAATTTAAATAACGGTATGGTAAATGGAAAGTTGCCATTAGCCGTTGAAAATGCGATTGGCAGGTAGTTCACCTTTCTCTGAACTAGATTTCTGATTGGCTGAAGGCGAGCATGAGAAGGAGACGGAACTAGGATAGTTAGATTTCGGCCGTTAGTCAAAGGGAATAGACGTGATATGGTCTTCTGTCCAAAGATGCTAACTTCTCATCGCGCGGTTATAAAACCCTTTTGGGGTTCGTGTTTTAATACAGACGTCTTGTAAAATAATCAAGTCTTGCTTCATTATTACAAACAACGCAAGGAAGGAATCAGCCCATAAGAAAATGGCCGCCGATGAAATAGACGCACATAAGAACTCATCTCCATCGCCTCTCCTCTCCTCTCTCTCTCTCTTTTACCATTTATATACCGGTATATAAAAGTACTGTTAATGGCCGAATTCAAATCCTGATCGAGACTGATTGCGTTTGACTTTCGTGCTAATGCGCCTCGGAAAGACATGATCTCTCTCTCTCTCTCTCTCTCTCTCTCTCTCTCTCTCTCTCTCTCTCTCTCTCTCTCTCTCTCCATGCACACACACACACACACACACACAGATATATATATATATATATATATATATATATATATATATATATATATATATATTCTACCCCAGCTTCCCAACTATGGGTAAATTGTAAGACATACTGAGTTCTTTAGCCTTGATAAGACAACACTGAAAAAAAATCGCGTGCCCTGGATTTAAAAATCCAGAAGACACGGGGCTACTAACTCGACCTAATACAAACATATAGACTTGGCCTCTGCGTTTTAAAATCCATACGACGTGGGATTAGCAACTCCAGCAAAGATAAACCTACATAGCTCTTTGGCAAAGACAAAGATGAAAAAATCCGGAAACCTAACTGCTAACAACCCGACCTAATAAAAACCTACAGACTGAGCTATTTGGCATTAGTAAGACAACACTGAAAAATCACGCCCTCTGGATTCAAAAATCCGGAAGATCTAACTGCTAACGACCCGATCAAATAAAAACCTACAGACTGACCTATTTGGCATTAGTAAGACAACACTGAAAAATCACGTCCTCTGGATTCAAAAATCCGGAAGACCTAACTGCTAACCCGGCCTAATAAAAACCTACTGACTGAGTTATTTGGCATTAGTAAGACAACACTGAAAAATCACGTCCTCTGGATTCAAAAATCCGGAAGACCTAACTGCTAACAACCCGACCTAATAAAAACCTACAGACTGAGCTATTTGGCATTAGTAAGACAACACTGAAAAATCACGTCTCTGGATTCAAAAATCCGGAAGACCTAACTGCTAACAACCCGACCTAATACCTCTGACCTACAGCTCCGGGGGCTGCGACAGACCCTAAGACAGACTGACCTATTTGGCATTAGTACACTGAAAAATCACGTCCTCTGGGAAAAACCATGGAAAAAATCCGGAAGACTACGGGCGGGACTAACACTGAAAAAACGTCCTCTGGATTCAAAAATCCATCAGACCTGAGGCTAGTATTCTTTTGTTCTTTTTTGTATGTTTTAGTTAGTTCTATTTGAGATTCTTAACTTCCTGCACATTGGTGTTTATTTATATTTTTATTAATTTTTAGTTTTTTGGTTTCTTTATCTAATATGTATATCAACCTTTGGGGGTTATTTAATGCATATTGAAAAAACAAAAGATGTTTACAAATGCATGGGATCATCAGGAGAGAATGTACAACCGTTTCAGGGCCTTCCTCTCTACGGTTTTAAAAAGCAACATCGCCCCCCCTCACTGATATGAGGTCCTCGGAATATCTGCATCGACCGCATGTGGATCGGATAAGACGGGATGAAATGACTGTTAGAATACGCAAAACAGAACGCTGCTAGTTTGGAATATTTCAAAAATGCGCTGTCTGTATTTAAATAGTATGTATAGTATGTAACACGACAATAGAATTTTTCTCTGCTTATTCATTTATGCATTTATTCATCTATTTGTAAAAAGATTAATTTGTAAGAGATGTTTGCGTGATGTAATAAGTTGATTTGAGTATAACAGATATGGCTCAACACCTGTGGAGAGCTGTGTGGGTATTAGAGAGAGTGATTGACACTGCGGGTCAAGGATCACTTTTCCAGTATAGTAATTAAATGGCTGGATGTGAAGTGGATAAAAGATTGTCACAATCAGATTAAGAATCGAAAATTGATTTATTCAGTTGAAATCCAAACACCAGACGAGGCATTTGTATTTTCGGAAGCCTTGTATTTACCTTCCCCCCAACCCACTGTGGGGAGGTAAATCCTTTTTAAAGGCATGAAAATAAAGACAACCACGCGGGTGACTTGTTTTGAGTGGTTAAGGCTTGTGAAGGATAGTCACACTTTTTGGGTGAGCTGATAATGTAAGCAAGATGGGGATTATCCTGAGCGAGAACTACTATTAGAAAAGAGAGGAAGAAGAAATAAGAGATAGTAAAGGTTTTTTAAAATAGTGATGAGCACAAAAACTGTTGTCGTGAGTTGACCAGGGCGTTGACCCCCCGAATGGAGAATTGAATGTCAACCGGAAGTTTCGGGTGTTGACCGGAACCGGAAGTCACGTGGTGACATGGAACGACGAAGAAAAATACCGGTCTCTTTTTGCTTTCCGAGGCCTAGGGGAACGGACGGGCCTCTGCTGCATAGTGTGGGATCACCGTAGTTTAACAGTGTCTTCTCTCTCTCTTTCCCTCTGGCTTTCCTCCTCTCCGACAGAGCCCACGATACGAGCCTGGAAATAAAAGCTAAGCAGCTTGTGACGATATATTTCTCGCGTTGTACCTTTTTATCGACAAGATGACCGCCACGTGCCGAACACCTTTTTAGTGTCGTGAATTTGGAGGCGCGTTGACAAGACCTGCTATACAACATACATCGATATTAGAACGTTACGTATATCCGTTTTGGTACGGTGAATATATCGCTATTAGTACGTTACAATATCAGAATAATGGTCCATTACTGCATCACAGCTTCATCGAACAACATTCATTGGCATTGCAGTCTCGGAAGATTATCATATAGTTCTTGTGCCCCTGAAATTACTGTGCTTCCTGTGACTGTGAAGTCCAATGTTCGAAAAACATTCTCGACCACAAATGTCGCATGTGAAGGCTGTCCCTGAAGATGTTGATGTGCCGGTGTTTTGTTGCTGCTGCTTTCTTCTGGACCTCTTGGCTTCGTGGTGTTGCGCTAGTGTGGTTTCAGACATGAACAGTCCGTTACGGAGAGCCTGCCGCCATCGAAGGAGGTCCTGAGCCAAATTTTCCCAGCTGGAAGGGTCAATGCCAAAGCACCGGAGATCATTCTTGCAGACATCCTTGAATCGCAGCTGGGGGCGACCAATCTGTCTCTTACCAGACGAAAACTCCATCCGGCAGACATTGCCTAGCTATCGGAGAGACACTGTCTCACTAGAGAACACAAGTTGAGAAGTATATATTTCTGGAAGTATATATTTACCAACCCCTCCACACAAGCAGGATACGACACAAGGTCAATTTCTTAAGCGGAGTTCAACAGGTTTGAATTAAGAGTTTTCCTTCTCCTAGACCGGTTGCCTAACCAAGGTTAAAGAGCCCAGTCAGCCCTACTATTTATCCATAGCTGGAGGGAGAGTAGGATTCATACCTTTCCCAAGGGTATTAGCGCTAAGTGAAATGCTGTTACCACGTCCAGGATTTGAACTCGGGGCGACGAGTCCATTTCCCATGACTTTAACCATTACACCACGCACTTCCTAGTTGGGCTTTCTCTAGAACTGCTGTGTTAGTTATCCTGTCCCTCCAGGTGATGTCCAGTATACGTCTAAGGCAGCGAAGGTATAAGCTATTTAACGGCGGCTAAATAGTTTCTACCTTCGCGGCTAAATAGCTTCTACCTTTACTGCCTCGTTGGACAACACTACCATGAAAATAAACAAGTATATGCAACAACAAAGGCAACTTCGATGAAGCGGAAATAAACATAACAAAGTGCTAGTAGGCAAACCTATATCTCTATTAATAATGGAGATTCGCTTCCGGTTTTTGTCTGTAACAAAAATTACGTCACTGCTTACGCCACATTACCCAAAATCGTCATAACATAGAATAAAAAATAAATACACTCAAAATTTGAACATACAACATTAGACAGTCCTCATTGTTTTTTTAAAACAAGTTTTAATAAATACATGACTGGTATTATATATCTATATATAGTTTGTTTTATTTCAATACATATTTAAAGTTATAATTCAAATTGTTTTATTTTTTTAATCCTTAATGAATTTGATGATTTTACTTACTTAGGGTACAAATTCGCTAACATTGAATTTTTTATTCCCACCCCTCAGGCAATATGTTTCAAAAATCTATTTTTACATCGCCCGGAGGGTGTTTTTTTATTTTGTACTAGTTAAGAGAATAGAAACAAAGTTTCAAAAAAGCCAAAAAAAGAAGTAGTACTCTCCAGACTTCGCATAGTCCACACAAGGATTACGTATTCCTACTTGCAACCCATGTGCCATGCATTCCAGACTGCATGCACAATAAAATATGTTCTCACTAAATGCAATGATCTGGCCCCATCAGGACAAACATCTGCAACACAAGCTGTAAGAAAGTGTTACATAATTTATGAGCAGTCATGATTTATGAACGTACCTGTAGCTAGAATTTTAATTAGGATCTATTATAGCTAGTGGCAAAATGAGCCTAAAATGCGTTTTTGACAAAATGACTTTAGCCCCCCTTCCCTACAGAAAATAATTTACCAAAGATCAGGGAAATGTCAGATTTTAATGAAATATTTAGTGTTTATTTATCAATGAATGATCTTTATAATGCATTATTTATTTTATTTCAAAACTTTCTCATTTTTTTCAGGTAACTTATTTTTTACCCCCACCCCCTTATGTTGGGGGCGTATCTTTTTTTCAAGTTGGTCTTATACTGTACTAATTACAGTATAAATAATGAGATAAAAGACCGAACTTATGAATAGAAACAACAACAAAAACAACGGTGGCTTTTCTATGAGAAAATAAGTACCGAAAATTGAAAAATAAAATGTAAAAAAATAATAAATAATTAATTTTTTAATTGGCTATTATCTTTTAAAAGAAAACATTATACCTTGATATTTTTTCTGCTTAAAAAGCCCCCCCCCCTCTTTTTTACATTTTCAATAGAGTTTTTCTTCAAAACTTATTACATTATGTGTCTAAAATAAGGTTTGCATTAAATAGATATTTATTTCTAGAATCTAAAAATATAACATTTTAAAATTAACATCAGAATATTTTTATTTTAAATGAATTTTATATATTAATTTTTCATAGCAAAAATACTAAATTAAAGTTTTGAAATAAAATAACTGATGCATTATAAAATTCATTAATTGATAAATCAATACTAAAGATTTCATTAAAATCGGATAATTATTTGATTTTTGGTAAATTTTTTTTGCAATCGCGAATGTTACATTAAAATTGTAAACAAGCGCGTAAAACCATTGAAAAATAGACAGAATGGCAGATCGCATCGAAATTGACCAAAACAAATAGTTTTAAATCTATTAAAAATAAACTGCATATGTAATGATATTTTTCTTTTTTTAATGATGGTTATTATGTTACTACTTATCGATTTAAATCAAATGATCGTAACGGTATTCGGCGAATGAAACTAGCTTAGATAGAACAAAGAAAGCGACATGGCCAATTTTGTCCACTGACCCCACCAAATAAATCTCCAGGCTTTGAGCCGAGGTTCGCCGTTATGTCACTATTGTATCACTTTTTTTTGTAAATGAATGTCGGTAGCAAACCCACCAGAGTATATCAGACTCATCAGTGTGATTGAACACAATTGATCTAGGAGATGGAAAACTGAGCCAGAGGCCAGTCTTTGATTGGGTTAGTGGTGTAGGGTTCAAAGTTATAATAAGGTTAATTATTGTTGAACAAACAACTCCGGCCAAGAGTGTTAAATATAACAATGGGCTTTAATACAAGGACAGCACGTGGAGAAGCATTTAAGACATGGAATACATATACATGAGACAAGAAACAAAGTTGATAATATACGTAGATAGAAAAGGGATAAGATACAAAAGTTATGGAGAGTCCATAAGCTACAGTCACTTACTACATTGCCTAGTAGGGTGTAGACAAACTGTCCTAACCCATTAGTTGTCAAATCCTGGAGAAGAAAAAGGGTTCAAATCTGGCGCTTGCCTGCTTAAATAGGTAAGCTGCCTGATGAGGAAAAAAAAAGAAACACGAGGGTAAACAACTCTTCCAGCCAACTAAGGGTAGATAATCCCACGGTGGCATTCCTTGCACCAATTCTTTTTTTATCGACTGTGTCAAAAAGTGTGGATGGTCCTGCACAAGCTTTCACAAAGCAAAACAAAATACTGAGTGTATTGTTCATTCGATCAGCCCATGTTATCTTATGAAACCTCATGCGCCAAAATTGACGAGAGAATCCATCACCATCATATCTTATTATAATGGAGATTGTGTGTTTTTCAGTCTGTAACCGAAACTATATTACTAATTGAGTCACAATTAACATAGTTATTTTCATCACCTTCTCCATGATTTTATTTATATTTAAACCTCAATTATTAATAAAATTGCTTCACATTATTAATACTGTTGGCCTTATCTACATACAAATAACATGCAATTGTATTTATATATACAAAAAATAGCGGTTTGCAGTGTGAATGGGAAGGCTAATTTGCGTATTGATATCAAAAATGTGATTTTAATAAATATGTGCTTAGTATTATTGATTTCTAACTGTTTGGTTTTATTTTAATGAATATAAGCAAAAATCTCTTCAATGAATCTTAAATGAAATCCATTAACAAGAAAAAATAACTGTCATTTTATTCTTTATTTCCTAATTTAACTAAATAGTTAAATAAGTAAAATTCAGCAATGAAAGACGGGAGTGATAGAAGAGTAAGTTTCATTATTATTTTTCTATTATACCCCCGCTCTGTTACATATCTTTTTGTCTGCCTCTAATTTAATACGATATTTCATTACATTAAAACTTAAATACTTGCATCCGGAGGGTGCATATATTTGCTAGTACATATAACAAGATTTGGTATTTATTAACCCATAAGGGTTGATATGCCGTTAAATACCAACAAACCAACCAACATCATTACCAACGATCAAGTGACACCTTCTTGATACACCCTAGAATATAAGATTTATTGAAAGGAATTTACGTCAGTTGGACCCCCTTTATTTAGTTTTATCGGCCATGATATCATTATTTTTTTATATCTAAATAAAAGTTCAATTGTGAACCTGGAGAAAAATGTTCTGTGCCAACAAACGGATTTATTTAAACATATTTTCCTATTGTTTTATATTTTAACTTTTTTTTTTTTTAAATAAAGATCAAAAGTCAGGTTAAAGCAAGACTATATTTCGTTAATAATTACAGAGAAAAAACAAAAAAAAGGATTGTCTTTAATTATTTATCTGTCATAATATTTGAATAAAATGTCTCATTGACCAACAGCCATATGTCACATTTGGGCAAACATTTGTTTTCTGAGATGTTTTCTTGAAATATTTCTTAACCCTTTCACTACCAAGTTTTGAAAGGTGAAAACATCTCATATAAAATCTGTAAAGGTATAAAAGAGAAAATCGTGTATATAACTGGAAGAAAAATTATTGTATGTATTTCATTCTCTTTCTAAGTTTGTTCTATATCTATCTATATCATATATCTATATCATATATCTATAACTATCTATATCATATCTATCTAAATTCATACTTATCAGTATGACCATCTTTTTATCCTAAGCTAGTGGGAGAATAGTTGGATTCACAATCATATATATATATATATCTATTTCAAAGTCTAAGTCTAATTTAGCATTATAGTCTATTTCAGGGAGCTTAGACAAAGTGTCTAACTCTCCCGACTCATCAGATGCGTGTGTGTGTGTGTGCGTGCGTGTGTGTGTGTGTGCGTGTGTGTGTGTGTGTTTATAGATATCTACATATTTATCCACATCTGTTTATATCTAAGTCTATTCAAATCGATCTCTATTTATCTCAGTATTCGTGTCTATCTACGTATCTATCTACTGATGAATCTCAAATTGTTCCTCTCTATCTATCTTACCTATGTATTTCTCACTGTTCCAATCTATCTATCTATCTATCTATCTATCTATTTCACACTGTTCCTATCTATCTATCCATCAATCTTTCTCTCTCCCCCCTCTCTCTCTCTATCTCTCTCTCTCTCTCTCTCTCTCTATATATATATATATATATATATATATATATATATATATATATATCACTGTTTCCATCTATCTATTTCACTCTGTTCCTATCTATCTATCGAACTCTTTCACTCTGTTCCTATCTATCTATATATATATCTATATATCGAACTATTTCACACTCTTCCTATCTATCTATATAACTATGTATTTCATACTGTTTCTATCTATCTATCTTATTCAACACCGCTGCACAAGCAGGATGCGATACAAATCTTTAAGTGGATTTTAAAAAGTTTGAATTCGGAGATCATATTGAAAATATACAGTTGTTGATTATGGAACATGTTATCTTTTTTAATTTCAAACCAACAAATGGCATACACATCCACAATAAATTTGATCAAGCTGTGAAGTTTGGTTGAAAGATTTTGTGGCTATGTACCACAAGTCCATAACACACATTAGCCTGATGTCCATAGTTAACCATCTTGCCTGATTTAATGGTCCTGTAGGGACTAGAACTCTCCTCTGCCTTTAGGGACAGGAAGTAGTAAAGGTAACGCCCCCTGTCAGGTCGGGTGAAGAACCCTCTTTTTACGGTTTGGCACCAACCAGGAAGCCTCGTAGAAACGAGCGCTCTTCTCAGACTTTGTGACTGAAAGAAATTCAGGAGGGAGTAATAAGCGAAGACTCGACCTGACACCCCCCTCAACGAGGGAGATATTCTGAATTGTAAGTACTGCCCCTAAGTACTTGTTTTATTGGCTGTCGTTGAGTTTGTATGTAAAATAGATAAGTTAAAGGTACATGTGCTTTCTTTTTGTCTTTACATTCTGAAAACGTATATTTTGTTCCCCTTAGACTGTAGACAGCCTTTCCTACACTGGTGACCCCGACGTGATAGGGGACGTTACCTTTACTACTTCCTGTCCCTAAAGGCACAGGAGAGTTCTAGTCCTTACAGTCCAATTTACCAAATCTAGAATCCGCCTTACATCTAGAAATACCTACTGCATATTCATAGAGGAGTCATTGGTCACAACTTAGAATATATTTATTCTTAATTGTAAAGATGACAACCAACAGCTGAAAATTATATTTGGGGTAAATCATGATGATAATTTCAATATAATTTACCAAGTGGGCCATTGAATGATGTAAGGTTTTGTGTTACCGTCAATATGTCTAAAAAGAGCTCTAAATGTAAGTTCATTTTGGTGCAAGGAGCAACCAATAGTGCGAAGATTTCTGTTCAGTTTTTTTTTCAGGAGTATAACAAGCCCACCTTCACAGCATTAGTATTATTTACGGGGATAGCCTTGACTCTGTTTACCCTGTTGAATTCATCATTGAATTCAGGTTTAAGGACTGCCTCAAGGAAACTCTGAAGAACACTGCTATTGCTGTTGAGGACTGGGAGAAGCTAGCTTGTAATAGACCTAGCTGGAAAGCCACTATCTACCTGTCTGTGGAAGGATTTGAGTCCAACCGAATCAAACACCAAAAACTGAAACGGTCAATTAGAAAGGGTAATTTTCAACCAAGCAACATTCAAAGTGGAGCAGTTCCAACATGTGGTTTATGTGGAAGAGTATGTCTCTCCAGGGCTGGCCTGGTGAGTCATCTGAGAAAACACAGGAATGGAGAGTCAAATACAACTGGCATATAAATATGATGATAAAAAAAGGGGAAAGGAAAGGAAAAGAAAAAAAGGGGGGAGGGAAAAAGCAGGAAATGGTCTTACTCGAATCACGAGTTGACAGCCATCATTATTTACGGGGATAGCCTTGACTCTGTTTACACTGTTGAATTCATCCAAAACATCAGCAACTTGCTCTGTAAGAACAGCACCAGTTGTACCAGTAGTAGGGAGAACACCATGAGTAAGTTATTCACTTTCATATGCCTTCTCCTTTGTGAAGGTCAAGTGGTCTATTGGATTTTTCAGTCTTTTCTGTCTGTTTTCTTCCATAATTTCCTTGTAGATTAAAGTGTATTTGTCAGCTTTCCCATCAACTCCAATACAAACGTAATTTTTTTCAGAATACAATGTGTGTCAAAAAGTGTCGGAAATACCGGAGCAGGGAGCAAGAGGTTAAAAGGGCGCTCTACATTCCCCAAACCTCCAGAACTGGAACCTTAACATCAGATAGAGTTTAACGTCATTCCCAGGATATGAAGACCCTCAGCCCCCGCCATCTAGCACACATATGATAAAAAGGGTTGGGGCTTGCCATATGGGCAATAGGGTTGGGATAATCATGCGTCCCAGTGTTTTTCTTTTTTCTTCTCTAACCATTTCAAGCTAACTGTAAATACATTTCAATAATTTCTTAGAAATGAATTACACAGGATAAGTTACAAGGTAGGAGTTAGACGGCTTTAGTTGGGACCCATAAATATTTCCCGGGGACTCATTCTAAGCAAATATGTGCGTCCCAGGACGCACTAAATAAAAACGCTTTTGTTAAAGCTGTAAGGTTCTTTGGGATGGCTATCTGGCTTCAAATACTCATCTTCTGTTTTGTTTTTCTTGGGGAAGATGACTGAGAGCGGGAAGAAAAATTCTGGACATTTGATTTTGAACCAATTGGTGATGAATCTAAATTGTTGGTCAAATCTTTCTATAACCCGTTGGCCCGATGAGCTAAAGAGCTCACTGAATGCCTGAAAATGGCCGTCAATATCGAATTCCTTCCATCAAACATGGGTTACAGTGTCTTCTATACTTGCTAAAAGTCTGGTCAAATGCCCACGTTGTGCTCTGATCTGAAACGACCAGAGTTATTTTGCAGAAGCTGATACACCACGGCTAACTGCGGCTTGATCGTTATATAACAAGATAGCGAATCTTTCTTTTTATCAAAGTCAACAAAAATCATTTAATTACAAGAAAGAAAATAGAGGTTAATCTTACTCAAAGCCGTGGGAGTAATAGACGTCTAATTATTGGGTTTCAGTCAGAATACAACCAAGGGTTCTGAAAAATATCACCTAGGCAGTTTTTAGGTTAATTTCTTGGCCAAGTTTTCCACTCTGATCAATTTTAAGTGAGGAATATTTTTCTCTAAATTCTTGATGGTCTTGACTAGAGTTAGCCGGCCGTTTTGTCTTCGTTCCTTAAGTCATAACAATGTCACATTTCTCTTTTACAGTTTTATAGCATTTTTGTCTATTAGTCCAAGCCGCAAAGTGCCCGTGAGTCCTATTTTGGCTCTCTGATCTTTCAAATATTCCCGTCCTTCCACTGGAACCTAAAATATCAAATTTTACTTTTGTAAACAAATAAAAAGAAAAATTATTTTACAAGAAAAAGAAAAATATAAAAAGCGGCTTTTTACATTTGTTTAAATAATATAATAGACCCTCAGCCACCGCTTTCTAGCACATATATATTTTTTAAATGTTGGACGTTTGCCATATGAGCAATAGGGTTGTGAAAATCAATTAAGATCTGCCAATGGGATACACTAACGTCATTAGATCTCATAAAAGAAAAAGGCTTCACAATGTGTCACCATCAACTTAAAAAAAAATATCCAGTACATTTAATTGTTACAGCTTACGTCTTTTCTAACTCTTTAAAAAAGGCACTAAAATATTATGAAAAATCTCTGAGGATTCTTTTTTTTTTTTTTTCTTCTTTTTTTTTCTTTTTTTTTTCTTTTTCTTTTTTGGTTGTTTGTTTTTGTCTTTTTGTGTTTTGTTTGTTTGTTTTCTGTTTTTGTGCTACAAAATTTACTTTGGAAGCAAAAAAAAAAAATAAAAAGCAACAAAAAAAAATACAACAACAACAAAATCTGTGAATATACAAGGGCAGCATTATTTTAATTGTTTATATCATTAATATATCTGAGGATTCTTTTCTTTATTTTTTCTTTATTTCTTTATTTCTTTTTCTTTTTTTTTTTTTTTTTGCTAAATAAATTACTTTTGTATTATTTGTATAATTCGGGCTATTGTCCTCATCTTAACTGTTATCTGCACTTGTCGACAAGAAATACCTCAAGAAGGCCGGGGAACACATCAGCCGAAACGTTGTGCAGATAATTGGGAAGATGAGGACAATAGTCCGAATAATACAAATAATACAAATTATCAGGCCTTATCTAAAAAATTCAGAGAAAAATTTACTTTGGAAGCAAAAATAAGGAAATAAATAAAGCAACAAAACACAACAAAAAGCAATAAAAAAAGAAAAGAAAAACAATAACAAAACCTGTGAACATACAATGGCGACATTATTTAAATATCATTTTTATGTTGATGTCAAGAATTATAATAAATCAGTCATTAATCATTCTACTTTCTGTTTGCGCATGTGTTGCCACTGGAGAAAAAGAAGAAGAAGAAAAAGAAGGAAAAGAAGGAAAAGAAGAAGAAAAGGAAATATGTTTCTCCTCAAAAGCTACTCCACCAGACCGGGAATAGAATATTAAACACTGATGTGGAATGTATATAAGATTACATTTTTATTTTAACCTTAATTTTCGTGTTTAAAAAAAAAAGTGAAAATGGTCATTTTAAACATCACATCACTTAAAACTTCATTCTCCAGTGGAAATATGGTTACTATCCTTGTTCTTCTCTTCCTACTGAATATTCCACTGTGTATTTCAACGAAGAATAACACTGGTAAGTTAAAGTTCTTGTTTAATAGGCCTAGTACCTATAAGGTTTTCCGAACCCTATTGCTCTTATGGAAAACTCCCAACCCTTTTATCATATGTGCTAGAAGGCGGTGCCTGAGGAACTTAGTCGCTTGGGTATGAGGCTAAACTGCATCTAGTGGGGAAGTTCCAATTCTAGAGCTCTGGAGAGTGTGGGGTATCCCTTTATCGCCATTACTCCCAGGTCCACTATGACCCTGAGTGGTAGTACCTGTTAGGGTCCCATCTATAAATTAAATAGTTTTAAAAAATGCTTACAAAAAGTCAACCTATAAGATTTTTCCAACCCTATTGCTCTTATAGCAAACCCTTTTAACATATATGTGCTAGAAGGAAGCCCGTGGTGTAATGGTTAAAGTCATGGGAAATGGACTCGTCGCCCCGAGTTCAAATCCTGGACGTGGTAACTGCATTTCACTTAGCGCTAATACCCTTGGGAAAGGTATGAATCCTACTATCCCTCCAGCTATGGGTAAATAGCAGGGTAGACTGGGTTCTTTAACCATGGCTAGGTAACCAGTCTAGGAGAAGGAAAACTCTGAATTCAAACCTGTTAAACTCCGCTTAAGAAATTGACCTTGTGTCGTATCCTGCTCGTGTGGAGGAGTTGGTAAATATATATGTGCTAGAAGGGGGTGCCTGAGGGTCTTAGTGTCCTGAGTGTGACGTTAAACTGCATCAGTTTTTCTTTTCATTTTTTTCTTTGTGGAGTGGGTTGTTTTGTTTTATGTTTTTCGTTGTTGTTGTTTTTTTGCGATATGTGTTTTTTTTTATTAAGTCTATAAAAGTCGTCGGAGTGGCCTAAAGTCGGTATCAGCCAATCAGCGAAGGAGTCTATCCCCTTTTCAATAGCCATGGTTAAAGAGCCCAGTTTGCCCTGATATTTACCCATAGCTGGAGGGAGAATTGGATTCATACCCCTCCCAAGGGTATTAGCGCCATATGAAATGCAAATAGCTTTGTCCAGGAATTGAACTCGGATCGACGATTCCATTTCGTACGACTCTAACCATTAGACCACGCGCCTCCATAACCCTTTTATCATATATGTTCTAGAAGGCTGTGGCTGAGGGTCTTAGTGTTCTGGGTATGAGGTTAAACTGCATCTAGTGGTGAGTGTGGGGGAGTGTGGAAGTGGTAGTACCTGTTGAGAGTCTCATCTATGGGTTAAATAGTTTTTAAAAATGAGTTTTAAACAATGTTTGCAAAAAGTCAGCTGGTCATGTCAAGTCCTAGAACCTATAAGATTTTCCCAACTATATTGATCTTATGATAACCCCCAACTCTTTTATCATATATGTGCTAGAAGGCGGTGGCTAAGGGTCTTGGTGTCCTGGGTATGACGTTAAACTGCATCTAGTGGTAAAGTACCAACTCTGGAACTCTGGAGTGTGGAGTTTACCTTTATCACCATTACTCGTAGGCCCATCCTGATCCGGGGTGGTAGTACCTGCTAGGGTCCCATCTATGGGTTAAACAGTTAAAAAATAAGTTTTGAAAAATGTTTACAAAAAGTCGGCTAGTCACATCAAGTCTTTTCCCTAAATCGTATTTTTTTATGACAACTCCCGACCCTTTTATCATAGATGTACTAGATGGAGGCACGTGGGTTAGTGGCTAGAGTCGGTCGTTGATTAGGTTTGTGGCAACCCTTGTCGCACCAATTCTTTCCTATCGACTGTGCCAAAAAATGTGGATGGTCCAACACAAGCCTTAACCACTATAAACAAATCACTGAGTGGACGTTCATTTGTATAAACACTCATACGTCGATCGACGGGAGAGTCCATCACTTGAAGGCGGTGGCTGAGAGTCTTAGAGTCCTGAGATTGTTTTTGCGTCTGAGGTGGAGCGCCACACCTACCATCAGCTCCTTACTTTACCGCACAGATCCTTGTGCTACTCATACGCTGAGTTGGCGAGGGCCGGTATCGAACTAGGAACCTTGCAGTTTCTAGCCGAACGCTCTACCGTCCTGCTGAATATTCCACTGTGTATTTCAACGAAGAATAACACTGGTAAGTTAAAGTTCTTGTTAAAGAGGCCTAGTACCAATACGATTTTCGCAACCCTATTGCCCTTATGTTAACCCCCAAACCTTTTATCATATATGTGCTAGAAGGCGGTGATTGGGGGTCTTAGTGTCCTGGGTATGAGTGAAACTGCATCTTCTTATGATTTGGCATTAAACTGGATCTATTTTTCTTTTCATTTTTTATTTGTAGAGAGGGTTGTTTTGTTTTTACTTTTGTCTTTGTTTTACGTAGTTTTTGTGTTTGTTGTTTTTGTGTTGTTGTTGTTGTTTTTAATTAAATGTATACAGTATGATGATTTTTTTGTGTGCAAAAAATCCCCTGAAATTTGCAGTAATAGGGACAAAAAAAATCAGCGGGCTCGAAGGGACCGCCACAGCGCAAACTTGTTTGGTAAGCTGCGGGACAGGGATTCCAAATATTTGACAAGCGATATATATATTTACCAACCCTCCGCACGAGCAGGATGCGACACAAGGTCAATTTCTTAAGCGGAGTTCAGCAGGTTTGAATTCAGAGTTTTCCTTCTCCTGGACCGGTTGCCTAACCAAGGTTAAAGAGCCCGATCTGCTCTACTTATTTACCCATAGCTGGAGGGAGAGTAGGATTCGCACCTTTTCCAAGGGTATTAGCCCTAAGTGAAATGCAATTACCACGTCCAGGATTTGAACTCGGGCGACGAGTCCATTTCCCATGACTTTAACCATTACACCACGCGCTTCCTACAAAAAATGACAAGCGATATATGGTTGGTTGGTTGGATTTTACAGTATGTCAACTCTTGTGGGGTTATTTTAAGCCGAAGACGTTTTGTTTTATTCATTCTTGATGGTATTCAATCTTTTTAAACTTAGTTTTTTTAAACAATTTTTTAAACTCATTTTTCCTATTCGGCCCATTGATGGGACCCTAAAGAGTACCACCACTCGGATCAGAGTGAACCAGGGAGTAATGGCGATGAAGGGGTACTCTACACTCCCCAGAGCTCCAGAATTGAAACTTCACCATTAGATGCAGTTTAACGTCACACCGGGGACAACAATACCCTCAGCCACCTCTAAAACAACATCACATGATAAGTTTATGCTATTTTGAAGCAACCGTCAAAAATGAATTTCAACTTTTTTAAAATGATATCTAAAAAAAAAAAAAAAGAAGATTACCAACATAAAAATGTGTCACAAAGAAAAAACCGTTAATTTAAAGATCAAAGACTAATTTTTCCATATCCTTATCCAATTAGGAGAAAATTACTCACCGTTATCTTGAAAAATTAGTAAAAAGAAACAAACAGTTTTTGTTTTGTTTTTTGTGGGTTTTTTTAATTTATTTATTTATTTATTTTTGCAAGAGGGATGTTCTTTTTTTTGTTTGTTTCTTTTTTTTACAGCTAACAGCGCTAATTTACATATTAGCTCCCTTTGACGATTATACTATTAAATGCACGGGTGACTATAATCGACATAATAATTTTTTTTCTTTTGCATTATACAACAACCGATTATTATTGGTTTTCAATGATTTTTTTAAAAGAATTTATTATTTTTTTATTTTCTTTTTTGAAAATGTGGTGGGGTTTCGGAATAACTCCTGAATATTTTTTAGTTGTTAACCAAGTTCTTTAGTCCAACAGAACCAAATAAAAGACTCACTCCTGCCGTAGCCAGTAGCTTACTGGAGGCTGAGTGATAGCAAGTCTCCTCAGGTCTTTTTTTAGTATTCTAGGCGATCCTAACAGTGTTGTAGTTTGGATGGCCTCGATTCTTCCTCTGATTTCTAATTCACCCAAATTCTTTTCCAGAGCTTTGGGGACCGTTTCTAATGACACCAATTACAATTGATATGACATTCACCTTCATGTTCCATAGTTTTCTCAGTTCTCTGGCAAGGTCCAAGTATTTGTCTATCTTTTCGCTTTCTTTCATTTTGACTTGGTGGTCGACCGATTATTATTATTATCATAGATCAATGAAGAGGTAACAATAATCAAAAAGTCCAGAAATCCCAAAATACTGGCATTGTCGTAATTCTACTCCGAAAAATTTCTAGCAATAAAATAATAGACCCTGTATAGTAACAGGGCTCCGACTGTACAACAACAAAAAAATGCTATGGTTTGGTTGCAAGATAATACTTGCATGACTTATCTGTCCAGGTAGGAATGTCTTGCTAGCTTCGTTTGTTTGATTATACGCATCACCGGCCCTTTCGTTAGCTGTTCAAAGTCCCGTCGTTCTCGACGTCCGTGTCAGCGAAGGACACACGTCGTTCCTCGTCGGTGGTGTCAGCGAAAAGAGCTGATAGAAGGTATCAACCCTCAAAATTTGGCGGCCAAACCGAGCCTCGTAATGTGTGCTCTGATTGGTCGCTGACAAATGCCCCTAGCCAATCGCATGAGGTTTCTCATCGGGTTATGGCTAAGAGACCCATGGACTCCGTGTCCGGCTTTGGTCAAAGGGAGGTAACTGTTTAGGTAATATTATTTTCTACAGAATCGAGGTATAACAGAAAGCTGCAGCCCTTTCTTTATAAGGAATAATTTCATAGCTGTTCTGCCTTCTCAGACAATTCTTTCACTGAGTATATTTCTTTTAGTAACTAAACCAACATTAGGTCAGGATTACTACCTTCCTACCTACCTACCTACATACATACATACATACATAAATGACTCTTCTCCGAAAACTATCCCCCCTTCCCACCACCAGTGTCCGACCTGAAGATAACCTCTGATGATTACGTTACACAAGACATGTTACAAACACTCGACTGATTACGCCATATATTCCCTGCTCATTTTGTAATTCGCCAGCATTTTTTTCCAATTCGCCGGCCGGTCAACACGCATCTCTCACGCTCTCTTAAACACCCTCTTTCTCTCAGTCTTTTTTTTTTTTACCTAAGGTTAGTGAAAGACATTCTACGATTATCAGAAGTTAACACACAAAAAAAAAACAATGAACTTTTGGTTTGGTTTTGTTTTACGGCATATCAACCTCAGTGGGTCATTTAATGCCGATAAAGTTTTGAAATAAATCAATTCTTAATGGATAATCCATTTTTTTAATAAATACATTTTTCTATTTAACCCATATATAGGACCCTAACAGGTATTACCACTCCGGGCCAGGTTTGGTTTGGTTGGGTTGGTTGGGTTTTACGGCATGTCAAATCCCTTGGGTTATTTTATGCCGAATAATTCTATTGGTAAAAAAGATGTTTAATGCTAACAAAATTTTGAAATAATTTCATTTTTAATGGATAATACAATTTTGTTTATAAACTCATGTTTTCTATTTAACCCATAGATGGGACCCTAAAAGGTACTACCACTCCGGGTCAGAGTGGACCAGGGTGCAATGGTGATGAAGGGGTGCTCCACATTCCCCAAACCTCCAAAACTGGAACCTCAGCATCAGATAGAGTTTAATGTCATTTCCAGGACATGTAGACCCGCAGTCACCGCCTTCTAGCATCCATATGATAAAAAGGATTGGGAGTTGCCATAAGGGAAACAATGAACTCTTTACTCTGTTCTTATTATTAACAGAAATAAAAAGTCTGTCATGAGAAAGGAAAGAAACAAGGCAAATACACTTGTATAATTGGGTTAATATTTTATTCCGATGCAAGTGTGTAAGAGTTTATAGATTGTAAAACTTTATTCGCTCAGCGGCCTTTGATTAGCGATATATAAAGTAACAAGTCTTTTACTTATCTTTGTTTCCAAGGGTGAAATGTATTTGAAGTGGGTTCGCTATCGTCTGTTTCTCACCTGGTTCTTAGTAGTCAGCGCTGCTGCTGTTCTTGCCTGCTCGTTGAACTGTTCTTTTAGGCACGTCTTGCTTCTGTCGCGTCCTTGACTGATCTGAAGATTTTTAGGGTCTCGCCCACACCCTTCCGGTGCCATACCTCCGGCCCCGTTTAAGGAGCCGATAACACAAATTTCACCAATTATTTCCTTTTTATATTACGTTTATGTATGAATTTAATACAATACATGATCTTTGTTATATTGACTTCAGTTTTGCTTTTGTTGGTTTATTTCATCGTTTTATGTAATTTCGCATTCCGTCTGGTTGAAACTTATTGCCGGTTCTTTGCAGAAACGAGAAGGCAGAATAATAGCATTTACGTCCTCAGTTCTATCACTATAGCAGATAGTGTTCATAGCCAAGAGAATGATATAAGCAATATATTCCTTTCCGGGGAAAATTGTATGTTCCTTAAAGCTTTCTCTAGAAAAAATACTTTCCTTACAGCACGGATAACTGTCTCTAGAAACTGAATATTGCAATTTAGTTTAACAGTAGCTACCACATCCCCACCCACCCCACACACACTCATTATCGTTAAATCTGAAATAATGTGGCTCGGCTGAAAGGCGTCATTCTATTAAACAAGTTTTAACAGTTAAAATTAAAATTTGAAAACATTCTTCTCAGTTTAGTTCATTGACCAATGGTTAAGTAAGAATACCGTCAAAGAAAAAAAAATGGGAAAATAGAATGTGATAAGTCCTTGGATATGTATATGGATGGTATTGTCCTTAGGAAGACAAAGGATCCGTCAGGTGAAGTTCAAGAGATTTATAAAAGGAAGTACGGCCACCATGAAGTTAAGCCAGTTAGAGATAATATCTTTATGTGGCTAGTTTTAAGAGAAAATGGACCTTGAAAAAGTTAAGGATCTGAAAATTTGGGACACTGAGATTGATAAAAAAATGTAATGGTTATAATTTTAGGAGAAATTGCGGTTTCAATGTCTGAGAAGAAAAGTAAGTACCCGTTTCTGGATGGTCGAATCTATGGGTGGTGTGTAGTGGTAGAATCTGCATATATTCAGACGGCTCAAGCCCCTTCAGATTTTTCAGACCGGCAGTCGGGGTGATAGTGTCGTCCCATTAGCAGTAGATAGAAAAAATGCAGGGACCAACATCAGTGAAGCCAGCAATCGACTTAGTTAAGACAACTTTCTTGCCAGGTGACAACATAGACTTATGTGTCCTCTGCTCCATCACAAATTGTACAATGTGTAACACCTTCTTCTTCATTAGCGTCCTGTTATCAAACTTTGTGCTGTGTTTTTCATCCTTGTGAATCGGCCAGCATAGAACATGACAATGAGGGGTCATTGTCAATGTGCAACGAAGGTGCATGAGTGCACACATTAGCCAAACTATCGGGAAAATTATAGATAAATTATCTGCCCCTGGCACCAGAGGGCGAATCGCCAATATACGATATTGGCGCCTAAATTGAATTCCATGACGAAGTTACTTATAGTGTTAAGCAGTTACCAGCGAGATGTCTATCCATTTGCCCAATACCTTCGAACCCTCAGCAGATAAGTATTGTCGAAAACGCCATTAAGGGTTATTTCCTATAACTCCAACATTAACAAAAGGGAACCACTCTTGACTGATAAATTATTTATTTATCTATTGATCTACTAGGAAAAAAGAAGACGGGGTTAGGGTTAGGGTTAGGGTTAGGAATAGGGTTATATATATATATCCATCTTCATATCTAAACAAGAATTACGATAAATAAACTAGAATTACGACGAGCTGGGGTTGTTATTTTGATAGTCACCGGGTAGCAATTTTTGAGGCAGGAGACCGGGACGCACTTCCTCATAAATTACCAGTAATCTGATCTGTGTAGTAAAATGGGGAGTTGGCGGTAGGTGTGGTGCTCCACCTAAGGATTAGGGTTAGTTTAATGGGAAAATAAATAATTTATCAGTCAAGAGTGGTTCCCCTTTGTTTATGTTGGAATTATTGGAAATAACCCCATTAAATTTACAATGTGTACCTTTCTGAATATATGTTGTTGTTTTTATCTTCAATTGTTGTTGTTTACTTCTTCATCCGAATTTAAGTGGGTCATTTAATGCCGATAAAGTTTTGAAATAAATCAATTCTTAATGGATAATACAATTTTTTTATAAATACATTTTTCTATTTAACCCATAGATGGGATCCTAACATGTACTACCACTCCGGGTAAGAGTGGACCAGAGAGCAATGGTGATGAAGGGGTGCTCCACATTCCGCATACCTCCAAAACTGGAACCTCACCATCAGATAGAGTTTAACGTCATTCCCAGGACATGTAGACCCTCAGTCACCGCCTTCTAGCACATATGATAAAAAGGAGTTGGGGCTTGCCATAAAGGCAATAGGGTTGGGAAAATCATATAGGTGCTAGGGCTTGACGTGACCAACCGATTGATCGGAGTGGGCCTCTCCGACCGCCCGTCTAGCCCAATATAGGGCCAAAGTGGAGTATTGCAAGTCATGAACTGCTCATCCACCTGGTTCTATCCTTAAGCATCACGAGTCGCAACCCACGGCCAACAGGTAGCCCCATTGGGGGAGTCTTACCCCTCTGCAGAGGTGAAGTCAGTGCTTTCTAACGCCCCAGCGACAGGGCTATAATTATATGAGTCCCATCGAAAACATCATAAAACCTTTAAAGTTGCTTCAAATATGTTCCTTATAGTCAGTAGCAGTTCCACCTGCAAGTTCTTGCAATGGTACCAAAAAAGTTGAATTTTCAGTCGTCAGCATTACACCATTTACATGGATTCTATTTTGCGTGGTGGCACCAAAGATTAATGTTGACATATACCAGCTGTTAGAATGGCTTCAGCTGTTTTTAATGATCATACAAAATTCCAAGCTCTCCCACCAGCCGGTAAGTTGATGTACGACTCAACACATTGCTTGGGCTGATATTTAAAATTCTGCAAGCATTTTGCATCAAATCACTTATGCGTGACGTAGGTAGATTGTTTAATAAATCTATTAATAATGGAGATTCACTTCCGGTTTTTGTCTGTAACAAAAATTACGTCACTGCTTACGTCCCATTACCAAAATCGTCATAACAGAATAGATACACTCAAAATTTGAACATGCAACATTAGACAGTCCTCATTGTTTTTTAAAACAAGTTTTAATAAATACATGACTGGTATTATATATCTATATACAGTTTGTTTTATTTTAATACATATTTAAAGTTTACATTTCAAATTGTTTTATTTTTTAATCCTATAATGAATTTGATGATTTTACTTACTTAGGGTACAAACTCGCTGACATTGAATTTTTTACTCCCACCCCCCAGGCAATATGTTTCAAAAACCTATTTTTACATCGCCCGAGGGTGTTTTTTTATTTTGTACTAGTTATCATAATAAAATTTTCTTACTACAAGAAATGTATCATAAAAAGTCAATATAGGCAACGTTGACTTTTCTTCTTTTTTTTCTTTTTTTTCTTTTTCTTTTTTCTTTTTTTTTTTTAAATGTTTATAGTTTGTTTCAATATGTGTTCTTTTCCATTTTCCTTTGAATAACAACATCCACAATAAACTCTTCCTAATCAAACTCACTTTGGGAGGCTGGAGACCAACTTTAAAGAAGTCTAGAAAGGAACAAGTCATTGTATCTCGACTACGCATTGGTCATACAAGACTAACGCACTCCTATATACTCAAACAAGAACAACAACCACAATGTGGAACGTCAAAAACTTTTGACAGTTAAACACTTATTCATAGAATGCAGGTTTTTTGCTCACATCAGAAACCGTTATTTCAAAGCAAACAATATGAAAGATCTGTTTGAAAATGTCAACATGGAGGATATTCTCTCTTTTTTGAAGGAAATAAAATTATACCATAGAATGTAGACATGAAACAAATCACTACCATACAACATAATCCCCAATAATGCTAACACATTGTTAAAAATCAATTACTAAAAAGTATAAATATAAATACACGATATGTATAACTTCCTAACTGTTAGGCATGACATAACCCCAGACGGGTTGATATGCCGTTAAAATCAATAAACAAACAAGAATTTCCTTTGCAATATGTAGTTTTTCGGTTTAGTTCAGTCGGTAGAGCGTCCGCTTAGAAACCACAAGGTTCCAGGTTCGATACCGGTCCTTCATCAACTCAGCGCATGTGTAGCACAATGACCAAGAAATCAACAAAGAAAACCAACCCGTAACAGAAAGCCCACTAGATCAACAGGATAAGATGGCGGCCAAGTTAGACGCAGAAGTTTACCTAGTAAGATCATCATCATAATCATCATCATCTCTCTCTCTCTCTCTATATATATATATATATAATTATATATATATATTTGGAGGAGATGTGCTTAATTGAAGTCATACCTAATTTTGAAAATTAATTAGTTGATAATTAATGAATTTAGGCGGGCATATATGTTCAAATCGAGAAAATGTCAATCCCTGAATGTACATTTCGACCTATTAGGTCTCATCATGTCTATAACCTTGCTGATGAACATAATAGGTCCAAATGTACATTCAGGGATTGACATTTTCTCGATTTGTTTAGCCTTACATTTGAACATATATGCCCGCCTAAATTCATTAATTATTAACTAATTAATTTTCAAAATTAGGTATGACTTCAATTAAGCACATATCCTCCAAAAATTTGTCGGCTAAAAGCCATATCAAATAAACACATTGTTTATTTACGTACTCTCATATATATATATATATATATATATATATATATATATACCCGAAATATTGAGTGGGTATACAACAATTGATCGGGCTAAATAGATTAAAAATAAGTTTTATAAATGTGTTTAAAAATGTGATTAAGAAAAAAAAATTGAATACGCCAGAATGAATAAAACAAAAATGTCTTCGTCATAAAACATACTGTAAAAACCAACCAACCAGCCAACCAACCAACCGTTGGCCAAGCAGCCTAATCTCCAGCAAGGCTTTGTACTACATACGATTGATCTTTGAAGTTATTTTAGGTGGCCAAACATTTTTTCTAGCCAAACAAATTGATTGATTTTAACGATATTCTAACCCATCTGTGGTTATTCTATGCCATGAGGTTAGGGAATTGCATACATTGTACGCGTATTTTTACATTTTTGTGTCGTTTCTTCAGGGATTTTTTTGGCACACGGTTATAGGATATCAAGTATTCTTATTTGATATAAAAAAATTTCCAACAGAACTATTTATCCCATAGATGGGATCCTAACATGTACTGCCACTCCGAGTTAGAATGAACCTGGGCATAATGCCAATGAAGTTTTTGCTGGACGGCAAACCCAAGTGTGTCCATGTTTCCAAGTCCATTGGAGAACGTCACTTATAAGTTTGTCCTTACTTCTCCAGTAGTCTGCTACATGTCTTGCTCATCATATTTGAATGGTTTGTGTGATGGGAGGTAAGTAGCCGTACAGCTGTGTGTTTTGTAGGATGCTAGTTCCAGGATTTGTTCAAAATACCACGTAAAATCCTTGTATAGTTCCCGTGCTGGGTTTTCCCCAAGCGTTTCATTAGAGTCTGAGTGGTGCAACCATAGGGTAGTACTAATACGACATCAGCTTATAAGAATTGTATTTTTATCAGAGATCAGATTTCCATATGGTCAATAACCTGTTAATAACAGTCCAGGTTTTATCTATGCGTATACTGACATCGCTTTCAGTAGATGAGATATTGCTACCAAGATATAAGAACCGGTCTAGTAATTTTTTTAATGCTTAGTTGCATCCTCTTCAGCACATTGTCACCAGGATTATTTGTATTCTGAGGGTTGTGTAAAAAGACATCGATATATTCATAAAATTAGTCTCCAGCTCAGTCTGTAGAGCATTTGACTAGGAACCGCAAGTTTCCGGGTTCGATACCGGCCCGCCCCAACTCAGCGTATGAGTAGCACAGGAATCTGTGCGGTAAAGTGAAGAGCTGATGGTAAGTGTGGCGCTCCACCTCAGACGCCAAGACAATCTCCTTGGTCTAGCACTAGTGAAAAGGGGATAGACTCCCCCGCTGTGGCTGATACCAACTTTAGGTCACCCCAACGACTTTACTTTACTTACTTTTTTTTAATATGTTAATTAAATTTTACCTGCTTAAATTTTCTTCTTTGCAGGCCGAAGATATGGAAAATATTCAGTGTCTGGATTTCCAGCTTCCATTGCACGCTACCCATCGGCAGTTTATCTGGAATCCCCCGGGTCAAAGTGCACAGGGACACTAATATCCAAGCAGTTCATTCTGACAGCTGCCCATTGCTTGTATGTATAGCCTTATATAACTATAGGATGTTTGGTCATTTATCTTATTATAATGGAGATTGTGTGTTGATATGTCTATAACCGAAACTATGTCACTACTCAAGTCACAATTCCCTTAATAATTTATGTCACATTCCTTATGATTTTATTTTTATTTACACCTCAATTTTTCATAAAATTGTTTTACATTATTAATAGAATTTGTATTTTCCCGGTACCCCCACTCGTACCAGGTCGGCACAAAGACCCTATTAACATGGGATCCACTCACAAACCGAAGTTCATGGGATGGCGGGTGAAAAATTGCGTGTTTCCCGTCGGCATTCCCCTTCAAGGGGGCGCCTCAGGCACTGGGTAATAAACCCAGCCCTGCCCCTTTAAAATCGAGATCGACGCTATTATTATGACTCAAGCGGTCCAGTGGCCGAAGCTCACTGAACCCCCGACCCGAAGGCCGGGAAAGCAGAGTTTTGGTCATATCTACGTACTATTAACATGCAATTGTATTTATATATACGACGAAATAGCTGTTTACAGTGTAATCGGGAAGGCTAATTTGCATATTGATATTAAACATTTGATTTTAATAAATATGTGCTTGGTATTATTGATTTATAATTGTTCAGTTTTATCTTAATGAATATGAGCAAAATCTCGAGGATAAATACTTAAAAAGATTCCATTAATAAGAAGAAATAACGGCAATTGTATTCTTTCCTTCCTATTTTAACTAAATAGTTAAATTAGGAAAATTTACTAATGAAAGACGGGAGTAATGGAAGAGTAAGTTTCAGTTGTTCCATTTTTTTTATTATAGCCCCCTCTGTTTCAAATCTTTTTATCTACATTCTTATTTAGTTTCGTTAGCCTTTCTAATTTAATATGATATTTTATTACACTAAAACTTAATACTTGTACCCGGCGGGTGCATATATTTGCTAGTATACAGAATGGAGATTCGGTCTCTTTTTGTCTATAACCGAAACTACGTCACTGCTTACGTCACAGTAATTTCAGGAATTAAGTAAATTCAACAATTTGTAATTGAATTATTGTCAATACATTTACAACATAAAATATCGTACACCAGTAGTATATATATATATATATATATATATATATATATATATTATTATTATTATTATTATTATTATTAGGTACCACTCAGCTTACTTGTGCTAGGTTCATCTGGCTCTCTGTTTTCCTTAGTGCTCACGCATGCGTGCCTTTGAGACCAAAACGAGGTTGATCTCTCTGGTCGAAGTCAGGCAACCTCCTTGTTTTTGTAGTCCCCATCCCTAAGCTATGCTTGTTGGAAGCGCTCGTTGCGTAATAGTTATCGTCGTAGAAAGTGGATTCAACAACCCGATTTCACACCACGAATGAAGCTGTTTACATTTCACATAGTGCTAATACTCTTGGGAAAAGTATGAATCCAAGTATTCTTCCCCACTAGCTATGGGTAGATAGTTGGTCAGGCTGGGCTCTTTAACCTTGGCAATCGGTCTAGGAGAAGAACAAATCTGAATTCAAACCAGTTACAGACCTAGAGAGGAGCCCCACTGGGGTATTCCTTCCCAAGACACACTTTTAGAGTAGCATGCCTACGACCAAACCAGATTACGGGACCAATGAGATATAGATAGATACAGAGATAGATAATACCTAATAATATCCCTTTAAGTATCATTTGGATTATTCGGACTATTGTCCTCATATTTATTGTTATCTGTAAAACGTTTCGGCCGATGTGCCCTCCTGCCTTCTTCAGGTATCCCTTTTGATAGTATAATGTTCTGATAGAAATAATAAAAATCCTGCTATAGTTGGTTTAGAAGAAAATTAACTTTTTAATTTTCTATAAAGAAATTTATGGGCATATAACAGTATTATGAAAAAACTAAAACTAAATAGATAGATAGATAGAAACAGATCGATATATATATATATATATATATATATATATATATATATATATATATGCTTGAAGGCAATTACAATGCGTATATCGTATAAAATGGGATAATTATTGAAAATATTCATGACAAGCGAACTCGGCAAATATTGTGCCCCAAATTAATTAAAGTGACAAGTTAATTTCGCATGTATAGTGTGCTACGTATTGGTGGCCCAGGAGTAGAGTATCTGATTCTGACGTGCTGAGTTTCCGGTTTCGATTTCTGTCAGAGGGAAATCGTAAGTATACATCGCTGATGAGACTTAATAAAGTTGAAACAGCTGTACGATGTTCTACGTGGGGCACAATATTTGCCGAGTTCGCTTGTCATGAATATTTTCAATAATTATCACATTTTATACGATATACGCATTGTAATTGCCTTCAAGCAAAAAAATATAAATGATAATATACTTTACTCAACAATGCTTCTAAAGCAAATTATCAAATCTCATATATATATATATATATATATATATATATATATATATATATATATATATATATATCATCTTATGTATTCGTATGTGAACACATTTACATATATACATAGATATTGATATTTCAGACATGTTCCCGTTGATCTTCTTCCAGTGGAGTTGGATTTATAATCCAGTGACAGCTGTTGTCCAATCTTTATTGGAATCTAAATTATTTTTATTTTTATTTTCATAGTTTGAAAATGATTAAACTGAACACTAATTAGACTTCGTAACATAAAAAATTGTTGGTATGAGTTTTCAAACCAATAATAAGTCTTTAAAATGCACTAGTGCATGCAAGGATACACTAACATTGAATATTCGGTAAAGAAAGACAAACAACTAACTCGCATGAGCAATGCACATATGAATGTTTGATATATAAAACATGTAACAACAAAATAACATAATACATATGTCTCAAAACAAGCTAATTTTACAATATGTTCCTAAAACAAAGTGTATTGAAGAAATAGTTAGAAAAGACTGTATCTTCAATGAATTTTATGGCAAGATAGGACCATATGACCTTAAGGCACCCCTTTTGCGATTTCGATTCGTGGGGACATTTTTTCCATTTACACCATCAAAATCCGGTTAATTGTTTACAGAAGATTTTTAGAGTTTTTTTTTTTTAATTATAAAACTAACCCTTAACCCTAACCCCTAAACCTAAACCTAACCTTAACCCCTAACCCTAACCCCTAACAAACAACCGGATTTTTACGGTGTAAATGAGAAAAGTGTCCCCCACGAGTCGAGATCGCGGAAGGGGTGCCTTAAGGTCATATGGTCCGCAAGATACACTAAATGTTATGCCGAAGTTGGAGACTGTCTCTATTCTGTTCTAAGAGCGTAAACCGAAAACAGATAGGTGTTGTCCCTTCGAAGAAAGGAGCCAAAAGAGAAAATTGACACAAGGACAATTTCTTAAGCGGAGTTTAGCAGGTTTGAATTCAGAGTTTTCCTTTTCCTAGACTGGTTACCAAGCCAAGGTTAAAGAGCCCAGTCTGCCTAACTATTTACCCATAGTTGGAGGTAGAATAATTGGATGCATATCTTATCCAAGGGAATTAGCGCTGTGAGAAATGCGAACAGTACCGTCCAGGGTTTGAACTCAACTCGCCGAGTCCATATCCTATAACGATAACCATGACATGACGAGCGCCTCCTATATGCATGTAGTGTATTTATCTAAGGTAGAAGATTGGTAATTTGACTAAATCGACATATACAAAATGTTACTTATGAAAATAAACTTTGAATTGATTAGAGTTGGTTTCATGAAAAACATCTCCAGCTAAATGAGAATAGAATATGTTTTAAGAATGACATGTTATCATTTTATATTTATGTTACTAAAAAAAGAAGAAAAAGCACCTTTCGGGCAGTGTAAAGATAATTTTTTTAAAGATATTGCCTGAGAGGGATGGGAGTGAAAGATTCAATGTTAGAGGGTTTGTATCATAAGTAAGTAAAATCATCAAATTTATTAAAGGAGTAAAAAATATAAAACAATTTGAAATGGAAACTTAGTTTTGTCCCGCTCAAATAAAATGTTGCATGCATTTATTAATTATTAATTAGATAATTATTTTGAATACTTTACACATCAATTTTACAGAAAATCGTAGGTATTTATTTATTTGTAATAATTTTTAGTTAACCTCTTGTTACGGAAAAAAGGGGCGAGAGTAAAAAAAATAATTTTTAGAATTGATAACAGGATTGTTCTCTATTCTATGTATTGACCGTTTTCGGTATTGGGACGTAAGCAATGACGTAGTTTTGGTTACAGACAAATGAAGACCGAATCTCCGTTATTTAATAGATTTTAGTGACTCAGTGTATACTAACTATTAGTGAATAAATTAACATTTCTAAAATAAATCATAACTGTTGGATTTTGTGTAAAGTATTCAACTCTGTTACAAGATGAATGCAAGACTAAAACTCGTGTTTGGTAGGTGGCTTATATGGAGCTTTGGATTGTTCCATTATGAACTCAGGCAAGTTCATTTCCCGAGTTCTGATTGGCTGTTGGATTTCAGGGTGAGTAAGAACATGGATAAGTACCCACTCTTCAGCCATCACTTTGCATTATGCCAGCAGCATGCAAGGACTGTATTTAAGTTACACCTTGCCTGTTGTTCTCGTCTGCTAACTCGACGGTAGTTATAACCCCACTGCGATGGTGAGTATCATATTGTTTCTATATCTGGAGGATAACTTCTACAATAACCATTTCTAGTAGAGTTATAACCAAGATGGGGAGTTTTGTGAAGACATCATCTTGGACTCTACAATGTAGCTTCAGCTTTATGTTCGAAATTGTAAAATAAAATTTTTTACACCATGGTCAGCAGTAAGTGATTGTCGATCAATTCAGTATACTGACACACAACTTTCGGATAGATGGACAATTTGAGATTTTTTTAAAGTGAAAAATCAACCTACCCCACAGTGCACACGCTACTGAATTGCGTTGGAAAATGCACGAAAAATCCTACTTTTTGCAAAAATTCAGCCTTGAAATTGGTTAGAAAATTTACCGTTTTCAATATTTAAATAAAAAATGTTTCTATTTTATTTTATTAAAATGTAATGAATTAAATATTATGAATAGAATAACACACAACTTTCGCATAGATGGACAATTTGATAGCATGAAAAATATTCTACTAAAATGCACATAAAATCCTCGTTTTCGTGAAATTTAGCCTAGAAATTGGTTAGAAAATTTACCGTTTTCAATATCTAAATCACAATTTTTTTTTATTAAAATGAAACGAATTAAATATTATGAATAGAATTCAAATTGAAAATGTGCCCCGCACAATCACGATCGACACCTCTGATATGCTGCTTTTTACCTCATTAATTAAGCTGTAACAGACGATCTTTGATGCTGTTTCCTCAAACAATGGTGCAAGTAAAAGATTTATTTTTTTTATATCAGTATTCAGTATACTAACACACAACTGTAAGATTTAAAGTTATTATTATATTTGGTTGGAAGGCTTTAGGCGGCCTTCCAATGTGGGTACATAAAAGTACCAGAAATATTCCAACAAAGGAGTTGAGATGCGTAATAAACAGACTGTAATACATGAGCACGTGGAGAAACATTTATACAGGAATACGTATACAAATGACAAAGTAGATACATAAGTAACACATATAAGAATAGAAGGTATACAAAGGTGTATAAGGAAGATACATACATGTATTACAAAGAAAGTAGGGCGTAGGCTTTCGTCCTATAGAAGTGGTACAGAGTACTGAAGTAAAACATAAAAGGGATCATTAAGTAGGAACTCTCCTGTGTTAAGGGGACAGTAAGGTGAGAATTAACCCCACTTAGCGGGCTAGAGTTTTTTTTTCGTCCATCCCGAGCCAGGTAACTTGACTGAAAATATCTTCGAGCTCTCGGCTCCTCATGCCGACCGCTAAGGATGTAAATCTTGATTATCTGGTATTGCTTATGTGCCGATTTCTCATTTATTATGAGTGTTGTCACCTCAGCTAAATAATGGACCCTTCCATTTTTATCATAAAGAAAGAAAGAAAGAAAGAAAGAGAGTAGGGGAAGATATAGAGATGGTGTGAGTGATAACCCTAATCTGTTTCAATTGATCATAATGAAAAGACGAGAAGAAGGAAAGAAAGAAAGAAAAAAGTTAAAGAGAGTTAAATTAAGATTATTATACTTTTTACATATTGAACTATTTTGCAATAGATCTTGAGTAAACATATCAAACATCGCAATAATTAAATTATCATACTGTGGTATATCCACAGGTCCGGCTAGTAATCTAGAATTGTTGAAACGGTTCCGTAATGGGCTGTGAAAGATTTTGTCCGACTTCCCAACAATTGAATGCGATGTGGACATATTCATTTATTCTGTACGAGAAAACGATGTTCAATCAAACTATTGGTTGGTTCGTCGGCTAAATCGACTTATGCAAAGTGGCTCGTATCTAAATAAACTTTAAATTGATTAGTGTTAGTTTTCATAAACAACATCTGCACCTAAATGAGAATAGAATATGTTTTAAAAAGACGTGTTAACACTTCATATTAATATCATATTATTGATTCAATGTACACTAAGCATTAATGAATAAATTAGCATTTCAAACGAAATCATAGGCATTTTCCAGCAGAGTTATAGCTAAGGTAGGGAGTGTCATATGTGCTACTTCCCTCGATTTTTTAAAGTCATATCATTCTTTACCTCCCTTGGAACTCTCTCTCTCTCTCTCTCTCCTCTTTATATATATATATATATATATATATTATATATATATATAATATTTGGGTAATCCTTAACTATTTCCTCGTAAATTCCTACCATAAAATAAACTGAACCCTCATTTTATGTCCGTGTTTTTGCAATAAATGTTTTATTTTTCTTGCACCCGTTATTTTACAATACTAAATATATTTTCTTTATTCATTTTAATATTCATTTCAATGTGTATATTCTAAAAGTTTTTATTTTGTGAGAATGGTTAGTTTTAAAGTGGGGGCTCCTTTTGTTGTTGTTATTCTTTCTTTTTCTTTTTCATTTTTTTTTTTTTGGCTTTGGCTTTGGCTTTGGTACTCTAAAATAAAAACGTCAGATTTTAATCATCGTCGATGAAAAAACAAAATTACGGTCATAAAAGGAGGATCCAATTTATGCCTAAATTGTAAAACGAGCTCCCACTTTAAGACTAACCATTCTCAAAAAATAAAAACTTTTAGAATATACACATTGAAGTGAATATTAAAATAAATAAATAAAATATATTTAGTATTGTAAAATAACGCGTGCAAGAAAAATGATTGTAAGCGTAGGTAATGGACCCCCGGCGACATGAGTTTCAAATCCTAGACGAAGCTGGTTGCATTTCAATGAGTATTAACTAATACCTTTGTAGAAGGTATGAATCCAACTATTCTCCCTCCAACTATGAGTAAATAATACGACGGGCTGGGCTCTGTAACCTTGGTAGGGAAACTGGTCTAGGAGAAGGAAAACTCTGAATCCAAAGCTGTTAAACTCTGCTTAGAAACTGACCTAGCTTCACATCGTACTCGTGCGAAGAGGTTGGTAATTATATATATATATATATATATATATATATATATATATATATAATTAAAGAAATAACAAAAGACTTAGAGATTTTGCATTATAGACTATTTCGGGGGGCTTAGACAAAAGTGTCTAATTCTCCCGACACATCAGATGCGAAGATTCGCAATTTATTTTGTAAAAACGGATTTTAAGTAGCCTCGTGGCAGGCATCTTGATCAAAATGGACGAAAAAAACGTTTTAAATATATCAAAAATAAATTATATGTGTAATATTATTTTGCTTTTTTACTGATGCTCATTATGTTACTACTTTTCGACTTAGACAAAAATTTGACCTTAAATAATCAATTTAATAAATTTTAGTTCGTTTTTAAAAATGAAAAGCAGATGATATTTTGGCAGATCCTACTCTTTTCCCTAATCATCTAGAGAGAGCTTAATGGGTGACCCAACGGGTCACGTTTTGTCTAGTATATATTATATATATATATATATATATATATATATATATATAAAGGAAAAATCTCTATTTGAAACCAACAGAACAGTTATACTTTTATTTATTGTGTTTTATGAAACTTAAATTTTAAAAAAGAAAGAAATATAACAATAAAAGTAATAACAAATATTTTGTGTAAAGAGTGAATGTAATAATATTAACCCTTTAAGAGTTACTGCCCTTTGTCTGTGTACAAAACCCTACATATGATAAAGATGGCTTCTAAACCCTTAACACATCTTCCGAGTATTACTATGGGGTAAGGTTTAATTCGTTCGTACTTGTATCCTATCCCCAATAAAGCTGGTTCTTCCTTCTTGTGGGCTGGTACGCTGAAATGGAATTTAATGAAAGAAGCGACTTTAGAGTAAGACCTTTATTAGCAGGTTCACACTATTTCGTTGATCAAGTCAATAGGTGTTTCCTCTAGAAAGTATTGGAGTAAAAGAGGCTGAGAGACCCTTTTGGCGCCAAGAATTCGAGGATTTTTGCGCATGCTTAGAGGGCTCATCTGTAGAAAATAATATTACCTAAACAGTTACCTCCCTTTGACCATTGCCAAACACAGTCCATGGGTCTCTTAGCCATCACCTGATGAAAAACCTCATGCGATTGGCTAAGGGCCTTTGTCAGCGACCAATCAGAGCACACGTTACGAGGCTCAGTTTGGCCGCCAAATTTCGAGGGTTGATACCTTCAAAACCTGCTCTTTCGCTGACACGGCCGTCGAGGAACGGCGTGTTCTTTTCCACAGCAATAGACGTCGAAGAACGTCGGGCATTTGAAACTGCTCACGGAAGGGCCATTGACGCGTATCGTCAAACAAAGCTAGCAAGACATTCATACCTGGGACAGATAAGTCACGCAAGCATTATCTTGCAACCCAAACCATACCATTACACCTACACTATTCAATTGTAACACATTTCTAAACACACACATTTGTATCACAAGTTACATATTGTATTGTATATTGTATATTACATATTCTTGTTGTCTGATAAATGCATTTTGTTTTATAAGCCTTGTTGTGTTCGTTGTCTGCTATCTTTACCTATATCCTGTCTTGGTATTTAGCACTTTCTTTTCCTATACATCTAGTCTGAAGCCTTCTGGGATATTGCTACTTTTTGTGTCTTTTATTTATTTATTTATTTTATTTTATTTTGTTTTACTTTTGTCTTATTTATTTTTATTAATCCCCACAGTACTCCGTTTAATTCAAATATATTAACAGAAGATATGGGTTAATGACTTTTCCATGAGCATTGGGGACACATGAACACAAACTGTGTCAGCAGAAATTTGAACTTGGCTCTGTAATTTCATTGAATGTATACATGCCACACCCCCTGACCTACTTTCTTTTTAGTTTTTCTTTGTTTATGTTTTGTCAAAATTGATAGCATTTAAAAGTAGAATAAACTGTACAGTACTGTAGTTACAGTATTGCCCTAAATAATAACCCCTAAAAATAGTTTAGATAATAAGTTAGCATGAGTTTTAGTATTGCAACACTCAACCTAATGGGCAAAGAAATACATATTTAATTACGCAAATAGATGAATGAATTAAATTACCATGGCCAGTCAACTCGGCAATCCCCATGTGCGAGATCCGGAGCACTGGACAGCTGTTTCGACCTCCTTAAGTCCCACCAGCAGTGCATACCACAATCTCCGCCACTAGAGATTGAACCAGCGACCACAGAGTGAAGAGCAGAATTCTACACCTAGGCCACCAGCCCACGCCACAAACAGAGAATGCCAAATCATCTAGTCAATGGCAATTCACGCGCAGCCACTTTACCTGTATTTGTCTTGACGCCTATCACAGGATTACAGAGGACAAGGCGACCTCCAGGGCAACGACTTCCCAATTCGGGGTCCGCATCTGCAGCATTCAACCTAATGGGCAAGGAAATACATATTTAATTACGCAAATAGAGGAATGAATTAAATTACCATGACCAGACAAATAGCAATCACCATGTGTGACATCCGGAGTACTGGACAGTGGTTTCGACCTCCTTAGGCATCATCAGCAGTTCATACCACAGTATGAAACCTTTTTTCCTTCTGTTGGGCCGGTAAAATACGTTTATTTCTATGTATGGAGTTGTGAGGAAGAGCCTTTCTGCGATTGGACATGCCAATCACGTGACACGCCAAGAAGTTTTTGGCACCGATATTCAATTGATACATTCGGACCAGTTCCAAGAGCAGTCGACCAAAATTATATCTGAGAATTATTAACTTAACAAAGGATATCCTTAATGTATCTCTCCACCAGACTGGTGAGTCTCTCAAACTTGACTCTATATATAGGAAGGACGTTTATATTGTTAGTCATTATTTTGTTGTTAAATAAACCGTTAGAACTGAACTAAGTTTTCATTTGTTCATTTTATTTTTTGTTAGTAGTAGTAGTAGTAGTAGTAGTTGTTGTTGTTGTTGTTGTTGTTTTAGTAGTCTTATAATAAATGCTATACTGACACGATACTTCATTAGATCTAATGATGTTCGTAGTTGTCGAAAAAAACCTCGGCCTTGAAGGAATGGAGGAAAACAAGAGTTGATTACAGTGACGTAATTTTTGTTACAGACAAAAACCGGAAGCGAATCTCCATTATTAATAGATAATAGATTGTTATCGTACAAAACATTCGTCGCAAGAAAAAAGAAAAAAATCACGTAAATATTTTTATTTTTTTTTAAATTGAAGTAATTACAACTTTGTAATCCAAAATTTCAGGACTGCGGGTCCGGATTCTGCCTGGAAAGTTTTTAATTTTCTCACTTGATTCCAAAAAATGTATATGTTGGGCTACGACCTCTAGGCGTAAATTTGAAAATGTGACACAGTGACACACTTACATTCGCATTCGTTATCAGAGATCTTTTTTTTTTAAAGAGAGAAAGAGACCCTGATAAAATCTTGGAAATGTTTTATCTTTTCTAGGAAAAGAAGGCTAATGTTGGCATACACAGGACATTCATTAAAAAACTGTGGAAGAATACACGAGATCAGCACGTCCAGAAAACATCCAAAATATAGAAAGGAAAATGGTAAGCCATTTTTATTTCTTTACAGTATAAAGTTACCAACCCTTAATACATACACACACACACATGCGCGCACACCAGGGGGTGCTCCACTCTGTCGGTTAGAACTGTAGAATGCAAAGTAACATTTTAATGTAACATTTTAATGTAACATTTTATATCGAGATTATCCAATTGGATTTTAATGTAACATTCTAATGTAACATTTTAAGTAACATTTTAACATTAACATTATTAATATTAAAATAAACCATTTTACTTCTTTACATTATAGTGTTACCTACCCTTAATACATACACACACACACGTATGCACACACGTCAGGGGGCGCTCTGTCCTGTTGGTTGTGGCTGTAGAATACACCGACTGCACCTCTGCAGAGGAGTAAGACCCTCATCTCCCTAGTTGGCTGTGAGTGGCGACACGTAATGCCCAAGTATAAGAAGAGTAACACAAATCAACCGTCTCATACGACGTACGAAGTCCAGAATGCAAATGGCGGCGCCCACCAGTCATTAAGTAGAGACTTACCGATGGCCTGCAACTAACATTTGCATAACACCACGACGGGCACTCTAAGTTAACTATCAATAAAGGGAGGTTACTCTAACCTACTCACACACCAAGGACAGAATCGTGGTGGCTGGCTGGTTCCATAACATGCAATACTCCACTTACTTGGGCTAGGCGGGCGTCCGGAGAGTCCCCAACCGATCAATCGGCTAGTCATATCAAGCCCGAGCACTTATATAATTACCCTCATGGCATATACCCAACCCTTTTTATCATATAGGTGCTAGAAGGCGCTAGCAGAGGGTCAACCATCTGTATGTATTACTATACATGAAGTTGATGAAAATTATTTCTACCAGTTTATAGAACGAATATTTACCAACAAACTATTCGCTTAAACATCATATATACGGGCGTGATCTGAAAAGTAAAGCATCTAAGCACTGGGGGGGGGGACACACGTTAACTGTTCGTGTGGCTATTGATAATACGTGTTTGTTATGCATACACCTGCACCTGTGCCTGCCCCTATGGGCGCGTCGCTGCAACGCTCAGTCTTGACTCGGCAGTCGTTTCTGATGGAGCTCACGATTGACGCTACCGTCAAGTGTAAAGTTCGCGAAGTTATTCGGTTTTTCGACGCAAACGGCATTAATCCGATTGAATTTCATCGCCAATTAATGAAAATGCATGGCGAGTTATGCATGGATGTCAAAAACGTCCGCAAGTGGTGTAGGGAGTTTGCAACGACGACGAGTTTCAACGCTTCCTCAATGAGCTGGTATGACATGGACATACAAAAACTGTCACAGTGCCTATCAAAATGCACCGCCCGAAATGGCAGTTATTTAGAAGAAAAATAGATATATGTTCAAACTTAACATTGATGTAAACGATCATTGACAATAAACAATAAACGTTTCTGTGATTTCTAAATATTTTTGGAGACCTTACCTTTGGGATAACCCAAGTACACACACACACACACACACACACACACACACACACACACACACTTATATATATATATTTGGTAAATAAAAAGCTTATAAATCGATCATTTGCGATTATAGATCTATTTCTACCCACAGGTATCAGACCGCTGACGTTATTGGAATATATATATATATATATATATATATATATATATAGAAAGAGTGAATAAAGGAAAGAAAGTACAGAATGGATAAAAAATGATAAATTTAATCAATATCACTTACACATGTGTTTCGGTCAGGAGTTTATCAATGTGTACATTATTCAAACTATTATTATTATTAAATAAACAAATGAAATTAAATAATAATGATAGAAAAAATGTAAAAATATTCCGTACACAAAGAAAATTCGACCTTCATCAGAGTGAAACTTTATTTGAACTAAAAATCGTTGGAAAAAACGGAGAATTTTTGAAGTTGTTCGAAAAGAACTTTTTTTCTATCATTATTATTTCATTTCATTTGTTTATTTAATAATAATAATAGTTTGAATAATGTACACATAGATAAACTCCTGACCGAAACACATGTGTAAGTGATATTGATTAAATTTATCCTTTTTTATCCATTCTGTACTTTCTTTCCTTTATTCACTCTTTCTACATACCGTCGGATTCAATTCCAATTTCATTTTTACACACACACACACACACACACACACATATATATATATATATATATAAGAAGTAATGTTCTCTTGCGATGGATTATGATGGATATTCACGCTACTAGTGTGTCATGATGATGATGATGATGATGATGATGATGATGATGATGTCAACGTTTCAACAATGTGTTCAGCATATGTATCAAATAACAAAAATATGAATTTAAAAAGTATGTCATGCAATACTTGTCTGTCCACAACAATATTTATGTAAAGTGTTAGGTGTCCCTCAAGAGCTTCAAAAAGCACATGTTTACCCTCTTCCCTACCACACAACATTTGCTTTTAGTTCATTTTTTGTGTGAGAGTAAATCTGTTTTGTAAGAAAACAGTTCCTCTTTTCCATACCACACATTTCCAGAACCGGAGCCTCACCATTAGATGGTTTAGTATTCTTGCGTATTATACAGCCCTAGTGTAGAGGGTGTTAATTGTTCTCAAATGGTTTCAAATAGTTGTATTTGATACAATGATGTTTGCCCCCGATTTGAGGATTTGGGGGTCATTTTTCCATCACAACTTTTAAATCATCACTCGTTAAAGGTTTTGGCTTTTTCTTCTAGTTTTCAAAATCGAAATCTCTACTTACAAAGGATTTATGTACACCCTTGTGAAACAACCGCTTTAGTTTCTAAAAAATTGATATCGTTTTAGAAGTACAAGGTGTTTCAGAAAAAATTTTATAATTTGATATAATTTCATACTCAAATAACTTGACCAATTCTTGTTCAAATGATCTCAAATTTTAACAGCATATGTAGAAACAATTCAAAATTCTATGGAACTGTTTAATACTTAATTGGGTCACCATTTAAGAAACAGCAGGTACTGTAGACAACGTTAGTCCTTTCTTTATCAAAATGACTTGATTTGGCATTAAATAACCCAAAAGTGGGTTGATATGCTGTAAAACAAAACAACCAAACAAAATCATATGGTCATTTAGACCCACTGGAGTGACAGGGTGTAATAGATTTCTTTTTTTCTTTTAATCGGATTAGGTCATTAGCAGTTGTGTGCAGTAATATGAGTCTATTTTCGGGGTGTATGATGAAATTTCTTTGGCCTTGATAAATATTGCGTCGACCGTGATTGCATCAGATTTTCTATCACGCCCAGATCTCGACTATCAATTAGTTGTCCTACGACCATTGTCAGCGATGGACGTTACTCCAAGGAAGCATACGAAAATTGTAACACTGCACGAACACACTTACAAGCCTTACAGAGAGATCGCGGATAAGTAATTAATAAACGGAATTATTAATTTCTTTTGAATTAATTTGTACAAGCGTGTATTTTTTTCTGCAAGAACATCATATTTTTAATGGGGTCTTAGCTCAGTCGGTAGGGCGTTCGACTAGGAACCACAAGATTCCTAGTTCGATATCGGCCCTTGCCAACTCAGCGTATGAGTAGCACGGGGATCTTTGCGGTAAAGTAAGGAGCTGATGGTAGGTGTAGCGCTCCATCTCAGACGCCAAGACAATCTCCTTGGTCTAGCTCTAGTGATTGTTTGTTTTGTTTTGTTTTACGGCATATCAACCTCATTTAATGTCGATAAAGTTTTGAAATAAATCAATTCTTAATGGATAATACAACTTTTTTATAAATACATTTTTCTATTTAACCCATAGATGGGACCCTAACAGGTACTACCACTCCGGGTCAGAGTGGACCAGGGAGCAATGGTGATGAAGGGGTGCTCCACATTCCCCAAACCTCCAGAACTGGAACCTTACCATCAGATAGAGTTTAACGTCATTCCCAGGACATGTAGACCCTCAGTCCCCGCCTTCTAGCATCCATATGATAAAAAGGGATGGGGCTTGCCATAAGGGTAATAGGGTAGCGCTAGTGAAAAGGGGAAATACTCCCTCTTTGTCTGGCTGATACCAACTTTAGGCCACCCGACGACTTCACTTACCCCTCTACAGGGGATACAGTCAGCGTATTCTAAGCCCTGTCGAGAGAGGCGCATCTCGAGGGAAGTAATTTGAAGAGGACAAAGATGCCATTACTCTAGGTAGGCTGCTTTCTTTTTTTTTCTTTTTTCATTGATATTAAATGGCTGGATCATTTTCTGAACAGATTGGTTATTCATTCATAGAAATGACAAGTTGTCATCTGAACACAGCTTAGAGGTAAACAAATTGCGACATTTCACGGAGGGCTGCTGCCATAACCTACGCAATCGGTTTGTCACAACTCTAACTCAACATAAGCATACTCTGTTTACATGTCTAGGTGTGAATAAATTGCTTGAACTTGGACAATACACCTGTTTCTTCTCTACCACCCTTCGATGAAAACAAAAAAAGACTAAATGCTAGGATTGTTTCAAGTTGACAATATCTGTCATTTATTATTATTATTATTATTATTATTATTAGGTTTTCACACCTGCTGTAGCTGGTGGTTCACTGGAGGCTGAGTGACAGCAAGTCTCCTCAGGTCGCCAGGACTCTTCTTAGTATTCTAACCGATTTTAACAGTGCTGTAATCTGGATGGTCTCGATTCTTCCTTTGGTTTCCAATTCACTCACATTCTTTTCCAGAGCTTTGGGGACCGTTCTAAGGGCACCATTTACAATTGTTACGAATGTAACAATTCGTATCGAACAGCGAATTTTTCACACCAGAATTAGCTAGTGGGCTTTCACTGGAGTCTGGGTGACAGCAAGTCTCCAGGATTCTTCTGAGTATTCTAGCTGATCTCAACAGTGCTGTTGTCTGGATGGTCTTGATCTTTCCTCTGGTGGTCAAGTCTTTTTCCAAACATTTGGGGACTGTTCCAAGGTGACCAACAACAGTTTTTACCACCTTCATCCTCATGTTCCACAGTTTCTATTATTATTATTATTATTATTATTATTATTATTATTATTATTATTATTATTATTATTATTATTATTAACTCATTGAAAGTTTTTCACATAGACGTTTGCTATTGCTCTTTCACTGGATGTTGGGTAATAACAAGTCTCCTCGGGTCTCCAGAACTCTTCTGGGTATTCTAGCTGATCTTAACTAAATTGTAGTTTGGATGGTTGATTCTTCCTTTGATTTCCAATTCATCCCGACTTTTCATTTTCTTCGAGGCCGTTCCAAGGGCTCCAATTACAATTGGCACAGCATTTACCTTCATATTCCATAGTTTATTTTCCGTTCTCTGGCCAGGTCCAAGTATCTTTTCTATCTTTTCGTTTTCTTTTCGCGATCCACCGGGACGGCAAAATCTACGAGATGACAAGTTCTCAGTAGGTCTGATATCCTAGCTGGGATTTGGTGATCAGTCTGTATCTCAAAGTCTCAGAGAATTTTATGCTTCTCATTCTTTAGGAGAGATTCTGGTTTTTGCCTATAACATTTAGTAGCATGATGAAAATGTAGTTTATTGCAAAATTCCCAGTGGGTCACCTTTCCCATCCAGTCATGCCTAGTCTTGTACTCTCTTTGGGCTAATTTGCTGTTCACTTATATAATTAACCGTTTCGTGTTTGTTTACACACATTCTACACTTGCTATTATGTTGCGTTTTATCTATTTTTGCTTTGATATAGTTTGTTCTTATGACATTGTTTTATGCAGTAATTATGAGAGATTCAGTTTCTCTCTTGAGGCGCCCTCTTCTTAGCCATGTCCAGGTCTTCTCGTGTGAATTTTCTCAAATTTGTCGCTAAAAGTTATCCATATAATTGTTTTTCTTCCCATTTTTGTTTTCTTATTTTTGTTGGAGTTTTGTTTATCCATATGGTGAAATTGCTGCTATAATTTCCTGTCCGTTGAGAGATAGGATTCTATGAGGACGCAATCATGGGTGCCCACAAATCTTTCCGAACCAAAATGAAATTAGCTAAGAAAATGAAACAAAATATACTTGTTCCTCAGTGGGTCATGATAAAAGACAGACAACACCTACAAGTTACAATGCCAAGAGGAGACATTGAAGACGTACCAAATTGAAGATGTAAGAGGTACGTTTGTGTTCAACTGGAGAGAAAGAGGGGGAAAATATACTGGCTGAAATGTAATGATCATAACTAAAATGAAGATGCTAGTTTTAATCATCATGCAATTCAGGGAGATTTTCTCACCTGTATATATTGATAATATGAGTGTTATATTTATAAATGAATAATTGCAGAGGCGCAAAACTGCCAGTAATGAATTGTCGTTGACTCCATGTCCACACACCCACGGTAATTTAGAATCAGATTTCTGTCATTTCTTTTGTAGTTTAACTACTTTGAAAGACATTCTAAGATTTTTTCCACAAAAGTCTTTTCACCTGACGACGACCAATGGTCAAAACTAGTTGAGAACCATCAAAAATTAAAGAACAAAAGAAATCTTTACTATTTGTCATTATATACACACACACACATAAGTGTTGTTATGGGTCCAACAGGAGAAAATTAAATATTTTGAATACTTGGAATGAGGTAAAGCCGCTAGGCAGCGGAGGTTTTGTCTCAGACTTTTCCTTGTCTTAGATGGGTTGCCGACCAAGGCTAACTAGCCCCTTCTAACCCATTTGGAGATTTGCGAATAGTAATTATCCCAATTCTACTACTGCCGGTGTTAAGGCACAATTCGACAACTTCGAGTGATTTTGCTAAATTCGTAAAGATGACGAACCACACTGGACTCTGGGAGGCTGGGCTCGCCTGATAATCTCCGTATGCTACTCGTCAGATTTGCCTCTATGGATTTGAGCACGTTCGTAGGCCTACCTGACATTGCCGAGGTTCTTGCAACACAAGCGAAATTTTTAGAACCATCTGTTTATTGTACTGTGATCAACGGCGCCTTCACCTTTCGAATAATAAATGTTTTGGTTGCTTCCGCAGTAAGGTTTCCAAAATATTTAGAAATCACAGAAACGTTTATTGTTTATTGTCAATGATGTTTATATCATTTTAAAGTTTCAACATATATCTATTTTCTACATAAT
This sequence comes from Doryteuthis pealeii, assembly GCA_023376005.1. NCBI lineage: Eukaryota > Metazoa > Mollusca > Cephalopoda > Myopsida > Loliginidae > Doryteuthis > Doryteuthis pealeii. The sequence continues at coordinate 7,965,234 of CM042151.1, read as the reverse complement.
CGACATTTACGTAGATACATTTTTGTAGGTGCAGGGGAAGGTTTTATATACCCGTGTCATACCATCTCGCCGCCGTACGGAGTTTGCAACGACCACCAGGTACAACGACACGGCGTTTTTAACATTAATGCACAACTCGCCATATACTTTTGTTAATTGGCGATAAATTTCAATCGGTTTAATCCATTTTGTGTTCAAAAATCGAATAACTGCACGAACTTAATACATGGCAGCAGCGTCAATCGGGAGCTCCATCAGAAACGACTGTCTAGACTAAGCATGGCGGTGAGGTACGCAAGAGTAGGCACAGACGCATGTACAACAAACGCAAGTGTTGCTAATAGCCGCTCGAACAGTGTCACTGTGCCCCCAACGCTTTGGTGTTCCTAATTTTTGGAATTATCATCGAATCCGTTATTGTGTTGTTTTTTGTTTTTTTTTGTTTTATTTGTTTGTTTTTTTGGGGGTGTTGTTTTTTTTGTTGGTTTATTTCAATATTATATATTATGTAATTACTACATGTACACTGTATTGTTTGTTGTTTTTGCTGATTTACTATGGATGTTTGTTTTGTTTTGTTTTGTTTTGTTTTTTTGGAGGGGAGGTTTGGGCTTGTTGTTTTGTTTTTTTTTGGTTCTGCTCTAAGCGTAAGAATTTATTTGAATTTATTTATGAGAGAGCTGGGCGAAACAATATTTTATAGGTAAGTCCCTGCTCTGGTTAAATTAGCGTAGACTCAGTGATAAACCCATTGTTGAGTCAGTAAATCAAAAATGAATATCCAAAGAACGAATAAAACAAAAACGTCATCGGCATAAAATAACCCAAGGACGACATGCCGTAAAATCCAACCAATTAATCAGCCAACTAACACGATACCATGTTTAGTTCATTTGTAAACATGTTTTAGTAAAATATGCTAAAATATTTTTTACTTACCTATAAGATATTGTTTCGCCCAGATACTTATCTATAAGATATTGTTTCGCCAAGATACTTACCTATAAGATATTGTTTCGCCAAGATACTTACCTATAAGATATTGTTTCGCCAAGATACTTACCTATAAGATATTGTTTCGCCCAGATACTTATCTATAAGATATTGTTTCGCCCAGATACTTACCTATAAGATATTGTTTCGCCAAGATAGTTACCTATAAGATATTGCTTCGCTCAGATACTTACCTATAAGATATTGTTTCGCCAGATACTTACCTATAAGATGTTGTTTCGCCAAGATATTTACCTATAAGATATTGTTTCGCCTAGATACTTACCTATAAGATATTGTTTCGCCCAGATACTTACCTATAAGATGTTGTTTCGCCAAGATATTTACCTATAAGATATTGTTTCGCCCAGATACTTACCTATAAGATGTTGTTTCGCCAAGATACTTAACTATAAGATATTGTTTCGCCCAGATATTTACCTATAAGATATTGTTTCGCCCAGATATTTACCTATAAGATGTTGTTTCGCCAAGATATTTACCTATAAGATATTGTTTCGCCCAGATACTTACCTATAAGATATTGTTTCGCCAAGATATTTACCTATAAGATATTGTTTCGCCAGATATTTACCTATAAGATATGTTTCGCCCAGATATTTACCTATAAGATATTGTTTCAGCCCGAGATACTTACCTATAAGATATTGTTTCGCCAAGATACTTACCTATAAGATATTGTTTCGCCCAGATACTTACCTATAAGATATTGTTTCGCCAAGATACTTACCTATAAGATATTGTTTCGCCCAGATACCTATAAGATATTGTTTCGCCAAGATACTTACCTATTATATTGTTTCGCCAGATACTTACCTATAAGATATTGTTTCGCCCAGATACTTACCTATAAGATATTGTTTCGCCCAGACTTACCTATAAGATATTGTTCGCCCAGATACTTACCTATAAGATATTGTTTCGCCCAGATATACCTATAAGATATTGTTTCACCAAGATACTTTACCTATAGATATTGTTTCGCCAAGATATTTACCTATAAGATATCGTTTCGCCAAGATATTTACCTATAAGATATTGTTTCGCCCAGATACTTACCTATAAGATATTGTTTCGCCCAGATACTTACTATAAGATATTGTTTTCGCCCAGATATTTACCTATAAGATATTGTTTCGCCCATGTCTCTCATTATTTATTCAAGTAAATCCTTATGCTTAAAACAGAACGTGTAAGAATTAAAAACAAAATAAAATCAAAACCAAACAAGCATCCCTAGTAAATCAACAGAACAACAAACAATAAACAATACATGAAGAAATTACATTTTTTAATAAAACATTCTAAGATATTTTTTCTATAAACTAATTCCGGTAATTTATGAGGAAGTGCGTCCCGGTCTCCTGCCTAAAAAATTGCTACCCGGTGACTATTAAAATAACGACCCAGCTCAGTCTATTCAAAACTATCCATCTTCAGATCTATCTATCTATCTCAATTTGTTCATATTTATCTATATTACTTTAAATACTAAGATCTTTTTTATTATTCATGTTTGTTTAATATCTTGTTTTTAGTTTAAATAAACAAGAATTACGACAAAAAAAGATGCGACCCCCCCCCACCCCCGAATACATTTACTTGTTGAAAATATCTATCTATCTCCATTTGTTCATATCTATCTATATTATTTTGTTTGTTTATCTATCTATCCCAGTCTATTCCAAACTATATATCCATCTTCATATCTAAACAAGAATTACGACAAATTACGATAAATAAACAAGAATTACGACGAGCTGGGGTTGTTATTTTGATAGTCACCGGGTAGCAATTTTTGAGGCAGGAGACCGGGACGCACTTCCTCATAAATTACCCTAATTCCAAACAACGCATTCTATGAAAAAATATTCTGGAAAAAATCTATTTTGCATTTTTTTAATATGAAAAATATGGGTTATCTTCCCCTAACACTGAACCCGGAAAGAAGTAAAACCGGAAGAAAGTAAAACCCGGAAGTAAAAAAAAAAAACTGGCAAGGGCTGTAGTCCTTAGAAATTTTGACAGAACAGAAAAGTCAGTCTAACAAAACAGAACCAACAGTCTAACAACACATACACCCCCAATTTTGGCTGAAACAATATAGCAGCAGTACTAAAGAATAAATGACAAGTCCGCAACACGCTGCAAAAGAAACTCTCTACCCAAACAGATAAGTGTTTTATGTAATTTGTAACTTACCTTATTTGACACGACTTACGACCGCTAAAAGAATAAGTTTTTAGCAACTTACGCACGATAAACCCTTTGAATTATCATCTTTGTATTTGTCTTTATTCCTTTTTTTATCGGTATTTGGGACCTGCTAATTTCACATTAAAAGAATACCCTTATTTATTGAAAGACCCTCGTACATTCATAAAATGAAATAAAAATCTTGATTCTTCTTTTTTTTTGTTTTTCAGTTAATGATATTGCTATTCTGAAATTAAAAGATCCTGTAAAAATCTCCAAGATGGTCAAACTTTTACACATGGCAAATAAGAAAGATGTATTTCCAATTGGTACTAATTGCCTAATTGCTGGATGGGGACGACTCAGTGAGTAATTTGAAGGCTTCATAATTTGGATTATTTGGATTATTCGGACTATTGTCCTCATCTTTATTCTTATCTACACTATTTCTCAAATTTTTTTTAGATGAGGCTTCATAATTAGTATTATTTGGATTATTCGGACTAGTGTCCTCATCTTTATTCTTATCTACACTATTTCTCTGAATTTTTTAGATGAGGCTTGATAATTAGTATTATTTGGATTATTCAGACTATTATCCTCATCTTTATTGTTACTCTACAATGTTTCAGCCAATGAAAATGCCTCCATTTACCTATGATTAATACTGTAAACATAAACAATAATATCATTTCAATTTATGCTTTTGTCAAATCTCTTTAATCAGGTCGAATTAAGAAAAGGCTGACAAACAAACTACACTATGGTTTAATGAAGATTGTACATCCAAAATACTGTCATGGCAAAAGCCATTTCAATGAAAAACGTGAAATTTGTGCAGGAAAAATCCAGATTCTTCAACATATCACAGGAAAGGTAAGATGCATTTGTTGTAATTTGACAAAAATCTAATGCATTTTTGCTATATTACAGTAGCATACAACTTACAACAAAATAGTTTACATATGTAGTGGGGTGTGTGTGTTATTCTTTTATATTATTTGTATACATCTCACTATCTGAAAACATTTATCAACATGCAGGAGAAACAACGAAGTCAGATTAAAATACACAACTTTTGAAAAACGTATTGAAAATGATTTACTATAAAAATGCATTGTATATGATTTTGCTATAAGAATGCATTGGAGATGATTTACTATGAAAATGTATTGTAAATGATTTTACCATAGAAATGCATTGGAGATGATTTATTATGAAAATGTATTGTTAATGATGTTAGCATGAAAATACATTGGAGACGATTTACAATAAAAATGCATTGTAAATGATTTTACCATAAAAATGCATTGCAAATGATTTAGTATAAAAATTCATTGTAAATGATTTTACCATCGAAATGCATTGGAGATGATTTACTATGAAAATGCATTATAAATGATTTTAGCATAAAAATGCATTGGAGATGATTTACTATGAAAATGTATGTTGGATTGCAAATGTGATACAATAATGTTCAAAATATGATTTGGGCACATAGACTGAAATAATAACAAAATATTCAAATCACAACAATATTTTTATTAGTATTTTTTTATTCATTATTTGTATTTTTTTTCTTTATTTTTTTTTCAGGGAGACTCTGGAACAGCCCTACGTTGTTTTCGGAAAAGAGATGGAAAACTTGTCGTCGCTGGTGTTGATTCACGAGCTCCAACCAATAATTTCACAATTTTTACAAAAGTCGCCTTCTACAGGAATTGGATAGATTCAGAGATGTTTTCAATTCAAAATGAAAACCGTTTGTCTAAAAAATCTGCGAATCACTATTTCAAAAACTATATATATCTGAATCTTAATAGTAAAGCATAGTCATTTATATTTGGTCTTTACATACAGTAATAATGTGGAAATAATGTTTATATCTAATACAGTATTGGACAAAAAATAAAACAGACAGCTGACATACAAAAAATCTATTAAGGCAATTGATGTTATTAATGACAAGTTAGGACAATTTATGACCACCTAGAATCTCCAGATGCAATGGTTTTTTGGGTATATTCGCGGAGTTCCGTCCCGGCCTCCTGCCTCAAAAACCACTAGCCGGTGACTGCTGAAAAAAAACACCAGCTACGATTGAAGACCGTAGCCGAAGCGGTGTCACTTGAAAAAAAAATACGTTTAAGGTTAGGGTTGGGGTTAGGGTTTAGGGTTAGTTTAATGGGAAAATAAATAAACAATTTGGGCTCTGTTTTTTCTGGGTCACCCTGTATACAGGGTGACCCAGAAAAAACAGAACCTACAAATTTTGTAATAAAACTGTTAATCTTAACTTAGGGTTAGGGTTGGGGTTGGGGTTGGGGTTGGGTTTTTGGGAAAAACACACTAAGTTGATTGTTTTGGGGTTGTTTTTTTTTCAAGTGACACTGCTTCGGCTACAGACTTCAGTCATAGCTGGTGTTTGTTTGTTTTCAGCTAGCGGTTTTTGAGGCAGGAGGCCAGGACGGAACTCTGGGAAGAGTACCGTTTTTTCTTTTACAGCCACAACCTTCATTTTGATGATATTTTTCGAGTTTTGGATTATTTGGATTATTCAGACTATTGTCCTCATCTTTATTGTTATCTGCACAGTGTTTCAGCCAATGTGTTTTCTGGCCTTCTTTAGGTATTTCTAGTCAGACTTGGGAACTTTCTCGAACTCTGGAACCCCCTCCTCAAACTTGGGAACCTTCTTTTGGAACTCCGGAACCTTCTTGTCATAATTAGAAGCCTTTATAGAACTTTGAACCTAACCCTTTATTCAATCCACATGTGTAGACTGTTCTATTGCTGCTAACCATGACTGGATACAAGTGTTAAGCTGTGTTAATTATTTTATGTTACTGTCACCCTTGACCAGGATTGAACCTGCAGCCTAGAGATAACTGTCATTTAGAACTGTATTAAAACAACACCTATATCCACTATGCCATGTGTCCAATTTTCGGAGTTCGAGAAGGTTCCTGAGTCCGACAAGAAATACCTGAAGAAGGCCGCCGGGTACATCAGCCGTAACATTGTGCAGATAACAATAAAAACGAGGACAATAGTCTGAATAATCCAAATAATACAAATTATTAAGCTTCATCTCAAAAATTCTGAGAAATAGTGTAGATAAGAATAAAGATGAGGACACTAGTCCGAATAATCCAAATAATACTAATTATGAAGCCTCATCTAAAAAATTCAGAGAAATAGTGTAGATAAGAATAAAGATGAGGACAATAGTCCGAATAATCCAAATAATACTAATTATGAAGCCTCATCTAAAAAATTCAGAGAAATAGTGTAGATAAGAATAAAGATGAGGACAATAGTCTGAATAATCTAAATAATACTAATTATCAAGCCTCATCTAAAAAATTCAGAGAAACAGTGTAGATAAGAATAAAGATGAGGACAATAGTCCGAATAATCCAAATAATACTAATTATCAAGCCTCATCTAAAAAAATTCAGAGAAATAGTGTAGATAAGAATAAAGATGAGGACAATAGTCTGAATAATCCAAATAATACAAATTATCAAGCCTCATCTCAAAAATTCAGAAAACTTTCCAGTTTTCTCATAATCATTTAGGAAAACATCAATTGACAAATGAAGGTGATTCAATTTCTTTGCAATATCAAAAAATGACAATCCACAATCATTGTATGCCACAATTTAACAATTTTCAAACTCAGACAACTGCTTATTATTTCTCTGAATATCCACTAGGCCATGTGTCCAATTGGACACTGGATTACAGGTTCAATCCTGAGTAGCGGCAGTAACATAGAAAAATAATTAAAACAACTTCTACCCCAGCTATGGTTAGCGGAATGAGGACAGGATACCCCCGTGGACTGAATAAAGGGTTAAGTTCAAAGTTCCATGATGGCTCCCGATTACGACAAGAAAGTTCCCGAGTTCGAAAAGAAGGTTCCTGAGTTCGAATAACGCAGATATTACTAGACAACTGCTTACTCACCATTAGCAAAGGACTAATCATAAATTAGGATATCAAATCAAGCAAAAGAAAATTCTAAGAATTTTCCTATTTTTTTTTTTTCGTATTTCTGAGAATTTTCTTTTTAGAAAATTATGACTTCACTATTGTTGGTATCAGCCAGACAGCGAGGGAGCCTATACCGTTTTCACTAGTGCTAGACCAAGGAGATTTTTTTTGCATCTGAGATGGAGCATTATACCTACTATTATCTTCCTACTTTACTGCACAGATCCAAGCCATGCTACTCATGCACTGTTAGTAAGGGGCAGTATCGAACCCAGAATCTTGTGGCTCCAATGCACATACACTACCGACTAAGTATCAAGGAAAATAATCACTTCCTATGTGTGCCTAAGTCATCAAAATTTGTGGTCATAATAAAAAAAATTTTTTTTTCAGTCTGTTTTTTTGTCCAACACAACATATATATATATATATATACACACACACATACATACATATACACATGTATATACATATATATATATTATATATATATATATATATATATATATATATATGTAGAATTCAATTAAAATAAAGATTCATGATAAAATTCTGCTTGTATTTTTTTTTTAATATTCTTGAAGGGAAATAGTTTCTTTTTGAACAGGTTCCCACATTTGTTTTGATTAAATAGTTCCTGACCATTGATAATCTCTTTCTTTTTGATGTTTTGTGATTAAACACATTTTCTATGTTTTTTATGTTACATATTTTTTTATTGCTCTCAACTAGTTTTGACCTTAGGTCATCATCAGGAGAAATGATTTGATGAAGAAAAGTCAATTTGTTGTATATTGTACAAACGGAAATAGGAATTTCCGGTTAAATTAAACAAAGCAAAGAAAAGACGACAAAAATGACAAATGACTTTTTTCCGGGTAAAGCGAACAAAAGAAGGATGGGTAACAATAAGTTCGGAAATAGATCTGCACGTTATCAGATCAAAAGATAAAGATGCGTAGGCGGTCGTCAATACAAAAGCCAGAGGGTCGAGCCGACAAGGAGTTAGTCGAGAGCAGTCAGACAGGAGACAGCGGACGGAGAACAAGTGAGTGACCACACTCACGGTCATAGCCGATGGGCTGTGAGCCATCACGTAGCCACCTTCCACCTCACCAACGCTAGTCATCCCAGCAGCAGTAGTAGTCATTGTAACTGCCGCCCACCACGTACAGCCGAGAAGAAATAAGTCAACTCCTACTTTACCCATGTGTTGTAGATTTCATTAAGCGACTACTAACATACATCATTTTGGGTACAGTACGCGATTTAGCAACGTGAAGAAGTCCGCTATATAACATATAGACATTTGATGCCAGTACATAACAAATTGAGAAAGATAGTTTTTAAAGGAGTTTATATGTTATAAGAAAAGCAACCAAAAATTAATTGTTGGTGATGGTTCTTCTAAAAGAATGGCTTTGATATTAAATAACCCACAAAGATTGATGTGCTTTTAAACAAAGAAACCGAAACACTGAGTCGAGGCTTCTCATTGGCCAAGAGAATCATGTGACCAGATAGCACAGGTAAAATAGGGATATAAATTAATTAACTGAGTTAGAGCACCTGAAGTAGGCACATGTAATTTTTATTTGTGCTAGCCATATCCCATACGCACCCGGGTAATATAGTTTTGGTCATGGTAATTTAATTCAATTATTAATGTAATTCTCTATTTACATGATTAGATATATATATATATATATATATATATATATATATATATATTATATATATATATATATATATATATAAAAGTTTATTTGTAGTACAAATTTAATGAGGACGCGTAAAAGCATATGCATTATGTAAATTTTTTTTTTTTTTTTTTCTTAAAAAGAAAGGAAAAGGGTACCCTAGTTTTGATTTAAAATCAGAGATGAATTTCTTTTTTTTGAACAATGCTCCTCAGAGAAATATTACATTGAAAGATGGTAAAAAGTGTAGTTGAAGACAACAAAAAGGCAGGAAGCAGTGAGAACAAGGAAAAAAGTTTGTTCTTATTTTTTTTATCTCTCAGAAAGAGAATTCGTAAAATATCCGAAACTTAAAACTCACGTGGGGGGGGTTCGGAAATTACGGGTGCCCCCGTTCGATAAACTGAGGCTTGAAATGCCAAAAAGGAGTAACTGTTGTGACTGTTTCTGCACGCACAGGATGGGTTGAGTGCGAGAAATGAAGAGCGACTCAAGGATTTGAAGTTGTAGTTCGCTATTGGAACTACAAAGGACTGAGAACATCGCAGGATGGTAGGAGCGCGCACAAGCCGAATTTCTTAATAGGTGTTGTCCTATGGTGGAAGGAGTATTTAAGCCTGCAGCTGTGGGACAGTCCACGTTGCCTGAACGGATGTTGTAGGGTATGTGCTGCTTGATTCGAGACTCCAGTCTCAAGGTAGTACGGCCGATGTAGCAAATCTCGCATTTGCAAGTAAACTTATAGATAAGGTGGCTTTTGTGATGAGGGGCAATACTATCCTTGAGATTAGGAGGAAAACAGCACATTGGACTTAAGGACTATCCGAGGATTGATGGCATTAAAGCAACGATGGACAGACTTTTTAATTTTGTCTAATAGAGGAATGGAAGATTGCCCAGCCAAGGAAGTCTTAGGTAGACTGGGCATTTTTCGGGACCAAGTTTCGGAAGGGTTGAAAGTTGCGCACATTTGTATCTTATAGTGGCATTGACCAAGTTCTCAGGGTAACCGTTCTTTAATTAACGTAGTTTTAATAAAGGAAATTCTTGTTGGAGTTTGGATTTGGAACAAATCATAAAGGCTCGATGAATCAAGGTTTTTATTAAGTTAATTTTACGTTGGGGGGACAAAGGAACCCAACGTGTATAGGACCCAGTAAAAGTAGGTTTACGGTAAATAGAGGTAAGAATTGTACTATCTGTTCGTTCCACTAGAACGTCGAGAAAAGGTAAACAATTATTAGCCTCAAATTCACACGTAAAAGAAAGGGAGGGGTGTAAGTTATTAAGACGGTGAAAAAATAGTCTGCATTCAGATCTAGTAGAGAAAAATGGCAAAGTATCGTCCACATATCGTTTGTAGAACAGTGGGAGATGGTTATTGGATTGAAATAATGCCTCTTCTTGAAAGCCAACGAATATATTTGCCAGGGCCGCTCCAAGGGGACTACCCATCGCTATGCCACCAATTTGTTCGTAAATACAGCTGTTAAAACTAAATTGAATATTTTTTGTGGCGATGTTGATCAGTTTTATAAAGACTGGTTCGGGAATAGGAGGAGGGTCAAGGTGGCTATGGTATAATATATCCGTGCATATCGTGATGGTTTCATCCAATGGGACATTAGTGTATAAACTATTGATATCAAAAGAGCAGAAGAAAGACTGGTGGAGATTCAAAGGAAGATTTTGTATAGTCTTAACAAATGTAAAGGAGTCAGGAATACAAAATTTTGAATAGAAATCAAAATTGAATATATATATATATATATATATATTATATATATATTATTAATGTAATTCCTCTATCTACATGATTAAATATATATATATATATATACATATATATATATTATTAATGTAATTCCTCTATTTACATGATTAAATATATATATATATATATATATATATATATATATATATATATATATATAAGATTTTTGGATGTTTGTTTATTTAGAAACGTTGCTGAATAAAGTATATATTAAATTTTTTTACTTGAAGGCACTTACAACGCATGTATCGCATAAAATTCGATACTTTTTCATTTGACAAGCTTAATTTCGCTGGGATGGTCAGCTGTGTACTGTGGCCGAGGCGATAAAAGTGTTTCACTAGTGTTTCACAGTGTCTGCTGAAGTCCCGGTTTCGATTTCTGTCGGAGGGAAATCGTTAGTATATACCGCTGATGAGACTTAATAAAGTCGACACAGTCTGTACGGTATTCTACACATCGAGCCATCCTTTGCTGGATTACACTTGTCAAGTTCATTTTCTAAGAAAAAGTATCGAATTTTATGCGATACATGCGTTGTAAGTGCCTTCAAGTAAAACAATTTAATATATATATATATATATATATATATATATATATATATAATCATGTAAATAGAGGAATTACATTAATAATTGATAATTGAATTAAATTACCATGACCAAACAACTCGGCAATCCTCTGTAATCTTGTGATAGGCATCAAGACAAATACAGGTTATGTGGCTGCGCATGAATTACCATTGACTAGATGATTTGGCATCTATATATATATATATATATATATATATATATATAATATATTATATATATATATATAAAGAGAGACAGACAGACAGACAGAGTGTGAGGGATTTGAGGCAAAGCTCTGCTTCTGTTCAATGAATAGAGCTTGGGACCTACACCTTCTCACTTCGATGTCAGGAAATAAAAAAGGGTCAGAATTCTCAGTGACACATGACATCCCTTATTCTGCCAGTAATGATTGAAATAATTCCTGACCTCTGACAATCTCTTTTTTCCTGATGTTCAATGCATAATCCACAGATTAATTATTAGAATATCCTCAAATAAATTTTAGTTCAAAATTCACTATTTAAAATTATTGAAGTCAGTAAGTCTACTGTTGGTTTGAATAACAGCAGCTAAGTACAACTTAAGCAGTGTCCAAGACAGTTGGTATATATAGAAATCAAGAATCACCCATTCATGAATTTGGGTGATTTGGGTCATTCCATTCCTTGAGTTCTGCTTGACTGCTTGATTTGAATGACATTGTGGAGTCTTATATATATATATCCTGTCATTCTGCAGTAGACTTTGTGACTATTCGGGTTTGTATTTAAGTTACAACCGTTTGTTGCCATGTCTTCCCAGTTCGACGGTAATTGGAACTTTAATTATTCTTCAAAAATATTATATTCCTCTTTGGTGATTCTCATTTTTTTAATAAATGGTGAATAACTTCTTTTTTTTTCTTCCCAAAAAGATTTACTATCACCAAAACTGGACCAAAAACAAATGTTGTGAAGTCTGTAAAAGAGAAACATGTGCTTTTTGTGCTCTTAAGGGGCACTTAACACTTTACATAAATATTCTTGTGGACAGACAAGTATTGTATGACCAACTTTTTAAATTCATATTTTTGATATTTGATACATACATTGAACACATTGTTGAAATATAAGCATCAATTTACTCTGTAGGCATATATATATATATATATATATATATATATATATATATATATATATGGGTCTTGCTGAGAAATTTCTCGACTTTAGGTCAGATGTGGTTGAAGAGGAGGGTATTTAATTACTTGTCACCATATAATTATTAGTATTAAGCAGGAATACTTGAAATCATACAACCATGTTAAAGTTATTTTGTAGCATAATTTGAGGGTTGCCTACTAATTATGACTGTAATGTAGTTAGATTTTGAATTAAAATTCGTTGAAATTCAAAATTGGAGTGGGTTAGATGATTGACAATTGGTAACATCAAGTTAACCCCCATCCCAGCTTACGCCTCTGGGAAACATGAGAACAGAAGGCCCAGGGTTTAGTTTAGTTAGTCAGAATTTAGTAGGAGACACTATGATGTAGTTTATCTTATTCATGTTTTACTCCGGCCTTAGTTCATAAGTCTGGTTGAAAATAAAAAGATGTGATCACTTAAAACATAAGCCTTATGTCGTTTTGCGGATAATGGCGAACCAACTTCTACAGAACCAGAACTAAAAAAGAAGAAATAAAGTTAGTCCAGCATCTTTAGAAATGTTCCAGCTGCGAAGGAGACAGACTAAGGTACTAGCCAGCTACTCAAACTACTCAAGCAAGTATGTGGTGATCAAATGACTTTTCTCTAGCAAAATTCATCCGCTTGGCTTATCAGGTTCTGACTGAACTAAACTAAAGAAACATGGCTACTATTGACAGGCAGATTTATAGGGTGTGGTTTCATTCTGTCTCATTCGTGGCGTGAGTGTGGTGGCACCTATGCAAATTATGCTCACAGAGAACCACAATATAAAAGGAGCTCACTGTATCATTTAAGCAGTGGCAATTTTGGTACGAAGAAAGACTGCAAGTGTGACGTGCACAACAAGCAAAGCGAATTGGTATTATCAAAAACAATTTCAGTAAGAGATCATGGGGATTAAAATTAAACAAAAATAAAATTAGAATAAAAAAAAGAACATGGGGCCTTCACCAGAAAAACCCTGCGCATGTCCGACAAAAAAGACTGTCCCCCGAACCTCAAAAACGAATCTCTCGACCATTTTCGAGTCAGGCCTTAACTGGGTCTAGTCGCACCTACTAGCCAGGGGGATATTCCATTGCTACAGGTGACTATGACCCGGTCAATAAAGCCTAAGTCATAAAGCCACCTTCTGCCTTTGTCTCTTTCTTTTTCGTTCTTTTTCGTTCCTTAAATTCCTTTTCAGCTTATCAGCCCACAAGAAGAAAGAACCAGCTTTATTGGGGATAGGATACAAGTACGAACAAACAAACCCATTAGATAAGACTTTAAAAATGTGGGAAAGATTATACGAATGCCTCCCCATCATCTCCTAAGAACTCTCTCTCTCTCTCTCTCTCTCTCTCTCTCTCTCTCTCTCTCTCTCTCTCTCTCTTCTCTCTCTCTCTCTCTCTCTCTCTCTCTCTCTCCATGTATATGCCCGATTCAGTAAGTGGGTATACAACAATTTGGGTTAGATAGAAATTGTTGTTATTGTTGGCATCCTTACGTCTGCAAAAGACAATGGAGTAGTGTCCAAATGGATTTTTTTTAAAACTATGTATCCTGGGTGGGTTGATATGGAGGATATGCTGTTGCCTGAGCAGCAGGTCCCCCATCTACACACTGCCACTGTGGTCCAAAGGAATGGGTAAAAAAAACTGTAGTGAGAGAAGAGACTTACCTCGTGCAAAACGGGCAAGGACTTGCTTTGCGTGCAAGTCCACCGGAACTGAACGGTGAAAGAGAAGTGGGTGTAGGCAGGCTTGCAACGTCAAAAAGTTAGAGAGGAGAAGGAGAAGCCTCTTTATAGAAGCACATGAGGCATTGTGGGTAGAAGTTAGAAATAAAACGTCTACTTCTCTGAGAGGAGAGGGTGAACGTGGATTCAGTCGATAGACTGCAACGAGCAAAGAATGTTAGAGACAAAAACCAATGCAGTTTGTCAATGGCAGTGTCGCTAGAGTTGCTGTGTAGCACGAAAGTTCAGTGTTACTCCATCTTAGGGACTCCGGCTCTGGATTTATTTTCGGGGTCTACTCCCCTAGCTTTCCTCAAGATCATATAGCCTCTTGGCAGCGGTGGTTTTGTAACAAATTCTTCTTTTTCCTAGATGGATTGATGACCAGGACTAGGTAGCCGCATCTAACCAATTTGTGTGTGTAGTAAGTGCACCAATCCTACTACTGTCAGTGTCGATGATGGTTGTCTCCTCTAGAGCTTGGCCACTCTTTTTCAACTCCTGTTATTTTTTTTTGGGGGGGGGTTACTCACCCTCCTCTCCAGATAACTGTTAAGTGTGCCAGTTTCGTTGCTTATGATGTATCTAAGTTTTAACTTAGTATAAGTCCACAAGTACACTACAGCATCAAGTTCAGACTTGGACTGACATTTATGACTAAACTGTCAACTAATACATAAATAAATGGACCCACACACAGATGAGTGGAAAACTAAAAAAAACTCTACGACCAGGGAGCCTCATCTAACCAATTTGGGTTTTGTGTGTGTAGTAAGTGCGCTAATCCTACTACTGTCAGTGTGGATGGTGGTTGGTTCTTCTAGAGCTCGTCCGCTCCTTTCCAGCTCCTGTGGTTTTTTCTTTGTTTTTTTTTGTGCTAGTGTTTACTCACCCTCCTCAGACAACCTGATAGGCAAAGTGTTTGTGATGTCCGTTCTATTCATCAGTGGGGCTGTAGCATGAGACAACTGTTGTGCAGGAGTTGCCATTAAATGTGGTACACATCATTCTCAGATGTTCTCTATGCTATTTATTAGAGATTCAACAACATAGCTTCTAGACCTTTTGCCTATATCCTGGATATATAATTGTGTGCCAAAAAGACTCTTAAGAAACATTGTCAGCATACTTGTGTAGATCCCATCTAGCTTTTTCCCAATCATTTTGTTAAAGTCAGAGTGGTGGCTCAAGCCGCTTTACCTAACATATGCATGAAGGACAGTACACAACAAGTAATTGATTGATTGATTTTAACGGCATATCAACCCATCCAGGGTTATTTTATGCCAAGAGCTAGGTTGTGAGGGATGGTCAAATTTATTGTTATGTATTTTTTCAAGAATTTTTCTTGGTTTTGATAGTAGGTTATTTGCAGTTGTTTGTTTGTTAAGTAGATTGGAAATCAGTTTAAGGGATAAGTTTATAGGATAAAGTTCAAGTTTGTTACAAGCATTAGTTTGGTAGAAAGTTTTTTTTCAACAATTTTTATAAATAATTCTTTTCTATTCAACTCACAGATGGGACCCTAACTGGTACTATCACTCTGGGTCAGAGTGGACCTGGGAGCAATGGTGATGAAGGGGTACTTCATATTCCCCAGACCTCCAGAACTGGAACCTCACCATCAGATAGAGTTTAACATCATTCCCAGGACATGAAGACCCTCAGCCACTGCCTTCTAGCACATATATAATAAAAAAGGTTGAGGTTTGCTATAAGGACAATAGGGTTGGGACAATCATAAAGGTGTTAGAGCTTGACATGACCAACCGATTGATTGGAGAGTGCTTCTCCAACCGCCTGTCTAAACTAAGTGAGGTTCTAAGCGGAGTGTTGCCTGTTATGGACTGCTCATTCACTAGGAATCCATCTTTAAGCATCATGGGTTAGCACACATGTCCAACAGGTGACCCTATTGGTGGGGGGGGGTAGGTCTTACCCTTCTGCAGAGGTGCAGTCGGTGTATTCTAAATCCCCAGGCGACAGGGCTAACAAAAAGTAAGTTTATCCTTGACCACTTACTAAGAACTCAATAGAAAATCAAACCTACCTTAAATTAAGACAATGTTGTTTGCATTCAGTTTTTTAAAAAGTGAAAACGCCACTCTTTTCTGCATTTTATTTTCCCCACTGCAAATATACTGACAGAATGTTTTATCACTGACATTTTTGTAATAGTAGATAGAGAAGAAGAGAATGGCTGACAAACCACTCTTTCATAAAAACAACTTACTTTCTCAATTTGTATAAACTAAAGACTTTTACCTTCATTGCGAACCTTGGCAAGAAACAATAAATGAGTCTTTCAGTAGAGTGAGGAAAATAGAATTCATCATTTTCGTCAGACTAGTAAAGATAGCTCATTGCAAAATGTTTGTGATGTCCGTTCTATTCATCAGTGGGGCTGTAGCATGAGACAACTGTTGTGCAGGAGTTGCCATTAAATGTGGTACACATCATTCTCGGATGTTCTCTATGCTATTTATTAGAGATTCAACAACATAGCTTCTAGACCTTTTGCCTTACCAAGACTAATGACCAGATGCCTGAACAAGTCAGTTTGTTGTTGTTTTGTTTTACGGCATATCAACCTCAGTGGGTCATTCAATGCTGGCAAAGTTTTGAAATAAATTCATTAATGGACACTAATTCTTTTTATAAACACATTTTTATAAATACATTTTTCTATTTAACTCATAGATAGGACCCTAATAGGTACTGCTACTCTGGGTCAGAGTGGACCTGGGAGCAATGGTAATGAAGGGGTGCTCCACACTCCCCAGACCTCCAGAACTGGAACCTCACCATCAGATAGTTTAACGTCATACCCAGGACATCCTAAATGGGTCTCTTCTACTATGTAACCATAGCTGGGGGGGGGGAAGATTCGTACTTTTTCCAAGGCCATTTTTTAATATGAAAGGGGTTAGTTGACTCATAGTATTAGTAAAAATCAGAACACATCTATATCTATACATATATAAAGGGCAGTTGTGTGCGTATGTATGTCTGGAGGAAACTTTGAAAATAAAACAATTAACAGCAAAGTAAATATATATACACACATTAAATATCACCAGGGCTTGGTTTTTGAGCAAAAATAATAGAGATTTGATTTATATTCGTGAAGATAATTGAAAAATAAAATTAAAATGATAACAGCATGGATTTTTTTTCATTTAATATTTTAGATAGTAGACATTAACATTTCTTTTCAGAGTAGCTGGATCAATGCAAGGTCTATTTTTTTACATAGGGATTTAAATGGGGCTTCCCACAAGGATTCAACTCACGATTCAGTAATAATGGATCTGCATGACTAACTTTTTAAAAAAAACTCTATCCAGGCGACGCCGGGTAGCCACTGCTAGTACTTTATAAGGTAATATATGCACATGTGTTCACACATTCATTTACTGCCCTGAACTGAATGTACAAAAAAAAGAATAAAAACAAAGAGAAAACGAATTGTGCGCCAATTTTAGTGGTGCCTACAGACTAGTAAAATGGGGAGCTAACAGTAGGTGTGATGCTCCACGTCAGCAAAACAATTTCTTTGGCCAAGTGCTAGTGAAAAGGGGATATACTCCTCGCTCTTTGGCTGATAACAACCACTCTGTCAGCTTTACTTTTATTTAGTACTGAGTAAAAACAAAAATGTTTAAATCGATTGTATTAACAATCAATAATTTTTTTACAAAAATTCTGACATTTTTTATAAATATATACAGGCACAACAAGGGGGGTAACTCAGGGTTTGAGTTATCCCCCTTCTTAAAAAAAACTATTAATTTTTCAATAAATATTAATTTACAATTTAGCAAAGACTTACATGTGTGAAAATTTCCCAAAAAATGTTACACCGCGTAGCCACTACACGTAAGAAAAAAAATAACAAGGTTTCGTACACTGAACAGTTGATTCAAGCACCAGACTAAAAATCCAGATATTTTGAAAACAAAGGGGAATAACTTATGTCCCTTTAGTCTTCTATAAAGGAAAAGAATTAATAATGATTTTTTAGATATATATAAAAATTTTGGAAAATATGTTGCGCAAAATTGTGCATTTTTAAATTTACATTTTTGGATAAATTAAATAGAGCTTTATCTCTGGTGAAAATATTGACTTAGACATGCATGCCATGCTTCCAGACGTTTAAAATTCGCTGTTGAATCTTTAAGTGAATAAAAATAGGCCAATTGAATCTGAAAAAAAAACTTTTTTTGCATCAGTTCAATCAAAAATATTGTTGTTAAAATTACAACTAATAAAATATGCTAGACAAATTATTTTTTGAGTTTTAAGAAAATAACTTTTAAATTTTCAAATGATTTTTTTCAAGTATTGAATTTTTATTTTTTCATTTTTCATTTGTTCTTCAGGATTTGACTCTTCTAGAAATGTGA
This sequence comes from Doryteuthis pealeii, assembly GCA_023376005.1. Lineage (NCBI taxonomy): Eukaryota > Metazoa > Mollusca > Cephalopoda > Myopsida > Loliginidae > Doryteuthis > Doryteuthis pealeii. Next base: position 7,946,660 of record CM042151.1, on the reverse strand, counting down.
AAATTAGGGACCATACTTTTTTTTCTTCAAATAAACCCCACCTTACATTCTGAATTGATTTTTTAAAAATTCCTTTTTCTTTTTTCAATAAAATAGGCTATTCCTTATAAAATTAAATCAGCAATGAATAAAGTAGAGAAAATTTTATTAAAATCGGACATTTCTCTGATTTTAGGTAATAGTTTGAAAACTTTTTAAAATTATTACCTCCCCTTACAGAGTTTGCCACCCCCTAAATAAATATAATAATTTCACTTAATTTTACTCTTGATGAAAACAATATCTACCAGATTTACAATCAGTATCTAATGAATTGTTTTACTGTCATTATAACCAGATACGATCCTAGACCTGACATTGTACACGGCTACTTCAGCTAGTTGCAACATAAATCTGTCAAATACAGAAAACATAAACAGAAAATTTAATGGCATTCATGAGGAAACATTGTTTGATGTTAGCCGGTTTTACATTTTTGTGGTTTCTTTTTTCTTTACAATTGAAGAGTTCCGTCTGTAACAGTTTGCCGATGAAAGATCGGCAGTCTTTAATCTTTTCATGACAAAGTGCTAGAAAACTAAAAAGTTTAGTTTGTTTATATTTGTCAGAGATTTAAAAAGTATAAGCGGTAAGTTTAAACATCTGATATATATATATATATTTATATAATTCTTTGTTTTCATTTTGTGTCGAACTTTTTTTAAATAACAAACAAAGCAAAAGATTTATTTCACTTTTTTTTTAATTCACGAGTAAAATTGAATTTGTCTCCAGATTCCGAAAGGCGCCTACCAAAGAGCTCTTGTTAACCAAGTGGTGCTACAATGCGCTAGTGAATTCGAACTTGACTAGCACTAGGTGCTCGTCTGCTCGTTGTAACCACGTGACACGTAATGAAACTTCGGATGTAAATATTTGAAAAGTTTTTTGTTTATTTTTTTTAGAGTGCCGGGAATTTTTGCACATGCAGTTTCGGAATTAGCCATATTGTTGTCTACAGTGAACAAATACTTATCTAGTCATTTACTAAGCTGAGCTTAGATGTGACACAATGCCAGGAGTATGGGGCGCAAGTGAGAATCGAACCCTCTAACAATGGTCTGCTAATCCATTACCACGCGAAAAGTCAAAAAATGAATTTTCTTTTTTTAAATTGTTATTGAAATTGGGCTTTTTAACTTGAGTCGTCCCAGATTCCTACCCTTATTTACGCTATGCCTTTTTTTCTTTGCCGGTTACCGGCGTAAAAATGCACCTCCTTAGATATTTACCATGCACTCTTTCTCGCTTTTTATCAGCAAAATAATTTGAATATTTGTATTTATTTATTTACAATGCGCCCCTCCACACACAGACTGGATAAAATACAAATAACTTAAGGAATGTGACAACATATATGAATTTAAACTTGTGCAATTTTTCTTTTTTCAATTGAATTTTTACAATATATTTTTACAATATACATGCCACTAACCCAAACTCTAACCCTAACCCATGTTTAAATTCATTTCTGCTTGTTTTTCCTTTTTTTTTTGGGGGGGGGTATTGTTTTTTGTTTTGTTTGTTTGTTTTTGTTTCTGGTTTTTGTAAAAATTCAATTGAAAAAATTGTGCAAGTTTAAATGTCTCATTTCTTATTTGTATTTTATCTGGAATGGGGAGATTGTAAATCAAAAAACTATATCTTAAATTAAATACCTAACGAGGTGCATTTTTACACCAGAAAAGAACTGTCATATCGTAAAATAAGGAGAAGAATCTAGTTTAAAACTTTGAAGCCAAACTTTTCTAAAATTTAGAATGGAAATCTCACAGTTCTGTATGGTTCATCACCTTCATAACCTTAGCAAAAGTATCTGCAGCGGCTAAATTATTCCTTATATTACTAAAACTAGTACAAAATAAAAAACACCATCCGGGCAATGTAAAAATAGATTTTTGAAGCATATTGCCTGAGTGGGTGGGAGTAAAGAAAATTCAATGTCAGCGAGTTTGTACCCTAAGTAAGTAAAATCATCGATAATTTATGAGGAAGTGCATCCCAGTCTCCTGCCTCAGAAATTGCTATCCTGTGACTATTAAAATAATGTCCCCAGCTATGTCGTCTCGGCAGTGTTACTTGAAAGAAAACAACCAACTTAGGGCATTAAATGTATTTTAGAGGGCCCCCCCCCTCTAAAATACATTTAATGCCTTCTCTTTTTTTATATGAACAAATGGAGATGGTTGGATAGATATATATAAACAAAGTAAAAAATGAACAAATTGAAAGAGATAGATAGATAGATATTTTCATATCTAAACAAGAATTACGACAAATTTCTATAAATAAACAAGAATTACGACAAATTTCTATAAATAAATTTCTAAACAAATTACGATAAATAAATAAGAATTACGACAAAAAAATAGAAGCCCCCCCCTCTAAAATACATTTAACGCCCTAAGTTGTTTTCTTTCAAGTAACACCACCGAGATGACATAGCTGGGGACATTATTTTAATAGTCACCAGGTAGCAATTTCTGAGTCAGGAGACCAGGATGCACTCATAAATTACCAAATCATCAAATTCATTAAAGGATTAAAAAATAAACCAATTTAAAACGTAAACTTAGAATATGTATTAAAATAAAACAAACTATATATAGATATATAATACCAGTCATGTATTTATTAAAACTTGTTTTAAAAAAACAATGAGGACTGTCTAATGTTGCATGTTCAAATTTTGAGTGTATTTATTCTATGATATGACGATTTTGGGTAATGTGACGTAAGCAGTGACGTAGTTTTTGTTACAGACAAAAACCGGAAGCGAATCTCCATTATTAATAGATATTGTAAATCTTTTGACTTAACTCGAGCCGAAAGCAAAACCCAACTAACTTTTCATAAGTCCAATTCCTTAAACCCTCGGCCATCGTCAGTTGCCAGTAAAAAGCGGAGTTTTAACTGATGAATACATACATTGGTATATATATGTTACGATCACTAGAGAGCTCAAATCCATAAATAACAGAGAGCCATGCATTTTGTACACTATATAAATATATATGTATATATATATATATATAGAGAGAGAGTGAGCAATGAGAAGACTCAGGCAGAATAATATGAACTAAGGTAACGTAAGTAAAGTAAATAAAGCGAAGTGGCCTATTGTCGGTATCAGCAGGGCAGCGAGGGTGTCTATCCCTTTTTTACAAAGGGCTAGATCAGGGAGATTGTTTTGGGGCATGCACTTATTCCAAATTCCCCATGACTCCAGAATTAAAATTTCACTACTAGATGCAGAAAAAATCACAGTGGTTCATATAACATCAGATATGCCGATAGGTACACATCATGTGTCACTGACGCATAAAAATCTAAAAGGACACTGAAAAATTATATCCATGTGTCCCAGTGCTTTTCCGGCTAATAGTAAATACATTTTGATATTATCTTGGAAACAAATTATACTGTATGGGGTACAAGGTTGGGTTTAGACGGCTTTAGTTGTTCATAGATAAAAACTCTGCAATTTATTAAGAAACTTTAGTTGGGACCCAGCAAATTTCCTGGAGACTTCAAATCAAATCCATCTATCCCAAGACACAATAAATTAAAAAGCTATCAGCATCACTGTAACATCGAAAGACACTAAGCATTCAACAATTCATAGCTACTTATTTTGCCTCCCCACTGGTTTTAACACTGGAAGGAGCTGCTGCTGTTGAATGTACTGTAGGTTGGTGGACTGTCATATTTACTAAAATTTACTCAAGGTTTTACCTTTAAAAGTCATAAGATTTTATTGTGCAATGAGATCATTGCTAATTGAAGTTTATATATCAGAGGGGACAGATTTTCAAATGTCTCCTAGCAAGTTTCGATTCTTCATTACAATGGGCAAAAAGTATCCATTGAATGCTGTACATTACAACTGTAATAGACTTAGTGAAGAAAAAAAAAAAAAAATGAAGGAAAATTTGTAAAAAAGCAACGAAAGAAAAATACAAGAAATTTTTTTAAATTTTAAAAGAAGAAATGAAAGAAATAAGAAAAGAAATGAAAGAAAAATAATTGACAGAAATGAAGAAAAACAAAAAAGAAAAGGAATGAAAAAGAAAAGATATATCAACATGAAAAGTATACTTACTATTGCTGCTTGTTTTTCTAGAATGTCTGTTAGGAAGACCTAACAAAAATAGAGTTGCTCCCCTTTGATTAGTCAATGCCAGAAGTTGGGTTTCCGTCATGTTACTTGTGGATTGGCATTTGTTTATCTATGGATGCAGCATTTGAACTTGTTAAGACTTGAGGGGAGAAGCATTCACTACCCTGTGTTAAATAAAACCTCATTAATTTTTACAAACAACCTGTCTTCTGTATTTTATCTGTATGTTAAAAACATAACAATGTTTTTTGATTGGTTTTTTTTTTTCATACTTTTTCAGGATTTCTGTCATCATTATCTAGATACTTGCATCCCTCCACAACAACAACAACAACCACAACAAAGAATACACAAATGAATATAATTCATTCTATTATTTTGTGGTCAGATGTTTCCTGCAAATAATTTTTTTTCATTAGAAGATGGGAGATATTCTCGAAGAGGAGCATTTTAGTTGTGAAATGTCTAAGATAGAATGTGTGGATGAAAGCATTATCAAAGAACATATAAAAAGTAATTCTGAAGAAAAGTTCCTGAATTGTGCAGTGTGTGGAAAAGCTTTCAGCAAATCTTCGGGTCTCAAACAACACATAAAATTGCATAGGAAAACTAAACCATTCACCTGCGAAATTTGTGGTGTTGGTTTTCTTCAGAGCTTACATCTTCAGCAACATGTACGAATCCATACTGGAGAGAAACCATATCCATGTGTAACTTGTGGAAACAGCTTTTCATGTGCATCCCATTTAAAGCAACACTATCGTGTACATACTGGAGAAAAGCCATACCACTGTGATATGTGTGGAAAAGCTTATTCACAGAGCTCATCTCTAAAGCTTCATCAGAAGACACACACTGGAGAAAAACCATTTGGGTGTGAGTTATGTGGAAAGCACTTCACATTGAAAGTCCAGCTTCGAAATCACAAAATTACTCACACAGGTGTAAAACCCTTCTACTGTGACCTTTGTGGTGCTAAATATACTCGGAACTCCTACTTGAAAATTCATCTTAGATCCCACACTGGAGAGAAACCTTTTGCCTGCCAGGTGTGTGGCATGAGTTTTTCACAAAGGCACTACCTCAAGCAGCATATGAAAACACACACTGGAGAAAAACTGTACCAGTGTGAGATTTGTTGCAAGAACTTCACCCGCAAATCATACTTAAAAGACCACTTAACCTTGCATCTGGATAACACAGCTTTTACTTGTGATATGTGTGGCAAAACCTTTTCAAATAAGTATAACCTGATTGAGCATAGGAAAATACACACTGGTGAAAAACCGTTCAGTTGCAATGTATGTGGAATTGGATTTGTGTGGAAGGCTGCACTGAAGATGCACATGCGAACACACACAGGAGAGAAACCATTCCCTTGTGAACTCTGTGAAAATCGTTTTACTCAGAAAAGCCACTTGCAGAAACACATGCAGACACACACTGGCGAGAGGCCATACAAGTGTAATGTTTGCTCCAAGAACTTTTCCCGTCAGGCCTACCTCAATGAACACTACAATATGCATGCTGGCAAAAAGTTATTTAATTGTGATTTCTGTCCCAAAACTTTCACGTACAGGACAAACCTACGCAGACACGTGCAAATTCACACAGAAGAAAAACCATTTTGTTGCACTCTGTGTGGAAAAGCCTTCATCCAAAATATGCATCTCAAAAAACACATGAAGGCACACGCCAGTTAACAGTAAAATTTAGTTCACCTCTTTATATTGAACATTAAATGATAAATTATATTAGAATTAATACACTTGCTCTAACTAACCAGATGCTATAAGATGACCAACTTATGTCCGACATGAAACGTGCTAGCATTCATAAATTTATACATCTTTTAATTGTCATTTTCAGTGTTTCAATCTTAGGAGATAAGACATTGTTTTTATTTTTGATATTCTGCTAGTTTTTCTTTCATCTTATTTTTGTTGCTTGTTTGGCGGACCTGAACTTTCAGACCCCCCCCCCCAATCTAAAATTTTTGTTTTTAATTTTTTTCTTCTTCTTTCAATGGATTATTATTGATTGCACACCAATCTATCAGACTGTGAAAAAAAATTTTTTAAAGTTATTTATTTTTCGAGTTTTCAGGGGTGCTCAGTTCCCCGTATAAGTTTATAGTAAATCGATCCTCCATATCGGAACCGCTTGAAAGGAAACTGGCGCAAAGGCGTCAAAGTTAGGGTGGCCAGAAAAAACAGAACCCAAATTATTTATTATCGAGCGGTTCCGATATGGGGGATCGATTTACTATAAACTTATACAGGGAAATGGGCACCCCTGAAAACTCGAAAAATAAATAACTTTTTTAAATTTTTTTTTATAATAGGATAGATTGGTGTGCAATCAATAATAATCCGTTGAAAAAAAAAAAAGAAGATTAAAAACAAAAATTTTAGATGGGGGTGTTCTGAAAGTTCAGGTCCGCCGCTTGTTTAATAGCAAAATCTACCAGACAGCAAGGGAGTCTATCATTTTTCACTAGCACTAGACTAAGGAGATTGTTTTTGGATTCTGAGCTGGAGTGCCACACCTACCATCAGCTCCTCACTTAACCCCACAGATCTCTGTGCTACTCATATGCTGAGTTGGCAAGGGCCAGTATCGAACCCGGAACCTTGTGTTTCCTAATCCGACACTCTACCAACTGAGCTAGACAGATATTAATAACCTTTACAGGCATTTTAAATTATTTCATGGATATTTCCATTTTTCCAATACAAAACAAACAGCATAAAATCATTTTTAGAAACCCACATAAAAACAGCAATCTTTGGTATTGGATGCACAGATAACATAAATTTCGACAACTATTAATAATGGAGATTGGGTGTATTTCTGTCTATAACAAAAATTACATCACAGCTTACATCACAATATTCTTAATGATTGTGTAAGTCTATTAATGAGTATTTGATTTATAGTCAAAATTGTTGATATATAGAATAAAAACAACCCTGTGTTAATTACACTCAAAATTTGATTAAGCAATTTTTAAAATGTTTTTTTAATCTCATCCTTTTTTTTCAGTAACAAGAAGTTAATTAAAAAGTTTACAAATCAATAAATACCTATGATTTTGTGTAAAATTTATGTGCAAAATATTCGTAATAATTATTTAATTAATAACTAATAGATGCCCGCAACATTTTATTTGAGGGGGACAGGACTAAGTTTCCATTTCAAATTGTTTTATCTTTTTTACTCCTTTAATAAATTTGATGATTTTGCTTACTTATGATACAAACCATCTGGCAATATCTTCCAAAAAATTAATTGTACACCGCTCAGAGGTTGTTTTGTCTTTTTGCTAGTAAACTTAATTCATAAACCAACTACTGTAGATCAAACTTACTAAAAATGACCTTAGATACTCACATTCTTAACATTGCTGAATAGAATTCCTCGAATTTCCAATAAGAAATATCTATCTAGAATCATTCACTGCTCCAATTTTAAAATTTCTCATTGCAGTAGTTGGACAACAAAAGAGGATTGATCTCACTGCACCAATAGAAAAATGCCTTACATTGAGCAACAGCAAAAATACTCTGCCTGTAAAAGGGTTGAGACTCAACCACTTCCCCATGGGGAATAGTTTTGATTCATGGTCAGTTTAACTTAGGGACTCTTACAAGTAATCACAATGGAAGATGGTGTCTGATTTTTACATGCAAGTGAGGGGATAGTACACATTCAGTAGGATTGAGTGAGGAGACATGCTTCATGGGTAACTGCCAGTCTTCCATACAACCTTACCCAGGCCTGAATTTGGATCCAAGTGTGGATCCGGTGTGTGGCAAAGCTAATGGATGCCTCTATCCTCATCCTCATCATGATGTTTCAAACAACATACTCTTAGTTTCTTTGTTGGCTGTCTTTCATATTTATTTTCAAGGAACTTTTAACAGAAAGATTGATATTCCAAATTCAATTTGGCTAACTTTTGTTGGTCCTCCAATTGTATCATTTATATTTCAAGATTTTATTATATATGATTATAAAAAAAAGAAATAAAAGATTTCCCCCCTTTGCCAATCAATGAACCTTTCCTATAATAAAAAAATATATATATTTTTGGTCTATGTCATTTTGGGAGTTTTTATTTTCAGTATTATCATTGTGTACCTTTTTTCTTTTGTGTGTCTGTCTCTGTGTGGTCCTTCTTTCTTCTCTCTCTCTCTCTCTCTCTCTCTCCCTTTGTGTATTTATCTCTTTTTCTCTCCCTCTCTCTTATCCTTACTTCCTTTGTGTATTTATCTCTTTTTTCTCTCATCCTTCCTTTTTGTATTTCTCTCTTTTTCTTTTTCTCTCTCTATTTTTGTAGTCTTTTCTTCCTTTGTGTGTGTGGGGGACATCTCTCTCTCTCTCACACTCTCTCTCTCTCTCTCTCGTTGTGGGCCTTACTTCCTTTGTATGTGTGCCTCTCTCTCTCTCTCTCTCTCTCTCTCTCTCTCTCTCTCTCTCTCTCTAGTTCTTCTTTTCTCTGTCTCTTTTTGTGGCCCTTTCTTTGTGCATGTCTCTCTCTCTCTCTCTCTCTCTCTAGTCCTATCTAATTTGCATATATGTGTGCGCGTGTATCTCTCTCTCTCTCTCTCTCTCTCTCTCTGTAGTTCTTTTGTCTGTCTCTTGTTGTGACCCTTTCTTTGTGCATCTCTCTCTCTCTCTCTCTCTCTGGTCCTATCTAATTTTGTATCTCTCTCCTTCTCTCTCTCTCTCTCTCTCTCTCTCCTGTAAAAACACAACTGACAGAAGGTATATATATTTACTCAATAGTCTTATGCTCTTTCTGTGCATTTAAGCTGTTTAATTTGACCTTGCATCAAGAACAAGAGATATCAAAAAAGAAAACCATCTCTCGACTGGAAACTACCATATTGTTGATACCAGGGCATGAAGCTCATCTGAACATCAATCATGGAAGTATTGATAAAAACTAATTTAAAACTTGAGGATGAGTAAAGATCGATATATGCATTGAGAATGACACATTTTCTAAGACTGGGATTACCTCCCTTGTCTCTGCTAATGAATTTCTCCTAATGATCACTAGATGGCAACACCATAGCAATAGAAAAGGAAAAATGCACAAATACTGAAGTGAGAGCAAACGGCAAAACTCACGAACCTGTGATGAGCCAACCATGGTCCGTCGATCGAAGAGACAGCGGGTGGCATGTTGCACGTGTGGGTGGAAGAAAAACATGTGACAAGTCCGACTAGTTGTGGAGGTAAAAATCGTGAATGTCCTTGAGGTGGCGATTTATAGTGGCAAGTCTCGTAGCTGGCGAGACGAAAGTTGTGACATCTCGGCCAGACCGAGTATAAAAGAACAGTGGAGAGGGGGCAAAAGAGGACGAACTTATTTTATTTAAGATCTTCACAAGTGTTACGGTGTCTTTGGTAGAAGCAGAAGTAAATTTTGTTAGCTAATTAGCTCTCTTCCTTCACAAAATGGCCTAAACACAAGGACCTGTTCTCATCCCCAACAGGCCTTGTGGTGCATAATGTAGGTAAAAAGGATAGTGAACAAAAAATAATAACTCAAACAAGTCTGAGAGTTGAAATATTTTGTCCTTTCAATAAGGACATCCTCAGTCAACTGACTTTTATTCAAAGCAAAAATTATGTACATGTGTTGTTTTTTTTATGTGCGAGTGAGTTAGTAGCGGAAATGAAGGTTAGGGGGGAAATAAGGGATGAGGATAACATGAATGGAGTGTAGGAAAAGTTTACAGGAAGCAGGGAGGGAGCTAAGTGCTAGATGGGAAAAGGGGTTGGTCAAGGGAGGAAGGTAAAGTTCATAGTAGTGGAGTGTTTGATGCCAGGGCATGATAAGGAGGAGGGGAGAGTTGAGTGACATTAGGTCACTGGGTCAGTGTACGTAATTTTTGCTTTGAATAAAAGTCAGTTGACTGAGGATGTCCTTATTGAAAGGACGGAATATTTCAACTCTCAGACTTGTTTGAGTTATTATTTTTTGTTCACTATCCTTTTACCTACCTCATACTGTCGGATTTTACTCCAGCCCTCCTATCTACACAGTATATAATATCATAAGCTTACTTTCATACATAATCAAGGGTAGTACGTGTTAGGGTCTCACCTCAAGGTGGAATATATATTTTCGGAAATTATTAAATAGCAATACAGAAAGCCATATGTTACATTTTTTATGTATCTGCAATGTACAGTATTTACCAGAATGGATGAGTCAGGTGCTTTTTCCCTGTACTTTTCCATCACGCAGTATTCATTCATTTTGCAAATGATAGCCATAATTTTTAGAACTTAAAATTATTTATCGACCTGGCTGGCTGGCTGGCTGGTTGTTTTAGTTGCAAATACTTAAAAGTGTGAAGAAGGCAGCAGCAACAAAGCACCGGCACATCGATATCTTCAGGGACACCCTTCACATGCGACATCTGTGGTCGAGAATGTTTTTCAAACATTGAACTTCACAGTCACATGAGGCGCTGTAACTTCAGGGGCACAAAAACTATATTATAGTCTTCCGAGACTGAAATTGTTTTTTACTCTTGTCCCTTTTTTATTTACAGTAACTATAAAGTTTACAAATAAATAAATACCTACGATTTTGTGTAAAATTTATGTGTAAAATATTCAAAATAATTGTTTGATTATTACATGCACGCAACATTTTATTTGAGAGGGACGGGGCTCAGTTTTCATTTCAAATTGTTTTGTTTTTTTCCCCTTTAATAACCATTACACCAGCTGGTTTTTCCCAGATTTTTCGTTTGTTTTGAAGTAGGTTATATTCCACTGTTTAGCCTTACATTTGAATAGGTATGCCCGCCTAATTCATTAATTATTAATTAATTAATTTTCAAAAATTAGGTCCGACTTCAATTAAGCACATATTCTCCCAAAAATTGTCGCCTAAAAAAAAAGCCATATCAAAACACATTGTTTGTTTATTTACTTCTCATATATATATATATATATATATAGCACTCCTTGATATTGTAGTAATAGGTAGTAATGATAGTTTTCTTCTTTTTCTTCTCACCTTATGTAAATTTGTTACCACATTGCAACAGATTGTATTCTGTTCTTAACACTTAATAATAATTGAGACCCAAACTGGTCATTTCCCACGTTTAAAGCCTAAAAAGAGTCATATTAATTACCACTTGCTCGTCTTCTTTGTCATCATAGTAAGACCTGTTATTAATTCAACATCAGATGTCTAGTTTTTGCTTTAGTCAAGCCTATAGAAATATACAGCAGGAGAAAATAACAAGGCAGTCATTTACATTTTTATATTATAACTTATTTACCAGGTATGACATACATTCTCCAAGAACAAGGGTTAGGAAGTCAGTTTTACAAGCTCTATCAATCCCTCATCTCAGTGTAGAGCAGGCTTATTGTTGCTTAACTTCAGTGATCAGGTAGGAACTAGTGCTTTCTGGGTGTCTTGACTGTAAGCCTTTGCTAGTAAAGTTGCTGATAGTTGTTTAATATATATTCAACAACTGTATCTATTATTATACTAAAGCTGAGTTAATCAACTTTTGCTTCCTAAAAGCTTTTTTACTGTTTAGTTTAATGACACGAAAATTATACTAAATTATTCCTTACTTTTAGGATTGAATTATGTTTGAAAAAGATTCTGTTTTAATTGGTTCTGATTAGTCGTAATTTGCAATTAAATCAAAAACCAACCAATCTCTTACTTTACTCTCTGTCTATCACTTTCTTCCCCTCTATGTATCTCTTGACTACCTCCTCATTATATAATGTTAGTTTCTCTGGAGAGTAGAGAGAGAGAGAGAGAGCGAGAGAGAGAGACGGGAGAATTTGAAATGTTAAATTTCACAATTTGCAATTAAGTCAAAAACCAACCAATCTCTTACTTTACTCTGTGTCTATCTCTTTCTTCCCCTCTATGTATCTCTTGACTACCTCCTCATTATATAATGTTAGTTTCTCTGCAGAGTAGAGAGAGAGAGACGGAAGAGACAGGAAAATTTGAAATGTTAAATTTCACAACCAGCAAACCGTAGCTTAAATGGGGTCAAACAAATTTTATAGTTTCGTCTGGCCATATTTACATTTTTTTTTAAATTTTATTCGTTTTGCTAACTTCCTTTTCCCTAATCTCAATTATCTACACAGAGCTGAATGGGTGACCCAATGGGTCATGTTTTGTCTAGTATATATATAATAAATTGATACAACCAATGCTGTTTAAACAGCAGTATTACATACAACAAATCCTTCATCAAATGACGACTCTAGGTTCAAACATGGTATCAGGGCCAAAGCATCATTACCACTAACCCAGAGAACCCCAGCAGTAATAAACGCTTCAGTCTGCCCTACTATCTACCCATAGCTGGAGGGGGAATAGTTGAATGCATACCTTTCCCAGGGGTATTAGCACTATGTAAAATGCAAACAGTTTACAATTTCACCTCAAAATAGTATGTTGAAATTATCTCTGACTTTCTGTCATTCATCCATATCAGTTACTATTGGCTTTTAATGTTGTTGTGATTATCTTCCCATTGGCCTGGAAAAGTTATCTTCCCACTGGGTTTTCGCTTGTTCTCACCAGGGGCTATGGTATTTAAGCGCCTGGTTCAAACGCTTCTTCCTCTTTTAGCTACATCTTCTCGTACGATCACATGGGTTAGACCATTGTCACACCCTCCTCGTGGGGGCTTCGGCCCCCAACGCTATGCAACTCTCCTGGGGGCTTCGGCCCCTCATCACTAGTAAGTTATTTTGTATGTACGGATACTCAAGTTCTTTTATCTCTACTCTTGTATGTTTATGTACATGTATTTTATTGTTATTGTATCTGTGCTGTTTATTATATAAAATGTTTTGTTCAACAAACATGTCGGAGTTGTATGTTCATAAATTAACCATGAACCTTACAAGTGGTGACTACCCGAAGTGATGAACACGTTTTTTGAAGGCTTTGGAACTTTAATTCTTACATGTGGTGATTCCCGACTGAAAACACGCATTTAAAAACCTTTCTTTTAGCGTACTATTGTGCGTATCGTGGACTGAACACCAACAATGTCAACTTTAATGTCCTAATAATTTGGCACTGTCAGTTGGGCTTTAGAATACACCAACTGCACCTCAGCAGAGGGGTAAGACCTCCCAATGGAGCCACCTCTTGGCTGTGAGTGCGACTACAATGTTTAATACTAAGTTATTTATTTGTCAAGTTATTTATTTATGTTATGTTTTAAAAATAGATGTTAACAGATTATATTTATTAATTATAATTATAATTATATCATATTAATTAATAGATATAATTATATTATATTAATTAATAGATGTTATATTATATGATTATTATATATTATTATTGTATATATAAATATACAATATTGTATATTTTTATATCAATATCAATATTTATATTTTTTATATATACAATATTGTATATATAAATTATTATATATCATTATTGTATATATTATTATATAATTATTATATAATTATATTATATAATTATATTATATTAATTAATAGATGTTATGTTTTAAAATAGATGTTGATAAAATAGATATAGATGTCAAGTTATTTATTTGTCAACTTTAATGTCCTAATAATTTGGCCCTGTCGGCTGGGGCTTTAGAATACACAAACTGCACCTCAGCAGAGGGGTAAGACCCCCCCCCCCCCAATGGAGCCACCTCTTGGCTGTGAGTGCAACTACAATGCTTAATACTGTAGGATTCATGGTTAATATATGAACATACAACTCCGACACGTATGTGGGACAAAACATTTTATATATCACAGCACAGAAAGAGAGCAAGATACAGAAATAATAAAATACATGTACATAAACATACAAGAGTAGAGATAAAAGGACTGGAGAGTCCGTACATACAAAATCACTTACTAGTGATGCGGGCCGAAGACTCCAGGAGAGTAGCATAGCGTTGGGGGCAGAAGCCCCCATCAAGAAGGGTGTGACAATGTATCTAACCCATGTGGTCGTTTAAGAGATGTAGCTAAAAGAGAGAAGAAGCGTTTGAACCAGGCACTTAAATACAATAGCCCCTGGTGGTCACAAGCGGCAACCCAGTGGGAAGATAACTCTTCCAGGCAAAGGAAAGATAATCCCAACAATACTATTTTTCTGAATTTTTTGAGATGAGACTTGATGATTAGTATTATCTGCATTATTTGGACTATTGTCCTCATGTTCATTGTTATCTGTACAACGTTTCGGCCGAGGTGCCCGTCGGCCTTCTTCAGTGCTTAAGGACGGAATTTTGGTGGATGTGCAGTCCATGACTCCACGTTGGCCCTTGCTTAGGCTAGACATGCAGTCGGAAAGGCCTCGTTCAATCAATCAGCTGATCATGTCAAGCCATAGCACCTATATGATTGTCCTGCCCCTATTTGCCCTTATGGAAAAACACCAACTCTTTTTATCATATATGTGTTAGAAGGCAGTGGCCAAGGGTCTTAGTGTCCTGTATTTGATATTAAACTGTATCTGATGGTGAAGTTCCAATTCTGGAGCTCTGAGGAATGTGGAGTACTCCTTCATCACCATTACTTCCAGATCGACTCTGACCCAGAGTGGTAGTACCTGTTAGGGTCCCATCTATAGGTTAAATAGGAAAAAATGAGTTTAAAGATGTATTTTTTTTTAATTGAGTTTTTAAAAAAATTGAATACCCATCAAGAATGAATAAAATAAAACATCTGGTATAAAATAACGCAACAAGTACTGATGTGCCATAAAATCCAACCGACTGACTAACCAACCAACCAACCAACCAACCAGCCAGCCAACCAACCAACCAACCAGCCTAATAGTTTTCTCCCATTCTACTATTAAGGATTTTCCTTTGTCCCTCTTAGGGAATAATAATTAATAAAAAAAACAATGTGACACCAAAGCTTATACTATACATCATTACATTCACTTGGGACCATTTCTTTAGACAAGTACTGATATTACAACAACCACCCTTCCCTAAATAAAGTAGAGGGTTAGACATCTTGTAAACTTAGGCTGTGTATGGAGTATTTACCACGTATCCCACGTGTACAGGTTAAGCACAAGGCCCTATTAAATGTGGGACCACCCACGAACCGAAACTCAAGGGTGGCAGGTGCAAAAAAATGCGTTGATCCCGTGGGCATTCCCCCTCAAGGGGAGCGCCCCAGGCACTGGGCAATAAACCCAGTCCTGCCCCTTTAAATCAAGGGGGCAGGTGTTACCCCCCCTCCTCCGGATCAACGCTGTTAATTACTTTATCGGTCCAGCGGCCGAAGCTGAGCCAGGTAAAGGTTGTGTATGGTCGTGAACATGTTCTGCACAAGACTTTATAGTCGCCACACTGAAGGGCATGTTCAATACTTAGATGACTGGACCACTTAAGCAACATCAGACTGTGTGCTATGTCTAACTAAAACAAATCTTGGTAAATATCAATATGTTCAGCAAAATTCCATATAATTCAGGAGGAATTCGAGGACAGTCAACAAAACTGTCATCAAAATAGAATATTTTTTTCTTTTCTTTTTTTCATTTTTCTTTTTCATTTTTATTATACGGAACAGCTTTTCAGCAATCACCGTAATTTTTTATTGTTTTTATTTTGTTTTTGGCTTTTGATCATTAAAGATTGCGGCCATTGTTTAATAAATTAAGCTATTAAATTGTTAATCGACTTTTTGAAAAAAAATGCTGATGAATGATCTTATTTTGATTTTGAAATAAACAAATGGACAATAATGGAGAATCCAAGTAAGTAGTTTTCGCCATCGATGTTTTGATACATTAATTTACCTGTTTGATGTTAAAAAAAAAACAACAAAAAATATACAAAAAGAAAAAGACAATAGAACAGTGTGTTGCGTAATGTATAGTATTTATCAATTAGATGAAAAAGAAATTAACAATTTCTATAAATTTCTGAGTGTTTTTCTATATGTAATAATATCTATAATAATAATACAGTTATTTTACATATCTGGAGCGAATGTGAATGAAAAGTAAAGTAACGTTGTCAATCCAAGAAAATGTAAACAAAATCGGAGAGAAAATAATATCCTACCGGTGAGATATGAACAAATTAAAATTTGTAATTTAATTCACACAAAAAAAACACGCTGTTACTATTAAAAACTTTCTTTTATTTACAAATTTGCATATTCTTATTCAATTTTTTATATTATTTATTTTGGTTTTAAAAAGACTTTAAAGTTTTTTTATAACAGAGTTTATTATTAAGAAACTAGGCAGTGTGTGTGGTTAACCAGTTAAGTTATTTATTTATATTTAGTTGTGATATAAAGCCAGACGTATGGGGCACCTAGTGAGAATCGAACTCATTAACAATGCTTCTGCTAATCTAGTTTCGTAACCATTACACCGTGTGAGGTGCCCTAGACTAGTAAACCGTTAGTAGGGCTTTCGAGTCTCGCCAAGTGCTCCATACATTCGGCCTTGTGCCACAACTAAACAAGGCCTGTAAATTAACAATAACTGAAACTATGGATAACTCAGAGCTAAAAGTTTGGGTTTTTTTTAGGTTTTTTTTAGATAAAATTAAATCACCTTGAAAAATAATTTTCTTTGTAAAATAAAAAGTGAAAAGAACTATTCGGGAGTTTGAAAAAAAAAATGAAATAAAAAACAAAAAAAGACAGAAGCGGTGTTGGGAGGAGTGCTGAACGAAACAAGTGTTGATACGTGAAAATTGGGCTTCTCACTTCAAAGTAAATATAAAAATCCTTGCGTGGTGTAATTGTTAACGAGCTAGCTTCTCACTGGGTGCCTCATGTTTGCAGCCTTGTGTTAAATTAAGTTTTAGATAATAATGACTTCATGTTATTGTTTTTAAGTTTTTGTACTACAACTACATTTTGAAAAAGTCACTGCCCTGTCTGCTGCAAAAAGATGCAGAAAAATATTTTATGAAAATTTGGTGAATAGTAGAAAGAAAAGAATAAAACAATGAAATACTAAAAAGAAAGGGGAGACTCAGTAGCGTAGTAGCTAACGTACTGGACTGCGACATTGTAGTAAACGAGTTCGAACTACAGTTGTGTTATTACGTCGACTTTTGGACTAATACTCTTGAGAAAGGTATGACCCCCCCCACACACACACACACACACACAATCCATCCATAGGTTAAATAGTACCGCTACTGTTCTTCTACAAGGATGGCTCTGACATAAAATGACCTACAAATGCCATTAAACAAAACAAAAACAAAAAACACCAAACCTGAAAAGAGAAATTACTTTTACTTTTACATGATCGATAAAATAGAGGTTGCTTGTCCAGAATAGTCCAACCCGAAAAAATTCTGTACGTTCTGAACCAAAAATGATTTTAAAAATTTTTAAAAAGAATTATAAATTGAATTAGTTGAAGTAAGACGTAATTTTAAAGGCAACTGTTGTTCACCGGGCATTGCACTATTTAATGTAAATAGATTTTAAAATGTTATGTAAATAGTTTTTAAAATTTTATTTAATGTAAATAGATTTTTTAAATTTTTAAATTAGAAATAGAATTAAGCAAATTACTGAAACTTACTCTTCAGGATAGTGTTACATTTAATTATTTTATTTTTATCGTAGAATTTACGGAAATGTTCGTGGTTGGGCTATTCTGGATAAGTACCAAACTAATAAAATAAAACTGATGTTATTTTTAACGGTGACAACTGAAAATATTCCCCAAATATTAATGTACCTACCCAACTAACAGAACTGTAAAATATATTTTTTTCCGACCACAAAAACGAAAGTGTAGGCTCTTCACGCTTTTTTGTTTTTCTTTTTGTTTTTCTTGTTTTGTTTTCAAAAATTCAAAAGACTGATGACTCTACCCCAACCCAGAGGATTCATTGAGAAGTTTTTATTTTTATTTTTGGCATTTTTAATACATTGATAGTATGAATTTGGTGGGTTAATTATTTTGTTTAATGGCATATCAACCTATGTGGGGTATTTAATGTCAAATCTTGCTTTTCTTTTCTTTTTTTTTTTGTACATATGATTTTTAAGCAAATAGTTTGTACATAAATATTGGTTTGGTTTTATAAACTTGTATAAATAATTTTTAATAACTTCATGTATTAATTGGTAGAATTAATAAACTGGTGGTTGACTCTCAGCCAGAGCCTTCTAACAACCATATGATAAAACAATCATGTGGAGTCATGTGGAGTCCAGTTGACATTCCCCTTGAAGTGCACTTCAGTCACCAGCAATATAGCCGGCCCTTAATCCTTTTCGGTGAGGAGGCAGGTACTGTCTGGAGGGACAGCCCCCTGAGATCATGAGATATAGTTTACCTCACTCATCAAATCAGGAGCTGAGGCCCCTAATCCAAGTAAGTGTTAGAAAAAAAAAACTGAATGAAAAACTTCTTGGAAAAACTGATATGCAAGTTGAAGGAATAAACTTCATAGCCTGGTTTTTCTCCTATGTGTGCCCTTTTTTCTTGTATATGGAAGGTGATAAAAAAATTTTATCACAGAATAACAAGAAAAGCAAGTAATAGTCCTTGTTTATCAGTCTGTTCAAAATTTGAAGTCTGAAGAAAGGACGCTGAAAAAAAATGGACGGTTTGAAATATGATGTCAAATATTCTCTTTTACTGTGTGAGTATGAGAGTGTGTGAGTGTGTATATGGAAAAAAGGCATAGTGCATTTTTTCACCTTCCATTTACCAACAAATGCCCTGAAGATGATCTAATTAATAGATCGAAACACTGCAGCGTCGACCAATAAACTTACCACTTAACTTATTTAAACCTGTGTTTTTTCAATTTTTCTTAATATACTACATACCGTTGGATTCACTTCCTTTTCTTCACACACACATATGTATATATATATATATATATATATATATATATATATTTATATATATATATATTGATAATATAGTGTGTTTATATTATAAGTAAATAGTGCTCAATATATATACATGGTCTATCAATGATATTGAGCACTATTTACTTATAAATATAACACATAATCAACCACTGAAAAAGTAAATAACAAAGAAGATAGAAATAAATAAAAAGGTAGATAAGGGGTAATAACAAAAAAAAAATTGATAAAAGTAGACAATTATGGAAGAAAAAAAAATAAGAGTAAAATGAGTACAGTTCCTTCAGGCAAGTCGGAGTTAAATGCTTAGGCACAAATAGCAATAGTTTAAATTATGTTCAATGGTTCAATCAATTGTTATATACTCTTATATACCCACATAAGGGAGGCGTGTGGTCTAATGGTTAGAGTCGTAGTAAATTGACTCGTCAACGTGAGTTCAATTCCTGGACGAAGCTGCTGGCATTTCACATAGCGCTAATACCCTTGGGAAAGGCATGAATCCAATTCTCCCTCCAGCTATGGGTAAATAGCAGGGCAGACAGGACTCTTTAACCTTGGCTAGGTAACCGGTCTAGGAGAAGGAAAACTCTGAATTCAAACCTGTTGAACTCCGCTTAAGAAATTGACCTTGTGTCACATCCTGTTCGTGCGGGGGAGTTGGTAAATACATACATATATACCCACATATGTCAGGTATATAATAGAGAGAGAGTCAGAATGTTACAATGCCATATACCCTCATTGGGTATATACACAAGAGTTCTTGTAATAGAGAGAGAGAGATATAGAGAGAGTAGAGGCATCAGAGAGATATAGACAGATAGATATAACTTGTTCTTCGTCTAGTCGTCATGTTGGATATTCACTTCTTCTTGTTTCTACCTCGGGCATGATCGTCTTTCTTACTTTCAGTCTTCTCCTGTTGGTTCTTCATTTTCTTGTCTGGCCTGTCTTCTAACTAAGGGCATGCTTAATTAATTAACAAAACTTATGGCTTTTTAAAGTTTTATTTACCCTTTTCTAACTCAGGGTTAGTTTTATAATTTTAAAAAAACTCTAGAAATCGTCTGTTAACAAACAACTGGGTGTTGACGGTGTAAATGAAAAAATGTATACGCACATAGTTTATAAGCTGCTCATAAATTATGTAACACTATTTTGGGTAGGAAGGGTTACAAGTCTATGCTCCTGCTGCCTCTACAGCTGCTTGGAACAGTACATTAAGATGGGGACGGGAGATAACTGGTTATCCCAGGAGCAACTACAAGATCACAACTGAAAGCACATGGGTGAGAAATGAGTCAAAAGGAATTTTATATTTAGCTCTCTGACAAAATCCAGGTATTTTTCTATTGATCAGCGAGAGGTTTTTCCTCTAGAAATATATCTATTATTATACTAAAGCTGAGATTTTGAGCTTTCAATCCCTAAAGGCTTTTTTGCTGATGACCTTGATCACATGAAATGTGTCATAAATTATTCCTTAGTTTTAGGATTACTAAATGTTTGAAAAAAATTCCAGTTTAATTGGTTCTAATTAGTCGTAATTTGCAATTAAGTCAAAACCTGACCCATCTCTGTCCGTACATTATACATACTCCCCTTTTTACTCTCTATATGCCAGTGAAGGGGAGTGACATGTAAAAGCAGCAGCCAGCCGCCGCTGCCCCCCTCAACACCCTCTTCGCTTGTCTTACATTATATATAACCCTTTTTCCCTCTCTATAGGCGACTGAAGTGACTTTCAATTTTAACTAGGTCAATTCGTAACCATTTAAGCAAGTCAATTGCAATTTAACAGGAAGATTACTATGTATTACTTTGTTTTTCTTTTTTTTTTTGAGAATTGTGTCTAACAAAGTACATTTTTAAAAAAGTACTTATTTTTCTATTCATAACTTTGGTCTTTTATCTCTTTATTTATACTGTAATTAGTACAGAAAACTGACCAACTCACCCCCAAAATAGGGGAGGGGCAAAATTAAGTGACCTGCAAAAATGAGAAAGTTTTGAAATAAAATGAATAATGCATTTAAGTTCATTTATTGATAAATCAACACTGAAGAAATTTCATTAAACCGATAATTCATTGACTTTTGGTAAATTATTTTCTGTAGGGGTGCTAAATTCATTTTGTCAAAAACAGATTTTAGGTAATTTTGGGTATACCATAGGTCAAAAGTGTTGATTTTGGAGTCATGCATATGTATGCTATTCTTTGAAAAGCACACCTTCAGCTTTTTTTGTCTTTATTTCAGAGCTTGCTGATGAGCAGATCAAGACCGTGCACCTTGCGCCGGTTCGCAAAGGATGTGAGGAGCACGGAGAAATCAAGAAAAAAGTAACAGCGCACTGGCACTCAATCTGCATACGGATCGCGTCAGTGAGCTTCAGATTCCCTGACTGTGAACCAGGTTTCATGGTGTGAGCTATGCCACAAGGGTTTTTCATTGCAAAAAGTGATCTAGACAGTGCATATGCAAAACTCACAAAAAGAAGCTGTTTCCCTGTTCGTTGTGTTCAGCAAGAAGTTTTCAGAAAAGGCGCAAGCCTCCAGGAACACATGCAAGGCACATTCACCAAAGAAGAAACATTTTCAAGTGAGTTTGTGCAAGATAAATTTTCAAGAGCAGAATAGGCTGGTCAAGCCATATGAGAGTCCCTACTCCCAAAAGCCGTTTGCGCTGCAATGAACTGCAGCAAAAAGCTTTGTCAGAAGGAGCACTTCTCATCCATAGGAGAATACACACAGACGAGAAAAACCATTTGGATGTGAGACAAATGTGGAAGAGGTTTACAACAACAATACGTTTTAAAGGGGACATATGCGAATACATACTGGGGAGAAACCTTTTCACTGTGATTTTTATGTGGTAAAGATTTAATGATAAGGTCGTATTACAGGGGCACATAAGGAACACACAGGAGAGAAACGCAATACCAGTGTGAAACTTGTGGAAGAGCTTTGCTGAGTGTTGTTTGGCTCTTGAATATTTAGTACATCGAAAAGATACACTCAGGATAAGAAACGTTTCCAACTTTGTGATATGTTGGTTTGCAAAAGAAGGTTTTGCTTGCCCGCCAGACGCTAAATGTTACATTCTTAAATCTCATACAAGAGGAGTAAGACCATTCACTGTGAAAGTTTTGTGGCAATCCGTTATTTTTCACTCGAGGAGCAGCTTACAAGATCAACAACGAAAACACAACTCGGCGTGAGATAACCATTCATTGTGAAAAAGTGTTCAAAAGGATACTTTGCCGAACGAGTGCTTACTTATCGTAAACTCATTTAAAGAATCCGACACGGGTCGACATAGCGAAGCTCGATTGCAAGCATGTAACCAAAGTGTTTCTCAATTCTGTCTGCTTAGCTTGAAAGTTCACATGAGGCTAGCACACTGGTGAGATAACCCTCAGTGCAAATGCATGTGGCCAGGAAGTTTACAACAAAAAAATAACCTAATCGTCCACATGAGACACACACTGGTGAGAAGCGCCTTTCATTGTAAATACTGGTGGGGGCAGCTTTTCTCAGGGACTAGCGCTACAGATGCACATGAGGATCGCACACAGGGAGAAACGCACAATCAGTGTGCATGTTTGTGGCAAAGATTTTCCTGCAGTTGGGAAACTTACAGAATCGCACATGAGAAACACACTGGGAGAAGCCCGTTCACTCTTGATTCTGTGGAAAATCTTTTGCTCAGAAAAGTTTTTGCCTATTCACATGAAAAAGACTCACACGAAAGAGAAAAATGTTCACTGTGAAAGTGTGGAGAAAAGTTTTTTGGCAAAGTATGCATTGAAAAAACACTACTGCACATATTTTTGAAAAGATTAGTTTCATATTTATTACCTCCCCCTTGTTGAGGGGAGCAATGGCAGTATATGTATACTCTTGCTCTTCCGCCACAAGTAGGATGTGACACAATCACAGGGTCAATTTTTAAGCTGAGTTTTAGCAGGTTTGCATCCAGAGTTTTCCTTCTCCTTAGACTGATGCCATGCCAAAGGTGAAAGAGCCAGCTGTCCTAAATTAATTTATTCAAATAGCTGCAGGGAGAATAGTTGGGATGCATACGCTTTCTCAAGGGTATTAGCACTACGTGAAATGCAAACAGCCTCATCCAGGATTTGAACTGGAGGCCAGTCCGATTTCTATATATACATAGTATATATATATATATATTAAGAAATTTGAACAAACGAAGTGTTTCCAAAAATTAAAATGAATTTTGGAAGCACTGTTTATTTCAAATGTCTTAATATTGTCCGGAGTTATCATATTTACTCCATATATAAAATATATATAGATATGTCTATAAATAATAACTAATTATTTTAATTATTAGTTGTAAAGAATAATTAAAGCATATAAGAATGTTAATTATATAATAATACTTAATATATTATACATAATATATAAATATTATATTAATAATTTTTAAATTATCTATTAATAATTAATTATATATAAATAAATTATATTATTAAAGTATATAGTTATTTTTTTATTAAATTATTATTATTAATATATTTATTTAATATATAATATAATATATAAAAAAATTAATAAAATTATTATAAAAATATTAATTAAATATAAATTAATATAATATATTTTAATAATAATTTATTATATTATAATATATAAATAAATATATATAATCCTTTTAAATTTAATATTATTTATATATATTATATTTTAAATAATAATTAAAATAAAATAATAATATAAATATTATATAAATATATTATAAAACTTAATAATATAATTAATAAATATTATTATTTATAATTATTATAATTATTATAAAATATATATATTGGGAACACACAAGAATGCATCTGTGCTGTCTTAAATAAATCCTGAACAATATCAACCCACTAAAAAAGGCAGCGTACAACCATAAATTATTAGTACTCAGATTATAATATCAGAGCTTCTGAGGCAATTTCGTAAATCTGCCTTATTCCACAGATTGCAACATCTCCATCACCAACCTGAAAAAGCCAATAAAAAAAACTCAACACCAAAATCCTTGTCTTTCATTATCAAATACAATCAGCACACACATATATATATTACTAGTAATATATAATATATAATATATTATATTTGGAGATATGTCTTAATTGAAGTCAATACCTAATTTGGAAAATTAATTAGTTAATAATTAATAGAATTTAGGCGGCGCATATATGTTCAAATGCTAGGCCTAAAATATCGAGAAAATGTCAATCCCTGAATGTACATTTCCGACCCTATTAGTCTTCATCAGCAAGGTTATAGACATGGGGACCGCTCCGTGTGTGACTCGAAAACCATCGACTGTCAAAACTGACAGGCGAATTAGTCTTAACCGTTACACTCTGCTTCCATTCCCACATTCTTCGTTTGTTTTCGAGTCAACATGGAGCGGTCTCCATGTCTATAACCTTGCTGATTAGACCTAATAAGTCGTAAATGTACATTCAAGCGATTGACATTTTCTCAATTTGTTTAGCCTTACATTTTGAACATCTGTATAATTCAATTAATTATTAACTAAATTAATTTTCAAAATTAGGTATGACTTCACATTAAGCACATATCCTCAAAAATTGTCGGCTTAAAGCCTTATACAAAATAAACACATTTGGTTTGTTTAACTTAACCTTCATATATATATATATATATAAGGATATCTACTGAGTCAGACGAACCTACTATTCAGTTCGCATAAACTCTTCAGGGCTAAAATCTCTGACAATTTTTTAGCCACTGAAGAGCTTTATGGAAACTTAATAGTAGGTTCGTCTGCACTCAGTAGATATCCTTATTACTTGCTCTACTTAGGTATCGAGCCTTTTTACCAATTAGCTTCTCCCTAGCGTTATATAACTATATTATTCTTTTATTATACATATAATTACATATAAATTGTGTTTTTTCCTTTTGCCAAATACTATACCAATATATTAATTTTTTGTTGGTAACAATATCTTTGGCCTTTTTCTTTTTTCAAAAAATTTTTTCTTCCTGGTTGATTTTTGTAGTAGTATATTTTTACAATCAAACTCTCTGCCCGGGTTTTTTCCTCTCCGCAAGGATGCTCCCAACACGCTTGTATCATTATAACTAATATATATATACTATTTCGTTGAAATGTGCACGCTAATTTCTGTCCTGTAAATCTTTTCAATGTCCTTTCAACGATTGGATGTAATTATATCTGCGGAATTGGCTGATGTTAGTTGCCATATTAAGTTAGAGGAGCCTTATGGACATCGAAGTTATATAGTCGTGTGTCTGTACTGCGTGTGTGGTGTGTGTGTGTGATTTTTTCTGTGTGTGGTGTTTAAGGTAGGCAATTTGTATATATATATATTGGGTTTTGGGTAGTGTGGACATAAAGGCCTACCTGATTAGTACGCAAAATTTGGTTGCCGGTTCAACAAAAAATGGCGGCTTTGTGTAATCTACTTTGTCTATAAAAATGAGTTCTAGAGATTCCCTACAACGAAAAATTGTTAGAAATTGCATTTCAGACCAAAAGAGGAATATAAAAATGCTATCAAAGAAGTCCTTTAAAGTCAACCAATTTAAGTTATGATGATTTCTTGTTTTTCAATAGCAAGATCAATATCCCGCGATGTGGCACCTGCATCTATGATAACAAATTTTTTATTATTAATTTCCACATAAATATTGAACAATTTAATAATTTGTACCAAAAAGATAGTTTTGATTTTTGCTCAGAACTTGAAAAGGGGATGTGTGACATGGGCCTGGATGAATTTGACTATGGAATTAACCATAGCACAATATGCTGCAATAATCTATGGTAGCAATAGATTATTGGCAACATCTGTAAATTCTGCAGGGATAGTCCTTTTTCATGAGGTCATGGGCGGCGCATTTTCGCAATGGAAAGATCAGTAAAAATGGAAATCAAACATGTCACAGATTTTGAATAGATCCTCAGTTACGGCCCGAGATGTGAAAGAAAACGTCCCTTTTTGCTTTGGCTAAGCCCACGCACACGTAGTTAGTAAAGGCAAAAGTTAGTTTAAGAATATAAAGTTTTTAACTTTTATATGCGTAAGATGATCATGCCAGGTACCAAATCTCTCACTACTCTCTCTCTGCTCTCTCTCTCTCGTCTCTCTCCTTTTTTCTTTCTCCTCTCTGCTCTATCTCTCTCTCTCTCTATAATAATATATATATAATATATATATCCCCGCCCTACGTATCTCTTTTCTTCTGAGATTTTTGTTGCCTTTATTGTCTACTAACACACCAGCTTCAAGTCTTTCCCTTGCTTCCACTTCTCTCTCTCTCTCTCTCTCTCTCTCTCTCTCTATTCATTGGTCAATAAGCACTAGTAACACAATCATTGACAATCCTTAAGTGGCAGTTGATCCCTTGATATCTATTAAGTTTTTGTTTTGGTGCCTGAATGATCATTTAACAGCGCTGAGAGGTGAAATAGAAGAGACGTCCCTTTTGATTCGGCTGAGCTCCATATATGCATAGTTAGTAAGAAAATAAGTTGTAAGAATAATAGTTTTTAAAAAGCAACATCTTGTGTGTTAATGACAGTTAACGCTTGGCAATACTCCTACCGAGGCAAGACCGCCAAGAAAAAATGAATCAAGAAGAAGAACTATATGAGATATCACGCCAAAGTCGACTCAGAGAAAGAATAGAAGGACAGACGATCACAAATGGCCAGAGAAGAAAGAAAGAAGTTATGCATCTATGGCATCGTCTTAACATGCATGTGTATAAATACCTCTTCTGAAACCTCTATCAAAAGAACATTGTTATATTACCCGCAACATGGTTACATGCGGTATATAACATATATATTTATCTATCCACTATCTACCTATCTATATATATGTGTGTGTGTACCTCCTCTCTTCCAGGGCCGGGTAGCTCAGTCGTATGTAGAGCTCCCGTTTTCGGATAGAAACACACAAGGTTTCCTAGTTTGATTCTTGGTCCCTCGCGCAACTCAGCGATCATGAGTAGCACAGCGGTCTGTGCGAGTATAGTAAGGAGCTGATTGTAGTGTGGCACTCCAACTCAGACCCCCAAAAACAATCTCCTTCGGTGTCTAGCGCTATTGAAAAGGGGATAGACTCCCTCGCTGATGTGATACGCGACTTTAGGCTGCCCCCGACGACTTTCCCTTACTACCTCTCTCTCTCTCTCTCTCTCTCTCTCTCTGTCTTTAATGTGTTACATTTAATTTTCAGACAATGCATTTTTTTTTTTTTTTTGCTTGGCAAGGAAAAGGCAACAAATACTATAAAAAGTGCACAAAAGTTTGTTGGAGTTTGAATATTTTCAATCATTGTTGATTTGTTATCAAGAAAGCAGATAGTCAGCAGTGTTGAGGTTTCAAATCCAAGGACAATTTTACTTTTACTGAAGGCAACTTTTTGAATTTTTAAGTGAACATTTTCATCACTTGGGACTGATATCATGTTTGAAAAAGCGATTTATAACTGTTAGTGTCCAAGGGTAATGTTTAAAAAAATGTCTGTTAAAATATCCATGACTATAAATTCGTCTAGTGGTTGGTAGATTATTGCCATGTGTTGTATTTCAGCACACTCCAACTTTTAGAGCAAAATATATTTTGTTTATTACCGGCTTGTTTCATTTTCATAAGGGACAGCTTGGATCAAGTCTCGGAATAAAGCACCCTAGCTCATCAAGCTAATGGAAGGTTTCATATTTTAACTCGTCACTGGTAAGTTTGCTTCAAAACATTGGTAACCAAAACAGACGATTTTTTTTGTATTTATATTATATCTGACAAAAATGAATTTTTACAAAGTAAAGCCAAAGTGGGAGTTGCATGTCATGGACTACTCACCACCAGGGTTCTGTCCTCTTGTATTGTTTGGGTATGTTATGGGTCACTAAAACACACTATTATATATATATATATATATACTATATATATATAATTATTTTATTTAATTTTGCTAGTTTTTATAATCAATGTTTATTTAAACAAGCTACCCACGGTTTCTTGCTAGGGCGCAATCATCAGGTTGGTTGAAATTAGAATCCCATCGGTGTTATTGAAGACATTAAGAAAAGATCTCAATAAAACACCATGGGATCTAATTTAACAACGCTGATGATTGCGCGCCTTAGCAAGAAACCGTGGGTAGCTGTTTATAATAAACATTGATCTATAAAAACTCAGCAATCAATATAAATATTAGCTCTCCAATTTGTGATGAGCACCTGTATTTTCTGTTGTTTCATCGACAAAAAAAATTTGTTTTTATATATACTATATATATATATATATCTATATATCGTTTGAACTGTGCATTTCATTGCGCTATTTATAAATATTTGTTCCTTTTTGTATGTTTTTGGTTAGGTTTTCAAATCCAGGACATTTACTGTTACTGAGGAATTTTTTGAATTTTTAACGTGAACATTTTCATCACATGGGACTTTGATATCATGTTTGAATGGATTATTTTTGGGGAATTTACCCCTCTCCAGATGTGCGATCGGTGTATTCTACAGTCCCGTCCGACAGGGTTGAGAAGTTCTTCTTGGGTACTGTACTATCCCAAGACAATAATTTTCAACAATATCCCTTATTAGATACACCATTATCAAATATGTTTGATTTTGTATTTATTTGATACTAAATTTGCTGAAGCAACTCCTTTTGTTTGTTTACAAATGCTTTGAAGTGGAACTTACCGATGACAAGTAAATGTGAAACCTTCCTGTTGACGGAGTAATGAGAAAGGAAAGGGATGCAAGAACATTGTCTGCCTGCTGGGATCGAACTCGCGTCCTCCCGCATAGGCGAAAATAGATGGGCGATTAAGAATGGGAAGGACACAAAGTTTGACTAACATGACGGATGTCTGGGCTAATATGCCGCATTAAAATAACAAGTGAGTCAAGGCACTGTACAGTCAGGCAAGCAGCAGAAGCAGTCGACGACGAAGCGCTTTTCAGTTAAAGGGAAATGGAATTTAGTCGTACAGAAACAAAACTAAATAGGAAAATGTGATTTTGAACTGCTAACAAGTTATTTTCGACTCACGACGACGGATTTTTTTAGCTGCTAGACGAAGAATGTGTTGACCAACAGAGAGTCTAACTGTGTGAGAAGACTGAGAACTCGCTTAGTTTTTGGTTCCCCCTTTGGCGGGAGCTTGTTTGATTCGAAGGTCTAATTTTCGCCCCATATATTCTCCTCCCCCTTTCTATACTTCCATTAGCTAGGGGGCTTATTGAAGATTTGATCTGACAGCTTCTAGACACAAGATGGAGGAGTTCCTGTAGCATAGTGGCTAACATGCTAAACTGTGACATCATAGTAAGTAAGTTTGAACTCCTATCATGCTATTATGTTCACCTTTGGACTAATACCCTTGGGAAAGGTATGAACCCTCTTATCCCACACCCCAGTTATTGGTTAAATAGTACCACCACTGTTCTTCTATACCTGTAGTGTAACGGTTACCATTGTAAGAAATGGACACAGTGACATGAGTTCAAATCTTAGACAAGGCTGTTTGCATATCACATAGTGCTAATACAATTGGGAAAGGATTGTTTCATTTTCATAAGGACAGCTTCTAGACACAAGATGAGGGAGTCCCTTTAATATAGTGGCTGACATGCTGGACTGTGACATCATAATAAGTGAGTTTGAATTCCAGTCATGTTTATTATGTTTTCCCCTCAGACTATCACCCGTGGGAAAGGTATAACCCGCTTATCTTCCAAGCTATTGGTTAAATTGTACCAGTACATCTACACCTATGATATAATGGTTATCATGGTAGGGAATGGACACAGTGACATGGGTTCAAATCTTAGACAAGGTTATTTCTATTTTACATGGCACTGATACCCTTGGGAAAGGTATGCATCTAACTATTCTTCCTCCAGCTATGAGTAAGTAGTAGGGAAAACTGGGCTCTTTAACCTTAGTATGACAACTTGTCTAGGAGAAGGAAAACTCTGTTTTAAAATTGACCTTGTGTCACATCATACTCATGCAGAAGGGGTTGGTAAATAGATATCATAATGGCTTTGGCATTAAATAACCCACAAAGGTTGATATGCCATAAAAAACAAAGAAACCAAACCAAATTAGACAAGAAATAATCATCATTGTCATCATCATCATCATCATCAACATCATTAAGGCAGGCAGACAGCACAGATTCCCTTGACTCTCTCTCTCTCTCTCTCTCCCTCTCTCTCTCTCTCCCCCTCTCTCTCTCTCTCCATCCCTATCACTTTAATAGTGTTAATAATCATTGTCATCACCATCATCATCATCATCATCATCATCATCAACAACATCATTAAAGCAGGCGGACAGCACAGATCCTCTTGACTCTCTCCCCCTCTCTCTCCCTCTCCCTCTCTCTATCTCTCCCTCTCCCTCTCTCCCCTCTCCCTCCCCCCTCTCTCTCTCCATCCCTATCAGCTGCTGCACTCAGTAAGTCCTCTAGCAGCATTCAGTGTCTGCACAGAGCTGATGAATGTAACTTTTGCTGGTCGACCAACATTGGTGAGTCCATGTGTCGGAGTCCATAGGAATATATCACTTGTGAGTTCATCCTTACTTCTTGAGCAGCACCCAGCCTGTCTTGCTCATTGTACTTTGATGATCCATGAGATGGATGTACTGCACATATATGATGAAAAGGGTTGTGGGTTTGGCCATAGGGGCAATGGGGTTTGGGACAATCATGTAGGTGCTATGGCTTGGCGTGACCAGCCAATTAAACCGTGGATATGGCAGTCCTATATTGTGACATCAAACCGACAAAGTCTGGTGGTATCGTGAGATACTGCTGGGGTGCTCTGGGTTAGTGGTAATGATGCTTCGGCCCCGAAACCATGCCTGAACCCAGAGTCATCATCTGATGAAGGCTTTGTTGGTTGCAATGCTACTGTGTAAATAGCAGTCATTGTATGAAGATTATTATTATTTTTTTTTTTTTTTTTTAATCAGAGGGGGCCTTTCTGATCGCCTGTCTCACACAAGTAAGGGCCAAGTCATGGATTGCTCAGCCATCAGGATTTTGTTCATAAGCATCGTGGTTAATCATTCACAGATAACAGGTGGCTCCATTAGAGCTGAGTCCCTTTGGTTTTAATTCAGAGTTTTTCCTTCTGACTAGTTGCCATACCAAAGTTAAAGAGCCCAGTCTGTCCTACTATTAACCCATAGCTGGAGAGAGAATAGTTGGATTCGGACCTTTCCCAAGTCTATTAGTACTACTAGCCATAATATGCACCCTCCGGGTGCAAGTATTTAAGTTCTAATGTAATAAAATATATCAAATTAGAAGTACTAATGAAACTAAATCAGACTGCAGATGAAATATTTTAAACAGAGGGAGTATAATCAAATAATAGAACAACTTTGAAATTAACTATTCCATTATTGTTCCATCAACTATTTAGTTAAATTATGAAATAAAGAATAAAATTACAGTTATTTCTTTTTGTTAATGGATTTATTTTAAGAGGTATTGAAGAGATTTTTGCTCATATCTATCAAAATAAAACCAAACAATTGGAATTCAATAATACCAAGCACATATTTATTAAAATAAAATTTTTAATATCAATATGCAAATTAGTCTTCCCATTCACACTGTAAACTGCTATTTTGTTGTATATATAAATACAATTGGATGTTATTAGTATGTAGATAAGGACAACCGTATAAATAATATAAAACAATTTTATCAATAACGGAGGTTTAAATAAAGATAAATAATGGAGAATGTGATGTAAATAACTTGGTACTGATATAGTTTCGGTTACAGACAGATAGCCACACAATCTCCATTATGATAAGATGTGAAATGCAAACAGCCACGGATTAAAAAAATTAAAAATAAAGCCAAATGAAATAAAGTAAAAATTTTTTTAAATAACAATCTCCCTGGAGGTCTCAGACAGGAAGAACCATCTGGGCATACATACAGAGAAGAGGGTGTCCTGACACCAAATGGTTATTTTGAAAACTGTTACTGGGGATACATGCTATTATTGGCACGGAAAGAAATCTCCTCTCCAAGAAATAGCTGTGAACCTAGAAATAAAGTTTTAACATCAAAAGTATCTCTTGTCTTTTCTCTCTTTTCCCTTCCTTAATTTCTTTTCAGCCTGACAACCCACAAGAAAGAAGAAACATGTGTATTGGAGTTAAAGAAGAAATCAGTAACAACTCAACCTAACATCCTAACCCATATAACAATAGTGGGACCATATGACCTTTAGGCACCCCTTTTGCGATCTCGTTTCATAAGGACATTTTTTCATTTACACCGCCAAAATCCAGTTGTTTGTTAGGGGTTAGAGTTAGGGTTAGAGGTTAGTTTTATAATTTAAAAAAACAAATTCTAAAAATCATCTGTTAACAAACAACCGGATTTTGGCGGTGTAAACGAAAAAAAAAATGTCCTTATGAAAAGAGATCGCAAAAAGGGTGCCTAAAGGTCATATAGTCCCAATCATGAATAGACGTAACATTTTATTTGATTAAAAGATTTGTCTATATTTGATTTCATTGGTTACCTTTTTGGATTGTGGGTCCTCTTGGACCCTTCTGAGTGGGCCATTTTACAAATCTTACTTAATTGTGAACCTGGAAATAAAGGTTGAACCTTAAAAGTATCTGTCTTTTGTCTGTTTTCCCTTCCTTAATTCCTTTTCAACCTGACAACCCACAAGAAAGAAGGAACATGTGTATTGGGGGTTAAAGAAGAAACTAGCAACAACTCACCATTACAAACTAAACCCCATATGTCCAGGATTTGAACTCATCTCGCCATGTCCATTTCCTACAATGGCAACCATTACACCATATTCCTCTAACAATTAATACAATTAATTTACCAATAAAATTTTTATTTTTCAAACTAACAACTGTCTTATCATAAGAGTATTTACGGGGATTCGTTGGAGCCCTTATTCTCCGTAGTACTAATTCGGACGAAAGAAAGAAACAAATGCAATATAAAATGCAGACACTTGTATTAACAAAAGGTACAGAAATGTTGTTGCAAATTTTAATGGTATTTGCTACAAGACTTATCTGTGAGGTTAAATACTGTTCGTTGGAAAAGTGGTGATAACAGGGATTCTAGTCGCTGGTCGAAATGTTGATAAGATGCTTCGTCTGGTCGTTTCTCGTTCTTCAGTCTATGTAGTATGCTATTGTGACAGCCTTCTTAAATATGCTGATACAACGCCTAGAAAGTTAGCTGGTGGCAGAATTCTGTAGAGACACTTGTTTTTCATGTCCTTCCCTGGTAACTGTTCTGTGATAAGTAAAGTAAGGGATGCTATTTTAGAAGCTTCTCTCCTGGGTAACTGTTCCTTTAAATGACGGTGGATGGGGCTCTTTTTAAGTAGACTATTTCGGTCCTCAGCCTTCTGGTAAGTTTGCTGTCGAAATAGCCTTCAGAAAGTATGCTGTGAAAAAACGCTTCTGTCCAAGTCGACGGCCTGTAGACAAGCCAGAGTTTGATTCTGGCGCCAACCTCCTGTTGGCGATTCGCCCTCTAGTGGCAGGGGGAGATAATTCACTAGCGAATTTTTGATAATCAACACATGTTTGTTTGTTTGAGAAATCAAAATTTTATTTCTCAAACAAACAAACAAAAATGTGTCGATAAGAATGAAATGTATTTTTATTCATTCATTTGTTTAAGAAAATCTCCTAAGAAAAACTATACAAACAAATTTGTTAAGGGAGATAATGTGCACAATTTTATGCTAGGAATTTGGCCTACTAAAGTTCATAATTACCCTGGTAACTAGTTAGTCCACATTGCTAGGGAAATTTCCATCTGCATTCTGTAGTTCATGATGATAAAGATGTTGCCACTCTGCAGCCCTGTTAATCTAGATATTGAGTCGCACAGTTCCTGTGCAGCACATTTCTCACCAGCCCTGTCTGTTGGAGGCCAGATCTTCCAGGCTTGAAGGTTAAGAGTTTTTACAGGGTTTCGTTGGAGCCCTTATTCTCCGGTAGTGGTTATTATTCAGTCAAAAGAAGGAAACAAACACGAATATGAATTACAGACACATGTATTATCAAAAATTAAAGTACAGAAATTGTTGCAAATTTTAATGGCATTTGCTACAGGACTTATATGAGAGGTGCAATAAAAAGTTCCTGGTGAAGTGCGCTAGAAAGGTTTTCTACTTGCTGGTTTTGGAATGTTGTTAAGACACTTCGTCAGTTCGGTTGTCCCCTTTTGATGGGAATTTAGTTCCTCAGCCTTCTGTTAGTATGCTATTGTGACAGCCTTAGAAAGTTTGCTGTCACAATGCCTTAGAAAGTATGCTGGTTAAGGGCAAGGTGATGAGAGCGCTTATTTTAGCATCTCTCCTCGGTAACTGCTCTCTGATAAGTAGATTTTGATTCTGGCTCCAACATTGTATGTTGGCTATCCGTCCTCTAGTGGCAGGGGAAGATAATTCTCTATTGGATTTCTGATAAAGTGTAATGGCACATTTCTTCAGAGTTATCTTCATATGGTCTTCAAGTACCTTCTGCAAGTTCACCATAAAGTACTTTACAGGGGAGTCTGTCTGTAGGCATGCGAATGGTGTGACTCAATCATCGCAGGTGGTGTTGCGATAGGATTGTAGGAGTTATCTTCGTATTTGCCTGGGGAGTTGTCTGCCCGTTTAGTTTTGCTGGTTCCCACTAGGGGCCTGTTATATTTAAGCGGCCGATTTGAACTGCTCTCTCTCTTTTCCTGTTGCTCGACCTACGAGACACTATGGGTTAGACTCTGGTCTACCCCCCTCTTGTTGGGGCTTTGTCCCCCCCCCTTACATTACTGTAAATGATTCATACAGCATGGACTATTCCTAGTCTCATGTCTGTTGCTTTTATGTTTATCCTTTTACATGTAACTTTGTATTACTCATGTATGTATGTTCATGTACACCTCTATGTATTATGTACCCTGTTTATTCTGTGCTGTATATAAAATGCTTTGTCTATCAACCTTTGTCGGAGTTTTATCTTCAAGTATTATCACTTTGAATCTTACAGGATGATCTCAATCGGGTCAATGTGTGCTCTTCTTCGAATTTTTGAGTGGGGGATTTTGTGCTATCACTTTATGCCCACTATGCATTGGAGGCAGTTGGTGTAGAATCCCTCCACGACTTGCTTACGTATAAGAGTATGGATAGGCATATATACAGAGATTTTAATATTCTAGGTAGGAAACAAGCAAATCCTTCCCACTTAGTGTAATACAATATTAAGTCGAGATTTTAAACTTTAAAATAAGTATGAAACAGTGAAAGAGAAAAAAGAGAATGTAAATAATAAGACAGGAAAGTAACAAAAATAATAACAAGAAAAAAATGAGGAAATTTAAACAAAAAGGAAATTAAGGTTAAGTAAGAACGATAAGCAAGTTTGTTTTTTTAGAAGGTGACTTTTCTTCGATTGACACCGGTACATGTTTACAATCTTTTTTCAATGAAGATTTCTATTCAGACTTTAAACTGAAAAAAAAAAAAACAATTTCAAAGAAGTAGCTACGGAAAATCATTATTTGATAAAGAAAAAAATAAAATCTTCCTGAAAAATTACAAGAAGTAACGAACAGGTGAGAATTACCCTTAATGAAAAAAATCTTATTTTTATTTAACGGTTTTCTAATTATTTAAATTTATAAAGAATTTCGACCTGTTTGTTAAGCAGTAGCAGTTCATTGCAGTGTAGTGTACACACGCTCACACATACACATACATTCTATCTCATTCACCGTAAAACAGTAAGTAATGACCAGTATATATATCTTTAATTTTATTTAAAGCTTTCTGGTATTTTTGTTCTGTTTTGTATCTATTTTTTCTCTTGTGTTTGTTTAAAACAATTTTTATTTATTTATAACGGGATCGCCTGTATACGACATGATTACATTCCCCATAAACAAGGCTCAACATACGTTTTTTGTTTGTTGTTGTTTGTTTTTGTTTTTCGATTGTAGACCGGAGCATGATATTTTCATTAATTTTTCCATATGAATAAATAGATAGAAAGCAAATATAGATATTAATCAGTAGATTCTTGTCTTTTTTAATTTTCTTTTCGATGCCAAGGTCAAGGAAAAATTAGTATAAAAATATTCAACCTGATATTGATAGGTTGCTGTATGTAACTGTAAACTGAATGGTTATTGATTTAAAATCAATTAATGACGACTATATGATGCCTTTAATTTATGCTTACTGAATATTATGAATCTTCTGTAATGGGGAAAACAGGAATTTTGACGTCCGAAACTAATTTCGTAAACAAAAATTTTTTTTAAATAACTTAGCGCCCAAGATCTTTTAGTTTTGCATGCTTCGTCCAAGAAATTGTTTATTTTTATTTTTTTTAACACCCAAATAAAAGTTTTGATCTTCGAATCATTTTTTTATTATTATTTTTTTTTTTTTTTAATAAATAGCCTGCTATATCAAAACTTATTTATCAGCTAGCTATTCAGTTAATTATTTACCAAGAAATACATTTATTTGAAATATGTAAAAAATACAGCAACTAACGGAATCGACAAAAATAGATGGAAATCTAATAACCTGGAACGACATAGTTCTTATTTTCTCCAAGTCGCGTGTGTCTCAAAAATTAAATTAAAAATAATACAACTGACATGTTGTGGGTCTTGGACGCTAAAGTTCATCTAACCCTCTTCTTTCTTTCTTTCTTTTATAGTGCTCTCTGTTAGTGGGACTGGTTATCCCACATACACACACGTTTAAGAAGGAAAACATGTTTTGATTCATGTCCAAGTGGTAAAAATAATATCAATAGCGGAAAGACTGATAAAAAAGGCTCGTCTTTTTAGCGGTCAGTTTGTTTTTGTTTTTGTTTTCTGTTTGTAAAACTTTACAAAAACGTGTCGAGCTATTCAAATCCAACTTGCACCGTGTTTAGAAATTATCTAGTATCTAGTACATTATTTTTTCCTTTTTTTCCCCTTATTTTTGATTAAATTTATTAAGTTGTTCGCTCTGTATTATAGAATTGATTAATTAAATCTTAAAATCTGCAAGTCTCATTCTTTACATTGAATTGAAAATATATTAAGTTGCCTCTGAACACGATGAAAATTGATAGATATTATTATTATTATTATTATTATTATTATTATTATTATTATTATTTATTGAGCTTTGCTTAGATACGGCACACATTCCTCGGGTTGTTTACAGTACCTACCTGTTATTGCTTAAGTGGTCACTCACCGTGTATTGAGAAGGCTTATCGCTGCTCAACTTCGGCGATCTAGCGGAAACCGGTGATTTCAGCGTGACTTGACCGTATTTTTTTTTTTTTTTTAGATAGTAGTAGTAGTAGTGTTATTCATTTATCTATTTATTTATTTATTTATTTATTCATTCATTTATTTGTTGCTGTAAAACTATAGCAGACCACTGAGACCAGTCAATGATCCTAGACTGGTTGCCAATTTGCAAACATATATATTTTCTTTATTTAAAAACATTTATTGCAAAAACACGGACATGAAATGAAGGTTCAGTTTATTTTATAGTAGGAATTTACGAGGAACAAGTTAAGGATTACCTTTTAATCTTGGTTAGGCAACCAGTCTAGGATCATCGACTGGTCTGCTATAGTTTAACAGCAACAAATAAATGAATAAATAAATAAATAAATAAATAGATAAATGAATAACACTACTACTACTACTACTATCTAAAAAAAAAAATACGGTCAAGTCACGCTGAAATCACCGATTAAAGAGCCCAGTTTGTTCTACTATTTACTTGTAGTTGGAGGGAGAATAGTTGGATGCATACCTTTCCCAAAGGTATTAGCATTATGTGATATGCAAACAGCCTCATCCAGAATTTGAACTCGAATCACTATTTCCTACACTGATAACCATTATACCACGCACCTCCATCCCACATTATATACAGGTTTTAAGATGGTCTTCGATATCCAATGCAGTTAATTTTTGCATTAATACCTAAAAATTACATGAGTATATATTGGAAAGTCGTCGGGGTGGCCTAAAGTCGGTATCAGCCACACAGTGAAGGAGTCTATCCCTTTTTCACTAGTGCTAGACCAATGAGATTATTTTTGCATTTGAGGTGGAGTGCCACATCTACCATCAAGCTATACTTGTACAGAAAGGTGTTGGATGGTGTAAAAAATAAATCAGCTCAGCTTCAGGGAGCCTGCCCCCTCATCTACCAAGGGTAACGGCTTGGTTGTTGCCTCAGGCCCCAAAAGGGGTAATGTTAATAGTGCTGAGCTATTTTTGGCACCACTCACTGCAAGGCTTGCTTCATTCAGTTATATAGAGATATGTGCTCATGGTGTAATGGTTATCATCACAGGAAATGGACATGACTTCAAATCCTGAACAAGGCTGGTAGTGTTTCACATAGTACTAATATCCCTGGGAAAGGTATGCATCCAACTATTCTCCCTCCAGTTATGGGTAAATAAGGCAGTCTGGGCACTTTAACCATGGTATAGCAACTGGTCTAGGAGAAGGAAAACTTGGAATTCAAACTCCACTTAAAAATTGACCTTGTGTCACATCCTGCTCATATGAGGAGGTTGGTAAATAAATATACTTGTACAGAAATGTACTGGATGGTGTAAAAGTAAATCAGCTCAGCTTCAGGAAGCCCACACCCTCATCTAAAATTGCCTTGGTTCCTAAAAGAGGGAATGCTAATAGAGCTGAGTTATTTTGAACACCACTCACCAGGAGACTTGCTTCATTTGAAATCCCCCACATTAAACCAACCATATGTCATATTCTTGTCCCATCTATGGTGGCAATAAATACCATTGTTATATTGAGCTGGTCATATGAGATGAGCAAAGGGAATCTGGTTGAAAATGGAAATTGTGACTTTGTGAATACCTATACAGAGAGGTAAGACTGCCCCCGCCCCCCAATGAGACCACCTGTTGGCCGTCAGTGGCAACCCGTGATGCTTAGTGACGAAATCCTGGTGGATGAGCAGTCCATGACATGCAACACTCCACTTTGACCCTTACTTATGCTAAACATGTGGTCAGAGAGGGCCCCTCCAATCAATCACCTGGTTACCTCAAGCCCTAGCACCTATATGATTGCCCTAACCCTATTGCCCTTATGGCAAGACCCAACCCTTTTTATTATTTATGAGTGCTAGAAGGCGGTGGCTGAGGGTCTTTATGTCCTGGGTATGGCATTAAACTAATTGATAGTGAGGTTCCAATTCTGGAGGTCTGGTGAATGTGGAGCACCCCTATTGCTCCCACGTCCTCTCTGACCCAGAGTGGTAGTACCTGTTAGGGTTCGATCTATGGGTTAGATCGAAAAATGTGTTTCAAACTAATTGAGTACTCATTAAGAATGAATAAAACAAAAACGTCTTCAGCATAAAATGACGAGATGGGTCAACATGCCGTAAATTCCTTGCTTTTGGGGTCAGCAATGTGTTCTGTCCAGTATGTTTGGCTACAGCAAGGATGTTTAAAGCCTGTGTTTGTGGAAAATAGCCCATGGGTACTGATGAATGCTCTTAGAGTTTATCCATTATTATTACATTTGCCCATAGGAGCCCATATACGTGTCAAGTTTTATACTCATGTCTGACTTGTTGAGTTTGGTATTGAAGTTTCCACATATAAACAATAACCACCTATTGCCG
Organism: Doryteuthis pealeii; assembly: GCA_023376005.1. Lineage (NCBI taxonomy): Eukaryota > Metazoa > Mollusca > Cephalopoda > Myopsida > Loliginidae > Doryteuthis > Doryteuthis pealeii. The sequence continues at coordinate 7,906,857 of CM042151.1, read as the reverse complement.
AGCTTAGTTCATCATAAAAGGACTTGATGAGGGATGTATATCACAATCCCAAAGCAAATTTTGTCTTTGTTTGAGAAGGAGGACTTGTTGTCTCACAATGTCACATACTAGTATTTCAATTTTTTCAAAATTTTCTAAACTTTTTTGGGCTTTTCCTTGTTTGGGTAATATGCCCATAAAATAACCAAAGCAAGCGTGGCGTGATAAGCAGAGAAGCATTCGTAGGACAGCAGTCAGTAAAGATTATTTTGACGATGACGACAAATTTTTCAGCTGCCGGTCAAAAACTGTTGACTCAAATATCTATTTTCCCCCCTCTATTTCTATTAAAAAATTTTCTAACAAATTTGAATTATGCCAGCAAGTTTTGAAATATTTTGATTTTTCAAAATTATTAAACTAGATACGAACTACTAACATATCTTAAAGTTAAACTTCTTTTTTTTTTAGTCTAAAAAAACAAGTTGTTCAGAGATTTTTTTTTTTTTGCAATTAAGTCTTGTCAACCTGCTTAACTGTTCTATTTATTAGCATATTCTACAAATTATGATTTTGTACTTTTTCGAAGGGAAAAACTCTTTTTGTTTGACTTTTAGTAAAAGGATTTTAGTTTTGTCTGCTTGTTTCATAAACACAGTTCTGATTGGCTGATTATAAAATGGCAGATAAAATCACTAATCTCACTGGCTAATCTTTATTTTGGAGCTAAGTAGTTTTTTTACGTATTTCACTCATTTAAAACTTAATTAATTTATTATGTAACCAAGAAACCTATGTGGGAAAAGTAACTATAAACTTTTTGTGATTTTATCTTAATAATTACATAAAAATTATTGAGCCATCTTTTACATCTGATGGATTTTAAAAACTAAAGCCCTTTTCGTCTTCGGGACTGTAGCCTAATGAATTTTCTTGGGCTTTCTCGGTGGTGCAACTATGATGATCCATGTTTAGTCATATGCTCTTAAAAGGGGAAAATACTAACAGAGCTGAGCTATTTTGAACACCACTCACCAGGAGGCTTGCTTCATTTGAAGTCCCCCACATTAAACCAACCTTATGTCTATGACGGTGAACGAGAAAGGAAAAAGAGCAAGACATTGTCTTGCCTGCCGGGATCGAACCCCCGTCCTCCCGCATGCGAAAACAAATGCGATCTAGGAACTGGACGGACGCGAGGTTCGACTGATGTGCCCAGATGTTTGGGTAATATGCCCATAAAATAACCAAAGCGAGCGTGGCATGACAAGCAGAGAAGCATTCGGCCTACGTGGGATGGCAGTCAGTAAAGATTATTTTGATGATGACGACAAATTTTTCAGCTGCTGGTCGAAGACTGTTGACTCAAATATCTATTTTCTCCCCTCTATTTTTTCCCCCTTCTATAATGTCATATTCTGGTACCATCTATAGTGGCAATACATACCATTGCTATATAGAGCTGGCCATATATGAGCAAAGTCAAATGGTTGAAAATGGGAATTGTAACTTTGGAATCTTCCTTGCTTTTTTCAGCCCTGTCTTCTGGGGCTTTAGAATACACTGACTGCACTTCCTGTAGAGGGGTAAGATCCACCCCCACTCTCTCAGTGGTTAAGGCTCCACTATCAACAAGGGTGGCGCCGCAAGTATGGTGGTCTATGTTTAGTCATATGCTACTTATACCCAAACCAAGATCCTTGGCATTCGCTGTCATAGTGGAATTGTGCTGTGTAGATTTTCTTTGTACAGACAAAAAAGCATCAGCAAGGTAGCATGTGAAGAGCACAGACGAAAGTCTCCCTATGGAGATCCAAGTGTTGTCCTAAATTAAGTAGAATAGGTCATTTTGATGCAAACCTTTAAATGCTTTATTGACCTCATCTATAAAGTCCACATAATCTACATATTCCATCTCTTGTGGCATGCCTATACAATGAGATTGTCGGATCGTATCATGTAGAGTATCTGTAATGGAGATAGCCAATCCCCCCAACGTAACTGGCAAAGAATCGTCTGTGCCGTGCATGAGAGACCTGGATGGGACAAGATGTAATTTGCATGTGAACTGCGTGAGCTGTAATAAAAAACATGTGATTGCTGATACTGGCAGAATGAACCAAGCGAGAGACGGTGAGAGAGGAAAAATTCGGATGACTACTGTGAATGTTGGAGAGAAGGAAGGTCAGAGGAAAGAGATTACCCCAGTAGCAGACCGACTGTTGCAGGAAAAAGATTACTTTTGTTGATTGAAACAACTCAAGTTCAAAAAATTTTTCAGTATCTTCATAGAAAGGGCATCAGTGAGGTAGCATAGGAAGAGCACAGAAGAAAGACATTCTCCCCGTGGAGAGCTAATTTTTGTCCTAAATTCAGTGGAATAGGCTGTCAATGCGACCCCTTACTTTGGTGCCTATCATCCGTAATCTGACCAGTTGCATCTCATCCTCATTACAGCCAGCTTGGTGTAGTACATCCAATATCTTTGATCTTTTAATCATCTCAAAGACCTGGGAAATGTCTATGCCCATTTTGAAGAAATCATCATTTTTGGACATTACCACAGAAGTCTCTCTTTCTGTTTTTGTAACAGCATTCACCCTGGGTCAGTTGAGCCAGCCCCATCCAACGAATTCACCTGTGGTGAATTCATGGAAGAAGTAACAAGGGAATAGGAAAATCACAAGCAGTCCCTGTTGAGAATATTTAGATATAAGGCGTGTGTCAAATGACCACTTCTACTTATAGACTGGGCGATAGTCATGTGACCATATTCTTGTCCAATCACTGGCAGTGCTCTGCTGCTGATATTATTATTTATACTGGCTGTTCTGATCTTAGCCACTCAATTGCCTTTGAGTCTTCGTGGACGACGGAACATAGGATTATATCACAGGACTTATTCACTTACCAAAGGATTCTATAACTCAGGACTTACTTACTTATTTACTTTAAGTTCTTTACAACTGGCCAAGGATGGCGGCCAGATACTTAACAGTCCCCATATCACAGTCAAGGGAAGGAGGTGCCCTTATTTTCCACAGATTTTCCATTCCAATGATGTTGGAGATGCCCTTTGGCCGGGTTGTGGCCCTAATACCACTGGGTGACAAACCTGTCCACCTTGGATGGCTCTACCAAGAATTTAAGTTCCCGATGACATAGCTCCGACACTACCAAGTTAACACAGCCCTGCCACAGTGCAATGAGGAGGGACTGCACTTTAGAAATAATATGCTAGAGTGCAGTTGAACAAAGAGCTTCCTTCATTTTACAAGTTTTGTTTTTCATTCTGCAGGGTGTCACCAGACAAAATGTGTGCTGTTACCGGTTTAGTCAGCGATGATCCAACTATGAAACAGATAGTACTGGGTTACATAGTACCAGTAGCACATAGAGCAATCCAATATGGAAGCAAGCGTATTTGGTTATGTGCTATGGATGCCCAACCAAGCACCTGTACAAAATCCCTGGAATTTGCAGTAATTGTGTCAAACAACTATCAGACTTGAAGGGGCTGCTATTGCACAAACTTGCTTAGTAAGCTGCGGACACAATTAAGCATACAAAACATTTATGCAAATACTGTACAATGGGCATTTTCTAGTTATTCTAATATGATTATTACATGTACACAATATATGTAGTTGTAGGACCTGTGAATATACCACAGTATGACAATTTAATTATTACAGTGTTTGATATGTTTACTTGGAACTTATTACATGTGTAAACTCCCCCTCGTGGGGATGAACACCTGCAGCCCTTTTATGCACCTTACTGCGCATTTTCCAACATTACTGCAATTCCTGCAACTCCTAGCTTTTCCCAACTCTACTGGCCATAATCGTCCCGTGATCGTCTGCTTACTTGACCCCAACTTAGGACCTCCACTTGTGCACGTAATGCTGCCTCAGGGCTCATCCAGGGGGTTTACAATCAATTATCAAAAGAGAAGAAAGACAAGACAAGACAATTTCAGGTGAACATCAATTAAAATGGCAGAGAAGTATATGGTTCTTACATTGCTTCCTTCTTTCATTTCTATCTGCTAATCACACATTCTTCTCCGTACTGTCGAGATGAGAGGGGGCAAAATGCCCCCTCTTGTTCTTTTAAAGACTTCTGCTAATGTTGTAATCTCTGGTGGACCACTAAACTGATCTTCCTTCTTCGGCGTCCAAAACTCAACTCTACTCTGGGGTCCAGACTAAAACTACTCTTCTTTTTTTTGTTGGGACTGTCTATATATAAAATTCCACCCCCACCATCTCCTTTCTGACTAACCTTGACACTCAATTTCATCCCCAGATGTTTTGTTGGTTTGAAATACTATGACTAGAACAATAATAATAATACTTGGCACAACAGATAAACAAACGTCCACATTATCAATTAACAATGAATAATTAGGCCCAAAATAAACATTGGTCTCTTGGTTTTGAGACATTTGTCTCGGTTGGATATCAAATATCTTCCTATCACTCCTTTTTTATTTAATTATTCGTTCCTTAGTCACATTCACTCATGTATACACACATGATTCACTATATCCCCTCCAAAACACACAGACACTCATGTGTCAATAATCTTACATATTATATTTTCATATAACTAATTATTACACCTATATATATAATATATATATATATATATATATACTTGCATACCTCCAAATGCATTCTGCACTTGATGCAATGCGTAGTATCATATACCTCCCTTTGCTATTTTTGTCATTTATTCCATAAATTACAATAAAAAAAATAACAAGAAAAACACAATAAAGAAAAAAAAAATACAATGACAATGTATCTCTCCCTGATGCACAACCGCCCGCACGGAGTGGCCTATCGGGTGGCAGAGTACTCACCCCCAGATCTTTCTCCCAGCCCGGTTGCTTTACTTGGTCGTTTCTTTCCATTCCTTTCTGTGGTTATACCTTTCCATTCCTTTCTGTGGTTATACCTTTCCATTCTGTGCCTGTGTTCATTCCTATTCCATACTTGTGGTCATTCCTTTCCATCCTATTCCTTCTCAGTTCCTTTCCTTTTTGGCCGGATATGCGCACTCACGGCCCTGCGTCCCATCTTTGTTTTCTACCCTAGGATCTTCGGGTTTGGACCCGGGGACCCAGCAGGACACCCGCGGGAGCAGAGGCGACACCGAAGAGAGAATAATGCAAACAAATCACAACAAAAAGAACATGCTTTCATACTATGTTGGTAATCAGGGGTCAGACCCTCTCATCATACCAACAACAACAAACAAACAAAAATCCAGCAACAATGGCCTACAATGCTTTGGGTGATTTTTATCTGCACCCCTTTCCATCATCACACACACACAAAAAAAAAACAACATATATCTTCTGCCAACTTGGTTCTTCGACCCTGCTTCCTGAAGGCAATCTTTTGGGGAAACTTCTTACTTATAATCAAACCAGGAGGGCATTTTCTTAGCTCACCTCCAATGTCACCCCACCCCCCACTGAAACACAGGGATTTTAAACACCCTCTTTCATCGCTCAGGAGGACTTTTCCGATTCACCTCCACGAATTCGCCCCACCCCCACTTAAACGACTCAGAAGTATTACATAACCCAATTTCTTACGACGTGGTGACATCATAATTCACGCAGTTGTTTAGGTGTCGTACCAGAATTATTGACTGGGAAGCAGTGTCGGGTCTACCCTGTGGCCGGGGTCTCTATGGCCCCCCTGTTCAATAACATCACAATTAAAAAATATACCAACAATCCAAACAAACTTCTGTCTCTTGATTCTGGGCCTTCATGCCCCATTTTGCAACCAAGAGAAAAAACAAAAACAAAAACAAAAAAAAACACAAAAACAAATACAGCACAGTTCAATGGCCAAAGTTGCCCTGGGAGGTGGGTTTTTACCCCACCCATGACACACAATAATGTTCACCCTAATGGGACAGTACAAAAGTTCATATCCATTTTTTTTTATATACTTTCTTTTTTTTTTTTCATCTTTTAAAAAATATATTTATATATATGCACACACGCCTGGTCGCAACATACACAAAAAAAGTTCAATTCTCCATTTTTTTTTTTTTTTGTTTATAATTTTTCTTTCTTTTTTTTTTTTTTCACTTAAAATTTTTTTTTAATATATTTATATATATATGCACACACGCCTGGTCGCAACACACACATAAACGTTCCATTCTCCATTTTTTCTTTTTGTTTATACCTTTCTTTCTTTCTTTCTTTTTTTTTTTTCACTTAAAAAATATATATATATTTATTATATGCGCACACGCCTGGTCGCAACACACACAAAAACAAAGTTCCATTCTCAAAATTCAAATCGAATAGGAGAAGAAAAATAAAATAAAAATTCTACAGTTAGTTGCTGTTATATATTAAAAAAAAATAATCGTTCCTTAATTAAACTGTACATCAAATATTTCCAAAGTTACTTCACCATATATACTTCTGTGGGACAACTACAAAAATAAACAAACAAAACAATCACTTAGAATAAAAGAAATCCTTTTTCTCTCCCTAACAAAACAAAAAACAAAATTCTAACCAACTATATGAAAACCGGTAAAAGAATTCCATCAAATTGACTGTACAAGACAAAAACACAATCAATCAACAGGTGTGTGGGAGAGAAGGTCTCTCTCTCTATCTATCTATCTATCTATCTCCCTCCCTTGGGGCCTCTTCTTTTTTTTATTTTAAACTTTCAATTTAAAAATAAAAATGAATTTAAAATTTCTGTAATTGTTCTCGAGAAAAAAAAAACTCTTTAAACAATCAAATGCTTACTCGAAATAAAAAAAAAAAAAACAAATAAACAAACAAAACAAAACAACCCACAGAACCAACTTTTCTTTAACTCCTCT
>CM042151.1:7848517-7899989 GCA_023376005.1 Doryteuthis pealeii | reverse complement strand
TGTTCTCTATTCTATGTATTGACCGCTTTCGGTATTGGGACGTAAGCAGTGAGGTAGTTTTGGTTACAGACAAATGAAGACCGAATATCCGTTATTTATTAGATTTTAGTGACTCAGTGTACACTAACTATTAGTGAATAAATTAACATTTCTAAAGTAAATCATAACTGTTGGATTTTGTGTAAAATATTCAACTCTGTTACAAGATGAATGCAAGACTAAAACTAGAGTTTGGTAGGTGGCTTATATGGAGCTTTGGATTGTTCCATTATTAACTCAGGCAAGTTCATTTCCCGAGTTCTGATTGGCTGTTGGATTTCAGGGTGAGTAAGAACATGGATAAGTACCCACTCTTCAGCCATCACTTTGCATTATGCTAGCAGCATGCAAGGACTGTATTTAAGTTACAGCTTGCCTGTTGTTCTCGTCTGCTAACTCGACAGTAGTTAGAACCCCACTGCGATGGTGAGTATCATATGGTTTCTATATCTGGAGGATAACTTTTACAATAACCATTTCCAGTAGAGTTATAACCAAGATGGGGAGTTTTGTGAAGACATCATCCTAGACTCTAAAATGTAGCTTCAGCTTTATGTTCGAAATTGGAAAATAACATTTTTACACCATGGTCAGCAGTAAGTGATTGTCGATCAATTCAGTATACTGACACACAACTTTCGGATAGATGGACAATTTGAGATTTTTTAAAAGTGAAAATCAACCTACCCCACAGTGCACACGCTACCGAATTGCGTTGGAAAATGCACGAAAAATCCTCGTTTTTGCAAAAATTCAGCCTTGAAATTGGTTAGAAAATTTACCGTTTTCAATATTTAAATAAAAAATGTTTCTATTTTATTTTATTATAGATTTTATTATTCGCATAGATGGACAATTTGATAGCATGAAAAATAGTCTACTAAAATGCACATAAAATCCTCGTTTTCGCGAAATTTAGCCTAGAAATTGGTTAGAAAATTTACCGTTTTCAATATCTAAATCACAATTTTTTTTATTATTATTAAAATGAAACGAATTAAATATTATGAATAGAATTCAAATTGAAAATGTGCCCCGCACAATCACGATCGACACCTCTGATATGCTGCTTTTTACCTCATTAATTAAGCTGTAACAGACGATCTTTGATGCTGTTTCCTCAAACAATGGTGCAAGTAAAAGTTTTTTTTTTATATCAGTATTCAGTATACTAACACACAACTGTAAAATTTAAAGTTAGTATTATATTTGGTTGAAAGGCTTTAGGCGGCCTTCCAATGTGGGTACATAAAAGTACCAGAAATATTCCGACAAAGGAATCAACGAAGCGTAATAAACAGACTTTAATACATGAGCAGGTGGAGAAACATTTATACAGGAATACGTATACAAATGACGAAGTAGATACATAAGTAACACATATAAGAATAGAAGGTATACAAAGGTGTATAAGGAAGATACATACATGTATTACAAAGAAAGTAGGGCGTAGGCTTTCGTCCTATAGAAGTGGTACAGAGTACTGAAGTAAAACATAAAAGGGATCATTAAGTAGGAACTCTCCTGTGTTAGGGGGACAGTAAGGTGAGAATTAACCCCACTTAGCGGGCTAGAGTTTTTTTTTCGTCCATTACGAGCCAGGTAACGTGACTGAAAATATCTTCGAGCTCTCGGCTTCTCATGCCAACCGCTAAGGATGTAAATCCTGATTATCTGGTATTGCTTATGTGCCGATTTCTCATTTATTATGAGTGTTGTCACCTCAGCTAAATAATGGACCCTTCCATTTTTATCATAAAGAAAGAAAGAAAGAAAGAAAGAAAGAAAGAGAGTAGGGGAAAGATATAGAGATGGTGTGAGTGATAACGCTAATCTGTTTCAATCGATCATAATGAAAAGACGAGAAGAAGGAAAGAAAGAAAGAAAAAAGTTAGAGAGAGTTAAATTAAGATTATTATACTTTTTACATATTGAACTATTTTGCAATAGATCTTAAGTAAACATATCAAACATTGCAATAATTAAATTATCATACTGTGGTATATCCACAGGTCCAGCTAGTAATATAGAATTGTTGAAACGGTTCCGTAATGCGCTGTGAAAGATTTTGTCCGTCTTCCCAACAATTGAATGCGATGTGGACATATTCATTTATTCTGTACGAGAAAACAATGTTCAATCAACGATTGGTTGGCTCGTCGGCTAAATCGACTTATGCAAAGTGGCTCGTATCTAAATAAACTTTAAATTGATTAGTGTTAGTTTTCATAAACAACATCTGCACCTAAATGAGAATAGAATATGTTTTAAAAAAGACGTGTTAACACTTCATATTAATATCATATTATTGATTCAATGTACACTAAGCATTAATGAATAAATTAGCATTTCAAACGAAATCATAGCCATTTCCAGCAGAGTTATAGCTAAGGTAGGGAGTGCCATATGTGCTACTTCCCTCGATTTTTTTGAAGTCATATCATTCTTACCTCCCTTGGAACTCTCTCTCTCTCTCTCTCTCTCTCTATATATATATATATATATATATATATATATATATATATATATTTGGGTAATCCTTAACTATTTCCTCGTAAATTCCTACCATAAAAATAACTGAACCCTCATTTTATGTCCATGTTTTTGCAATAAATGTTTTATTTTTATTTTCCGTTATTTTACAATACTAAATATATTTTCTTTATTCATTTTAATATTCATTTCAATGTGTATATTCTAAAAGTTTTTATTTTGTGAGAATGGTTAGTTTTAAAGTGGGGGCTCCTTTTGTTGTTGTTATTTCTGTTCTTTTTCTTTCTTTTTTTTTTTTTTTTTTTTGGCTTTGGTACTCTAAAATAAAAACGTCAGATTTTAATCATCGTCGACGAAAAAACAAAATTACGGTCACAAAAGGAGGATCCAATTTATGCCTAAATTGTAAAACGAGCTCCCACTTTAAGACTAATCATTCTCAAAAAATAAAAACTTTTAGAATATACACATTGAAGTGAATATCAAAATAAATAAATAAAATATATTTAGTATTGTAAAATAACGGGTGCAAGAAAAATGATTGTCAGCGTAGGTAATGGACCCCCGGCGACATGAGTTTCAAATCCTGGACGAAGCTGGTTGCATTTCTATGAGTATTAACTAATACCTTTGTAGAAGGTATGAATCCAACTATTCTCCCTCCAACTATGAGTAAATAATACGACGTGCTGGGCTCTGTAACTTTGGTAGGGAAACTGGTCTAGGAGAAGGAAAACTCTGAATCCAAAGCTGTTAAACTCTGCTTAGAAACTGACCTAGCTTCACATCGTACTCGTGCGAAGGGGTTAGTAATTATATATATATATATATATATATATATATATATATATATATATATATTTTCACGACTGGTTTTTGACATCTCAACCACTGTTCTCATCTGATGATTGGATTACCAAGAAACTTTAAGTTATGAGTGTGAAACCATAATATCACCATTGATATATATATATATATATATATATATATATAGTTTAAATCCCAGACAAGGCTGTTTGCATTTCACATAGCGCTAATACCTTGGGAAAGGTATGAATCCATATATTCCCCTCCAGCTATGTGTAATATATATATATATATATATATATATATATATATATATATATATATATATATAAAGGAAAAATCTCTATTTGAAACCAACAGAACAGTTATACTTTTATTTCTTGTGTTTTATGAAACTTAAATAAATAAAAAAAAGAAAGAAATATAACAATAAAAGTAATAAAAAATATTTTGTTTAAAGAGGGAATGTAATAATATTAACCCTTTAAGAGTTACTGCCCTGTGTCTTGGTACAAAACCCTACATAGGATAAACATGGCTTCTAAACCCTTAACACATCTTCCGAGTATACTATGTGGTAAGGTTTAATTCGTTCGTACTTGTATCCTATCCCCAATAAAGCTGGTTCTTCATTCTTGTGGGCTGGTAAGCTGAAATGGAATTTGATAAAAGAATCAACTTTAGAGTAAGACCTTAATTAGCGGGTTTACACTATTTCGTTGATCAAATCAATAGGTGTTTCCTCTAGAAAGTATTGGAGTAAAAGAGGCTGAGAGACCTTTTGGCGCCAAGAATTCGGGGATTTTTGCGCATGCTTAGAGGGCTCATCTATAGGAAATAATATTACCTAAACAGTTACCTCCCTAGATCATTGCCAAACACAGTCCATGGGTCTCTTAGCCATAACCTGATGAGAAACCTCATGCGATTGGCTAAAGGCCTTTGTCAGCGACCAATCAGAACACACGTTACGAGACTCAGTTTGGCCGCCAAATTTCGAGGGTTGATACCTTCAAAACCTGCTCTTTAGCTGACACGGCCGTCGAGGAACGACGTGTTCTTTTCCACAGCAATAGACGTCGAAGAACGTCGGGCAATTGAAACAGTTCACGGAAGGGCCGTTGACGCGTATCGTCAAACAAAGCTAGCAAGACATTCCTACCTGGGACAGATAAGTCAGGCAAGCATTATCTTGCAACCCAAACCATACCATTACACCTACACTATTCAATTGTAACACATTTCTAAACACACACATTTGTATCACAAGTTACATATTGTATTGTATATTGTATGTTACATATTCTTGTTGTCTGATAAATGCATTTTGTTTTATAAGCCTTGTTGTGTTCGTTGTCTGTTATCTTTACCTATATCCTGTCTTGGTATTTAGCACTTTCTTTTCCTATACATCTAGTCTGAAGCCTTCTGGGATATTGCTACTTTTTGTGTCTTTTATTTATTTATTTATTTTATTTTATTTTGTTTTACTTTTGTCTTATTTATTTTTATTAATCCTCACAGTACTCCATTTAATTCAAATATATTAACAGAAGATATGGGTTAATGACTTTTCCATGAGCATTGGGGACACATGAACACAAACTGTGTCAGCAGAAATTTGAACTTGGCTCTGTAATTTCATTGAATGTATACATGCCACACCCCCTGACCTACTTTAAGTTTTTCTTTGTTTATGTTTTGCCAAAATTGATAGCATTTAAAAGTAGAATAAACTGTACAGTACTGTAGTTACAGTATTGCCCTAAATAATAACCCCTAAAAATAGTTTAGATAATAAGTTAGTATGAGTTTTAGTATTGCAACTCTCAACCTAATGGGCAAAGAAATACATATTTAATTACGCAAATAGAGGAATGAATTAAATTACCATGACCAGTCAACTCGGCAATCACCATGTGCGACATCCGGAGCACTGGACAGCCGTTTCGACTTCCTTAAGTCCCATCAGCAGTGCATACCACAATATCCGCGACTAGAGATTGAACCAGCGACCACAGAGTGAAGAGCGGAATTCTACACCTAGGCCACCAGCCCACGCCACAAACGGAGAATGCCAAATCATCTAGTCAATGGCAATTCACACACAGCCACTTTACCTGTATTTGTCTTGACGCCTATCGCAGGATTACAGAGGACAAGGTGACCTCCAGGGCAACGACTTCCCAATTCGGGGTCCGCATCTGCAGCACTCAACCTAATGGGCAAGGAAATACATATTTAATTACGCAAATAGAGGAATGACTTAAATTACCATGACCAGACAAATAGCAATCACCATGTGTGACATCCGGAGTACTGGACAGTGGTTTCGACCTACTTAGGTATCATCAGCAATTCATACCACAGTATGAAACCTTTTTTCCTTATGTTGGGCCAGTAAAATACGTTTATTTCTATGAATGGAGTTGTGAGGGAGAGCCTTTCTGCGATTGGACATGCCAATCACGTGACATGCCAATCACGTGACACGCCAAGAAGTTTTTGGCACCGATATTCAATTGATACATTCGGACCAGTTCCAAGAGCAGTCGACCAAAAATTATATCTGAGAATTATTAACTTAACAAAGGATATCCTTAATGTATCTCTCCACCAGTCTGGTAAGTCTCTCAAACTTGACTCTATATATAGGAAGGACGTTTATATTGTTAGTCATTATTTTGTTGTTAAATAAACCGTTAGAACTGAACTAAGTTTTCATTTGTTCATTTTATTTCTTGTTAGTAGTAGTAGTAGTAGTAGTTGTTGTTGTTGTTGTTGTTGTTGTTTTAGTAGTCTTATAATAAATGCTATACTGACACGATACTTCATTAGATCTAATGATGTTCGTAGTTGTCGAAAAAAAACCTCGGCCTTGAAGGAATGAAGGAAAACAAGAGTTGATTACAGTGACGTAATTTTTGTTACAGACAAAAACCGGAAGCGAATCTCCATTATTAATAGATAATAGATTGTTATCGTACAAAACATTCGTCGCAAGAAAAAAGAAAAAAATCACGTAAATATTTTTATTTTTTTTAAATTGAAGTAATTACAACTTGGTAATCCAAAATTTCAGGACTGCGGGTCCGGATTCTGCCTGGAAAGTTTTTTTTAATTTTTTCACTTGATTCCAAAAAATGTATATGTTGGGCTACGACCTCTAGGAGTAAATTTGAAAATGTGACACAGTGACACACTTACATTCGCATTTGTTATCAGAGATCTTTTTTTTTAAAGAGAGAAAGAGACCCTGATAAAATCTTGGAAATGTTTTATCTTTTCTAGGAAAAGAAGGCTAATGTTGGCATACACAGGACATTCATTAAAAAACTGTGGAAGAATACACGAGATCAGCACGTCCAGAAAACATCCAAAATATAGAAAGGAAAATGGTAAGCCATTTTATTTCTTTACAGTATAGAGTTGTTGCATACCTCTTTCTTTACTTTCTTACTTCTATTATTCTTCTTCCAGTGTCTCTTCTAGCGTCTGGACTTCGTCTTGGGGACTTCGTGTCTGGTCTTCCATTGGGGATTTCTCTTTATCAGAAGCCCCGTGTCATTGGTAGTTTTTAGATAATAACACAAGACTTCGATTTACTTTGATCATATTTTATTTCGAAATCCCTACCAGACTACCTGCGCAGATTGAGTCGGAGCGTGCTTAACACGACTTACCACCGTCGTGGTCTTTGGCCGATCTCACTAAACATCTATTTCTAATCTAAACCGGAAGAGGGTCTTCTCCAACGATTCTCACGGTATCCGCCGGAAGTAGGATCAGGACTGAGGTCAAGCCTTGTAATTCAATCGGCTGAACTTATAACAGCCATTTTGGTTTCTACACTACTGTAAATAAGTATTAGGAATCTAATAATTATGTAACAGAGTTACCAACCCTTAATACATACACACGCGTGCGTACACACCAGGGGGTGCTCCACCCTGTCGATTAGAACTGTAGAATGCAAAGTAACATTTTAATGTAACATTTTATATCGAGATTATCCAATTGGATTTTAATGTAACATTCTAATGTAACATTTTAATGTAACATCTTATATCGAGATTATCCAATTGGATTTTAATGTAACATTCTAATGTAACATCTTAATGTAACATCTTATATCGAGATTATCCAATTGGATTTTAATGTAACATTCTAATGTAACATTTTAATGTAACATTTTATATCGAGATTATCCAATTGGATTTTAATGTAACATTCTAATGTAACATTTTAAGTAACATTTTAACATTAACATTATTAATATTAAAATAAACCATTTTACTTCTTTACATTATAGTGTTACTACCCTTAATACATACACACACACGTATGCACACACACACCAGGGGGCGCTCTGCCCTGTCGGTTGTGGCTGTAGAATACACCGACTGCACCTCTGCAGAGGAGTAAGGCCCTCATCTCACTAGTTGGCTGTGGGTGGCGACACGTAATGCCCAAGTATAAGAAGAGTAACACGAATCGACTGTCTCATACGACGTACGAAGTCCAGAATGCAAATGGCGGCGCCCACCAATCATTAATTAGAGACTTACCGACGGCCTGCCACTAACATTTACATAACACCACGACGGTCACTCTAAGTTAACTATCAATAAAGGGAGGTTACTCTAACCTACCCACACACCAAGGACAGAATCGTGGTAGCTGGCTGGTTCCATAACATGCAATACTCCACTCCGGTCCTTACTTGGGCTAGGCGGGCGTCCGGAGAGTCCCCATCTGATCAATCGGCTAGTCATGTCAAGCCCTAGCACTTATATAATTACCCTCATGGCATATACCCAACCCTTTTTATCATATAGGTGCTAGAAGGCGGTAGCAGAGGGTCAACCATCTATATGTATTACTATACATGAAGTTGATGAAAATTATTTCTACCAGTTTATAGAACGAATATTTACCAACAAACTATTCGCTTAAAAATCATATATACGGAGGTGATCTCAAAAGTAAGGCATCTAAGCACTGTGGGGGGCGCAGGGAAACTGTTCGTGTGGCTATTGATAATACTTGTTTGTTATGTATACACCTGCACCTGTGCCTGCCCCTATGCGCGCGTCGCTGCAACGCTCAGTCTTGACTCGGCAGTCGTTTCTGATGGAGCTCCCGATTGACGCTATCGTCAAGTGTAAAGTTATTCGGTTTTTCGACGCAAACGGCATTAATCCGATTGAATTTCATCGCCAATTAATGAAAATGCATGGCGAGTTATGCATGGATGTCAAAAACGTCCGCAAGTGGTGTAGGGAGTTTGCAACGACGACGAGTTTCAACGCTTCCTCAATGAGCTGGTATGACATGGACATACAAAAACTGTCACAGTGCCTATCAAAATGCACCGCCCGAAATGGCAGTTATTTAGAAGAAAAATAGATATACGCTCAAACTTAACATTGATGTAAACGATCATTGACAATAAACAATAAACGTTTCTGTGATTTCTAAATATTTTGGAGACCTTACCTTTGGGATAACCCAAGCACACACACACACACACACACACACACACACGTATATATATATATTTGGTAAATAAAAAGCTTATAAATCGGTCATTTTGCGGTTATAGATCTATTTCTACCCACAGGTATCAGACCGCTGACGTTATTGGAATATATATATATATATATATATATAATATATATATATATATATATATAATATATATAGAAAGAGTGAATAAAGGAAAGAAAGTATAGAATGGATAAAAAATGATAAATTTAATCAATATCACTTACACATGTGTTTCGGTCAGGAGTTTATCAATGTGTACATTAGTCAAACTATTATTATTATTAAATAAACAAATGAAATGAAATAATAATGATAGAACAAATGTAAAAATATTCCGTACACAAAGAAAATTCGACCTTCATCAGAGTGAAACCTTATTTGAACTAAAAATCGTTGGAAAAAACGGAGAATTTTTTAAGTTGTTCGAAAATAACTTTTTTTCTATCATTATTATTTCATTTAATTTGTTTATTTAATAATAATGATAATAGTTTGAATAATGTACACATAGATAAACTCCTGACCGAAACACATGTGTAAGTGATATTGAATAATTTATCCTTTTTTATCCATTCTGTGCTTTCTTTCCTTTATTCACTCTTTCTACATACCGTCGGATTCAATTCCAATTTCATTTTTACATATATATATATATATATATATATATATATGTGTGTGTGTGTGTGTGTGTGTGTGTGTGTGTGTGTGTGTATAAGAAGTAATGTTCTCTTATGAAAGCCAGCACATGGACAGGCCAGTGTGGGCCGTCCAGCAAAGACGCACTGCGCGCCAGTGGAGAATAAGTCAGATGGAAGGTTTGCGAGGGATTATGATGGATATTCGCGCTACTAGTGTGTCGATGATGATGATGATGATGTCAACGTTTCAACAATGTGTTCAGCATATGTATCAAATAACAAAAATATGAATTTAAAAAGTATGTCATGCAATACTTGTCTGTCCACAACAATATTTATGTAAAGTGTTAGGTGTCCCTCAAGAGCTTCAAAAAGCACATGTTTACCCTCTTCCCTACCACACATTTGTTTTTAGTTCATTTTTTTGTGAGAGTAAATCTGTTTTGTAAGAAAACAGTTCCTCTTTTCCATACCACACATTTCCAGAACCGGAGCCTCACCATTAGATGGTTTAGTATTCTTGCGTATTATACAGCTTTAGTGTAGAGGGTGTTAATTGTTCTCAAATGGTTTCAAATAGTTTTATTTTTTATACAATGATGTTTGCCCCCGATTTGAGGATTTGGGGGTCATTTTCCATCACAACTTTTAAATCATCACTCGTCAAAGGTTTTGGCTTTTTCTTCTAGTTTTCAAAATCGAAATCTCTACTTACAAAGGATTTATGTACATCCTTGTGAAACAACCGCTTTAGTTTCTAAAAAATTGATATCGTTTTAGAAGTACAAGGTGTTTCAGAAAAATTTATATAATTTGATATAATTTCATACTCAAATAACTTGACCAATTCTTGTTCAAATGATCTTAAATTTTAACAGCATATGTAGAAACAATTCAAAATTCTATGGAACTGTTTAATACTTAATTGGGTCACCATTTAAGAAACAGCAGGTACTGTAGACAACGTTAGTCCTTTCTTTATCAAAATGACTTGATTTGGCATTAAATAACCCAAAAGTGGGTTGATATGCTGTAAAACAAAACAACCAAACAAAATCATATGGTCATTTAGACCCACTGGAGTGACATGGTGTAATAGATTTCTTTTTTTTTATTTTATCGGATTAGGTCTTTTGCAGTGGTGTGCAGTAATATGAATCTATTTTCGGGGTGTATGATGAAATTTCTTTGGCCTTGAAAAATATTGCATCGACCGTGATTGCATCAGATTTTCTATCACGCCCAGATCTCGACTATCAATTAGTTGTCCTACGACCATTGTCAGCGATGGACGTTACTCCAAGGAAGCATACGAAAATTGTAACACTGCACGAACACACTCACAAGCCTTACAGAGAGATCGCGGATAAGTAATTAATAAACGGAATTATTCATTTGTTTGAATTAATTTGCACAAGAGTGTAATTTTTTTCTGCAAGAACATCCCATTTTTAATGCGGTCTTAGCTCAGTCGGTATGGCGTTCGACTAGGATCCACAAGATTCCTAGTTCGATATCGGCCCTTGCCAACTCAGCGTATGAGTAGCACGGGGATCTTTGCGGTAAAGTAAGGAGCTGATGGTAGGTGTAGCGCTCCATCTCAGACGCCAAGACAATCTCCTTGGTCTAGCGCTAGTGATTGTTTGTTTTGTTTTGTTTTACGGCATATCAACCTCATTTAATGTCGATAAAGTTTTGAAATAAATCAATTCTTGATGGATAATACAATTTTTTTATAAATACATTTTTCTATTTAACCCATAGATGGGACCCTAACAGGTACTACCACTCCGGGTCAGAGTAGACCAGGGAGCAATGGTGATGAAGGGGTACTCCACATTCCCCAAACCTCCAGAACTGGAACCTCACCATCAGATAGAGTTTAACGTCATTCCCAGGACATGTAGACCTGCAGTCACCGCCTTCTAGCATCCATATGATAAAAAGGGATGGGGCTTGCCATAAGGGTAATAGGGTAGCGCTAGTGAAAAGAGGAAATACTCCCTCTCTGTCAGGCTGATACCAACTTTTGGCCACCGGACGACTTCACTTACCCCTCTACAGGGGATACAGTCAGCGTATTCCAAGCCCTTGTCGAGAGGGTGCATCTCCAGAGAAGGAATTTGAAGAGGACAAAAGCGCCATTACCCTAGGTAGGCTGCTTTCTTCTTTTTTTCTTTTTTTTTTCATTGATATTAAATGGCTGGATCATTTTCTGAACAGATTGGTTATTCATTCACAGAAATGACAAGTTGTCATCTGAACACTGCTTAGAGGTAAACAAATTGCGACATTTCACGGAGGGCTGCTGCCATAACCTATGCAATCGGTTTGTCACAACTCTAACTCAACATAAGCATACTCTGTTTACATGTCTAGGTGTGAATAAATTGCTTTAACTTGGACAATACACCTGTTTCTTCTCTACCATCCCTCGTTGAAAACAAAAAAAAGACTAAATGCTAGGATTGTTTCAAGTTGACAATATCTGTCATTTATTATTATTATTATTATTATTAAGTTTTCACACCTGCCGTAGCTAGTGGTTCACAAGAGGCTGAGTGACAGCAAGTCTCCTCAGGTCTCCAGGACTCTTCTTAGTATTCTAACCGATTTTAACAGTGCTGTAATTTGGATGGTCTCGATTCTTCCTCTGATTTCCAATTCAACCAAATTCTTTTCCAGACCCTTGGGAACTGTTCCAATGGCACCAACCACTACCACTACCAGTACCATTATTATTATTATTATTATTATTATTATTATTATTATTATTATATCACTTCTAGCGAATTTTTCACACCAGAATTAGCTAGTGGGCTTTCACTGGAGTCTGGGTGACAGCAAGTCTCCAGGACTCTTCTAAGTATTCTAGCCGATCTCAAGAGTGCTGCTATCTGGATGGTCTTGATTTTTCTTCCGGTGGTCAAGTCTTTTTCCAAACCCTCGGGGACCGTTCCAAGGTCACCAACAACAGTTTTTACCACCTTCACCCTCATGTTCCACAGTTTCTATTATTATTATTATTATTATTATTATTATTATTATTATTATTATTATTATTATTAACTCATTGAAAGTTTTTCACACAGACGTTTACTATTGCTCTTTCACTGGATGTTGGGTAATAACAAGTCTCATCGGCTCTCCAGAACTCTTCTGGGTATTCTAGCTGATCTTAACTAAATTGTAGTTTGGATGGTCGATTCTTCCTTTGATTTCCAATTCATCCAGACTTTTCATTTTCTTCGAGGCCGTTCCAAGGGCTCCAATTACAATTGGTACAGCATTTACCTTCATATTCCATAGTTTATTTTCCGTTCTCTGGCCAGGTCCAAGTATCTTTTCCATCTTTTCGTTTTCTTTCCTTTTCTTTTCGTGATCCACCGGGATGGCAAAATCCACGAGATGACAAGTTCTCAGTAGGTCTGATTTCCTAGCTGGGATGTAATGATCAGTCTGTATCTCAAAGTCTCAGCGAATTTTATGCGTCTTATTCTTTAGGAGAGATTCTGGTTTTTGCTTATAACATTTAGTAGCATGATGAAAATTTAGTTTATTGCAAAATTCCCAGTGGGTCACCTTTCCCACCCAGTCATGCCTAGTCTTGTACTCTCTTTGGGCTAATTTGCTGTTCACTTATATAATTAACCGTTTCGTGTTTGTTTACACACATTCTACACTTGCTATTATGTTGTGTTTTATCTATTTTTGCTTTGATATAGTTTGTTCTTATGACATTGTTTTGTGCAGCAATTATGAGAGATTCAGTTTCTCTCTTGAGGCGCCCTCTTCTTAGCCATGTCCAGGTCTTCTCGTGTGAATTTTCTATAATTTGTCGCTAAAAGTTATCCATATAATTGTTTTTTTTCCCATTTTTGTTTTCTTATTTTTGTTGGAGTTTTGTTTATCCATATGGTGAAATTGCTATCACAGGCTGCTATAATTTCCTGTCCGTTGAGAGATAGGATTCTATGAGGACGCAATCATGGGTACCCACAAATCTTTCCGAACCAAAATGAAATTAGCTAAGAAAATGAAACAAAATATACCTGTTCCTCAGTGGGTCATGATGAAGACAGACAACACTACAAGTTACAATGCCAAGAGGAGACATTGAAGACGTACCAAATTGAAGATGTAAGAGGTACGTTTGTGTTCAACTGGAAGAGAAAGAGGGGAAAATATACTGGCTGAAATGTAATGATCATAACTAAAATGAAGATGCTAGTTTTAATCATCATGAAATTCAGGGAGATTTTTCTCACCTGTATATATTGATAATATGAGTGTTATATTTATAAATGAATAATTGCAGAGGCGCAAAACTGCCAGTAATGAATTGTCGTTGACTCCATGTCCACACACCCACGGTAATTTAGAATCAGATTTCTGTCATTTCTTTTGTAGTTTAACTACTTTGAAAGACATTCTAAGATTTTTTTTCCACAAAAGCCTTTTCACCTGACGACGACCAATGGTCAAAACTAGTTGAGAACCATCAAAAATTAAAGAACAAAAGAAATCTTTACTATTTGTCATTATATACACACACACACATAAGTGTTGTTATGTGTCCAACAGGAGAAAATTAAATATTTTGAATACTTGGAATGAGGTAAAGCCGCTAGGCAGCGGAGGTTTTGTATCAGACTTTTCCTTGTCTTAGATGGGTTGCCGACCAAGGCTAACGAGCCCCTTCTAACCCATTTGGAGATTTGCGAGTAGTAAGTATCCCAATCCTGCTACTGCCGGTGTTAAGGCACAATTCGACAACTTCGAGTGCTTTTGCTAAATTCGTAAAGATGACGAACCACACTGGACTCTGGGATGCTGGGCTCGCATGATAATCTCCGTATGCTACTTGTCAGATGGATTGGAGCATGTTCGTAGGCCTACCTGACATTGCCGAGGTTCTTGCAACACAAGCGAAATTTTTAGAACCATCTGTTTATTGTACTGTGATCAACGGCGCCTTCACCTTTCGAATAATAAATGTTTTGGTTGCTTCCACAGTAAGGTTTCCAAAATATTTAGAAATCACAGAAACGTTTATTGTTTATTGTCAATGATGTTTATATCATTTTAAAGTTTCAACATATATCTATTTTCTACATAATCGACATTTACGTAGATACATTTTTGTAGGTGCAGGGGAAGGTTTTATATACCCGTGTCATACCATCTCGCCGCCGTACGGAGTTTGCAACGACCACCAGGTACAACGACACGGCGTTTTTAACATTAATGCACAACTCGCCATATACTTTTGTTAATTGGCGATGAATTTCAATCGGTTTAATCCATTTTGTGTTCAAAAATCGAATAACTGCACGAACTTAATACATGGCAGCAGCGTCAATCGGGAGCTCCATCAGAAACGACTGTCTAGACTAAGCATGGCGGTGAGGTACGCAAGAGTAGGCACAGACGCATGTACAACAAACGCAAGTGTTGCTAATAGCCGCTCGAACAGTGTCACTGTGCCCCAACGCTTTGGTGTTCCTATTTTTTGGAATTATCATCGAATCCGTTATTGTGTTGTTTTTTTTTTTTTGTTTTATTTGTTTTTTTGGGGGTGTTGTTTTTTTTTGTTTTATTTCAATATTATATATTATGTAATTACTACATGTACACTGTATTGTTTGTTGTTTTTGCTGATTTACTATGGATGTTTGTTTTGTTTTGTTTTGTTTTTTTGGAGGGAGGTTTGGGCTTGTTGTTTTGTTTTTTTTTGGTTCTGCTCTAAGCGTAAGAATTTATTTGAATTTATTTATGAGAGAGCTGGGCGAAACAATATTTTATAGGTAAGTCCCTGCTCTGGTTAAATTAGCGTAGACTCAGTGATAAACCCATTGTTGAGTCAGTAAATCAAAATGAATATCCAAGAACGAATAAAACAAAAACGTATCGGCATAAAATAACCCAAGGACGACATGCCGTAAAATCCAACCAATTAATCAGCCAACTAACACGATACCATGTTTAGTTCATTTGTAAACATGTTTTAGTAAAATATGCTAAAATATTTTTTACTTACCTATAAGATATTGTTTCGCCCAGATACTTACCTATAAGATATTGTTTCGCCAAGATATTTACCTATAAGATATTGTTTCGCCCAGATACTTATCTATAAGATATTGTTTCGCCAAGATACTTACCTATAAGATATTGTTTCGCCCAGATACTTACCTATAAGATATTGTTTCGCCAAGATACTTACCTATAAGATATTGTTTCGCCCAGATACTTACCTATAATATATTGTTTCGCCAAGATACTTACCTATAAGATATTGTTTCGCCAGATACTTACCTATAAGATATTGTTTCGCCCAGATACTTACCTATAAGATATTATTTCGCCCAGATACTTATCTATAAGATATTGTTTCGCTCAGATACTTACCTATAAGATATTGTTTCGCCCAGATATTTACCTATAAGATATTGTTTCGCCCATGTCTCTCAATTATTTATTCAAGTAAATCCTTATGCTTAAAACAGAACGTGTAAGAATTAAAAACAAAATAAAAGCAAAACCAAACAAGCATGCCCAGTAAATCAACAGAACAACAAATAATACAGAATACATGAAGAAATTACATTTTTTAATAAAACATTCTAAGATATTTTTTCTATAAACTAATTCCGGTAATTTATGAGGAAGTGCGTCCCGATCTCCTGCCTCAAAAATTGCTACCCGGTGACTATTAAAATAACGACCCAGCTCAGTCTATTCAAAACTATCCATCTTCAGATCTATCTATCTATCTCAATTTGTTCATATTTATCTATATTACTTTAAATACTAAGATTTTTTTTATTATTCATGTTTGTTTTTAGTTTAAATAAACAAAAATTACGACAAAAAAAGATGCGACCCCCCCAAATACATTTACTTGTCGAAAATATCTATCTATCTTCATTTTTTCATATCTATCTATATTATTTTGTTTGTTTATCTATCTATCTATCTATCTCAGTCTATTCCAAACTATATATCCATCTTCATATCTAAACAAGAATTACGACAAATTACGATAAATAAACAAGAATTACGACGAGCTGCGGTTGTTATTTTGATAGTCACCGGGTAGCAATTTTTGAGGCAGGAGACCGGGACGCACTTCCTCATAAATTACCCTAATTCCAAACAACGCATTCTATGAAAAAATATTCTGGAAAAAATCTATTTTGCATTTTTTTAATATGAAAAATATGGGTTATCTTCCCCTAACACTGAACCCGGAAGAAAGTAAAACCCGGAAGTAAAAAAAAAACTGGCAAGGGCTGTAGTCCTTAGAAATTTTGACAGAACAGAAAAGTCAGTCTAACAAAACAGAACCAGCAATCTAACAACACATACACCCCCAATTTTGGCTGAAACAACATAGCAGCAGTACTAAAGAATAAATGACAATTCCGCAACACGCTGCCAAAGAAACTCTCTACCCAAACAGATAAGTGTTTTATGTAATTTGTAACTTACCTTATTTGACACGACTTACGACCGCTAAAAGAATAAGTTTTTAGCAACTTACGCACGATAAATCCTCCTTTGAATTATCATCTTTGTATTTGTCTTTATTCCTTTTTTTTATCGGTATTTGGGACCTGCTAATTTCACATTAAAAAAAAAACCCTTATTTATTGAAAGACCCTCGTACATTCATAAAATGAAATAAAAATCTTGATTCTTCTTTTTTTTTTTTTTTTTCAGTTAATGATATTGCTATTCTGAAATTAAAAGATCCTGTAAAAATCTCCAAGATGGTCAAACTTTTACACATGGCAAATAAAAAAGATGTATTTCCAATTGGTACTAATTGCCTAATTGCTGGATGGGGACGACTCAGTGAGTAATTTGAAGGCTTCATAATTATTATTATTTGGATTATTCGGACTATTGTACTCATCTTTATTCTTATCTACACTATTTCTCTGAATTTTTTTAGATGAGGCTTGATAATTAGTTATAAAAATTAACAAGAAAAACATGGGGTAAGCAGATGAGAAAAGGCGGATTATGAGCTCGAGGAACGAGAGGTACAACGATATGAAATGCAACAGTTTTATTATATATATACGCACATTTAAATGGGTACACAAAGAGAAGAAAGTTCTTAGTTTAGTTCGGACAAGCAACCCGAGGTTTAATAACAGTTCTTTTAGGGTTGGCGGCACCTACTCGTGAGGTATTGCCGTATGTTATTATTTTAGTTCTCAGTTCCTTTAGTTTAGTTTAGTTTGGTTTGTTGATTACAGCACCGTTCGAGGTAGTTGTAATTAATTGGTTGTGGGTTTGTTTAAGGTTGCAAAAAGCTTATTTCTGCTAGCAGCCTTTCGAATGCATTGGTATCAAAGGGTGAAGCTTGTCCGAGGGTACATTTATCTCGTCGGCTCCCTTAGTTGTTATCCTGGTGATAAAAGGTAATTGCTATCAGCCTTTATGGGTCAAAAGATATCAATCTCTCAAAGTCCAGAAGCAGGATATAGATGAAGTCCGTCTTGGGTATTATTCTTCCGTATGCCTAGTTCGTAGTAAGAGAGAGAGCAAAGCCCTTACCTGTAGTAGTAGTCACCCAAGGGGTGCGGGTGTGGAAGAAGTGTTAACCCCTTGAGCGTGGTGGGCCAAAGCCAGCAGTCAGAGGTTACAACTAAAAGAGGAAGAATTATCAAAGTCATGGGCTTTTATAAAGATCACCACGTGACTACAGAATGTTAGGGATGGCTGCTGCTGCTGTGTCGGTGACAGTCGACCACTGTCCCCTAGGGACACAAGTGCCGGTGAAGACCGAATAACATAAAATTTCAATATAGTATTTTTTGGATTATTCGGACTATTATCCTCATCTTTATTCTTATCTACACTATTTCTTTGAATTTTTGAGATGAGGCTTGATAATTAGTATTATTTGGATTATTCAGACTATTGTCCTCATCTTTATTCTTATCTACACTATTTCTATGAATTTTTTAGATAAGGCTTGATAATTAGTATTATTTGGATTATTCGGACTATTGTCCTCATCTTTATTCTTATTTACACTATTTCTCTGAATTTTTGAGATGAGGCTTGATAATTAGTATTATTTGGATTATTCAGACTATTGTTCTCATCTTTATTCTTATCTACACTATTTCTATGAATTTTTTAGATAAGGCTTGATAATTAGTATTATTTGGATTATTCGGACTATTGTCCTCATTTTTATTCTTATCTACACTATTTCTATGAATTTCTTAGATGAGGCTTGATAATTAGTATTATTTGGATTATTCGGACTATTGTCCTCATCTTTATTCTTATTTACACTATTTCTCTGAATTTTTTAGATAAGGCTTGATAATTAGTATTATTTGGATTATTCGGACTATTGTCCTCATCTTTATTCTTATTTACACTATTTCTCTGAATTTTTTAGATGAGTCTTGATAATTAGTATTATTTGGATTATTCGGGTTATTATCCTCATCTTTATTCTTATCTACACTATTTCTCTGAATTTTTTAGATGAGGCTTGATAATTAGTATTATTTGGATTATTCAGACTATTATCCTCATCTTTATTGTTACTCTACAACGTTTCAGCCAATGAAAATGCTTCCATTTACCTATGATTAATACTGTAAACATAAACAATAATATCATTTCAATTTATGCTTTTGTCAAATCTCTTTAATCAGGTCGAATTAAGAAAAGGCTGACAAACAAACTACACTATGGTTTAATGAAGATTGTACATCCAAAATACTGTCATGGCAAAAGCCATTTCAATGAAAAACGTGAAATTTGTGCAGGGAAAATCCAGATTCTTCAACATATCACAGGAAAGGTAAGATGTATTTGTTGTAATTTGACAAAAATCTAATGTATTTTTGCTATATTACAGTAGCATACAACTTACAACAAAATAGTTTACATGTGTAGTGGTGTGTGTGTGTGTTATTCTTTTATATTATTTGTACACATCTCACTATCTGAAAACATTTATCAACATGCAGGAGAAACAACGAAGTCAGATTAAAATACACAACTTGTATTAAAGTAAAGTTACAAAATGTAGTACATGATACTGGGCAAAGTCCTTTTCATTTGCTCTTGTTTTAAAAGTTCACATTTGTCTTACTTCACTTCCCACTTATGGAGCTAACTTGTCTGCGTGACGATTACTTGTCTGTCATCCTCTAACTGAATTCTTCTCCTTCCTAGAATTCCCGCTTCTTATTTTTGGCGCTCGATTTTGAATTCCAGCGTCTGCCAGTTTCGTTATTACATTTTTAGAATATTTACTCCCCTCTTTCTTGAACAATCGGCAACTGCCATTCTATTAACCATTACACATACATCCAAAATTAATTGTTTTAACACAGTGCCTCAAAATATTGTCTGAAATACATTTCATTGATATTGTTAAGAAAAAAAACAAAGAAAATACTAAAAAAATAATATTAATAAAATAAAAGCAATGTGGCTAGTCGAGCGAGGTAGATCAGAGCGCGACTAAGCTGGAGACTTATTCAATCAATAATGTAAAGTAGAGTAGAGGCCCCATACCATAGATTTGGAGGGGGATGAGACACTAGCACTGGTTTTGAATACAGTTTATGTCTTCAAACATGGCCTTTCTTATTTATATATCAACACATTTTCAAGCTTAAGGAAGCAACACATGGTAAATTCTAAAGTGCATTAGTTGTAATCAAGGCTATACCAAGTAAAGGTTTGGCAGCTATACAACTAGAATAAAAAGGCATTGCAAATGATTTATTATGAAAATACAAAATAATTTTTTTGAAAAATTTTTTTTGAAAAACGTATTGAAAATGATTTACTATAAAAATGCATTGTATATGATTTTACTATTAGAATGCATTGGAGATGATTTACTATGAAAATGTATTGTTAATGATGTTAGCACAAAAATACATTGGAGATGATTTACTATAAAAATTCATTGTAAATGATTTTATCATAAAAATGCGTTGGAGACGATTTACTATAAAAATTCATTGTAAATGATTTTATCATAAAAATGCATTGGAGATGATTTACTATGAAAATGTGTTGTTAATGATGTTAGCATAAAAATACATTGAAGACGATTTACAATAAAAATGCATTGCAAATGATTTAGTATGAAAATTCATTGTAAATGATTTTACCATAGAAATGCATTGGAGACGATTTACAATAAAAATGCATTGTAAATGATTTTACCATAAAAATGCATTGCAAATGATTTAGTATAAAAATTCATTGTAAATGATTTTACCATAAAAATGCATTGGAGATGATTTACTATGAAAATGTGTTGTTAATAATGTTAGCATAAAAATACATTGGAGACGATTTACAATAAAAATGCATTGTAAATGATTTTACCATAAAAATGCATTGCAAATGATTTAGTGTGAAAAAGCATTGTAAATGATTTTACCATAGAAATGCATTGGACATGATTTAGTGTGAAAAAGCATTGTAAATGATTTTACCATAGAAATGCATTGGACATGATTTACTATGAAAATGCATTGTATATGATTTTACCATAGAAATGCATTGGACATGATTTACTATGAAAATTCATTGTAAATGATTTTACCATAGAAATGCATTGGACATGATTTACTATGAAAATGCATTGTGAATGATTTTACCATAGAAATGCATTGGACATGATTTACTATGAAAATGCATTGTAAATGATTTTACCATAGAAATGCATTGGAGATAATTTACTATGAAAATGCATTGTAAATGATTTTAGCATAAAAATGCATTGGAGATGATTTACTATGAAAATGTATGTTGGATTGCAAATGTGATACAATAATGTTCAAAATATGATTTGGGCACATAGACTAAAATAATAACAAAATATTCAAATCACAACAATATTTTTATTTGTATTTTTTTTATTCATTATTTGTATTCTTTTTTTCATTTTTTTTTTCAGGGAGACTCTGGAACAGCCCTACGTTGTTTTCGGAAAAGAGATGGAAAACTTGTCGTCGCTGGTGTTGATTCACGAGCTCCGACCAATAATTTCACAATTTTTACAAAAGTCGCCTTCTACAGGAATTGGATAGATTCAGAGATGTTTTCAATTCGAAATGAAAACCGTTTGTCTAAAAAATCTGCGAATCACTATTTCAAAAACTATATATATCTGAATCTTAATAGTAAAGCATAGTCATTTACCATAGAAATGCATTGGAGATGATTTACTATGAAAATGCATTGTAAATGATTTTACCATAAAAATGCATTGCAAATGATCTAGTATGAAAATGCATTGTAAATAATTTTACCATAAAAATGCATTGCAAATGATCTAGTATGAAAATGCATTGTAAATGATTTTACCATAAAAATGCATTGGACATGATTTACTATGAAAATGCATAGTAATAATGTTGAAATAATGTTTATATTCAATACAGTATTGGACAAAAAATAAAACAGACAGCTGACATACAAAAATCTATTAAGGCAATTGATGTTATTAATGACAAGTTAGGACAATTTATGACCACCTAGAATCTCCAGATGCAATGGTTTTTTGGGTATATTCGCAGAGTTCCGTCCCGGCCTCCTGCCTCAAAAACCGCTAGCCGGTGACTGCTGAAAAAAAAACACCAGCTACGATTGAAGTCCGTAGTCGAAGCGGTGTCACTTGAAAAAAAATAGGGTTAGGGTTAGGGTAAGGCTGTATACAGGGTGACCCAGAAAAAACAGAACCCACAAATTTGTAATAAAACTGTTAATCTTAACTAGGGGGGTTTAGGGTTAGGGTTGGGGTTGGGGTTGGGTTTTTGGGAAAAATACCCTAAGTTGATTGTTTTTTGGGTTTTTTTTTTTCAAGTGCCACCACTTTGGCTACGGACTTCAATCATAGCTGGTGTTTTGTTTTTTTCGGCTAGCGGTTTTTGAGGCAAGAGGCCAGGACGGAACTCTGCGAAGAGTACCGTTTTTTCTTTTACAGCTACAACTTTCATTTTGATGATATTCTTCGAGTTTTGGATTATTTGGATTATTCAGACTATTGTCCTCATCTTTATTGTTATCTGCACAATGTTTCAGCCAATGTGTTTTCTGGCCTTCTTTAGGTATTTCTAGTCAGACTTGGGAACTTTCTCAAACTCTGGAACCCCCTCCTCAAACATGGGAACCTTCTTTTGGAACTCAGGAACCTTCTTGTCATAATTAGAAGCCTTTATGGAACTTTGAACCTAACCCTTTATTCAATCCACATATGTAGACTGTTCTATTGCTGCTAACCATGACTGGATACAAGTGTTAAGCTGTGTTGATTATTTTATGTTACTGTCACCCTTGACCAGGATTGAACCTGCAGCCTAGAGATATCTGTCATTTAGAACAACACCTATATCCACTATGCCATGTGTCCAATTTTTGGAGTTTGAGAAGGTTCCTGAGTCCAACAAGAAATACCTGAAGAAGGCCGCCGGGTACATCAGCTGTTACGTTGTGCAGATAACAGTAAAAACGAGGACAATAGTCTGAATAATCTAAATAATACGAATTATTAAGCTTCATCTAAAAAATTCAGAGAAATAGTGTAGATAAGAATAAAGATGATGAAACTAGTCCGAATACTCCAAATAATACTAATTATCAAGCCTCATATAAAAACTTCAGAGAAATAGTGTAGATAAGAATAAAGATGAGGATAATATTCTGAATAATCCAAATAATACTAATTATCAAGACTCATCTAAAAAAAATTCAGAGAAATAGTGTAGATAAGAATAAAGATGAGGACAATAGTCCGAATAATCCAAATAATACTAATTATCAAGCCTCATCTAAAAAATTCAGAGAAATAGTGTAGATAAGAATAAAGATGAGGACAATAGTCTGAATAATCTAATAATAAATTATCAAGTCTCATCTCAAAAATTCAGAGAAATAGTGTAGATAAGAATAAAGATGAGGACAATAGTCTGAATAATCTAAATAATACAAATTATCAAGCCTCATCTAAAAAATTCAGAGAAATAGTGTAGATAAGAATAAAGATGAGGACAATAGTCTGAATAATCTAAATAATACAAATTATCAAGTCTCATCTAAAAAATTCAGAGAAATAGTGTAGATAAGAATAAAGATGAGGACAATAGTCTGAATAATCCAAATAATACTAATTATCAAGCCTCATCTAAAAAATTCAGAGAAATAGTGTAGATAAGAATAAAGATGAGGACAATAGTCTGAATAATCCAAATAATACTAATTATCAAGTCTCGTCTCAAAAATTCATAATAATTTAGGAAAACATCAATTGACAAATGAAGGTGATTCAATTTCTTTGCAATATCAAAAAATGACAGTCCACAATCATTGTATGCCACAATTTAACATTTTTCAAACTCAGACAACTGCTTATTATTTCTCTGAATATCCACTAGGCCATGTGTCCAATTGGACACTGGATTACAGGTTCAATCCTGAGTAGCGGCAGTAACATAGAAAAATAATTAAAACAACTTCTACCCCAGCTATGGTTAGCGGAATGAGAACAGGATACCCCCGTGGACTAAATAAAGGGTTAGGTTCAAAGTTCCGTGATGGCTCCCGATTACGACAAGAAAGTTCCCGAGTTCGAAAAGAAGGTTCCCGAGTCCAAGAAGGTTCCCGAGTTCAACAAGAAATACCCGAAGAAGGCTGGAGGGTATATCGGCCGAAACGTTGTACAAATAACAATAAAGATAAGGACAATAGTCCGAATAACGCAGATATTACTAGACAACTGCTTACTCACCATTAGCAAAGGACTAATCATAAATTAGGATATCAAATCAAGCAAAAGAAAATTTTCCTTTTTTTCCGTATTTCTGAGAATTTTCTTTTTAGAAAATTATGACTTCACTATTGTTGGTATCAGTGAGGGAGCCTATACCCTTTTCACTAGTGCTAGACCAGGGAGATTTTTTTGCGTCTGAGATGGGGCACTATCAGCTTCCTACTTTACTGCACAAATCCAAGCCATGCTACTCATGCACTGTTAGTAAGGGGCAGTATCGAACCCAGAATCTTGTGGTTCCAATGCACATACACTACCGACTAAGTATCAAGGAAAATAATCACTTCCTATGTGTGCCTAAGCCATCAAAATTTGTGGTCATAATAAAAAATGTTTTTTTCCGTCTGTTTTTTTGTCCAACACAACATATATATATATATATATATATATATATATATATATATATATATATATATATATACACACACACATACATACATACATATACACATGTATATACAATATATATATATATATATATATATATGTAGAATTCAATTAAAATAAAGATTCATGATAAAATTCTGCTTGTATATTTTTTTTAATATTCTTGAAGGGAAATAGTTTCTTTTTGAACAGGTTCCCACATTTGTTTTGATTAAATAGTTCCTGACCATTGATAATCCCTTTCTTTTTTTATGTTTTGTGATTAAACACATTTTCTATGTTTTTTATGTTACGTATTTTTTGATTGCTCTCAACTAGTTTTGACCTTAGGTCATCATCAGGAGAAATGATTTGATGAAGAAAAGTCAATTTGTTGTATATTGTACAAACGGAAATAGGAATTTCCGGTTAAATTAAACAAAGCAAAGAAAAGACGACAAAAATGACAAAGGACTTTTTTCCGGGTAAAGCGAACAAAAGAAGGATGGGTAACAATAAGTTCGGAAATAGATTTGCACGTTATCAGATCAAAAGATAAAGATGCGTAGGCGGTCGTCAATACAAAAGCCAGAGGGTCGAGCCGACAAGGAGTTAGTCGAGAGCAGTCAGACAGGAGACAGCGGACGGAGAACAAGTGAGTGACCACACTCACAGTCATAGCCGATGGGCTGTGAGCCATCACGTAGCCACCTTCCACCTCACCAACGCTAGTTATCCCAGCAGCAGTAGTAGTCATTGTAACCGCCGCCCACCACGTACAGCCGAGAAGAGAAATAAAGTCAACTCCTACTATACCCATGTGTTGTAGATTTCATTAAGTGACTACTAACATACATCGTTTTGGGTACAGTGAAAACCCCAGTACTAACGTACGTGATTTAGCAACGTGAAGAAGAAGTCCGCTATATAACATATAGACATTTGATGCCAGTACATAAAAAAATTGAGAAAGATAGTTTTTAAAGGAGTTTATATGTTATAAGAGAAGCAACCAAAAATTAATTGTTGATGATGGTTCTTCTAAAAGAATGGTTTTGACATTAAATAACCCACAAAGATTGATGTGCTTTTAAACAAAGAAACCGAAACACTGAGTCGAGGCTTCTCATTGGCCAAGAGAATCATGTGACCAGATAGCACAGATAAAATAGGGATATAAATTAATTAACTGTGTTAGAGCACCTGAAGTAGGCACATGTAATTTTTATTTGTGCTAGCCATATCCCATTACCCGGGTAATATAGTTTTGGTCATGGTAATTTAATTCACTTATCAATTATTAATGTAATTCCTCTATTTACATGATTATATATATATATATATATATATATAAATATATATATATATATATATATATATATATATATATATAATCATGTAAATAGAGGAATTACATTAATAATTGATAATTGAATTAAATTACCATGACCAAACAACTCGGCAATCCTCTATAATCTTGCGATAGGCGTCAAGACAAATACAGGTTAGGTGGCTGCACGTGAATTACCATTGACTAAATGATTTGCTATCTATCTATCTATCTATCTATATATATATATATATATATATATATATATATATATATATATATATATATATATATATGTGTGTGTAAATAAATGGAAATTAATCCGACAGAATGAATTTAACATTTTGAAAAAACAATTAGTAATTATTATCTGCTGACAGAATTCTGTTTCGACGCCTTAGTAGAAGGGTTTTTGCTCGTTGATGATGACCCTTCTACTAAGGCGTCGAAACAGAATTCTGTCAGCAGATAATAACTACTAATTGTTTTTTCAAAATGTTAAATTCATTCTGTCGGATTAATTTCCATTTATTTACATATATATATATATATATATATATATATATATATATATATAAAGAGAGACAGACAGACAGACAGAGTGTGAGGGATTTGAGGCAAAGCTCTGCTTCTGTTCAATGAATAGAGCTTGGGACCTATACCTTTTCACTTCGATGTCAGGAAATGAAAAAGGGTCAGAATTCTCAGTGACACATGACATCCCTTATTCTGCCAGTAATGATTGAAATAATTCCTGACCTCTGACAATCTCTTTTTTCCTGATGTTCAATGCATAATCCACAGATTAATTATTAGAATATCCTCAAATAAATTTTAGTTCAAAATTCACTATTTAAAATTATTGAAGTCAGTAAGTCTACTGTTGGTTTGAATAACAGCAGCTAAGTACAACTTAAGCAGTGTCCAAGACAGTTGGTATATATAGAAATCAAGAATCACCCATTCATGAATTTGGGTGATTTGGGTCATTCCATTCCTTGAGTTCTGATTGGCTGCTTGACTGCTTGATTTGAATGACATTGTGGAGTCTTATATATATATATATATATATATCCTGTCATTCTGCAGTAGACTTTGTGACTATTCGGGTTTGTATTTAAGTTACAACCGTTTGTTGCCATGTCTTCCCAGTTCGACGGTAATTGGAACTTTAATTAGTCTTCAAAAATATTATATTCCTCTTTGGTGATTCTCATTTTTTTAATAAATGGTGAATAACTTCTTTTTTTTTCTTCCCAAAAAGATTTACTATCACTAAAACTGGACCAAAAACAAATGTTGTGAAGTCTGTAAAAGAGAAACATGTGCTTTTTGTGCTCTTAAGGGGCACTTAACACTTTACATAAATATTCTTGTGGACAGACAAGTATTGTATGACCAACTTTTTAAATTCATATTTTTGATATTTGATACATACATTGAACACATTGTTGAAATATAAGCATCAATTTACTCTGTAGGCATATATATATGGGTTTTGCTGAGAAATTTCTCGACTTTAGGTCAGATGTGGTTGAAGAGGAGGGCATTTAATTACTTGTCACCATATAATTATTAGTATTAAGTAGGAATACTTGAAATCATACAACCATGTTAAAGTTATTTGGTAACATAATTTGAGGGTTGCCTACTAATTATGACTGTAATGTAGTCAGATTTTGAATTAAAATTCGTTGAAATTCAAAATTGGAGTGGGTTAGATGATTGACAATTGGTAACATCAAGTTAACCCCCATCCCAGCTTACGACTCTGGGAAACATGAGAACAGAAGGCCCAGAGTTTAGTTTAGTTAGTCAGAATTTAGTAGGAGTCACTATGATGAGGTATATCTTATTCATGTTTTACTCCGGCCTTAATTCATAAGTCTGGTTGAAAATAAAAAGATGTGATGACTTAAAACATAAGCCTTATGTCGTTTTGTGGAATAATGGCAAACCAATTTCTACAGAACCAGAACTAAGAAAGAAGAAATAAAGTCAGTCCAGCATCTTTAGAAATGTCCCAGCTATGAAGGAGACAGACTAAGGTACTAGCCAGCTACTCAAATTACTCAAGCAAGTATGTGGTGATCAAATGACTTACCTCTGGCAATATTCATCCGCTTGGCTTATCAGGTTCTGATTGAACTAAACTAAAGAAACATGGCTACTATTGACAGGCGGATTTATAGGGTGTGGTTTCATTCTGTCTCATTCGTGGCGGGAGTGTGGTGGCACCTATGCAAATTATGCTTACAGAGAACCACAATATAAAAGGATCTCACTGTATCATTTAAACAGTGGCAATTTTGGTACGAAGAAATACTGCAAGTGTGACGTGCACAACGAGCAAAGCGAATTTGTATTATCACAAACAATTTCAGTAAGAGATCGTGGATAAAATTAGAATTTAAAAAAAAGGACATGGGGCCTTCACCAGAAAAACCCTGCACATGCCCGACAACAAAGACTGTCCCCCGAACCTCAAAAACGAATCTCTCGACCATTTTCGAGTCAGGCCTTAACTGGGTCTAGTCGCACCTACTAGCCAGGGGGATATTCCATTGCTACAGGTGACTATGACCCGGTCAATAAAGCCTAAGTCATAAAGCCACCTTCTGCCTTTGTCTCTTTCTTTTTCGTTCTTTTTCGTTCCTTAAATTCCTTTTCAGCTTATCAGCCCACAAGAAGGAAGAACCAGCTTTATTGGGGATAGGATACAAGTACGAACAAACAAAATTTTAACCCATTAGATAAAGAATTTAAAAATGTGGGAAAGATTATACGAATGCCTCCCCATCATCTCCTAAGAAACTCTCTCTCTTCTCTCTCTCTCTCTCCTCTCTCTCTCTCTCTCTCTCTCTCTCTCTCTCTCTCTCTCTCTCCATGTATATGCCCGATTCAGTAAGTGGGTATACAACAATTTGGGTTAGATAGAAATTGTTGTTATTGTTGGCATCCTTACGTCTGCAAAAGACAATGGAGTAGTGTCCAAATGGATTTTTTTAAAAACTATGTATCCTGGGTGGGTTGATATGGAGGATATGCTGTTGCCCGAGCAGCAGGTCCCCCATCTACACACTGCCACTGTGGTCCAAAGGAATGGGTTAAAAAAACTGTAGTGAGAGAAGAGACTTACCTCGTGCAAAACAGGCAAGGACTTGCTTTGCGTGCAAGTCCACCGGAACTGAACGGTGAAAGAGGAGTGGGTTTAGGCAGGCTTGCAACGTCAAAAAGTTAGAGAGGAGAAGGAGAAGCCTCTTTATAGAAGCACCTGAGGCATTGTGGGTAGAAGTTAGAAATAAAACGTCTACTTCTCTGAGAGGGGGGGTGAACGTGGATTCAGTCGATAGACTGCAACGAGCAAAGAATGTTAGAGACAAAAACCAATGCAGTTTGTCAATGGCAGTGTCGCTAGAGTTGCTGTGTAGCACTAAAGTTCAGTGTTACTCCATCTTAGGGACTCCGGCTCTGGATTTATTTTCGGGGTTTACTCCCCTAGCTTTCCTCAAGATCATATAGCCTCTTGGCAGCGGTGGTTTTGTAACAAATTATTCTTTTTCCTAGATGGATTGATGACTAGGACCAGGTAGCCGCATCTAACCAATTTGTGTGTCTAGTAAGTGCACCAATCCTACTACTGTCAGTGTCGATGATGGTTGTCTCCTCTCGAGCTCGGCCACTCCTTTTCAGCTCCTGTTTTTTTTTGGGGGGGGGTGTTTACTCACCCTCCTCTCCAGATGACTGTTAAGTGTGCCAGTTTCGTTGCTCATGATGTATCTAAGTTTTAACTTAGTATAAGTCCACAAGTACACTACAGCATCAAGCTCAGACTTGGACTGACATTTATGACTAAACTGTCAACTAATACATAAATAAATGGACCCACACACAGATGAGTGGAAAACTAAAAAAAACTCTACGGCCAGGGAGCCGCATCTAACAAATTTGGGTTTTGTGTGTGTAGTAAGTGCGCCAATCCTACTACTGTCAGTGTCGACGATGGTTGTCTCCTCTCGAGCTCGGCCACTCCTTTCCAGCTCCTGTTTTTTTTCTTTGTTTTTTTTTTGGGGGGTTGTACTGGTGATTACTCACCCTCCTCTCCAGACAACCAGGATGTAGATAGAAATACTGGATATATAATTGTGTGCCTTGGCAAGAAACAATAAATGAGTCTTTCAGTAGAGTGAGGAAAATAGAATTCATCATTTTCGTCAGACTAGTAAAGATAGCTCATTGCAAAATGTTTGTGATGCCCGTTCTATTCATCAGTGGGGCTGTAGCATGAGACAACTGTTGTGCAGGAGTTGCCATTAAATGTGGTACACATCATTCTCGGATGTTCTCTATGCTATTTATTAGAGATTCAACAACATAGCTTCTAGACCTTTTGCCTTAAACAAGTCAGTTTGTTGTTGTTTTGTTTTACGGCATATCAACCTCAGTGGGTCATTCAATGCTGGCAAAGTTTTGAAATAAATTCATTAATGGACACTAATTTTTTTTATAAACACATTTTTCTATTTAACCCATAGATAGAACCCTAATAGGTACTACTACTCTGGGTCAGAGGGGACCTGGTAGTAATGGTGATGAAGGGGTGCTCCACACTCCCCAGACCTCCAGAACTGGAACCTCACCATCAGGTAGTTTAACGTCATACCCAGGACATCCTAAATGGGTCTATTCTATGTAACCATAGCTGGGGGGGGGGAGATTCGTACTTTTTCCAAGGCCATTTGTTAATATGAAAGGGGTTAGTTGACTCATAGTATTAGTAAAAATCAGAACACATCTATATCTATACATATATAAAGGGCAGTTGGGTGTGTATGTATGTCTGGAGGAAACTTTGAAAATAAAACAATTAACAGCAAAGTAAATATATATACACACATTAAATATCACCAGGGCTTGGTTTTTGAGCAAAAATAATAGAGATTTGATTTATATTCGTGAAGATAATTGAAAAATAAAATTTAAATGATAACAGCATGGATTTTTTTTTAATTTAATATTTTAGATAGTAGACATTAACATTTCTTTTCAGAGTAGCTGGATCAATGCAAGGTCTATTTTTTTACATAGGGATTTAAATGGGGCATCCCACAAGGATTCAACTCACGATTCAGTAATAATGGATCTGCATGACTAACTTTTTAAAAAAACCTCTACCCAGGCGACGCCGGGTAGCCACTGCTAGTACTTTATAAGGTAATATATGCACATGTGTTCACACATTCATTTACTGCCCTGAACTGAATGTACAAAAAAAAGAATAAAAACAAAGAGAAAACGAATTGTGCGCCAATTTTAGTGGTGCCTACAGACTAGTAAAATGGGGAGCTAACAGTAGGTGTGATGCTCCACCTCAGCAAAACAATTTCTTTGGCCAAGTGCTAGTGAAAAGGGGATATACTCCCTCGCTCTTTGGCTGATAACAACCACTCTGTCAGCTTTACTTTTTATTTAGTACTGAGTAAAAAACAAAAATGTTTAAATCGATTGTATTAACAATCAATAATTTTTTTACAAAAATTCTATGACATTTTTTATAAATATATACAGGCACAACAAGGGGGGTAACTCAGGGTTTGAGTTATCCCCCTTCTTAAAAAAAACTATTAATTTTTCAATAAATATTAATTTACAATTTAGCAAAGACTTACATGTGTGAAAATTTCCTACAAAATGTTACACCGCGTAGCCACTACACGTAAGAAAAAAAATAACAAGGTTTCGTACACTGAACAGTTGATTCAAGCACCAGACTAAAAATCCAGATATTTTGAAAACAAAGGGGAATAACTTATGTCCCTTTAGTCTTCTATAAAGGAAAAGAATTAATAATGTTTTTTTAGATATATATAAAAATTTTGGAAAATATGTTGCGCAAAATTGTGCATTTTTAAATTTACATTTTTGGATAAATTAAATAGAGCTTTATCTCTGGTGAAAATATTGACTTAGACATGCATGCCATGCTTCCAGACGTTTAAAATTCGCTGTTGAATCTTTAAGTGAATAAAAATAGGCCAGTTGAATCTGAAAAAAAAAGACTTTTTTTTGCATCAGTTCAATCAAAAATATTGTTTTTAAAATTACAACAAAAAAAAAAATATGCTAGACAAATTATTTTTTGAGTTTTAAGAAAATAACTTTTAAATTTTCAAATGATTTTTTTCGGGTATTGAATTTTTATTTTTTCACTTTTCATTTGTTCTTCAGGATTTGACTCTTCTAGAAATGTGAAAATTAGGGACCAGGATTTTTTTTTCTTTAAATAAACCCCACCCTTTTTTTTTTTTTTTTTCAATAAAATAAGCTATTCCTTATCAAATTAAATCAGCAATGAATAAAGTAGAGAAAATTTTATTAAAATCGGACAATTCTCTGATTTTAGGTAATAGTTTGAAAACTTTTAAAAATTATTACCTCCCCTTACAGAGTTTGCCACCCCCTAAATAAATATAATAATTTCACTTAATTTTACTCTTGGTGAAAACAATATCTACCAGATTTACAATCAGTAACTAATGAATTGTTTTACTGTCATTATAACCAGATACAATCCTAGACCTGACATTGTACACGGCTACTTCAGCTAGTAGCAACATAAATCTGTCAAATACAGAAAACATAAACAGAAAATTTAATGGCATTCATGAGGAAACATTGTCTGATGTTAGCCGGTTTTACATTTTTGTGGTTTCTTTTTTCTTTACAATTGAAGAGTTCCGTCTGTAACAGTTTGCCGATGAAAGATCGGCAGTCTTTAATCTTTTCATGACAAAGTGCTAGAAAACTAAAAAGTTTAGTTTGTTTATTTTTCAGAGATTAAAAAAGTATAAGCGGTAAGTTTAAACATCTGATATATTCTTTGTTTTCATTTTGTGTCGAACTTTTTTTTTTAAATAACAAACAAAGCAAAAGATTTATTTCACTTTTTTTTTAATTCACTAG
This sequence comes from Doryteuthis pealeii, assembly GCA_023376005.1. Lineage (NCBI taxonomy): Eukaryota > Metazoa > Mollusca > Cephalopoda > Myopsida > Loliginidae > Doryteuthis > Doryteuthis pealeii. The sequence goes on along the minus strand of CM042151.1, from coordinate 7,866,967 downwards.
TAAAATTGAATTTGTCTCCAGATTCCGAAAGGCGCCTACCAAAGAGCTCTTGTTAACCGAGTGGTGCTACAATGCGCTAGTGAATTCGAACTTGACTAGCACTAGGTACTCGTCTGCTCGTTGTAACCACGTGACACGTGATGAAACTTCGGATGTAAATATTTGAAAAGTTTTTTGTTTATTTTTTGAGAGTGCCGGGAACTTTTGCACATGCAGTTTCGTAATAAGCCATATTGTTGTCTACAGTAAACAAATACTTATCTAGTCATTTACTAAGCTAAGCTTAGATGTGACACAAGGCCAGGAGTATAGGGCGCAAGTGAGAATCGAACCCTCTAACAATTACCACGCGAAAAGTCAAAAAATGAATTTTCTTTTTTTAAATTGTTATTGTGATTGGGCTTTTTAACTTGAGTCGTCCCAGATTCCTGCCCTTATTTACACTATGCCTTTTTTTCTTTGCCGGTTACCAGCGTAAAAATGCACCTCCTTAGATATTTACTAGGGACTGGCAAACGGAGCCTAAAATTTGTTTTTGACAAAATGACTTTAGCCCCCCTACAGAAAATAATTTACCAAAAATCAGGAAATTATCGGATTTTAATTAAATTTTCAGTGTTTATGTATCAATGAATGATCTTTATAATGCATTATTTATTTTATTTCAAAACTTTCTAATTTTTTTCAGGTCACTTAATTTTGACCCCCCTTATGTTGGGGGCGTAAAATTGTTTCAAGTTGGTCATTTTCGATACTAATTACAGTATAAATAAAGAGATAACAGACCGAAGTAATGAATAGAAACAAAAAAAAATTACGGTGGCTTTTCTATGAGAAAATAAGTACCGAAAATCGAAAAATAAAATTTAAAAAATAATAAATAATTAATTTTTGGGAGATTTCTTTTTTACTCATTTCGATAATTATTTAATTGGCTATTATTTTATAAAAGAAAAAAATTATACATCGATATTTTTCTGCTTAAAAAGGGGAGGGGGTACATTTTCAATCGAGTTTTTCTTCAAAACTTATTACTTTTGGCGCCTAAAATAAGGTTTGCATTAAGTAGATATTTATTTTGAGAATCTAAAAATATAACATTTTAAACTTAACATCAGGATTTTCATATTTTAAATGAATTTTATATATTAATATTTCATAGCAAAAATACTAAATTAAAGTTTTGAAATAAATAACTGATGCATTATAAAATTCATTAATTGTTAAATCAATACTGAAAATTTCATTAAAATTGAATAAATATCTGATTTTTGGTAAATTTTTTTGCAATCGCGAATGTTACGGCAAAATTGTAAACAAGCACTTAAAATCATCGAAAACGAGGCTAAATGGCGGATCGAGTCGAAATTGACCAAAACAAATGGTTTTAAATCTTTTAAAAATAAACTGCATATGTAATGATATTTTTCTTTTTTAATGATGGTCAGTATGTTACTACTTATCGATTTAGACAAAGTTTGACCTTAAATAATAGATTTAATTATTCTTAATTCGCTTTTAAAACTCCTAGTAGACGAAATTATTGCTACTGCCTAATATTTACTATGCACTCTTTCTCGCTTTTTATTAGCAAAATAATTTGAATATCTTTTTTATTTATTTACAATGCGCCCCTCCACACACAGACTGGATAAAATACAAATAACTTAAGGAATGCGACAACATATATGAATTTAAACTTGTGCAATTTTTCTTTTTTCAATTGAATTTTTACAATATATTTTTACAAAATACATGCCACTAACCCAAACTCTAACCCTAACCTATGCCCATGTTTAAATTTATTTCTGCTTGTTTTTCTTTTTTTTGGGGGGGAGGGGTATTGTTTTTTGTTTTGTTTGGTTTTTTTTTCTGTTTTTTGTAAAAATTCAATTGAAAAAATTGTGCAAGTTTAAATGTCTCATTTCTTATTTGTATTTTATCTGGAATGGGGAGATTGTAAATCAAAAAACTATCTTAAATTAAATACCTAACGAGGTGCATTTTTACACCAGAAAAGAACTGTCATATCGTAAAATAAGGAGAAGAATCTAGTTTAAAACTTTGAAACCAAACTTTTCTAAAATTTAGAATATAAATCTCACAGTTCTGTATGGTTCATCACCTTCATAACCTTAGCAAAAGTATCTGCAGCTGCTAAATTATTCCTTATATTACCAAAACTAGTACAAAATTTAAAAAAACACCATCCGGGCAATGTAAAAATAGATTTTTGAAGCATATTGCCTGAGTGGGTGGGAGTAAAAAAAATTCAATGTCAGCGAGTTTGTACCCTAAGTAAGTAAAATCATCGATAATTTATGAGGAAGTGCGTCCCAGTCTCCTGCCTCAGAAATTGCTATCCAGTGACTATTAAAATAATGTCCCCAGCTATGTCGTCTCGGCGGTGTTACTTGAAAGAAAACAACCAACTTAGGGCATTAAATGTATTTTAGAGGGGGGGGGGCTTCTCTTTTTTTATATGAACAAATGGAGATGGTTGGATATATATATATAAACAAAGTAAAAAAATGAACAAATTGAGAGAGATAGATAGATAGATATTTTCATATCTAAACAAGAATTACGACAAATTTCTATAAATAAACAAGAATTACGACAAATTTCTATAAATAAATTTCTAAACAAATTACGATAAATAAATAAGAATTACGACAAAAAAATAGAACCCCCCCCCTCTAAAATACATTTAATGCCCTAAGTTGTTTTCTTTCAAGTAACACCACCGAGATGACATAGCTGGGGACGTTATTTTAATAGTCACCAGGTAGCAATTTCTGAGTCAGGAGACCAGGATGCACTCATAAATTACCAAATCATCAAATTCATTAAAGGATTAAAAAATAAACCAATTTGAAATGTAAACTTTAAATATATATTAAAATAAAACAAACTATATATAGATATATAATACCAGTCATGTATTTATTAAAACTTGTTTTAAAAAACAATGAGGACTGTCTAATGTTGCATGTACAAATTTTGAGTGTATTTATTCTATGTTATGACGATTTTGGGTAATGTGATGTAAGCAGTGACGTAGTTTTTGTTACCGACAAAAACTGGAAGCAAATCTCCATTATTAATAGATATTGTAAATCTTTTGACTTAACTCAAGCCGAAAGCAAAACCCAACTAACTTTTCATAAGTTCAATTCCTTAAACCCTCGGCCATCGTCAGTTGCCAGTAAGAAGCGGAGTTTTAACTGATGAATACATACATTGGTATATATATGTTACGATCACTAGAGAGCTCAAATCCATAAATAACAGAGAGCCATGCATTTTGTACACTATATAAATATATATATATATATAGAGAGAGAGAGAGAGTGAGCGATGAGAAGACTCAGACAGAATAATATGAACTAAGGTAACGTAAGTAAAGTAAATAAAGCGAAGTGGCCTATTGTCAGTATCAGCAGGGCAGCGAGGGTGTCTATCCCTTTTTTACAAAGGGCTAGACCAGGGAGATTGTTTTGGGGCATGCACTTATTCCAAACTCTCCAAAACTCCAGAATTCAAATTTCACCACTAGATGCAGAAAAAATCACAGTGGGTCATATAACATCATGTGTCACTGACGCATAAAAATCTAAAAGGACACCGAAAAATTATATCCATGTGTCCCAGGGCTTTTCCGGCTAACAGTAAATACATTTTGATATTATCTTGGAAACGAATTATACTGTATGGGGTACAAGGTAGGGTTTAGACGGCTTTAGTTGTTCATAGATAAAAACTCTGCAATTCATTAAGAAACTTTAGTTGGGACCCAGCAAATTTCCTGGAGACTCATTCAAATCAAATCCATCTATCCCAGGACACAATAAATTAAAAAGCTATCAGCATCACTGTAACATCGAAAGACACTAAGCATTCAACAATTCATAGCTACTTATTTTGCCTCCCCACTGGTTTTAACACTAGAAGGAGCTGCTGCTGCTGAATGTACTGTGGGTTGGTGGACTGTCATATTTACGAAAATTTACTCAAGGTTTTACCTTTAAAAGTCATAAGATTTTATTGTGCAATGAGATCATTGCTAATTGAAGTTTATATATCAGAGGGGACAGATTTTCAAATGTCTCCTAGCAAGTTTTGATTCTTCATTACAATAGGCAAAAAGTATCCATTGAATGCTGTACATTACAAGGCCATATCACGCTGAGAACACCGGTTCTCGTCCGATCACCGAAGTTAAGCAACATTGAGCCTGGTCAGTACTTGGATGGGTGACCGCTTGGGAATACCAGGTGCTGTAAGCGTCTTTAAATGCACCGGGTTAGCTCAGTCGGTAGAGCGTTCGGCTAGAAATCACAAGGTTCCTAGTTCGATACCGGTCCTCGCCAACTCAGCGTTATGAGTAGCACAGGGATCTGTGCGGTAAAGTAAGGAGCTGATGGTAGGTGTGGCGCTCCACCTCAGATGCAAAAACAATCTCCTTGGTCTAGCACTAGTGAAAAGGGGATAGGCTCCCTCGCTGATTGGCTGATACCGACATTAGGCCGCCCCGACGACAACTGTAATAAAACTTAGTGAGAAGAAGAAAAAAAAACAAAAAAAATGAAGGAAAAATTTGTAAGAAAGCAATGAAAGAAAAATACAAGAAATTTTTAAAAATATTAAAAGAAATGAAAGAAATAAGAAAATAAATGAAAGAAAAATAATTGACAGAAATGAAGAAAAACAAAAAAGAAAAGGAATGAAAAAGAAAAGTTATATCAACAAGAAAAGTATACTTACTATTGCTGCTTGTTTTGCTAGAATGTCTGTTAGGAAGACCTCACAAAAATAGAGTTACTCCCCTTTAATCAGTCAATGCCAGAAGTTGGGTTTCCGTCATGTTACTTGTGGATTGGCATTTGTTTATCTATGGATGCAGCATTTGAACTTGTTAAGACTTGAGTGTAGAAGCATTCACTACCCTGTGTTAAATAATGTTACATAATCATTAGATACCTAATGATTATGGCAATAGTGTAGAAATCATAATGGCGATTAGTGCAGCTGATGGCCTTGAGGGTGAGTGACAGCGCTTGACCTCGCTCTCACCTTGCCTTTCGGGGATGGATCGTGAGAACCGGAAGATATAGAAGACCCTCTTCCGGTTTAAGGATATAGTAAGTTTAAGTCAGTTAGAAGTTAGAAGCCGAGCTAGCAAGATGTAAGGATCTGCGCAGATTGTCTGGTTTGGGGATTTGGAAATAAAGTAACATCAACGTAAATCGAAGTCTTGTGTTTATTACCTAAAAACTAACAATGACACAGGGCTTCTGATAAGGAGTGATCCCTAACAGAAACCAGACCCAAAGTCCTCAATAGAAGACCAGACCAAGATGTTAGAAGATATACCAGACCAAGATGATAGACGATCAGAATAGAAGCAAAGCTGGCCAGAAGAAAATACAACCAGAGTAAGAAGTAAGAAAGGTATATAACATTATATCGATTTGGTACGGTGAAAACATCAGTATGCAACAATAAAACCTCATTAATGTTTACAAACAACCTGGTCTTGCATTATCATTTCAGTCTTCTGTATTTTATCTGTATGTTTAAAAATATAACAATGTTTTTTGATTGTTTTTTTTTTTCATACTTTTTCAGGATTTCTGTCATCATTATCTAGATACTTGCAGCCCTCCTCAACAACAACAACAAAGAATACACAAATGAATATAATTCATTCTATTATTTTGTGGTCAGATGTTTCCTGCAAATAATTTTTTTCATTAGAAGATGGGAGATATTCTCAAAGAGGAGCATTTTAGTTGTGAAATGTCTAAGATAGAATGTGTGGATGAAAGCATTATCAAAGAACATATAAAAAGTAATTCTGAAGAAAAGTTCCTGAATTGTGCAGTGTGTGGAAAAGCTTTCAGCAAATCTTCGGGTCTCAAACAACACATAAAATTGCATAGGAAAACTAAACCATTCACCTGCGAAATTTGTGGTGTTGGTTTTCTTCAGAGCTTACATCTTCAGCAACATGTACGAATCCATACTGGAGAGAAACCATATCCATGTGTAACTTGTGGAAACAGCTTTTCATGTGCATCCCATTTAAAGCAACACTATCGTGTACATACTGGAGAAAAGCCATACCACTGTGATATGTGTGGAAAAGCTTATTCACAGAGCTCATCTCTAAAGCTTCATCAGAAGACACACACTGGAGAAAAACCATTTGGGTGTGAGTTATGTGGAAAGCACTTCACATTGAAAGTCCAGCTTCGAAATCACAAAATTACTCACACAGGTGTAAAACCCTTCTACTGTGACCTTTGTGGTGCTAAATATACTCGGAACTCATACTTGAAAATTCATCTTAGATCCCACACTGGAGAGAAACCTTTTGCCTGCCAGGTGTGTGGCATGAGTTTTTCGCAAAGGCACTACCTCAAGCAGCATATGAAAACACACACTGGAGAAAAACTGTACCAGTGTGAGATTTGTTGCAAGAACTTCACCCGCAAATCATACTTAAAAGACCACTTAACCTTGCATCTGGATAACACAGCTTTTACCTGTGATATGTGTGGCAAAACCTTTTCAAATAAGTATAACCTGATTGAGCACAGGAAAATACACACTGGTGAAAAACCGTTCAGTTGCAATGTATGTGGAATTGGATTTGTGTGGAAGGCTGCACTGAAGATGCACATGCGAACACACACAGGAGAGAAACCATTCCCTTGTGAACTCTGTGAAAATCGTTTTACTCAGAAAAGCCACTTGCAGAAACACATGCAGACACACACTGGCGAGAGGCCATACAAGTGTAATGTTTGCTCCAAGAACTTTTCCCGTCAGGCCTACCTCAATGAACACTACAATATGCATGCTGGCAAAAAGTTATTTAATTGTGATTTCTGTCCCAAAACTTTCACGTACAGGACAAACCTACGCAGACACGTGCAAATTCACACAGAAGAAAAACCCTTTTGTTGCACTCTGTGTGGAAAAGCCTTCATCCAGAATATGCATCTCAAAAAACACATGAAGGCACACGCCAGTTAACAGTAAAATTTAGTTCACCTATTTATATTGAATATTAAATGATAAATTATATTAGAATTAATACACTTGCTCTAACTAACCAGATCGTATAAGATGACCAACTTATGTCCGACATGAAACGTGCTAGCATTCATAAATTTATACATCTTTTAATTGTCATTTTCAGTGTTTCAATCTTAGGAGATAAGACATTGTTGTTATTTTTGATATTCTGCTAGTTTTTCTTTCATCTTATTTTTGTTGCTTGTTTGGCGGACCTGAACTTTCAGAACCCCCCCCCCCCATCTAAAATTTTTGTTTTTAATTTTTTTCTTCTTCTTTCAATGGATTATTATCAAATGCACACCAATCTATCAGACTGTGAAAAAACTTTTTTTTAAAGTTATTTATTTTTCGAGTTTTCAGGGGTGCTCAGTTCCCCGTATAAGTTTATAGTAAATCGATCCCCCATATCGGAACCGCTCGAAAGGAAACTGGCACGTCAAAGTTAGGGTGGCCCAGAAAGAACAGAACCCAAATTATTTATTATCGAGCGGTTCCGATATGGGGGATCGATTTACTATAAACTTATACGGGGAAATGAGCACCCCTGAAAACTCGAAAAATAAAGAACTTTTTAGAATTTTTTTTTTACAATCTGATAGATTGGTGTGTAAACGATAATAATCCATTGAAGAAAAAGAAAAGAAATTAAAAGAAAAAATTTTTTTCAGCGGTTCCGATATGGGGGATCGGTTTACAAAAAACTTATACAGGGAACTGAGCACCCCTGAAAACTCGAAAAATAAATAACTTTTAAAATTTTTTTTTTACAATCGGATAGATTGGTGTGCAATCAATAATAATCCGTTGAAAAAAAAAAAAGATTAAAAACAAAAATTTTAGATGGGGGGGTTCTGAAAGTTCAGGTCTGCCGCTTGTTTAATAGCAATATCTACCAGACAGCGAGGGAGTCTATCCTTTTTCACTAGCACTAGACCAAGGAGATTGTTTTTGGATTCTGAGCTGGAGTGCCACACCTACCATCAGCTCCTCACTTTACCGCACCGATCTCTGTGCTACTCATATGCTGAGTTGGCAAGGGCCAGTATCGAACCCGGAACCTTGTGTTTCCTAATCCGATACTCTACCAACTGAGCTAGACAGATATTAATAACCTTTACAGGCATTTTAAATTATTTCATGGATATTTCCATTTTTCCAATACAAAACAAACAGCATAAAATCATTTTTAGAAACCCACATAAAAACAGCAATCCTTGGTATTGGATGCACAGATAACATAAATTTCGACAACTATTAATAATGGAGATTGGGTGTATTTCTGTCTGTAACAAAAATCACATCACAGCTTACATCACAATATTCTTAATGATTGTGTAAGTCTATTAATGAGTATTTGATTTATAGTCAAAATTCTTGATACATAGAATAAAAACAACCGTGTGTTAATTACACTCAAAATTTGATTAAGCAATTTTTAAAATGTTTTTTTTAATCTCATCCTTTTTTTCAGTAACAAGAAGTTAATTAAAAAGTTTACAAATAAATAAATACCTATGATTTTGTGTAAAATTTATGTGCAAAATATTTGTAATAATTATTTAATTAATAACTAATAGATGCCCACAACATTTTATTTGAGGGGGACAGGACTAAGTTTCCATTTCAAATTGTTTTTGTTTTTTCTATCCTTTAATAAATTTGATGATTTTGCTTTCTCATGATACAAACCATCTGGCAATATCTTCCAAAAATTAATTGTACACCGCTCAGAGGTTGTTTTATCTTTTTGCTTGTAAACTTAATTCATAAAGCAACTACTGTAGATCAAATTTACTAAAAATGACCTTAGATACTCACATTCTTAACATTGCTGAATAGAATTCCTCGAATTTCCAATAAGAAATATTTATCTAGAATCATTCACTGCTCCAATTTTAAAATTTCTCATTGCAGTAGTTGGACAACAAAAGAGGATTGATCTCACTGCACCAATAGAAAAATGCCTTACATTAAGCAACAGCAAAAATACTCTGCCTGTAAAAGGGTTGAAACTCAACCACTTTCCCATGGAGAATAGTTTGGGAAGATGGTGTCTGATTTTTACATGCAAGTGAGGGAATAGTACACATTCAGTAGGATTGAGTGAGGAGACATGCTTCATGGGTAACTTGCCAGTCTTCCATACAACCTTACCCAGGCCTGAATTTGGATCCACGTGTGGATCCGGTGTGTGGCAAAGCTAATGGATGCCTCCATCCTCATCCTCATCATGATGTTTCAAACGACATACTCTTAGTTTCTTTGTTGGCTGTTTATTATATATGATTATGAAAAAAAAGAAAAAAAAAGATTTCCCCCCTTCGCCAATCAATGAACCTTTCCTATAATAAAAAAAATATATATTTTTGGTCTATGTCATTTTGGGAGTTTTTATTTTCAATATTATCATTGTGTACCTTTCTTCTTTTGTGTGTCTGTCTCTGTGTGGTCCTTCCTTCCTTCTTCTTCTTCTTTTCTCTCTCTCTCTCTCTCTCTCTCTCTCTTTCTCTCTCTCTCTCTCTCTCTTATCCTTCCTTTGTGTATTTCTCTCTCTCTCTCTCTCTCTGTCGCTCTCCCATTCTTACTTCCTTTGCATATTTCTCTTTTTCTTTCTCTCTCTCTCTCTCTCTCTCTCTTGTTCTTATCCTTCCTTTGTGTATTTTTCTCTGTGTGTGTGTGTGTCTCTCTCTCTCTCATCCTTACTTCCTTTGTGTATTTATCTCTTTTTCTCTCTCATCCTTCCTTTGTGTATTTCTCTCTCTTTTTCTCTCTCTATTTTTGTGGTCTTTTCTTCCTTAGTGTATGTGTGTGTGGGGGGACATATGTCTCTCTCTCTCTCTCTATCTCTCTCTATATATATATCTATCGTTGTGTGCCTTACTTCTTTTGTATGTGTGCCTCTCTCTCTCTCTAGTTCTTCATTTCTCAGTCTCTTTTTGTGGCCCTTTCTTTGTGCATGTCTCTCTCTCTCTCTCTTACTAGTCCTATCTAATTTGCATATATGTGTGCACGTGTATCTCTGTCTCTCTCTCTGTCTCTCTCTCTCTCTCTCTCTCTCTCTCTCTCTTCTCTGTAGTTCTTCTTTTCTCTGTCTCTTTTTGTGACCCTTTCTTTGTGCATGTCCCTCTCTCTCTCTCTGGTCCTAATTTTGTATCTCTCTCTCTCTCTCTCTCTCCTGTAAAAACACAACTGACAGAAGGTATATAGATTTACTCAATAGTCTTATGCTCTTTCTGTGCATTTAAGCTGTTTAATTGGACCTTGCATCAAGAACAAGAGATATCAAAAAAGAAAACCATCTCTTGACTGGAAACTACCATATTGTTGATACCAGGGCATGAAGCTCATCTGAATATCAATCATGGAAGTAATGATAAAAACTAATTTAAAACTTGAGGATGAGTAAAGATGGATATATGCATTGAGAATGACATGTTTTCTAAGACTGGGATTACCTCCCTTGTCTCTGCCAATGAATTTCTCCTAATGATCACTAGATGGCAACACCATAGCAATAGAAAAGGAAAAATGCACAAATACTGAAGTGAGAGCAAACGGCAAAACTCACGAACCTGTGATGAGCCAACCATGGTCCGTCGATCGAAGAGACAGCGGGTGGCATGTTGCACGTGTGGGCGGAAGAAAAACGTGATGAGTCCGACTAGTTGTGGAGGTAAAAATCGTGAGTGTCCTTGAGGCGGCGATTTATAGTGGCAAGTCTCGTAGCTGGTGAGATGAGAGTTGTGACATCTCAGCCAGACCGAGTATAAAAGAACAGTGGGGAGGGGGCAAAAGAGGACAAACTTATTTTATTTAAGATCTTCACAAGTGTTACGGTGTCTTTGGTAGAAGCAGAAGTAAATTTTGTTAGCTAATTAGCTCTCTTCCTTCACAAAATGGCCTAAACACAAGGACCTGTTCTCGTCTCCAACAGGCCTTGTGGTGCATTGAACATAACACTACACAGTATATAATGTAGGTAAAAGGATAGTGAACAAAAATTAATAACTCAAACAAGTCTGAGAGTTGAAATATTTCGTCCTTTCAATAAGGACATCCTCAGTCAACTGACTTTTATTCAAAGCAAAAATTACGTACATGTGTGTGTTTTGATGAGGGAGTGAGTTAGTAGCGGAAATGAAGGGTAGGGAGGTTAGGGGAGGAAATAAGGAATGAGGATAACATGAATGAAGTGTAGGGAGAGTTTACAGGAAGCAGGGAGGGATCTAGGTGCTAGATGGGAAAAGGGGTTGGTCAAGGAAGGAGGGTAAAGTTCATAGTAGTGGAGTGTTTGATGCCAGGGGATGATAAGGAGGAGGGGAGAGTTGAGTGACATTAGGTCACTGGGTCAGTGTACGTAATTTTTGCTTTGAATAAAAGTCAGTTGACTGAGGATGTCCTTATTGAAAGGACAGAATATTTCAACTCACAGACTTGTTTGAGTTATTATTTTTTGTTCACTATCCTTTTACCTACCTCATACTGTTGGATTTTACTCCAGCCCTCCTATCTACACAGTATATAATATCATAAGCTTACTTTCATACATAATCAAGGGTAGTACCTGTTAGGGTCTCACCTCAAGGTGGAATATATATTTTCGGAAATTATTAAATAGCAATACAGAAAGCCATATGTTACATTTTTTATGTATCTGCAATGTACAGTATTTGCCAGAATGGATGAGTCAGATGCTTTTTCCCTGTACTTTTCCATCACGCAGTATTCATTTATTTTGCAAATGATAGCCATAATTTTTAGAACTTAAAATTATTTATCGACCTGGCTGGCTGGCTGGTTATTTTAGTTGCAAATACTTAAAAGTGTGAAGAAGGCAGCAGCAACAAAGCACCGGCACATCGATATCTTCAGGGACACCCTTCACATGCGACATCTGTGGTCGAGAATGTTTTCAAACATTGAACTTCACAGTCACATGAGGCGCTGTAACTTCAGGGCACAAAAACTATATTATAGTCTTCCAAGACTGAAATTGTTTTTTACTCTTGTCCCTTTTTTATTTACAGTAACTATAAAGTTTACAAATAAATAAATACCTAAGATTTTGTGTAAAATTTATGTGTAAAATATTCAAAATAATTGTTTGATTATTACATGCACGCAACATTTTATTTGAGAGGGACGGGGCTCAGTTTTCATTTAAAATTGTTTTGTTTTTTTCCCCTTTAATAACCATTACACCAGCTGTTTTTTCCCAGATTCTTCGTTTGTTTTGAAGTAGGTTATATTCCACTGTTTAGCCTTACATTTGAATAGGTATGCCCGCCTAATTCATTAATTATTAATTAATTAATTTTCAAAAATTAGGTCCGACTTCAATTAAGCACATATTCTCCCAAAAATTGTCGGCTAAAAAAAAAAGCCATATCAAAACACATTGTTTGTTTATTTACTTCTCATATATATATATATATATATATATATATATAGCACTCCTTGATATTGTAGTAATAGGTAGTAATGATAGTTTTCTTCTTTTTCTTCTCACCTTATGTAAATTTGTTACCACATTGTAACAGATTGTATTCTGTTCTTAACACTTAATAATAATTGAGTTCAAAACTGGTCATTTCCCACATTTAAAGTCTAAAAAGAGTCATATTAATTACCACTTGTTCGTCTTCTTTGTCATCATAGTAAGACCTGTAATTAATTCAACATCAGATGACTAGTTTTTGCTTTAGTCAAGCCTATAGAAATATACAGCAGGAGAAAATAACAAGGCAGTCATTTACATTTTTATATTATAACTTATTTACCAGGTATGACATACATTCTCCAAGAACAAGGGTTAGCAAGTCAGTTTTACAAGCTCTATCAATCCCCCATCTAAGTGTAGAGCAGGCTTGTTGTTGCTTAACTTCAGTGATCAGTAGAACTAGTGCTTTCTGGTGTCTTGACTGTAAGCCTTTGCTAGTAAAGTTGCTGATATTGTTTAATATATATTCAACAACTGTATCTATTATTATTACTAAAGCTGAGTTAATCAACATTTGCTTCCTAAAAGCTTTTTTACTGTTTAGTTTAATGACACGAAAATTATACTAAATTATTCCTTACTTTTAGGATTGAATTTATGTTTGAAAAAAGATTCTGTTTTAATTGGTTCTGATTAGTCGTAATTTGCAATTAAGTCAAAAACCAACCAATCTCTTACTTTACGCTGTATCTATCTCTTTCTTCCCCTCTATGTATCTCTTGACTACCTCCTCATTATATAATGTTAGTTTCTCTGGAGAGAGTAGAGAGAGGGAGAGAGAGGGAGAGAGAGACGAGAGAATTTGAAATGTATTTCTATGTTAAAATTTCACAATCAGCAAACCGTAGCTTAAATGGGGTCAAACAAATTTTTATAGTTTCGTCTGGCCGTATTTATAATATTTAAAATTTTATTCGTTTGCTAACTTCCCTTTCCCTAATCTCAATTATCTACACAGGGCTGAATGGGTGACCCAACAGGTATGTTTGTCTAGTATATATATAATAAATTGATACAACCAATGCTGTTTAAACAGCAGTATTACATCCAACAAATCCTTCATCAAATGACGACTAGGTTCAAACATCGGTATCAGGGCCAATGCATCATTACCACTAACCCAGAGCACCCAGCAGTAATAAACGCTCCAGTCTGCACTACTATCTACCCATAGCTCGAGGGGGAATAGTTGAATGCATACCTTTCTCAGGTATTAGCCACTATGTAAAATGCAAACAGTTTACAATTTCACCTCAAAATAGTATGTTGAAATTATCTCTGACTTTTCTTCATATCAGTTACTATTGGCTTTTGTGTTGGTATTATCTTCCCATTGGCCTGGAAGAGTTATCTTCCCGCTGGTTTTCGCTTGTTCTCACCAGGGCTATTGTATTTAAGCGCCTGGTTCAAACGCTTCTTCCTCTTTTAGCTACATCTTTTCATACGAGCACATGGGTTAGACCATTGTCACACCCTCCTCGTGGAGGCTTCAAGCCCCCAATGCTATGCAACTCTCCTGGGGCTTCGGCCCCTCATCACTAGTAAGTGATTTTTGTATGTACGGACTCTCCAGTCCTTTTATCTCTACTCTTGTATGTTTATGTACATGTATTTTATTGATATTGTATCTTGTCTTATTTCTGTGCTCTTATTATATAAAATGTTTTGTCCAACACCACGTGTCGGAGTTGTATGTTCATAAATTAACCACGAACCTTACAAGTGGTGACTACCCGAAGTGATGAACACGTTTTTTGAAGGCTTTGGAACTTTTAATTCTTACATGTGGTGATTCCCGACTGAAAAACACGCATTTAAAAACCTTTCTTTTAGCGTACTATTGTGCGTATCGTGGACTGAACCCAACAATGTCAACTTTAATGTCCTAATAAATTTGGCCCTGTCGGCTGAGGCTTTAGAATACACCAACTGCACCTCTGCAGAGGGTAAGACCCCCCCCCCAATGGAGCCACCTCTTGGCTGTGAGTGCAACTACAATGCTTAATACTAAGTTATTTATTTGTCAAGTTATTATTTATGTTATGTTTTAAAAATAGATGTTAATAGATTACATTAATTAATTATAATATAATTATATCATATTAATTAATAGATATAATTATATTATATTAATTAATAGATGTTATTATATGATTATATATATTATTACTGTATATATAAATATACAATATTGTATATTTATGTTAATATTAATATCTATATTTTTTATATATACAATATTGTATATATAAATTATATATCATTATTGTATATATTATTATATAATTATTATATAATTATATTATATAATATATATATTAATTAATAGATGTTATGTTTTTAAATAGATGTTGATAAATAGATATAGATGTCAAGTTATTTATTTGTCAACTTTAATGTCCTAATAATTTGGCCCTGTCGGCTGGGGCTTTAGAATACACCAATTGCACCTCAGCTGAGGGGTAAGACCCCTGCAATGGAGCCACCTCTTGGCTGTGAGTGCAACTACACATGCTTAATACTGTAGGATTCATGGGTTAATATATGAACATACAACTCCGACACGTTTGTGGGACAAACATTTTATATATCACAGCACAGAAAGAGAGCAAGATACAGAAACAATAAATACATGTACATAAACATACAAGAGTAGAGATAAAAAGGGCTGGAGAGTCCTTACATACAAAATCACTTACTAGTGATGGGGGCCGAAGACTCCAGGAAAGTAGCATAGTGTCAGGGCAGAAGCCCCCACCAAGAAGGGTGTAACAATGTCTCTAACCAGTGGTCATTCCAGAGATGTAGCTAAAAGAGAGAAGAAGCGTTTGAACCAGGCGCTTAAATACAATAGCCCCTGGTGGTCACAAGCGGCAACCCAGTGGGAAGATAACTCTTCCAGGCAAAGGGAAGATAAATCCCAACAATACTATTTTTCTGAATTTTTGAGATGAGACTTGATGATTAGTATTATCTGCATTATTTGACTATTGTCCTCATGTTCATTGTTATCTGTACAACGTTCGGGCGAGGTGCCCTTCGGCCTTCTTCAGTGCTTAAGGACGGGAATTTTGGTGGATGTGCAGTCCATGACTCCACGTTGGCCCTTGCTTAGGCTAGACATGCAGTCGGAAAAGGCCTCGTTCAATCAATCAGCTGATCATGTCAAGCCATAGCACCTATATGATTGTCCTGCCCCTATTTGCCCTTATGGAAAAAACACCAACTCTTTTTTATCATATATGTGCTAGAAGGCATGGCCAAAGGTCTTAGTGTCCTGTATTTGATGTTAAACTGTATCTGGTGAAGTTCCAATTCTGAGCTCTGAGAATGTGGAGTACTCCTTCATCGCCATTACTATCAGGTCCAGTCTGACCTAGATTGGTAGTACCTGTTAGGGTCACATCTATAGGTTAAATAGGAAAAAATGAGTTTTAAAGATGTATTTTTTTTTAAATTGTAGTTTTTTTTAAAATACCCATCAAGAATGAATAAAATAAAACGTCTGGTATTAAATAACGCAACAAGTACTGATGTGCCATAAAATCCAAATCCCCGACTAACTGACTGACCAGCCAACCAACCAACCAGCCTAATAGTTTTCTCCCATTCTACTATTAAGGATTTTCCTCCTGTCCCTCTTAGGAATAATAATTTTTTTAAAAACAATGTGACACCCAAAGCTATACTATACATCATTACATTCACTTGGGACCATTCTTTAGACAAGTTACTGATATTACAACACCCCCCTTCCCAAATAAAGTAGAGGGTTAGACATCTTGTAAACTTAGGCTGTGTATGGAGTATTTACCACGTACCCCACGTGTACAGGTTAAGCACAAAGCCCTATTAAATGTGGACCACCCACGAACCGAAACTCAAGGGGTGGCAGGTGCAAAAAAATGCGTTGATCCCGTGGGCATTCCTCCCTCAAGGGGAGCGCCCCAGGCACTGGGCAATAAACCCAGTCCTACCCCTTTAAATCAAGGGGCAGCAATCAACGCTAAATACTTTATTGGTCCAGCCGGCGAAGCTCACTGGACCTTTGGCTGGGCCAGGTAAAGGTTGTGTTATGGTCGTGAACATGTTCGGCACAAGAATTTATAGTCGCCACACTGAAGTTAAGCAGCGATGGGCATGTTCAATACTTAGATGACTGGACCACTTAAGCAACATAAGACACTGAGAACTGTGTGCTATGTCTAAAACAAACTTAGTAAATATCAATATGTTCCGCAAAATTCCATATAATTCAGGAGGAATCGAGGACAGTCAACAAAACTGTCATCAAAATAGAATACTTTTTTTCTTTTCTTTTTTCATTTTTCTTTTTCATTTTTATTATACGGAACAGCTTTTCAGCAATCACCGTAATTTTTTATGTTTTTATTTTGTTTTTGGCTTTTTGATCATTAAAGATTGCCGCCATTGTTTTAATAAATTAAGCTATTAAATTGTTAATCGACTTTTTGAAAAAAATGCTGATGAATGATCTTATTTTGATTTTGAAATAAACAAATGGACAATAATGGAGAATCCAAGTAAGTAGTTTTCGCCATCGATGTTTTGATACATTAAATTTACCTGTTTGATGTTAAAAAAAAAAAACAACAAAAATATTACAAAAAGAAAAAGACAATAGAACAGTGTGTTGCGTAATGTATAGTATTTATCAATTAGATGAAAAAAAAAAGTTAACAATTTCTATAAATTTCTGAGTGGTTTTCTATATGTAATAATATCTATAATAATAATACAGTTATTTACATATCTGGAGCGAATGTGAATGAAAAGTAAAGTAACGTGTCAATCCAAGAAAATGTAAACAAAATCGGAGAGAAAAATAATATCCTACCGGGTGAGATATGAACAAATTAAAATTTGTAATTCAATTCACAAAAAAAAAGCACAAAACACGCTGTTACTATTAAAAACTTTCTATTATTTACAAATTGCATATTCTTATTCAATTTTTTATATTATTTATTTTGGTTTTAAAAAGACTTTAAAGTCTTTGACAACAAACTTTATTATTAAGAAAACTAGGCAGTGTGTGTGGTTAACCAGTTAAGTTATTATTTATATTTAGTTGTTGGTACAAAGTCAGAATTATGAGGCACCTAGTGAGAATCGAACTCATTAACACAATGGTTCTGCTAATCTAGTTCGTAACCATTACACCATGTGAGGTGCCCTAGACTAGTAAACTGTTAGTAGGGCTTCGAGTCTCGCAAGTGCTCCATACATTCGCCTTGGTGCCACAACTAAACAGGGCCTGTAAATTAAACAATGACTGAAACTATGGATAACTCAGAGCTAAAAGTTGTTTTTTTTTTGGGGGGCAATAAAATAAAATCACCTTGAAAAATAATTTTTCTCGTAAAATAAAAATCGAAAAAACTATTCGGTCATTTTGAAAAAAAATGAAAAAAAAAAAAAAGACAGAAGCAGTGTTGGGAGGAAGTGGATCCTGAACGAAACAAGTATTGATACGTGAAAATTGGGCTTCTCACTTCAAAACTAAATATAAAAAATCCTGCCGGTGATGTAATTGTTAACGAGCTAGCTGCAAAGATGCGGAAAAATATTTTATGAAAATTTGGTGAATAGTAGAAGAAAAAGAATAAAACAATGAAATACTAAAAAGAACTGACTGCAACATCGTAGTAAATTGAGTTTCGAACTCCAGTTGTGTTTTATTACGTCAACTTTTGGACTAATACTCCCTGAGAAAGGTATGACCCCCACACACACACACAACAACCACACATACTCCATCCATAGCTGTTAAATAGTACCGCTACTGTTCTTCCCTCACAAGGGATGCGCTCTCACATCAAAATGCACCAACAGAATGC
>CM042151.1:7752416-7848417 GCA_023376005.1 Doryteuthis pealeii | reverse complement strand
CTATCCTTTTCACTAGCACATAGACCAAGGCAGATTGTTTTTATTCTGAGCTGGAGTGCCACACCTACCATCAAGCTCCTCACTTTACCGCCACCGATCTCTGTGCTACTCATATGCTGAGTTGGCCAAGGTGCCAGTATCGAACCCGCGAACCTTGTGTTTCCTAATCCTATACTCTACCAACGAAGCTTAGACAGATATTAATAACCTTTACAGGCATTTTAAAATTATTTCATGCGAAGTTATTTCCATTTTTTCCAATACAAAACAAACAGCATTAAAATCATTTTTAGAAACCCACATAAAAACAGCAATCCTTTCGGTATTGGATGCACAGATTAAAACATAAATTTCGACAACTATTATAATGGAGATTGGGTGTATTTCTGTCGTAACAAAAATCACATTCACACTTACAATACAATATTCTTAAAATGATTGTGCTAAGTCTATTAATGAGTATTTGATTTATAGTCAAAATTCTTGATACATAGAATTAAAAAACAACCGTGTGTTAATTACACTCAAAATTTGATTAAGCCAATTTTTAAAATGCTTTTTTTTATATCTCATCCTTTTTTCAGTAACAAGAAGTTAATTAAAAAGTTTACAAATAAATAAATACCTAGTTTTTGTGAAAATGTATGCTGCCAAAATATTTGCTAATAATTTATTTAATTAATAAACTAATAAGATGCCCACAACATTTATTTGAGGGGGACAGACTAAGTTTCCATTTCAATTGTTTTTGTTTTTTCTATCCTTTAATAAATTGGATGATTTTGCTTTCTCATGATACAAACCATCTGGCAATACTTCCAAAATTAATGTACACCGCCTCAGAGGTTGTTTTATCTTTTTGCTTGTAAACTTTAATTCATAAAGCAACTACTGCTAGATCAAATTACTAAAAATGACCTTAGATTACTCACATTCTTAACATTGCTGAATAGAATTCTCGAATTTCCAATAAGAACATATTTATCTAGAATCATTCACTGCCTCCCAATTTAAAATTTCTCATTGCAGTAGTTGCGACAACAAAAGAGGATTGATCTCACTGCACCAAAGGCAAAATGCCTTTACATTAAGCAACAGCAAAAAATACTCTAGCCTGTAAAAGCGGTTTGAAACTCAACCACTTTCCCATGCGAGAATAGTTTGGGAAGATGGAATGTCTTATTTTTACATAGCAAGTGAGGGAATAGTACACATTCAGTAGGATTGAGTTGAGGAGACATAGCTTCTATGAGGGTAACTTGCCAGTCTTCCATACAACCTTACCCAGGCCTGAATTGGGATCCACGTGTGGATCCGGTGGTGTGCGCAAAGCAATGGATGCCTCCATCCTCATCCTCATCATGATTGGCTTTCAAACGGACATACTCTCTAGTTTCTTTTGGCTGTTTATATATATATGATTATGAAAAAAAAGAAAAAAAAAGATTTCCCCCCTTCGCCAATTCAATGAACCTTTCCTATAATAAAAAAAAATTATATATTTTGGCCTATGTCATTTTGGCTGAGTTTTATTTTCAATATTATCATTGTGTACCTTTCTTCTTTTGTGTGTCTGCTTCGTGTCCTTCCTTTCCTTTCTTCTTCTTCTTTTCTCTCTCTCTCTCTCTCTCTCTCTCTCTTTCTCTCTCTCTCTCTCTCTCTTAATATTCCTTCTTTGTGTATTTCTCTCTCTCTCTCTCTCTCTGTCGCTACTCCCATTCTTACTTCCTTATTGCATATTTTCTCTTTTCCTTTCTCTCTCTCTCCTCTCTCCTCCTTGTTCTTATCCTTCCTTTGTGGTATTTTTCTCTGTTGTGTGTGTTTTTTTTTTTGGTTTGGTTTTTTTTTCTCTTTTTTTTCCTTTCTTTTCCTTTGTCTTCATCCTTACTTCCTTTGTGTATTTATCTCTTTCTCTCTTCATCCTTCCTTTGTGTATTTCTTCTCTTTTTCTCTCTCTATTTTTCGTGGTCTGTTTCTTCCTTAGTGTATGTGGGTGTGTGGGGACATATGTCTCTCTCTCTCTTCCTATCTCTCTCTATATATATATCTATCGTTGTTGTGCCTTACTTCTTTTGTATGCTGTGCCTCTCTCTCTCTCTAGCTTTCTTCATTTCTCAGTCCTCTTTTTTCGTGGCCCTTTCTTTGGCATGTCTCTCTCTCTCTCTCTTTACGTCCTATCTAATTTGCAGTATATGTGTGCACGTGTATCTCTGTCTCTCTCTCTGTCTCTCTCTCTCTCTCTCTCTTCTCTCTCTTCTCTCTGTAGTTCTTCTTTTCTCTGTCTCTTTTTTGTGGACCCTTTCTTTGTGCATGTCCCTCTCTCTCTCTCTCGGTCCTAATTTTGTTATCTCTCTCTCTTACTCTCTTCTCCTGTAAAAACACAAACGACAGAAGGTATTAAGATTTACTCAATAGTCTTATGCTCTTTCTGTGCATTTTAAGCTGTAATTGGACCTTGCCTCATTCCAAGAAACAAGAGATATCAAAAAGAAAACCATCTCTTTGACTGGAAACTACCATATTTGTTGATTACCCAGGGCATGAAGCTCATCTGGAATATCAATCATGAGAAGTAATATAAAAACTAATTTAAAACTTGAGGATGCAGTAAAGATGGATATTATGCATGAGAATGACATGTTTCTAAGACTGGGATTTACCTCCCTTGTCTCTGCCAATTGAATTTCTCCTAATGATCACTAGAATGGCAACACCTAGCAATAGAAAAGGAAAATGCACAAATACTGAAGTGAGAGCAAACGGCAAAAACTCCACGAACCTGTGATGAGCCAACCCATGCGGTCCGTCGATCGAGAGACAGCGGGTGGCATGTTGCACGTGTGGGCGGAAGAAAAACGTGATGACGTCCGACTTTAGTTGGTGGAGGAGTAAAATCGTGAAGTGTCCTTGATGCGGCGATTTATAGTGGCAAGTCTCGTAGCTGGTGAGATGAGAGTTGTGACATCTCAGCCAGACCGAGTATAAAGAACAGTGGGGAGGGGGCAAAAGAGGACAAACTTATTTTTATTTAAGATCTTCACAAGTGTTACGGTGTCTTTGTAGAAGCAGAAGTAAATTTTTGTTAGCTAATTAGCTCTCTTCCTTCACAAAATGGCCTAAACACAAGGACCTGTTCTCGTCTCCACAGGCCTTGTGAGTGCATTGAACATAACACTACACAGTATATAATGTAGGTAAAAGGATAGTGACAAAAAATTAATAACTCAAACAAGTCTGAGAGCTTGAAATATTTCGTCCTTTTCAATAAGGACATCTCAGTCAACTGACTTTTATTCAAAGCAAAAATACGTACATGTTGTGTGTTTTGATGAGGGAGTGAGTTAGTAGCGGGAAATGAAGGGTAGGGAGGTTAGGGGAGGAAATAAGGAATGAGGATAACATGAATGAAGTGTAGGAGAGTTTACAGGAAGCAGGGAGGATCTAGGTGCTAGATGGGAAAAGGGGTTGGTCAAGGAAGCGAGGGTAAAGTTCATAAGTAGTGGAGTGTTTTGATGCCAGGGGATGATAAGGAGGAGGGGAGAGTTGAGTGACATTAGGTCACTGGGTCAGTGTACGTAATTTTTTGCTTTGAATAAAAAGTCAGTTGACTGAGGATGTCCTTATTTTGAAAGGACAGAATATTTCAGCTCACAGACTTGTTTGAGTTATTATTTTTGTTCACTATCCTTTTTACCTACCTCATATACTGTTGGATTTTACTCCAGCCCTCCTATCTACACAGTATATAATATCATAAGCTTACTTTCATACATAATCAAGAGTAGTTAGTACCTGTTAGGGTCTCACCTCAAGGTGGGAATATTATATTTTCGGAAAATTATTTAAATAGCAATAACAGAAAGCCATATGTTACATTTTTTATGTATCTGCAATGTACAAGTATTTGCAGAATGGATGAGTCAGATGCTTTTTCCCTGTACTTTTTCCATCACGCAGTATTCATTTATTTTGCAAATGATAGCCATAATTTTTAGAACTTTAAAATTATTTATCGACCTGGCTAGGCTGGCTGGTTATTTTAGTTGCAAATACTTAAAAGTGTGAAGAAGGCAGCAGCAACAAAGCACCCGTACATCGATATCTTCAGGGACACCCTTCACATGCGACATCTGTGGTCGGAGAATGTTTTTCAAACATTGAACCTTCACAGTCACATGAGGCGCTGTAACTTCGGGGCACAAAAAACTATATTATAGTCTTCCAAGACTGAAATTGTTTTTACTCTTGTCCCTTTTTTTATTTACAGTAAACTATAAAGTTTACAAATAAAATAAATACCTAAGATTTTGTGTAAAATTTTATGTGTAAAATATTTCAAAATAATTGTTTGATTATTACATGCACGCAACATTTTATTTGAGAGGGACGGGGCTTCAGTTTTCATTTAAAATTGTTTTGTTTTTTTCCCCTTTAAAACCCATTACACCAGCTGTTTTTTCCCAGATTCTTCGTTTTGTTTTGAAGTAGGTTATATTTCCACTGTTTAGCCTTACATTTGAATAGGTATGCCCGCCTAATTCATTAATTATTAATTAATTAATTTTCAAAAATTAGGTCCGACTTCAATTAAGCACATATTCTCCCAAAAAATTGTCGGGCTAAAAAAAAAGCCATATCAAAACACATTGTTTGTTTATTTACTTCTCATATATATATATATATATTATATATAATATATAGCACTCCTTGATATTGTAGTAATAGGTAGTAATGATATAGTTTCTTCTTTTCTTCTCACCTTATGTAAATTTGTTACCACATTGTAACAGATTGTATTCTGGTTCTTAACACTTAATAATAATTGAGTTCAAAACTGGTCATTTCCCACATTTTAAAGTCTAAAAAGATCATATTAATTACCACTTGTTCGTCTTCTTTGTCATCATAGTAAGACCTGTAATTAATTCAACATCAGATGACTAGTTTTTGCTTTAGGTCAAGCCTATAGAAAATATACAGCAGGAGAAATAAACAAGGCAGTCATTTACATTTTTATATTATAACTTATTTACCAGGTATGACATACATTCTCCAAGAACAAGGGTTAGCAAGTCAGTTTTACAAGCTCTATCAATCCCCCATCTAAGTGTAGAGCAGGCTTGTTGTTGCTTAACTTCAGTGATCAGGTAGGAACTAGTGCTTTCTGGGTGTCTTGACTGTAAGCCTTTGCTAGTAAAGTTGCTGATAGTTGTTTAATATATATTCAACAACTGTATCTATTATTATACTAAAGCTGAGTTAATCAACATTTGCTTCCTAAAAGCTTTTTTACTGTTTAGTTTAATGACACGAAAATTATACTAAATTATTCCTTACTTTTAGGATTGAATTATGTTTGAAAAAGATTCTGTTTTAATTGGTTCTGATTAGTCGTAATTTGCAATTAAGTCAAAAACCAACCAATCTCTTACTTTACGCTGTATCTATCTCTTTCTTCCCCTCTATGTATCTCTTGACTACCTCCTCATTATATAATGTTAGTTTCTCTGGAGAGTAGAGAGAGGGAGAGAGAGGGAGAGAGAGACGAGAGAATTTGAAATGTATTTCTATGTTAAATTTCACAATCAGCAAACCGTAGCTTAAATGGGGTCAAACAAATTTTATAGTTTCGTCTGGCCGTATTTATATATTTTTAAAATTTTATTCGTTTTGCTAACTTCCCTTTCCCTAATCTCAATTATCTACACAGGGCTGAATGGGTGACCCAACAGGTCATGTTTTGTCTAGTATATATATAATAAATTGATACAACCAATGCTGTTTAAACAGCAGTATTACATCCAACAAATCCTTCATCAAATGACGACTAGGTTCAAACATGGTATCAGGGCCAATGCATCATTACCACTAACCCAGAGCACCCCAGCAGTAATAAACGCTCCAGTCTGCACTACTATCTACCCATAGCTCGAGGGGGAATAGTTGAATGCATACCTTTCTCAGGGGTATTAGCACTATGTAAAATGCAAACAGTTTACAATTTCACCTCAAAATAGTATGTTGAAATTATCTCTGACTTTCTGTCATATCAGTTACTATTGGCTTTTGTTGTTGGTATTATCTTCCCATTGGCCTGGAAGAGTTATCTTCCCGCTGGGTTTTCGCTTGTTCTCACCAGGGGCTATTGTATTTAAGCGCCTGGTTCAAACGCTTCTTCCTCTTTTAGCTACATCTTTTCATACGAGCACATGGGTTAGACCATTGTCACACCCTCCTCGTGGAGGCTTCAGCCCCCAATGCTATGCAACTCTCCTGGGGGCTTCGGCCCCTCATCACTAGTAAGTGATTTTGTATGTACGGACTCTCCAGTCCTTTTATCTCTACTCTTGTATGTTTATGTACATGTATTTTATTGATATTGTATCTTGTCTTATTTCTGTGCTCTTTATTATATAAAATGTTTTGTCCAACACCACGTGTCGGAGTTGTATGTTCATAAATTAACCACGAACCTTACAAGTGGTGACTACCCGAAGTGATGAACACGTTTTTTGAAGGCTTTGGAACTTTAATTCTTACATGTGGTGATTCCCGACTGAAAACACGCATTTAAAAACCTTTCTTTTAGCGTACTATTGTGCGTATCGTGGACTGAACCCCAACAATGTCAACTTTAATGTCCTAATAATTTGGCCCTGTCGGCTGAGGCTTTAGAATACACCAACTGCACCTCTGCAGAGGGGTAAGACCCCCCCCCCCAATGGAGCCACCTCTTGGCTGTGAGTGCAACTACAATGCTTAATACTAAGTTATTTATTTGTCAAGTTATTTATTTATGTTATGTTTTAAAAATAGATGTTAATAGATTACATTAATTAATTATAATTATAATTATATCATATTAATTAATAGATATAATTATATTATATTAATTAATAGATGTTATATTATATGATTATTATATATTATTACTGTATATATAAATATACAATATTGTATATTTTTATGTTAATATTAATATCTATATTTTTTATATATACAATATTGTATATATAAATTATTATATATCATTATTGTATATATTATTATATAATTATTATATAATTATATTATATAATTATATTATATTAATTAATAGATGTTATGTTTTAAAAATAGATGTTGATAAAATAGATATAGATGTCAAGTTATTTATTTGTCAACTTTAATGTCCTAATAATTTGGCCCTGTCGGCTGGGGCTTTAGAATACACCAATTGCACCTCAGCTGAGGGGTAAGACCCCCTGCAATGGAGCCACCTCTTGGCTGTGAGTGCAACTACAATGCTTAATACTGTAGGATTCATGGTTAATATATGAACATACAACTCCGACACGTTTGTGGGACAAAACATTTTATATATCACAGCACAGAAAGAGAGCAAGATACAGAAACAATAAAATACATGTACATAAACATACAAGAGTAGAGATAAAAAGGGCTGGAGAGTCCTTACATACAAAATCACTTACTAGTGATGGGGGCCGAAGACTCCAGGAAAGTAGCATAGTGTCAGGGGCAGAAGCCCCCACCAAGAAGGGTGTAACAATGTCTCTAACCCATGTGGTCATTCCAGAGATGTAGCTAAAAGAGAGAAGAAGCGTTTGAACCAGGCGCTTAAATACAATAGCCCCTGGTGGTCACAAGCGGCAACCCAGTGGGAAGATAACTCTTCCAGGCAAAGGGAAGATAATCCCAACAATACTATTTTTCTGAATTTTTTGAGATGAGACTTGATGATTAGTATTATCTGCATTATTTGGACTATTGTCCTCATGTTCATTGTTATCTGTACAACGTTTCGGGCGAGGTGCCCTTCGGCCTTCTTCAGTGCTTAAGGACGGAATTTTGGTGGATGTGCAGTCCATGACTCCACGTTGGCCCTTGCTTAGGCTAGACATGCAGTCGGAAAGGCCTCGTTCAATCAATCAGCTGATCATGTCAAGCCATAGCACCTATATGATTGTCCTGCCCCTATTTGCCCTTATGGAAAAACACCAACTCTTTTTATCATATATGTGCTAGAAGGCAGTGGCCAAGGGTCTTAGTGTCCTGTATTTGATGTTAAACTGTATCTGATGGTGAAGTTCCAATTCTGGAGCTCTGAGGAATGTGGAGTACTCCTTCATCGCCATTACTATCAGGTCCAGTCTGACCTAGATTGGTAGTACCTGTTAGGGTCACATCTATAGGTTAAATAGGAAAAAATGAGTTTTAAAGATGTATTTTTTTTTAAATTGAGTTTTTTTTAAAATACCCATCAAGAATGAATAAAATAAAACGTCTGGTATTAAATAACGCAACAAGTACTGATGTGCCATAAAATCCAACCGACTAACTGACTGACCAGCCAACCAACCAACCAGCCTAATAGTTTTCTCCCATTCTACTATTAAGGATTTTCCTCTGTCCCTCTTAGGGAATAATAATTTTTTTAAAAACAATGTGACACCAAAGCTTATACTATACATCATTACATTCACTTGGGACCATTTCTTTAGACAAGTACTGATATTACAACACCCCCCTTCCCTAAATAAAGTAGAGGGTTAGACATCTTGTAAACTTAGGCTGTGTATGGAGTATTTACCACGTACCCCACGTGTACAGGTTAAGCACAAGGCCCTATTAAATGTGGGACCACCCACGAACCGAAACTCAAGGGTGGCAGGTGCAAAAAAATGCGTTGATCCCGTGGGCATTCCTCCTCAAGGGGAGCGCCCCAGGCACTGGGCAATAAACCCAGTCCTACCCCTTTAAATCAAGGGGGCAGATCAACGCTGTTAAATACTTTATTGGTCCAGCGGCCGAAGCTCACTGGACCTTTGGCTGGGCCAGGTAAAGGTTGTGTATGGTCGTGAACATGTTCGGCACAAGAATTTATAGTCGCCACACTGAAGTTAAGCAGCGATGGGCATGTTCAATACTTAGATGACTGGACCACTTAAGCAACATAAGACACTGAGAACTGTGTGCTATGTCTAAAACAAATCTTAGTAAATATCAATATGTTCCGCAAAATTCCATATAATTCAGGAGGAATCCGAGGACAGTCAACAAAACTGTCATCAAAATAGAATACTTTTTTCTTTTCTTTTTTTCATTTTTCTTTTTCATTTTTATTATACGGAACAGCTTTTCAGCAATCACCGTAATTTTTTATTGTTTTTATTTTGTTTTTGGCTTTTGATCATTAAAGATTGCGGCCATTGTTTAATAAATTAAGCTATTAAATTGTTAATCGACTTTTTGAAAAAAAATGCTGATGAATGATCTTATTTTGATTTTGAAATAAACAAATGGACAATAATGGAGAATCCAAGTAAGTAGTTTTCGCCATCGATGTTTTGATACATTAATTTACCTGTTTGATGTTAAAAAAAAAAAACAACAAAAAATATACAAAAAGAAAAAGACAATAGAACAGTGTGTTGCGTAATGTATAGTATTTATCAATTAGATGAAAAAAAAAAGTTAACAATTTCTATAAATTTCTGAGTGGTTTTCTATATGTAATAATATCTATAATAATAATACAGTTATTTTACATATCTGGAGCGAATGTGAATGAAAAGTAAAGTAACGTTGTCAATCCAAGAAAATGTAAACAAAATCGGAGAGAAAATAATATCCTACCGGTGAGATATGAACAAATTAAAATTTGTAATTCAATTCACAAAAAAAAGCACAAAAC
Organism: Doryteuthis pealeii; assembly: GCA_023376005.1. NCBI lineage: Eukaryota > Metazoa > Mollusca > Cephalopoda > Myopsida > Loliginidae > Doryteuthis > Doryteuthis pealeii. Next base: position 7,838,723 of record CM042151.1, on the reverse strand, counting down.
ACGCTGTTACTATTAAAAAACTTTCTATTATTTACAAATTTGCATATTCTTATTCAATTTTTTATATTATTTATTTTGGTTTTAAAAAGACTTTAAAGTCTTTGACAACAAACTTTATTATTAAGAAACTAGGCAGTGTGTGTGGTTAACCAGTTAAGTTATTTATTTATATTTAGTTGTGGTACAAAGTCAGAAGTATGAGGCACCTAGTGAGAATCGAACTCATTAACAATGGTTCTGCTAATCTAGTTTCGTAACCATTACACCATGTGAGGTGCCCTAGACTAGTAAACTGTTAGTAGGGCTTTCGAGTCTCGCCAAGTGCTCCATACATTCGGCCTTGTGCCACAACTAAACAGGGCCTGTAAATTAACAATGACTGAAACTATGGATAACTCAGAGCTAAAAGTTGTTTTTTTTTGGGGGGGGGGTAGATAAAATAAAATCACCTTGAAAAATAATTTTCTTCGTAAAATAAAAAGTGAAAAGAACTATTCGGGAGTTTGAAAAAAAATGAAAAAAAAAAAAGACAGAAGCGGTGTTGGGAGGAGTGCTGAACGAAACAAGTATTGATACGTGAAAATTGGGCTTCTCACTTCAAACTAAATATAAAAATCCTTGCGTGATGTAATTGTTAACGAGCTAGCTGCAAAAAGATGCGGAAAATATTTTATGAAAATTTGGTGAATAGTAGAAAGAAAAGAATAAAACAATGAAATACTAAAAAGAACTGGACTGCAACATCGTAGTAAATGAGTTCGAACTCCAGTTGTGTTTTTTTATTACGTCAACTTTTGGACTAATACTCTTGAGAAAGGTATGACCCCCCCACACACACACACACACACACATACTCCATCCATAGGTTAAATAGTACCGCTACTGTTCTTCTACAAGGATGGCTCTCACATAAAATGACCAACAAATGCCATTAAACAAAAAACAAACAAAAAAAACACCAAACCTGAAAAGAGAAATTACTTTTACATGATCGATAAAATAGAGGTTGCTTGTCCAGAATAGTCCAACCCGAAAAAATTATGTAAGTTCTGAACCAAAGATGATTTTTAAAAATTTTTAAAAAGAATTATAAATTGAATTAGTTGAAGTAAGACGTAATTTTAAAGGCAACTGTTGTTCACCGGGCATTGCACTATTTAATGTAAATAGATTTTAAAATGTTATGTAAATAGATTTTTAAATTTTATTTAATGTAAATAGATTTTTTAAATTTTAAAATTAGAAATAGAATTAAGCAAATTACTGAAACTTACTCTTCAGGATAGTGTTACATTTAATTATTTTATTTTTATCGCAGAATTTACGGAAATGTTCGTGGTTGGGCTATTCTGGATAAGTACCAAACTAATAAAATAAAACTGATGTTATTTTTAACGGTGACAACTGAAAATATTCCCCAAATATTAATGTGCCTACCCAACTAACAGAACTGTAAAATATATTTTTTTCCGACCACAAAAACGAAAGTGTAGGCTCTTCACGCTTTTTTGTTTAGGTTTTTCTTGTTTTGTTTTCAAAAATTCAAAAGACTGATGACTCTACCCCAACCCAGAGGATTCATTGAGAAGTTTTTTTTTTATTTTTGGCATTTGTAATACACTGATAGTATGAATTTGGTGGGTTAATCATTTTGTTTAATGGCATATCAATCCCTGTGGGGTATTTAATGTCAAATGTTGCTTTTCTATTCTTTTTTATTCTTTTTTCTTTTTACATATGATTTTTAAGCAAATAGTTTGTACATAATATTGGTTTGGTTTTATAAACTTGTATAAATAATTTTTATTAACTTCATGTATTAATTAATTGGTAGAATTAATAAACTGGTGGTTGACTCTCAGCCAGAGCCTTCTAACAACCATATGATGAAACAATCATGTGGAGTCATGTAGAGTCCAGTTGACATTCCCCTTGAAGTGCACTTCAGTCACCAGCAATATAGCCGGCCCTTAATCCTTTTCGGTGAGGAGGCAGGTACTGTCTGGAGGGACAGCCCCCTAAGATCATGAGATATATTTTACCTCACTCATCAGATCAGGAGCTGAGGCAAGTAAGTGTTAGAAAAAAAACTGAATGAAAAACTTCTTGGAAAAACTGATATGCAAGTTGAAAGAATGAACTTCATAGGCTGGTTTTTCTCCTATGTGTGCCCTTTTTTACACACCTTGCTAAACAAAAATATCAATATATATATATATATATATATATATATATGTGTGTGTGTGTGTGTGATATATATATATATATATATATATATATAGGAGGCACTGTAACTTCAGGGGCACAAAAACTATATTATAGTCTTCCAAGATTGAAATGCCGGACCATATGACCTCTAGGCGCCCCTTTTGCTTTGCTGATTCATAAGCACATTTTTTTCATTTACATGGGCTCGTCATTCTTGTTTGAATTAATCAATTAACAAGACTTGGGTGTTTTATGATAAAGCTTTATTTCCAAGCCCAGCCCAGCCCATATTCATCCGTCATGGTGAAGCAGACCCATCAGAGCCGACAATAGCGTCCACACTCCTCGGAAATCGGGTTGCATCTAATCTAAAACTATCTCACGCGTCCAATCATGCCTACCAGAAGAGGTGAAGTTGGGGTCATCTTCATGCCAATCATAACCCCAATGGCTATGGAAAATTTCTTGTCTCCGATTTTAAATCTAACTAACTTTATTTAAATATTCTATTGAATTTGTTTAATAAAATTTATTTTTTTAAATTTCATGCTTCAAAATATTAATGGTGGACACGAAATACTGTTATATATCCCTTTACTCTGGTGAATGAGAGACAGATAGAAGATCAGATGAGATGATGAAATGATGGTTCTTACTTGTTACATTCTGTTTACTTTGTCTAACTCAGCCGCCATCTTCTTTTGTTGATCTGTTTTCTCAGGCTGATTCTTCTAGGGTTGCTTTTCCGTGTTGGGCTGGTCATTCTTGTTTGAATTAATCAATTAACAAGACTTGGGTGTTTTATGATAAAGCTTTATTTCCAAGCCCAGCCCATATTGATTCCACCGCAGGGGGGGAGGAGAGATGGACCCCAAGAGCTGCAACAACGTCCACACTCCTCAAAAGTCTGGTGGCATCTGAAACTAATTCCCACACATCTGTAATGGCACGTTCTTCAAGGGGTCAAGTAAAAAGGTTACTAATAACTGTCAGGTAACTTTCCATAGAACCCCATCATTCTAAGTCTAACAGACCCTATTCAAAATATCCTAACTACAGGTATGCACATAGTTTATAAGCTGCTCATAAATTATGTAACACTATTTTGGGTAGGAAGGGTTACAAGTCTATGCTCCTGCTGCCTCTACAGCTGCTTGGAACAGTACATTAAGATGGGGAGGGGGGATAACTGGTTATCCCAGGAGCAACTACAAGATCACAACTGAAAGCACATGGGTGAGAAATGAGTCAAAAGGACTTTTATATTTAAAAAAATCTGACAAAATCCAGGTATTTTTCTATTGATCAGCAAGAGGTTTTTCCTCTAGAAATATATCTTCTATTATTATACTAAAGCTGAGATTTTGAGCTTTCATTTCCTAAAGGCTTTTTAGCTGGTGACCTTGATCACATGAAATTTGTCATAAATTATTCCTTAGTTTTAGGATTACTAAATGTTTGAAAAAAATTCCAGTTTAATTGATTCTAATTAGTCGTAATTTGCAATTAAGTCAAAACCTGACCCATCTCTGTCTGTACATTATACATACCCCCCCCCCTTTTTACTCTCTATATGCCAGTGAAGGGGAGTGACATGTAAAAGCAGCAGCCAGACGCCGCCCCCCTTAACACCCTCTTCGCTTGTCTTACATTATACATAACCCTCTTTCCCTCTCTATAGGCAACTGAAGTGACTTTCAATTTTAACTAGGTCAATCCGTAACCATTTAAGCAAGTCGATTGCAATTTAACAGGAAGATTACTATGTATTACTTTTTTTTCTTTTTTTTTTTGAGAATTGTGTCTAACAAAGTACATTTTTAAAAAAGTACTTATTTTTCTATTCATAACTTTGGTCTTTTATTTCTTTATTTATACTGTAATTAGTACAGAAACTGACCAAAAAATAGGGGGTGCAAATTAAGTGACCTACAATAATGAAAGTAATTCTGTGAAACTTAAAAGTTGGGGGGTTATGTGAAGGTCAATTTTCAACAAATTCTCGGATGAAATTAATCATTCTCTGTAGTCATGAATTTACACTCATTCATATGAATTTCTGAGATCCATAGTAAAAATACTTGGGATTGGTCGTCTGTAGTAGTGGAATCAGTAAACTTGTTGTCAGTTAAGTGTCAAACACTGTAAGCTACATAGGTCAAAAGTTGTTGATTTTGGAGTCATGCATATGTATGCATATTCTTTGAAACACACCTTCAGCTTTTTTTGTCTTTATTTTCAGAGCTTGCTGATGAAGCAGATCAGACCTGCACCTTGCGCCCTCGCAAAGATAACACGGAGAAAATCAAGAAAAAAGTAACAGCCACTGGCACCAATCTGCATACGGATCCGTCAGGAGCTTCAGATTCTGACTGTGACCAGGTTCTCAGGTGTGAGCTATGCCACAAGGGTTTTCATCGCAAAAGTGATCTAGAAGTGCATATGCAAACTCACAAAAAGAAGCTGTTTCCCTGTTCGTTGTGTTCAGAGAAGTTTTCAGAAAGGCCAAGCCTCCAGGAACACATGAAGGCACACACCAAAGAAGAAACATTTTCATGTGAGGTTTGTGCAAGAAAATTTTCAAGACAGAATAGCTTGGTCAAGCATATGAGAGTCCATACTCGCCAAAAGCCGTTTGCCTGCAATGACTGCAGCAAAAGCTTTGGTCAGAAGGAGCAACTTCTCATCCATAGGAGAATACACACAGGAGAAAAACCATTTGGGTGTGAGACATGTGGGAAGAGGTTTACAACACAATACGTTTTAAGGGGACATATGCGAATACATACTGGGGAGAAACCTTTTCACTGTGATTTTTGTGGTAAAGATTTTAATGATAAAGGTCGTTTACAGGGGCACATAAGGACACACACAGGAGAGAAACCATACCAGTGTGAAACTTGTGGAAAGAGCTTTGCTGAGTGTTGTGGCTTGAATAAACACAAAAAGATACACTCAGGAAAGAAACCTTTCCACTGTGATATTTGCAAGAAGGGTTTTTGCTCCCGCCAGAGCTTAAATGTACATTCTAAATCTCATACAGAGGAGAAGCCATTCCACTGTGAAGTTTGTGGCAAACGTTATTTCACCGAGGAGCAGCTACAAGATCACAACCGAAAGCACACGGGTGAGAAACCATTCCATTGTGAAAAGTGTCAAAAGGACTTTGCGAACAGTGCTTACTTTCGTAACCATTTAAGAATCCACACGCTCGACAAGCAAGTCGATTGCAAGCTATGTACCAAAATGTTCTCTTCTGCTGCTTACTTGAAAGTTCACATGAGGCTACACACTGGAGAGAAACCCTTCCAGTGCAATGCATGTGCCAAGGAGTTTACACAAAAAAATAACCTAATCGTCCACATGAGAACACACACTGGTGAGAAGCCCTTTCATTGTAAATACTGTGGGGGCAGCTTTTCTCAAGGGACTAGCCTACAGATGCACATGAGGATCCACACAGGAGAGAAACCACATCAGTGTGATGTTTGTGGCAAAGACTTTCTGCAGTTGGGAAACTTACAGATCCACATGAGAAGACACACTGGGGAGAAGCCGTTCCTCTGTGATATCTGTGGAAAATCTTTTGCTCAGAAAAGTTATTTGCCTATTCACATGAAGACTCACACGAAAGAGAAAATGTTCCACTGTGAAGAATGTGGGGAAAGTTTTTTGCAAAGTACTGCATTGAAAAAACATCTACTGACACATATTTTGAAAGATTAGTTCATATTTAATTACCTCCCCTTGAGAGGGGAGCATGCAGTATATGTATACTCTTGACTCTCCGCCACAAGTAGGATGTGACACAGGGTCAATTTTTAAGCTGAGTTTTAACAGGTTTGAATCCAGAGTTTTCCTTCTCCTAGACTGATTGCCATGCCAAAGTGAAAGAGCCAGTCTGTCCTATTATTTATTCATAGCTGCAGGGAGAATAGTTGGATGCATACCTTTCTCAAGGGTATTAGCACTACGTGAAATGCAAACAGCCTCATCCAGGATTTGAACTGAGGCCAGTCGATTTCATATATATATATATATATATTAAGAAATTTGAAAAACGAAGTGTTCCAAAAATAAAATGAATTTTGGAACACTGTTTTTCAAATGTCTTAATATTGTCGGAGTTATTCCATATTTACTCCCATATATATATATATATATATATATATGGGAACTACACAAGAATGCTCTGTGCTGTCTTAAATAAATCCTGGAAATATCACCCACTAAAAAAGCAGCTGTACAACCATAAAATTATTTGTACTCAGATTATAATATCAGAGTTTTGAGGCAATTTCTAAATTGCCTTTATCCACAGATTGCAACATCTCACTCACCAACCTGAAAAAGCCAATAAAAAACTCAACACCAAATCCTTGTCTGTCATCATTATTAAATACACACACACACACATATATATATATATATATATATATATATATATATATATTGGAGGATATGTGCTTAATTGAAGTCATACCTAATTTTGAAAATTAATTAGTTAATAATTAATGAATTTAGGCGGGCATATATGTTCAAATGTAAGGCTAAAATAATCGAGAAAATGTCAATCCCTGAATGTACATTTCGACCTATTAGGTCTCATCAGCAAGGTTATAGACATGGGAGACCGCTCCGTGTGTGACTCGAAACCTCGACTGTCAAACTGACAGGCGAAGTCTCTAACCGTTACACTAGCTTGCCATTCCCACATTCTTCGTTTGTTTTCGAGTCACACATGGAGCGGTCTCCCATGTCTATAACCTTGCTGATGAGACCTAATAGGTCGAAATGTACATTCAAGGATTGACATTTTCTCAATTTGTTTAGCCTTACATTTGAACATGTAAATTCATTAATTATTAACTAATTAATTTTCAAAATTAGGTATGACTTCAATTAAGCACATATCCTCCAAAAATTGTCGGCTTAAAGCCTTATAAAAATAAACACATTGTTTGTTTACTTAACCTCATATATATATATATATATATATATATATATATATATATTCGTTGAATGTGCAGCTATTTTCTGTCTGTAAATCTTGTTCAATGTCCTTTCAAGATTGATGTAACTATATCTGGCGGAAATTGGCTGATGTATTTGCCATATTTAAGTTAGAGGAGCATGGACATGAACTTATAGTGTGTGTCTCTGTGTGTGTGTGTGTGTGTGTGTGTGTGTGTTTTGTGTGTGTGTGTTTAAGTAGCAGATTTGTATATATATATATGGGTTTGGGTAGTGTGGACATAAAGGCTACCTGATAGTTACCAAATTTGGTGGGGTTCACAAAAAATGGCGGCTTTTGTAATCTATCTTTGTCTATAAAATGAGTTCTAGAGATTCCCTACAACGAAAAATTGGTTTAGAAATTGCATTTCAGACCAGGGAATATAAAAATGCTATCAAAGAAGTCTTAAAGTCAACCAATTTTAAGTTATTGATGATTTCTGTTTTTTCATAGCAAGATCAATATCCCGATGTGGCACTGCATCTATGATAAAAAATTTTTTATTATTATTTCACATATATTGAACATTATTTGTACCAAAAAGATAGTTTGATTTTTGCTCAGAACTTGAAGGGGATGTGTGACATGGCCTGGATGATTTGACATGGAATTACCCATAGCACAATATGCTGCATAATCTATGGTAGCATAGATTATTGGCAACTCCCTGTAATTCTGCAGGGATAGTCTTTTTCATATCATGGGCGGCAGTTTTCCATGGAAAGATACAGTAAAAATGGAAATCACACATGTCACAGGATTTTGAATTAGATCCTCAGTTACGGCCGAGATGTGAAAGAAACGTCCCTTTTGCTTTGGCTAAGCTCCACGCACACGTAGTTAGTAAGAAAAGTTAGTTAAGAATAAAAGTTTTTAACTTTTATATCGTAGATGATCATCCAGGTACCAAAATCTCTCTCTCTCTCTCTCTCTCTCTCTCTCTCTCTCTCTCTCTCTCTCTCTCTCTCTCTCTCCCGCCCACGTATCTCTTTCTGATTTGTTGCCTTTTATTGTCTACTAACACACCAGCTTCAATCTTTCCTTGCTTCCACTCTCTCTCTCTCTCTCTCTCTCTCTCTCTCATTGGTCATAGCACTTAACCAATCCATGACAATCCTTAAGTGGGCAGTGATCCTTGATATCTATTAAGTTCTGTTTTGGTGCCTGAATGATCATTTACAGCTGAGAGGTGAAATAGAAGAGACGTCCCTTTTGATTCGGCTGAGCTCCATATGCATAGTTAGTAAGAAAAGTTAGTTAAGAATAATAGTTTTTTTATAAAGCAACATCTTGTTGTTGGTTAATGCATATCTTAGCGAGAAGACCGGCCAAGAAAGAAAATGAATCAAGAAGAAGAAGAACTATATGTAGATATCACGCCAAAGTCGACTCAGAGAAAGAATAGAAGACTAGACGATCACAAATGGCCAGAGAAGAAGAAAAGTAAGTTATGCATCTATGCATCGTCTAAACATGCATGTGTATAAATACCTCTCTGAACCTCTATCAAAAGAACATTGTTTATATACCCGCAACATGGTTACATGGGTATATAACATATATATTATCTATCCAACTATCTACCTATCTATATATGTGTGTGTGTACCTCTCTCTCCGGGGCCGGGTTAGCTCAGTCGGTAGAGCGTTCGGATAGAAACCACAAGGTTCCTAGTTTGATTCTGGTCCTCGCCAACTCAGCGTATGAGTAGCACAGCGGTCTGTGTGGTATAGTAAGGAGCTGATGGTAGGTGTGGCACTCCACCTCAGACGCCAAAAACAATCTCCTTGGTGTCTAGCGCTATTGAAAAGGGGATAGACTCCCTCGCTGACTGGCTGATACCGACTTTAGGCTGCCCCACGACTTTACTTACTTACTTACTCTCTCTCTCTCTCTCTCTCTCTCTCTCTCTCTCTCTCTCTGTCTTTGTGTTACATTAATTTTTCAGACAATGATTTTTTTTTTTTTTGCTTGCAAGGAAAAGGCAACAAATATATAAAAAAGTGCACAAAAGTTTTTGTTGGAGTTTGAATATTTTCAATCATTGTTGATTTGTTATCAAGAAAGCAGATAGTCACAGTGTTAGGTTTCAAATCCAGGACATTTTACTGTTACTGAGGAACTTTTTGAATTTTTAAGTGAACATTTTCATCACATGGGACTGATATCATGTTTGAATGGATTATACTGTAGTGTCAAGGATAATGTTTAAAAAAAAATGTCTGTTAAATATCACATGACTATAAATTCGCCTAGGGTGTAGATTATTGCCATGTGTTGTATTTCAGCACACTCACTTTAGAGCAAAATATTTTGTTTATTACGGCTCGTTTCATTTTCATAAGACAGCTTGGATCAAGTCTCCAATAAGCACCCTAGCTCATCAAGCTAATGGAAGGTTCATATTTTAACTCGTCACTGGTAAGTTTTGCTTCAAACATTTGTAAACAAAAGAGTTGATTTTTTTGTATTTATAAATAAATCTGACAAAAATAAATTTACAAAGTAAAAGCCAAAGTGGAGAGTTGCATGTCATGGACTACTCATCCACCAGGGTTCTGTCCTCTTGTATTGTTTGGGTATGTGTAGGTCCATAAAAACACACTATATATATATATATATATATATATATATATATATATTTAATTTGCTGAGTTTTTATAGATCAATGTTTATTATAAACAGCTACCCACGGTTTCTTGCTAGGGCGCAATCATCAGGTTGTTAAATTAGATCCCATGGTGTTTATTGAAGACATTAAGAAAAGATCTTCAATAAACACCATGGGATCTAATTTAATACCTGATGATTGCGCCCTAGCAAGAAACCGTGGGTAGCTGTTTATAATAAACATTGATCTATAAAAACTCAGCAAATTAAATAAATATTAGCTCTCACAATTTGTGATTGAGCACTGTATTTTCTTTGTTTCATCACAAAAAAAATGTGTTTTTATATATACCTATATATATATATATATATATATATATCTCGTTGAACTGTGCAGTTCATTGCGCTATTTATATATTTGTTCCTTTTTGTATGTTTTGGTTAGGTTTCAAATCCAGGACATTTTACTGTTACTGAGGAACTTTTTGAATTTTTAAGTGAACATTTTCATCACATGGGACTGATATCATGTTTGAATGGATTATTTGGGGAATTTTACCCCTCCCCAGATGTGCGATCGATGTATTCTACAGTCCTATCCAACAGGGTGAGAGTTCTTCTGGTACTGTACTATCCAAGACAATATTTTCAACAATATCCTTATTAGATACACCATTATTATAATGTTTGATTTTTATTATTTGATACTATTTCTGAACAACATCCTTTTGTTTTGTTTACAAATGTTTGAAGTGGAACTTACCGATGACAAGTTAAAATGTGAACCTTCCTGTGACGGAGAATGAGAAAGGAAAGGGAGCAAGACATTGTCTTGCCTGCCGGGATTGAACTCACGTCCTCCTGCATGCGAAAACAGATGTGATGTAAGAACTGGAAGGACGCAAAGTTTGACTGATGTGCCCGGATGTTTGGCTAATATGCCCATAAAATAACAAGTTAGTCAAGCGCTGTGCAGTCAGCAGTCAGCAGAAGCAGTCGACGACGAAGCGCTTTTCAGTAAGGAAATGGAATTTAGTCGTACAGAAACAAAACTAAATAGGAAATGTGATTTTGAACTGCTAAAGATTATTTCGACTACGACGACGGATTTTTTTAGCTGTTAGACGAAGAATGTGTTGACCAACAGAGGGTCTGACTTGTGAGAAGACTGAGAACTCGCTTATTTTTGGTTTCCCCTTGGCGGGAGCTTGTTGATTCGAAGGTCTATTCCCCCCCCCCTTTTATACTTCCATTAGCTAGGGGGCTTATTGCAGATTTGATCTGACAGCTTCTAGACACAAGATGGAGGAGTTCCTGTAGCATAGTGGCTAACATGTTAAACTGTGACATCATAGTAAGTAAGTTTGAACTCCTATCATGCTATTATGTTCACCTTTGGACTAATACCCTTGGGAAAGGTATGAACCCTCTTATCCCCCCAGTTATTGATTAAATAGTACCACCACTGTTCTTCTACACCTGTAGTGTAACGGTTACCATTGTAAGAAATGGACACAGTGACATGAGTTCAAATCTTAGACAAGGCTGTTTCCATTTCACATAGTGCTAATACAATTGGGAAAGGATTGTTTCATTTTCATAAGGTCAGCTTCTAGACACAAGATGGGAGGAGTCCCTTTAATATAGTGGCTGACATGCTGGACTGTGACATCATAGTAAGTGAGTTTGAATTCCAGTCATGCTTATTATGTTTTCCCCTCGGACTATCACCCGTGGGAAAGGTATAACCTGCTTATCCTCCAAACTATTGGTTAAATTGTACCAGTACATCTACACCTATGATATAATGGTTATGTGATAGGGAATGGACACAGTGACATGGGTTCAAATCTTAGACAAGGCTATTTCTATTTCACATGGCACTGATACCCTTGGGAAAGGTATGCATCTAACTATTCTTCCTCCAGCTATGAGTAAGTAGTAGGGAAAACTGGGCTCTTTAACCTTAGTATGACAACTTGTCTAGGAGAAGGAAAACTCTGTTTTAAAATTGACCTTGTGTCACATCATACTCATGCAGAAGGGGTTGGTAAATAGATACCATAATGGCTTTGGCATTAAATAACCCACAAAGGTTGATATGCCATGAAAAACAAAGAAACCAAACCAAATTAGACAAGAAATAATCATCATTGTCATCATCATCATCATCATCAACATTAAGGCAGGCTGACAGCACAGATTCCCTTGACTCTCTCTCTCTCTCTCTCCTCTCTCTCTCTCTCTCTCCCTCTCTCTTCTCTCTCTCCCCCCCTCTCTCTTTCCATCCCTATCACTTTAATAGTGTTAATAATCATTGTCATCATCACCATCATCATCATCAACATCATTAAGGCAGGCGGACAGCACAGATCCTTGACTCTCTCTCTTCTCTCTCTCTCTCTCTTCTCTCTCTCTCTCTCTGACTCTCTCTCCTCTCTCCCTCCTTCCCTCTCCTCTCTTCTCTCTCTCTCCCCCTCTCTCTCTCTCTCCATCCCTATCAGCTGCTGCACTCAGTAAGTCCTCTAGACAGCATTCAATGTCTGCACAGAGCTGATGAATGTAACTTTTGCTGGTTGACCAGCATTGGTGAGTCCATGTGTCAGAGTCCATAGGAATATATTACTTGTGAGTTCATCCTTACTTCTTGAGCAGCACCCAGCCTGTCTTGCTCATTGTACTTTGATGATCCATGAGATGGATGTACTGCACATATATGATGAAAAGGGTTGTGGGTTTTGCCATAGGGGCAATGGGGTTTGGGACAATCATGTAGGTGCTATGGCTTGGCGTGACCAGCCAATTAAACCGTGGATATGGCAGTCCTATATTGTGACATCAAACCGACAAAGTCTGGTGGTATCGTGAGATATTGCTGGGGCGCTCTGGGTTAGTGGTAATGATGCTTCGGCCCCGAAACCATGCCTGAACCCAGAGTCATCATCTGATGAAGGCTTTGTTGGTTGCAATGCTACTGTGTAAATAGCAGTCATTGTATGAAGATTATTATTATTTTTTTTTTTTTTTAATCAGAGGGGGCCTTTCTGATCGCCTGTCTCACACAAGTAAGGGCCAAGTCATGGATTGCTCAGCCATCAGGATTTTGTTCATAAGCATCGTGGTTAATCATTCACAGATAACAGGTGGCTCCATTAGAGCAGAGTCCCTTTGGTTTTAATTCAGAGTTTTTCCTTCTGACTAGTTGCCATACCAAAGTTAAAGAGCCCAGTCTGTCCTACTATTAACCCATAGCTGGAGAGAGAATAGTTGGATTCGGACCTTTCCCAAGTCTATTAGTACTGCTCATATCTATCAAAATAAAACCAAACAATTGGAATTCAATAATACCAAGCACATATTTATTAAAATAAAATTTTTAATATCAATATGCAAATTAGTCTTCCCATTCACACTGTAAACTGCTATTTTGTTGTATATATAAATACAATTGGATGTTATTAGTATGTAGATAAGGACAACCGTATAAATAATATAAAACAATTTTATCAATAACGGAGGTTTAAATAAAGATAAATAATGGAGAATGTGATGTAAATAACTTGGTACTGATATAGTTTCGGTTACAGACAGATAGCCACACAATCTCCATTATGATAAGATGTGAAATGCAAACAGCCACGGATTAAAAAAATTAAAAATAAAGCCAAATGAAATAAAGTAAAAATTTTTTTAAATAACAATCTCCCTGGAGGTCTCAGACAGGAAGAACCATCTGGGCATACATACAGAGAAGAGGGTGTCCTGGCACCAAATGGTTATTTTGAAAACTGTTACTGGGGATACATGCTATTATTTGCACGGAAAGAAATCTCCTCTCCAAGAAATAGCTGTGAACCTAGAAATAAAGTTTTAACCTTAAAAGTATCTCTTGTCTTTTGTCTCTTTTCCCTTCCTTAATTTCTTTTCAGCCTGACAACCCACAAGAAAGAAGGAACATGTGTATTGGAGTTAAAGAAGAAATCAGTAACAACCCAACCTAACATCCTAACCCATATAACAATAGTTGGTCCATATGAACTTTAGGCACCCCTTTTGCGATCTCGTTTCATAAGGACATTTTTTTCATTTACACCGCTAAAATCCGGTTGTTTGTTAGGGGTTAGAGTTAGGGTTAGAGGTTAGTTTTATAATTTAAAAAAACAAATTCTAAAAATCATCTGTTAACAAACAACCGGATTTTAGCGGTGTAAATGAAAAAAAAAATGTCCTTATGAAAAGAGATCGCAAAAGGGGTGCCTAAAGGTCATATGGTCCCAATCATGAATAGACGTAACATTTTATTTAATTAAAAGATTTGCCTATATTTGATTTCATTGGTTACCTTTTTGGATTGTGGGTCCTCTTGGACCCTTCTGAGTGGGCCATTTTACAAATCTTACTTAATTGTGAACCTGGAAATAAAGGTTGAACCTTAAAAGTATCTGTCTTTTGTCTCTTTTCCCTTCCTTAATTCTTTTACAACTTGACAACCCACAAGAAAGAAGGAACATGTGTATTGGGGGTTAAAGAAGAAACTAGCAACAACTCACCATTACAAACTAAACCCCATATGTCCAGGATTTGAACTCATCTCGCCATGTCCATTTCCTACAATGGTAACCATTACACCATATTCCTCTAACAATTAATACAATTAATTTACCAATAAAATTTGTATTTTTCAAACAAACAACTGTCTTATCATAAGAGTATTTACGGGGATTCGTTGGAGCCCTTATTCTCCGTAGTTACTATTTCGGACGAAAGAAACAAATGCAATATAAAATGCAGACACTTGTATTAACAAAAGGTACAGAAATGTTGTTGCAAATTTTAATGGTATTTGCTACAGGACTTATCTGTGAGGTTAAATACTGTTCGTGGAAAAGTGGTGATAACAGGGATTCTGGTCCTTGTCGAAATGTTGATAAGACGCTTTGTCTGGTCGTTTCTCGTTCTTCAGCCTATGTAGTATGCTATTGTGACAGCCTTCTTAAGTATGCTGATACAATGCCTAGAAAGTTAGCTGGTGGTAGAGTTCTGTAGAGACACTTGTTTTTCACGTCCTTCCCTGGTAACTGTTCTGTGATAAGTAAAGTAGGGGATGCTATTTTAGAAGTTTCTCTCCCGGGTAACTGTTCCTTTAAATGACGGTGGATGGGGCCCTTTTTAAGTAGACTATTTCGGTCCTCAGCCTTCTGGTAAGTTTGCAAAAATGTGTCGATAAGAATGAAATGTATTTTTATTCATTCAATTGTTTAAGAAAATCTCCTAAGAAAAACTATACAAGCAAATTTGTTAAGGGAGATAATGTGCGCAATTTTATGCTAGGAATTTGGCCAACTAAAGTTCATAATTACCCTGGTAACTAGTTAGTCCAATTCTGGACCTGAAGATGCAGTCTCACACATTGCTAGGGAAATTTCCATCTGCATTCTGTAGTTCATGATGATAAAGACGTTGCCACTCTGCAGCCCTGTTAATCTAGATATTGAGTCGCACAGCTCCTGTGCAGCACATTTCTCACCAGCCTTGTCTGTTGGAGGCCAGATCTTCCAGGCTTGAAGGTTAAGAGTATTTACGGGGTTTCGTTGGAGCTCTTATTCTCCGGTAGTGGTTGTTATTCGGTCGAAAGAAGGAAACAAACACGAATATGAATTACAGACACATGTATTATCAAAAAGTATAGAAATTGTTGCAAATTTTAATGGCATTTGCTACCAGACTTATCTGAGAGGTGCAATAAAAAGTTCCTGGTGGAGTGAGCTAGAAAGGTTTTTCTAATGTTGTTAAGACGCTTCATCAGGTCGGTTGTGCCCTTTTGATGGGAATTTAGTTCCTTAGCCCTCTGTTAGTATGCTATTGTGACAGCCTTAGAAAGTTTGCTGTCACAATGCCTTAGAAAGTTGGCTATCCATCCTCTAGCGGCAGGGGAAGATAATTCTCTATTGGATTTCCGATAAGGTGTAATGGCATATTTATTCAGAATTATCTTCATATGGTCTTCGAGTACCTTCTGTAAGTTCACCATAAAGTACTTTACAGGGGAGCCTTTCTGTAGGCATGCGAATGGTGTGACTCAATCATCGCAGTTGGTGTTGCGATAGGATGATCTCAATTGGGTCAATGTGTGCTCTTCTTCGAATTTCTGAGTGGGGGATTTTGTACTATCACTTTATGCCCAATATGCATTGGAGGCAGTTGGTGTAGAATCCCTCCATGACTTGCTTACGTATAAGAGTATGGATAGGCATATATACAGAGATTTTAGTATTCTAGGTAGGAAATAAGCAAATCCTTCCCACTTGGTGTAATACAATATTAAGTCGAGATTTTAAACTTTAAAATAAGTATGAAACAGTGAAAGAGAAAAAAGAGATTGTAGAAAAGAAAATGTAAATAATAAGACAGGAAAGTAACAAAAATAATAACTAGAAAAAAAAAGAGGAAATTTAAACAAAAAGGAAATTAAGGTTAAGTAAGAACGATAAGCAAGTTTGTTTTTTTAGAAGGTGACTTTTCCTCGGTTGACACCGGTATATGTTTACAATCTTTTTTCAATGAAGATTTCTATTCAGACTTTAAACTGAAAAAAAAAAAAACAATTTCAAAGAAGTAGCTACGGAAAATCATTATTTGATAAAGAAAAAAATAAAATCTTCCTGAAAAATTACAAGAAGTAAATAACAGGTGAGAATTACCCTTAATGAAAAAAATCTTATTTTTATTTAACGGTTTTCTAATTATTTAAATTTATAAAGAATTTCGACCTGTTTGTTAAGCAGTAGCAGTTCATTGCAGTGTAGTGTACACACGCTCACACATACACATACATTCTATTCTCATTCACCGTAAAAACAGTAAGTAATGACCAGTATATATATCTTTAATTTTATTAAAGCTTTCTGGTATTTTTGTTCTGTTTTGTATCTATTTTTTCTCTTGTGTTTGTTTAAAACAATTTTTTTTATTTATAACGGGATCGCCTGTATACGACATGATTACATTCCCCATAAACAAGGCTCAACATACGTTTTTTTGTTGTTGTTTGTTTTTTGTTTTTCGATTGTAGACCGGAGCATGATATTTTCATTAATTTTTCCATATGAATAATAGATAGAAAGCAAATATAGATATTAATCAGTAGATTCTTGTCTTTTTTAATTTTCTTTTCGATGCCAAGGTCAAGGAAAAATTAGTATAAAAATATTCAACCTGATATTGATAGGTTGCTGTATGTAACTGTAAACTGAATGGTTATTGATTTAAAATCAATTAATGACGACTATATGATGCCTTTAATTTATGCTTACTGAATATTATGAATCTTCTGTAATGGGGAAAATAGGAATTTTGACGTCCGAAACTAATTTCGTAAACAAAATTTTTTTAAAAATAACTTAGCGACCCAGCTCTTTTAGTTTTGCATGCTTCGTCCAAGAAATTGTTTATTTTTATTTTTTTTAACACCCAAATAAAAGTTTTGATCTTCGAATCATTTTATTATTATTATTATTATTTTTTTAATAAATAGCCTGCTATATCACTCATTCATCAGCTAGCTATTCAGTTAATTATTTACCAAGAAATAAATTTATTTGAAATATGTAAAAATACAGCAACTAACGGAATCGACAAAAATAGATGGAAATCTAATAACCTGGAACGACATAGTTCTTATTTTCTCCAAGTCGCGTGTGTCTCAAAAATTAAATTAAAAATAATACAACTGACATGTTGTGGGTCTTGGACGCTAAAGTTCATCTAACCCCTCTTCTTTCTTTCTTTTTTTTAATAGTGCTCTCTGTTAGTGGGACTGGTTATCCCACATACACACACGTTTAAGAAGGAAAACATGCTTTGATTCATGTCCAAGTGGTAAAAATAATATCAATAGCGGAAAGACTGATAAAAAAAAGACTCGTCTTTTTAGCGGTCAGTTTGTTTTTGTTATTGTTTTTGTTTTCTGTTTGTAAAACTTTACAAAAACGTGTCGAGCTATTCAAATCCAACTTGCACCGTGTTTAGAAATTATCTAGTATCTAGTACATTATTTTTTCCTTTTTTTCCCCCCTTATTTTTGATTAAATTTATTAAGTTGTTCGCTCTGTATTATAGAATTGATTAATTAAATCTTAAAATTTGCAAGTCTCATTCTTCTACATTGAATTGAAAATATATTAAGTTGCTTCTGAACACGATGAAAATTGATAGATATTATTATTATTATAATTATTATTATTATTATTATTTATTGAGCTTTGCTTAGATACGGCACACATTCCTCGGGTTGTTTACAGTACCTACCTGTTATTGCTTAAGTGGTCACTCACCGTGTATTGAGAAGGCTTATCGCTGCTCAACTTCGGCGATCTAGCGGAAACCGGTGATTTCAGCGTGACTTGACCGTATTTTTTTTTTAGATAGTAGTAGTAGTAGTAGTGTTATACATTTATCTATTTATTTATTTATTCATTCATTTATTTGTTGCTGTAAAACTATAGCAGACCACTGAGACCAGTCAATGATCCTAGACTGGTTGCCAATTTGCAAACATATATATTTTCTTTATTTAAAAACATTTATTGCAAACATATTTAAAACATGTATGGCAAAAACACGGACATGAAATGAAGGTTCAGTTTATTTTATAGTAGGAATTTACGAGGAACAAGTTAAGGATTACCCTTTAATCTTGGTTAGGCAACCGGTCTAGGATCATTGACTGGTCTGCTATAGTTTAACAGCAACAAATAAATGAATAAATAAATAAATAAATAACACTACTATTACTACTATCTAAAAAAAAAAAAAATACGGTCAAGTCACGCTGAAATCACCGATTAAAGAGCCCAGTTTGTTCTACTATTTACTTGTAGTTGGAGGGAAAATAGTTGGATGCATACCTTTCCCAAAGGTATTAGCATTATGTGATATGCAAACAACCTCATCCAGAATTTGAACTCGAATCACTATTTCCTACACTGATAACCATTATACCACGCACCTCCATCCCACATTATATACAGGTTTTAAGATGGTCTTCGATATCCAATGCAGTTAATTTTTGCATTAATATCTAAAAATTACATGAGTATATATTGGAAAGTCGTCAGGGTGGCCTAAAGTCGGTATCAGCCACACAGTGAAGGAGTCTATCCCTTTTTCACTAGTGCTAGACCAATGAGATTATTTTTGCATCTGAGGTGGAGTGCCACATCTACCATCAAGCTATACTTGTACAGAAAGGTGTTGGATGGTGTAAAAAATAAATCAGCTCAGCTTCAGGGAGCCTGCCCCCTCATCTACCAAGGGTAAAGGCTTGGTTGTTGCCTCAGGCCCCAAAAGTGCTGAGCTATTTTTGGCACCACTTACTGCAAGGCTTGATTCATTCAGTTATATAGAGATATGTGCTCATGGTGTAATGGTTATCATCACAGGAAATGGACATGACTTCAAATCCTGAACAAGTCTGGTAGTGTTTCACATAGTACTAATATCCCTGGGAAAGGTATGCATCCAACTATTCTCTCTCCAGCTATGGGTAAATATTAAGGCAGACTGGGCACTTTAACCTTGGTATAGCAACTGGTCTAGGAGAAGGAAAACTTGGAATTCAAACTCCACTTAAAAATTGACCTTGTGTCACATCCTGCTCATATGAGGAGGTTGGTTCCTAAAAGAGGGAATGCTAACAGAGCTGAGTTATTTTGAACACCACTCACCAGGAGATTTGCTTCATTTGAAATCCCTCACATTAAACCAACCACCATATGTCATATTCAGGTCCCATCTATGGTGGCAATAAATACCATTGTTATATTGAGCTGGCCATATGAGATGAGCAAAGGGAATCAGGTTGAAAATGGAAATTATGATTTTGTGAATACCTATACAGAGAGGTAAGACCGCCCCCCCCCCATGGGACTACCTGTTGGCCGTCAGTGGCAACCCATGATGCTTAGTGATGAAATCCTGGTGGATGAGCAGTCCATGACATGCAACACTCCACTTTGACCCTTACTTAGGCTAAACATGTGGTCAGAGAGGGCCCCTCCAATCAATCACCTGGTTACCTCAAGCCCTAGCACCTATATGATTGCCCTAACCCTATTGCCCTTATGGCAAGACCCAACCCTTTTTATTATTTATGAGCGCTAGAAGGCAGTGGCTGAGGGTCTTTATGTCCTGGGTATGACATTAAACTAATTGATAGTGAGGTTCCAATTCAGGAGGTCTGGTGAATGTGGAGCATCCCTATTGCTCCCACGTCCTCTCTGACTAAGAGTAGTAGTACCTGTTAGGGTTCGATCTATGGGTTAAATAGAAAAATGTGTTTCAAACTAATTGAGTACTCATCAAGAATGAATAAAACAAAAACGTCTTCAGCATAAAATGACGAGATGGGTCAACATGCCGTAAATTCCTTGCTTTTGGGGTCAGCAATGTGTTCTGTCCAGTATGTTTGGCTACAGCAAGGATGTTTAAAGCCTGTGTTTGTGGAAAATAGCCCATGGGTACTGATGAATGCCCTTAGAGTTTATCCATTATTGTTACATTTGCCCATAGGAGTCCATATACGTGTCAAGTTTTATACTCATGTCTGACTTGTTGAGTTTGGTATTGAAGTTTCCACATATAAACAATAACCACCTATTGCTGAGCTTAGTTCATCATAAAAGGACTTGATGAGGGATGTATATCACAATCCCAAAGCAAATTTTGTCTTTGTTTGAGAAGGAGGACTTGTTGTCTCACAATGTGACATACTAGTATTTCAATTTTTTCTAAATTTTCTAAACTTTTTGGGGCTTTTCCTTTCAATTTCTATTAAAAATTTTCTAATAAATTTGAATTATGCCAGCAAGTTTTGAAATATTTTGATTTTTCAAAATTATTAAACTAGATACGAACTACTAACATATCTAGTAGTTCGTATCGTAGAGTTAAACTTTTTTTTTTAGTCTAAAAACAAGTTGTTCAGAGATCTTCTTTTTTTTTTTGCAATTAAGGCTTGTCAACCTGCCAAACTGTTCTATTTATTAGTATATTCTACAAATTATGATTTTGTACTTTTTCGAAGGGAAAAACACTTTTTGTTTACCTTTTAGTAAAAGGATTTTAGCTTTGTCTGCTTGTTTCATAAACACAGTTCTGATTGGCTGATTATAAAATGGCAGATAAAATCACTAATCTTACTGGCTAATCTTTATTTCGGAGCTAAGTAGTTTTTTGCGTATTTCACTCATTTAAAACTTAATTAATTAATTAATTATGTAACCAAGAAACTTATGTGGGAAAAGTAACTATACTCTTTTTTGTGATTTTAGCTTAATCATTACATAAAAATTATTGAGCCATCTTTTACATCCGATGGATTTTAAAAACTAAAGCCCTTTTCTTCTTCGGGATTGTAGCCTAATGGATTTTCTTGGGCTTTCTCGGTGGTGCAACTATGATGATCCATGTTTAGTCATATGCTTTTAAAAGGGGGAATACTAACAGAGCTGAGCTATTTTGAACACCACTCACCAGGAGGCTTGCTTCATTTGAAGTCCCCCACATTAAACCAACCTTATGTCTATGACGGTGAACGAGAAAGGAAAAAGAGCAAGACATTGTCTTGCCTGCCGGGATCGAACCCCCGTCCTCCCGCATGCGAAAACAAATGCGATCTAGGAACTGGACAGACGCGAGGTTCGACTGATGTGCCCGGATGTTTGGGTAATATGCCCATAAAATAACCAAAGCGAGCGTGGCGTGACAAGCAGAGAAGTATTCGGCCTACGTGGGACAGCAGTCAGTAAAGATTATTTTGACGATGACGACGAATTTTTCAGCTGCTGGTCGAAGACTGTTGACTCAAATATCTATTTTCTCCCCTCTATTTTTTCCCCCTTCTATAATGTCATATTCTGGTACCATCTATAGTGGCGATACATACCATTGCTATATAGAGCTGGCCATATATGAGCAAAGTCAAATGGTTGAAAATAGAAATTGTGACTTTGGAATCTTCCTTGCTTTTTTCAGCCCTGTCTGCTGGGGCTTTAGAATACACTGACTGCACTTCTGTAGAGGGGTAAGATCCACCCCCACTCTCTCAGTGGTTAAGGCTCCACTATCAATGAGGGTAGCGCCACAAGTACGGTGGTCTATGTTTAGTCATATGCTACTTATACCTAAACCAAGATCCTTGGCATTGGCTGTCATAGTGGAATTGTGCTGTGTAGATTTTCTTTGTACAGACAAAAAAGCATCAGAAAAATAGCATGTGAAGAGCACAGAAGAAAGTCTCCCTATGGAGATCCAAGTGTTGTCCTAAATTAAGTAGAATAGGCCATTTTGATGCAAACCTTTAAATGCTTTATTGTCCTCATCTATAAAGTCCACATAATCTACATATTCCATCTCTTGTGGCATACCTATACAATGAGATAGTCGGATCATATCATGTAGAGTATCTGTAATGGAGATAGCCAATCCCCCCAACGTAACTGGCAAAGAATCGTCTGTGCCGTGCATGAGAGACCTGGATGGGACAAGATGTAATTTGCATGTGAACTGCGTGAGCTGTAATAAAAAACATGTGATTGCTGACACTGGCAGAATGAACCAAGCGAGAGACGGTGAGAGAGGAAAAATTCGGATGACTACTGTGAATGCTGGAGAGAAGGAAGGTCAGAGGAAAGAGATTACCCTGGTGGCAGACTGACTGTTGCAGGAAAAGGATTACTGTTGTTGATTGAAACAACTCAAGTTCAAAAAATTTTTCAGTATCTTCATAGAAAGGGTATCAGTGAGGTAGCATAGGAAGAGCACAGAAGAAAGACAGTCTCCCTGTGGAGAGCTAATTTTTGTCCTAAATTCAGTGGAATAGGCTGTCAATGCGACCCCTTACTTTGGTGTCTGCCATCCGTAATCTGACCAGTTGCATCTCATCCTCATTACAGCCAGCTTGGTGTAGTACATCCAAGATCTTTGATCTTTTAATCGTCTCAAAGACCTGGGAAATGTCTATGCCCATTTTAAGAAATCATCATTTTTGGACATTACCACGGAAGTCTCTCTTTCTGTTTTTGTGACAGCATTCACCCTGGGTCAGTTGAGCCAGCCCCATCCAACAAATTCACCTGTGGTGAATTCATGGAAGAAGTAACAAGGGAATAGGAAAATCACAAGCAGTCCCTGTTGAGAATATTTAGATATAAGGCGTGTGTCAAATGACCACTTCTACTTATTGACTGGGCGATAGTCATGTGACCATATTCTTGTCCAATTACTGGCAGTGCTCTGCTGCTGATATTATTATTTATACTGGCTGTTCTGATCTTAGCCACTCAATTGCCTTTGAACCTTCGTGGACGACGGAACATAGGATTATATCACAGGACTTATTCACTTACCAAAGGATTCTATAACTCAGGACTTACTTACTTATTTACTTTAAGTTCTTTACAACTGGCCAAGGATGGTGGCCAGATACTTAACAGTCCCCATATCACAGTCAGGGGAAGGAGGTGCCCTTATTTTCCACAGATTTTCCATTCCAATGATGTTGGAGATGCCCTTTGGCCGGGTTGTGGCCCTAATACCACTGGGTGCCAAACCTGTCCACCTTGGATGGCTCTACCAAGAACTTAAGTCCCCGATGACATAGCTCCGACACTACCAAGTTAACACGGCCCTTCTGCAATGAGGAAGGATTGCACTTTAGAAATAATATGCTAGAGGGCTGTTGAACAAAGAGCTTCCTTCATTTTACAGGTTTTGTTTTTCATTCTGCAGGGTGTCTAGCCGATTTCCTCACCAGACAAAACGTGTGCTGTTACCAGTTTAGTCGGCGATGATCCAACTATGAAACAGGTAGTACTGGGTTACATAGTACCAGTAGCACATAGAGCAATCCAACATGGAAGCAAGCATATTTGGTTATGTGCTATGGATGCCCAACCAAGCACCTGTACAAAATCCCTGGAATTTGCAGTAATTGTGTCAAACAACTATTGTAACGTGGCAGTATATTCACGGTACCAAAACTGATATATGTAACGTTCTAATAGCGATATATGTTGTATAGCGGGTCTTGTCAACGTGCCTCCAAATTCACAACACTAAAAAGGTGTTCGGCACGTGGCGGTCATCTTGTCGATAAAAAAGTACAACACGAGAAATATATTGTCACAAGCTGCTTAGCTTTTATTTCCAGGGCCCGTCTCGTGGGTTGTGTCGGAGAGGAGGAAAGGCAGAAAGAAAGAGAGAGAGGACACTGTTAAATTACTGTAATCCCACACTAGGGACCAGAGGCCGGTCTGTACTCTACGCCTCGAGAAGCAAAAAAGAGGCCGGTATTTTTCTTTGTCATTCCACGCAACTTCCGGTTCCGGTCAACACCCGAAACTTCCGGTTGGCTTTCAATTCTCTATTCGGGGCGTCACGCCCCAGTCAAATTCACGACAAACTGTTTTATGTTCATCACTTTTTTTAAAACCTTTACTATCTCTTATTTCTTCCTCCTCCTATTAAGTAGTCCTCGCAAAACTCAGGACCTTCCATCTCACTACACTATCAGACATGAAGGGGCTGCTATTGCACAAACTTGCTTAGTAAGCTGTGGACTCAATTAAGCATACAAGACATTTATGCAAATACTGTACAATGGGCATTTTCTAGTTATTCTTCTAATATGATTATTACATGTACACAATATATGTAAAAGATTATGAAACTATATAAATTGTTAAATTATAAAATATTAGCAGGACCTGTGAATATACCACAGTATGATAATTTAATTATTGCAGTGTTTGATATGTTTACTTGGAACTTATTACATGTACACAATATATGTAAAAGATTATGAAACTATATAAATTGTTGAATTATAAAATACTAGCAGGACCTGTGAATATACCACAGTATGATAATTTAATTATTACAGTGTTTGATATGTTTACTTCGAACTTATTACATGTACACAATATTTGTAAAGGATTATGAAAATATATAAATTGTCAAATTATAAAATAGTTGTAGGACCTGTGGTTATACCACAGTATGACAATTTAATTATTACAACGTTTGATATGTTTACTTAGGAGCTATTGCAAAATACTTCAATATGTAAAAAAGTATAGTAATCTTGATTAAACTCTCTCTCACTCTTTTGTTTTTTCTTTCTTTCCTTCTTTTCATCTTTTCATTATATTCAATTGAAACAGATTGGCGTTATCAATTCCGCATGTTCACCCCTTCTCTCTATCTTTCCCCTACTCTCTCTTTCTCTCTATTTCTTTCTTATATTTTTTCTGTGTAGCATGTCCTTTTTCTTCCCATTCTTTATGATGAAAGCAGAATAGTCCATTATTTAGCTGAGTTGACAACACTTATAAGAAATAAAAATTTGGTGGATAAGCAACAACAGATAATCAGGATTTACATTTTTGCATTATATTGGACAATTTGAAAGGTGTCATTTTTAACCAGAGGGTGTTGCAAGTTGATAACAGTCGGAAGATTAAGGAACATGTATTAATATATAGATTGTTTCTTCATTATTATCTATTTTCATGTTACAGTTATAGTTATCCAATTCAACTTATGTTAAATCTTTCATTCTCGTCTCTTCACTAACTTCTGCTAGGCCACTCTATCAGCTGCAGTAGTAGAATATACTGACTGTTCCTCTGCAGGGGTGAAAATGCACCCACAATGGGGCCACCTGTTGGCTGTGGTTGGCAACCCGTAATACTTAAGGACATGATCCTGGTTGCTGAGCTGTCCATGACTTGCAACACTCCATTTTGGCCCTTACTTAGACTAGATGGGTGGTTAGAGAGGCCCCCTCCAATCAATCGGCTGGTCACATCAATCCCTAGCACCTATATGATTGTCCCAATCCTATTGCCTTTATGGCAAACCCCAACCCTTTTTATCATATATGTGCTAGAGCGCGATGGCTGAGGGTCTTAGTCTACTGGGTATGATGTTAAACTGCATCTGATGGGGAAGTTCCAATTCCGGAGCTCTTGGGAGTGTGGAGTACCCCTTCATTCCAGATCCACCCGTCTGGGTGGTGCTACCTTTTAGGGTCTCATCTATGGGTTAAATAGATTAAAAAATCTCTATTAAAAACATTTTTTTTTTTTAATTAAGTTTGAAAAGAAAAAGTGGTTGGTTGATTGGTTTGATTTTACAGCATATCAACCATTGTTGGTTTATTTTATGCCAAAGACATTTTGTTTTATTCATTTTTGATCGGTATTCAAATTTTCTTTTAAACACATTTTTTTTAATTCAGGTTTTTTTTCTATTTAACCTATAGATGGGACCCTAACAGGTACTACCACTCCAGGTCAGGGTGGACCTGGGAGTAATGGTAATGAAGGGTACTCTACACTCTCCAGAACTCCAGAATTTGAACTTCACCATTAGATACCATACCCAGGACACAAAAAAAAGAATTGAATGCCCAACAAAAATGAATAAAACAAAATGCCCTCAGCGTAAAATAACCCAAGGGTTAACATGCCATAAAATCCAACCACAATAACCAACCAACTTCTATTATGAGAAAATGAAAGTACAGCTTATTTAATAGACTTAACTGTCGAATTTGATAAAAGTAAAGTTAATGTCAAATTTTCCACAAGGCCTTCACTATGATGATACTGACTGCAACAAGTTTATTAAAAGCTCTTACCCCCAAATGTTGGAAGTCATATTTCTGTATATCCTGAGTGGTGAGACATCAGTTGCGGAGTTCTGGGGAGTGTGGAGTATCCCTTTATTTCCATTACTTCCAGGTCCACTCTGACCTGGAGTGGTAGTAACTGTTAGGGTCCCATCTATGGGTCAAATAGATCTGTATTAGAAATACGTGATATCATATAGCAATGTGCAAAAAAGTGGAATTATAAAAATGTTAAAAAAAGAGCAATTTAAGAAATAAAAATAAAAAATGGAATGGAATATTGAAAATATTGTTATGATTGTTATCAGGTATTTAGAAATTAATTAAATTTCGGCATTAAATAACCCATAAGTATTTGATATGCCGTGAAACAAATATATGGGTCAAATAAGATCTGTTTGAAAATTATTTGTCTTCTATAGAAATACGTGATATTATATTGCAGTGTGCAAACAAATGTTTATAGACAAAAAGTGGAATTGAACATTGAAAATATAGTTATGATTGTAATCAAATATTTTAAAAATTAATCAAATTTTGGCAGTAAATAACTCGTAAGGAATTCATATGACGTTCCGCACTTTAAAAATAAACGAGAGTTACTTCCCTTAGAAAAAAAAGCAAAATAGAGAGTTGCCTCCCTTGTGAAAACAAAAATGACAGTGCTTGAGAGCTGAATTATAACCGAGAATAAATATAAAAGATATCAACAAAACAGTTGCTTTTATTATTATTATTATTATTATTATTATTATTATTTGGAAAAAAAAAAGAAAATTAAAAATGATTAATAAAACATAGTTATTAATTTTCAATCTTGTTTTTTCTGATAATCTGTTTTCTTTCTTTCTTTCTTTCTTTCTTTCTTTTTAAATAAGTGAAATTTAAATGCTAATTAGTTAAACCCATTATGAAACTTAGGTAAGGGTATCTGGTCATGAAGAGCACAGGAAAGTGACAGTCTCCCTATAGAGAGTGAAGTGTTGTCCTAAATTCAGCAAGATCAGCCATTTTGATGTGAACTCTTTGGTGCCTGCCAGCAGTAATCTGACAAGTCACTTGTCATCCTCATTACAGCCAGCTTGGTGTAGTACATTCAAGATCTTTGATTTTTTTAATAGTGTCAAAGGCCTGGGACATGTCTATGTCCATTCAACATTTCCCAAAAGTAACCATATTTAGTCATGCGCTATGGATGACCAGGTAATCTGAACATTAGCTACATAAATTAAAGTAATCTCCCCTTGTTTGTTTTACTTTGAGGAAGCCATCTGTTTTGGTCAGCCATTTTCATTTCACTGTAAATATACGCTGAAAATACGAATTTGTTTGAATCAATGCAAATGCATGTTTTAACACGAAAATATTATAAAATGTGTTCTTAATAACAATTAAGTTCATTTCAAATAATGCGCAAGCACAAATAAGTGAAACAAACAAGGGGAGGTTACTCTCATTTATGTAGTTAATGTTCAGATTACTGGATGACCAAACAAGCACCTGTACAAAATCCCTGCAATTTGTTGTAATAGGGTCAAACAACTACCGGGCACAAAGAGGCTACCACTGCACAAATTTGCTTGGTAAGCTGCATTATTCAAGAGTATTAGCACTATGTGAAATGTAAACAGCCTTGTCCAGGATTTTGTAATCTATTGTTAGTTGATTGGTTGGTTTGTTTTATGGCATATCAACACTCTTTGGGTCATTTGATGCCGAATCATGTCATTTTGATATCAGTTTGTTTACAGTACCTGCTATTGCTTAAATAGTCACCCATCTAAGTATTAGAACCGTTTCATCACTGCTTAACTTCAGAACCTGTGCTTTCAATATGACTTAACCATAACGTAATCTATTTGAACATATAAGCAACATCCTTCTGTGGAAACCAGCAGATGGAAAGGCTAGTGGGGGTCATCCAGCAAAGACCTACATAGACCAGTTCTGTGCCGATACTGCATGCTATGCGGGGGACCTCCTGGGGTCAATGAATGATAGGGATGGTTGGCAAGAGATTGTCATGGATATTCATGCTGCTGGTGATGATGATGAATCTATTGTAGATTTTATAGTTGGATGCATACCTTTCCCAAAGGTATTAGCACTATGTGAAATGCAAACAGCCACACCTACAATTTGAACTCAGGTCACTGAGTCCATTTCCTATGATGATAACCATTACACCACATGCCTTTTTTTTTTCAGCCTTGTGCCACAACTAAGCTAAGCTTAGTAAATAATTATAGGTATTGGTTCTGTGATTTTTGGTAAGATTGGAACCACTGCTATAGATATATACTAGCAGAAGTACCTGGTCTATGACTGGGCTAAAAGGATTTTATTCTAATAAGTCCTTATATTTCAAAAATCTAAATTCAGTTCTTATTTGCCTGTTGAGTTACAGTTAAAAAAAATTGTTTTTTACAAAAAAAGTTAGAAATTAAAAATGTGTTTTTATTTGTAGGTATGTAATAATATTGGGAGGTACAATAAAAAGAAGCTCAGAATTAAAAATGTTTCCTTACAATAAAAAGAAGCTAAAGTTGTAAAATTTTTTCTATTATAATTTCTTTTTTAGTTTACACTTAAAATGGTATCTTTAAACATTTTCATGATTTTTTTTAATTCTCCAAAAAATTAAGAATCTTTATTAATAATTAGTACTAAATTACAAAACAATAATTTTCAAAAAAATATTAAATTCAAATTTCACCTACGCAATCTGTGTGATATCTAAACATGGTGGGACTTGCACATGCTTTTTGTACTTACTTATGAAGAACTGGGAACCATTCCACTAATCTATTGATTTTTGATTATTGAATTATAACATATAATCAGTAAAAATCAAAAACTAAATTTTGTACTTATTAAAGTGCATGTCCGATTTTAATGCTCAATGTCATTTCTTTTCTGAGTTATAAGCCAACATATACATACCAAGAAATATGCGATATATATATATATATATATATATATATATATATATATATAGGTGGATTTAGTTAAAATTTTAATCAGTTTTTTCTTTATTTTTTAGGTTCACAAAGAAGAAAAACAAAACCGTTTAAATGATACAGTTTCCAGTTTTGATGTACAGGCATCTTTATCAGCTGGAGTGAACCAGGATATTTACTATTATCTTTTTTATTTTTTTTAACCATGGAGCAATCAGAAAATGACAGTGACTCAAAAGAGGAAACTTCGGACGATTCCCCACATCCCGATGACATAAAAACGCATTCCGGAGACAAGAATAAAGAGTTGAAGTGCAAAAAGTGTGCTGAAACATTTAACGATGACTGTGAACTGCAAGAACACCTTCAATTGCCACAAAGTGAAAAAGTTTTTCCGCTGCAAAGTCTGTGCTAAAATCTTCACACAACAACGTTTCTTGGAAGCTCATCTTCGAAACCCACACTGGAGAGAAACCATTCCACTGTGATATTTGTGGGAGATTTTTTCTGAAAGGGTAGCCTGAGAAGGCACAAAAAGACCCACACAGGAGAGAAGCCATTTGACTGTAAAATATGTGGGCGGAAATTTGCAGAAAACAGCAGCGTGATGAGCATATGCGGACACACACTGGTGAGAAACCTTTCTGCTGTGAGATTTGCGGCAAACATTTTTGCCAGGCGGGAGCAGTTGCCTGGTCACAGACGGACACACACTGGAGAGAAACCATACCACTGTGAATTTGTGGTAAGGACCTAGCTACAAGCAATAGTCTCAAGGGCCACATTCGAACACACACTGGAGAGAACCCTACTGCTGTGTAGTTTGTGGTAGAAACTTTTCAAATGATACTTCCCTGAGAAGACATTTGCCAACACATACTGGAGCAAAACCATTTGGCTGTGGATGTTTGTGGGAAACAGTTTGCTGAGGCAAATCTGTTGAAAAAACACGAGGGCATACACAAGCCAAGAAAATGTTTCAGTCTTCATTCTTTTCCAAGATACTTGCCTGTGGCAAGAAAGAAGATTCCGACTTACCTGATAAAGAACTAGAAAAGTGCAGAATATGCCAGAAGGATATTCTGTACGTGTACTCAATGGAGAACGGTACTGCTTTTGTGATTCTTGTCTGGAAAAAATTGCCCTGAGCAGCCGAATGGCTGGGGATGGACGGTACTTTCGCTGTAGATTCTGTGAGCAGGATTTTCTTCGAAGGCATCAGTTACAGGTTCACTTACGAACACACACAGGAGAGAAACCATTTCAATGTGAGATCTGCCGAAAGTCCTTCACTCAACGTGTCCACACTCCAACTTCACATGAACACTCACACTGGAGAAAAAGCATTCTTGTGTGAGGTGTGTGGCAAGAGCTTTACTTACAGCAACTATTTGAAGATTCATATGCGAATACACACTGGTGAGAAGCCGTATGAATGCAAGATTTGTGGAAACGCTTTTCACAAAATAGTTACCTGCCTGTTCACATGAAAACACATGACAAAGAGAAACAGAGTGGAATGAGAAGTTCCGAAACAATACCACTGGATAATCGTTACTTATCGTTTTATATGAGGTCACGTGAGAGCGAGCTGTTGGAAAATGATTTTCTGCCAGTTTATATGAATGCATTGGACAAGATAAACGGTGTGATGTGGATATGTCAGAAAGAAGTTACCCCGCTGTATATTTGGATATGTATAAAAGGGAAATGTCGGAAAAAGACAGTGCGGAAAGAAGTTACTTATCAATGAATTTGGATATGTGTGAAAAGGACAACAATAAAAAATGAAGACTATTTCTCTTTCTCTGTTTGCTCTCCTTGTTTTATGCCTATTAAATATATTTTGGCATATTTACAAGCTCATTGTTCTAGATGTGAACATTGGCAATTTTAATATCAGAGGCCTATAGAAATGTTAACTATAAAGGTTTTTTCCCAT
The DNA here is from genome assembly GCA_023376005.1 of Doryteuthis pealeii. NCBI lineage: Eukaryota > Metazoa > Mollusca > Cephalopoda > Myopsida > Loliginidae > Doryteuthis > Doryteuthis pealeii. The sequence continues at coordinate 7,807,293 of CM042151.1, read as the reverse complement.
CCCCTCAATTCCTTTCCTGGATTTACCTTTTTTATTTATTTTTTTAGAAAAGGATTTTTTTTTTAAGTATATTTATGGTGGATATTAAAAAAGAATATTTTGAAACATTGACGGTCTTGTTGTTCAAGATGTAATATTAGAAAAGTTTCTAACATAGAGTTATAACTTTTAAACATGAGTTTTTTTGTTTTTTTTTCTTTATCCTAACTCACATTCTTGATACATATATTTTGTTTTTCCAGTACTATTTAGAAAAGGAAATTTTTTAAAGTATATTTATGGTGGATATTTAAAAAAATTGTTGTTTGAGATGTGATATTAGAGAAGTTTCTAAGAGCTATAATTATCTTCAAATACAAGATTTTTTTTACTTTGACTCATATTTTTAATATACATTTTTTACAAAACTATTTAGAAATGGAATTTTTTTTAAATGTCTATTTCATAGTGGATATTGAAAAATAATATTTTAACACATTGACAGGCTGTTGTTTCAGTATGTGATATTAAAAAGTTCTAACATGGAGGTATAACTTTTAAATAGATTTTTATTTTACCTTGACTCATATTCTTATATATATATATATATATATATATATATATATATATATATATATATTTAAAATATGAATAAAGTTTTAAAATATATATATATATTATATATATATATACATTTTTTTTCATAACTATTTAGAAAAAGGATTTTTCTTTAAACATATATTTATGGCAGATATCTTAAATATTTGACAGGTTTATCTTATTCAAGATGTGATATCAACAAAGTTTCTAACATAGTACAATAATTTTTGAATATGAGGGTTTTTTTTTTTTTCTTTAAACCTTGACTCATATTCTTAATGTTCGTCTTTTTTTTTCTTTTTTTTCAGAACTATTTAGAACAGGAAATTTTTAAAAAGTATATTTATGGAGGGTATTTAAAAAAGAGTTTTATCACATTGATGGGCTTATTGTTTGAGATGTGATATCAGCAAAATTTTTAACAGAGAGTTATAATAATCTTCAAATATGAGATTTTTTTAAAAATTCTTTATGTACATTTTTTTTTTGTTTTGTTTTCAGAACTATTTCAAAGTAACCATATTTAGTCATGCACTATGGATGACCAGGTAATCTGAACATTAGCTACATAAATTAAAGTAATCTCCCTTGTTGTTTTACTTTGAGGAAGCCATCTGTTTTGGCTAGCCATTTTCATTTCACTGTAAATATACGCGGAAAATACAAATTTGTTTGAATCAATACAATGCATGTTTTAACAAAAAATATCATAAAATGTGTTCTTAATAACAATTAAGTTCATTTCAAATAATGCGCAAGCACAAATAAGTGAAACAAACAAGGGGAGGTTACTCTCATTTATGTAGCTAATGTTTAGATTACTGGATGCACAAACAAGCACCTGTACAAAATCCCTGCAATTTGTTGTAATAGGGTCAAACAACTACCGGGCACGAAGAGCCGCCACTGCACAAATTGTTTGGTAAGCTGATTATTCAAGAGTATTAGCACTATGTGAAATATAAACAGCCTTGTCCAGGATTTTGTAATCTATTGTTAGTTAATTGGTTGGTTCGTTTTATGGCATATCAACACTCTTTGGGTCATTTGATGCCGAATCATGTCATTTATATCAGTTTGTTTACAGTACCTGCTATTGCTTAAATAGTCACCCATCTAGAACCAGTTTCATTGCTGCTTAACTTCAGAACTTGTACTTTCAATATGACTTAACCATACGTAATCTATTTGAACAATAAGCGACATCCTTCTGTGGAAACCAGCAGATGGAAAGGCTAGTGGGGTCATCCAGCAAAGACCTACATAGACCAGTTCTGAGTGGATACTGCATGTTATGCGGAGGACCTCCTGGGGTCAATGAATGATAGGGATGGTTGGCAAGAGATTGTCATGGATATTCATGCTGCTGGCTGACATGTATGACGATAATGATGAATCTATTGTAGTTTTTATAGTTGGATGCATACTTTCCCAAAGGTATTAGCACTATGTGAAATGCAAACAGCCACACCTACAATTTGAACTCAGGTCACTGAGTCCATTTTCCTATGACGATAACCATTCACCACATGCTTCTTTTTTCTTTTTTTTTGTATCACTTGATGTCTTATTAAAATTATGATGGAGTGTTGTAAACATTATTGCCACCTCACTGTGTCATTGCTGATATATACTTGTAGTTCAATTCTTACAGGTGTCCATATTTCAGACTTGTGCCAACTAAGCTAAGCTTAGTAAATAATTATAGGTATTGGTTCTGTGATTTTTGGTAAGATTGGAACCACTGCTATAGATATATACTAGCAGAAGTACCTGGTCCTATGACCAGGCTAAAAGGATTTTATTCTAATAAGTCCTTATATTTCAAAAATCTAAATTCAGTTCTTATTTGCCGGTTGAATTACAGTTAAAAAAAATTGTTTTTTACAAAAAAAGTTAGAAATTAAAAATGTGTTTTTATTTGTAGGTATTTAACAATATTGGGAAGTACAATAAAAGAAGCTAAGAATTAAAAATGTTTCCTTACAATAAAAAGAAACTAAAATTGTAAAAATTTTCTATTATAATTTCTTTTTTAGTTTACACTTAAAATGGTTCTTAAAAAGTTATACCTTTTTTAAACATTTTCATGATTTTTTTTAATTCCCAAAAAATTAAGAATTTTTATTAATAATTAGTACTAAATTACAAAACAATAATTTTCAAAAAAATATTAAATTCAAATTTCACCTACGCAATCTGTGTGATATCTAAACATGGTGGGACTTGCACATGCTTTTTGTACTTACTTATGAAGAACTGGGAACCGTTCCACTAATCTATTGATTTTTGATTATTGAATTATAACATTAATCAGTAAAAATCAAAAACTAAATTTGTACTATTAAAGTGCATGTCCGATTTTAATGCTCAATGACATTTCTTTTCTGAGTTATAAGCCAACATATACATACCAAGAAATATGCGATATATATATATATATATTATATATATATAATATATATGATTATAAAAATATATATATATATATATATATATAGGTGGATATATAATAAATATATATATATAGGAAATATATATATATATATATTATATAGGTGGATTTAGTTAAAATTTTAATCAGTTTTTTTCTTGTTTTTTAGGTTCACAAAGAAGAAAAACAAAACCGTTTAAATGATACAGTTTCCAGTTTTGATGTACGGCATCTTTATCAGCTGGAGTGAACCAGGATATTTACTATTATCTTTTTTATTTTTTTTAACCATGGAGCAATCAGAAAATGACAGTGACTCAAAAGAGGAAACTCGCGATGATTCCCCACATCCCGATGACATAAAAACGCATTCCGGAGACAAGAATAAAGAGTTGAAGTGCAAAAAGTGTGCTGAAACATTTAACGAGACTGTGAACTGCAAGAACACCTTCAATTGCACAAAGTGAAAAAGTTTTTCCGCTGCAAAGTCTGTGCTTAAATCTTCACACAACAACGTTTCTTGGAAGCTCATCTTCGAACCCACACTGGAGAGAAACCATTCCACTGTGATATTTGTGGGAGATTTTTCTTGAAAAGGGTAGCCTGAGAAGGCACAAAAGACCACACTTACTTAAGAGCTATTGCAAAATACTTCATTATGTAAAAAAGTATAGTAATCTTGATTAAACTCTCTCTCACTCTTTTTTTTTTCTTTCTTTCCTTCTTTTCATCTTTTCATTATGTTCAATTGAAACAGATTGGCGTTATCAATTCCGCATGCTCACCCCTTCTCTCTCTCTCTCTCTCTCTCTCTCTCTCTCTATATATATATATATATATATATATATATATATTTTTTCTTCTGTGTAGCATGTCCTTTTTCTTCCCATTCTTTATGATAAAAGCAGAATAGTCCATTATTTAGCTGAGTTGACAACACTTGTAAGAAATAAAAAATTGGTGGATAAGCAACAACAGATAATCAGGATTTACATTTTTGCATTATATTGGACAATTTGAATGGTGTCATTTTTAACCAGAGGGTGTTGCAAGTTGATAACAGTTGGAAGATTAAGGAACATGTATTAATATATAGATTGTTTCTTCATTATTATCTATTTTCATGTTACGGTTATAGTTGTCTAATTCAACTTATTTTAACTCTTTCATTCTCTTCTCTAACTTCTGCTAGGCCACTCTATCAGCTGCAGTAGTAGAATATACTGACTGTTCCTCTGCAGGGTTGAAAATGCACCCCCAATGGGGCTACCTGTTGGCTGTGGTTGGCAAACCGTGATACTTAAGGACATGATCCTGATTGCTGAGCAGTCCATGACTTGCAACACTCCATTTTGGCCCTTACTTAGACTAGACGGGCAGTCGGAGAGGCCACCTCCAATCAATCGGTTGGTCACATCAATCCCTAGCACCTATATGATTGTCCCTATTGCCTTTATGGCAAACCCCCAACCCTTTTTATCATATATGTGCTAGAGGGCGGTGGCTGAGGGTCTTAGTCTGCTGGGTATGATGTTAAACTGCATCTGATGGTGAAGTTCCAATTCCGGAGCTCTTGGGAGTGTGGAGTACCCATTCATTCCAGACCCACATCGACTGTATTAAAAAAAAAATTTTTTTAAATTAAGTTTGAAAAGAAAAAGTGGTTTGTTGATTGGTTTGATTTTACGGCATGTCAACCATTGTTGATTTTATGCCAAAAACATTTTGTTTTATTCATTTTTGATCGGTATTCAAATTTTCTTTTAAACACATTTTTTTTTATTCATGTTTTTTTCTATTTAACCTATAGATGGGACCCTAACAGGTACTACCACTCCGGGTCAGGGTGGACCTGGGAGTAATGGTAATGAAGGGTACTCCACACTCTCCAGAACTCCAGAATTTGAACTTCACCATTAGATGCCATACCCAGGACACAAAAAAAGAATTGAATGCCCAACAAGAATGAATAAAACAGCGTAAAATAACCCAAGGGTTGACAACCAACCAACTTCTGTAAGGAGAAAATGAAAGTACAGTTTACTTAATAGACTTAACTGTCGCATTTGATAAAAGTAAAGTTAATGTCAAATTTTCCACAAGGCCTTCACTTTGATGATACTGACTGCAACAAGTTTATTAAAAGCTCTTACCCCCAAATGTTGGAAGTCATATTTCTGTATATCCTGAGTATGACACTAAACTGCATCAAGTGGTGAGTCATCAGTTGCAGAGTTCTGGGGAGTGTGGAGTACCCCTTCATTTCCATTACATCCAGGTCCACTCTGACCTTGAGTGGTAGTAACTGTTAGGGTCCCATCTATGGGTCAAATAGATCTGTATTAGAAATACGTGATATCATATAGCAATGTGCAAAAAAATGGAATTATAAAAACGTTATAAAAAGAGCAATTTAAGAAATAAAAATAAAAAATGGAATGGAACATTGAAAATATAGTTATGATTGTAATCAAATATTTTAGAAATAAATCAAATTTTGGCAGTAAATAACCCGTAAGGAATTCATATGACGTTTTGCACTTTAAAAATAAACGAGAGTTACTTCCCTTAGAAAAAAAAAGCAAAATAGAGAGTTGCCTCCCTTGTGAAAACAAAAATGACAGTGCTTGAGAGCTGAATTATAGCCGAGAATAAATATAAAATATATCAACAAAACAGTTGCTTTTATTATTATTATTATTATTATTATTATTTGAAAAAAAAAAAAAGAAAATTAAAAATGAGTAATAGAACATAGTTATTAATTTTCAATCTTGTTTTTCTAATAATCTGTTTTTTTTTCTTTTTTCTTTCTTTTTCTTTCTTTTTTTTTTTTAAATAAGTGAAATTTAAATGCTAATTAGCTAAACCCATTATGAAACTTAGGTAAGGGTATCTGGTCATGAAGAGCACAGGAAAGAGACAGTCTCCCTGTGGAGAGTGAAGTGTTGTCCTAAACTCAGCAAGACCGGCCATTTTGATGTGAACCCTTTGGTGCCTGCCAGCAGTAATCTGACAAGTCACATGTCATCCTTATTACAGCCAGCTTGGTGTAGTACATTCAAGATCTTTGATTTTTTAATAGTGTCAAAGGCCTGGGACATGTCTATGTCCATTCAACATTTCACAAAAGTAACCATATTTAGTCATGCACTATGGATGACCAGGTAATCTGAACATTAGCTACATAAATTAAAGTAATCTCCCCTTGTTTGTTTTACTTTGAGGAAGCCATCTGTTTTGGTCAGCCATTTTCATTTCACTGTAAATATACGCGGAAAATACAAATTTGTTTGAATCAATACAAATGCATGTTTTAACAAGAAAATATCATAAAATGTGTTCTTAATAACAATTAAGTTCATTTCAAATAATGCGCAAGCACAAATAAGTGAAACAAACAAGGGGAGGTTACTCTCATTTATGTAGCTAATGTTTAGATTACTGGATGACCAAACAAGCACCTGTACAAAATCCCTGCAATTTGTTGTAATAGGGTCAAACAACTACCGGGCACGAAGAGGCCGCCACTGCACAAATTTGTTTGGTAAGCTGCATTATTCAAGAGTATTAGCACTATGTGAAATATAAACAGCCTTGTCCAGGATTTTGTAATCTATTGTTAGTTAATTGGTTGGTTCGTTTTATGGCATATCAACACTCTTTGGGTCATTTGATGCCGAATCATGTCATTTTGATATCAGTTTGTTTACAGTACCTGCTATTGCTTAAATAGTCACCCATCTAGAACCAGTTCATTGCTGCTTAACTTCAGAACTTGTACTTTCAATATGACTTAACCATAGCGTAATCTATTTGAACAGATAAGCGACATCCTTCTGTGGAAACCAGCAGATGGAAAGGCTAGTGGAGGTCATCCAGCAAAGACCTACATAGACCAGTTCTGAGTGGATACTGCATGTTATGCGGAGGACCTCCTGGGGTCAATGAATGATAGGGATGGTTGGCAAGAGATTGTCATGGATATTCATGCTGCTGGCATGACATGATGATGACGATAATGATGAATCTATTGTAGTTTTTATAGTTGGATGCATACCTTTCCCAAAGGTATTAGCACTATGTGAAATGCAAACAGCCACACCTACAATTTGAACTCAGGTCACTGAGTCCATTTTCTATGACGATAACCATTACACCACATGCCTTCTTTTTCTTTTCTTTTTTTTTTGTATCACTTGATGTCTTATTAAAATTATGATTGGGGAGTTGTTTGTAAAACATGGGTATTGGTTGGCCACCTCACGTGGTGTCATTGCTGGATTAGTATACCATTGTGAGTTCAATTCTTACAGGGTGTCCCATAATTTCAGACTTGTGCCACAACTAAGCTAAGCTTAGTAAATAATTATAGGTATTGGTTCTGTGATTTTTGGTAAGATTGGAACCACTGCTATAGATATATACTAGCAGAAGTACCTGGTCCATGACCAGGCTAAAAGGATTTTATTCTAATAAGTCCTTATATTTCAAAAATCTAAATTCAGTTCTTATTTGCCGGTTGAATTACAGTTAAAAAAAAATTGTTTTTTACAAAAAAAGTTAGAAATTAAAAATGTGTTTTTATTTGTAGGTATTTAACAATATTGGGAAGTACAATAAAAAGAAGCTAAGAATTAAAAATGTTTCCTTACAATAAAAAGAAACTAAAATTGTAAAAATTTTTCTATTATAATTTCTTTTTTAGTTTACACTTAAAATGGTATCTTAAAAAAGTTATACCTTTTTTAAACATTTTCATGATTTTTTTTTAATTCTCCAAAAAATTAAGAATTTTTATTAATAATTAGTACTAAATTACAAAACAATAATTTTCAAAAAAATATTAAATTCAAATTTCACCTACGCAATCTGTGTGATATCTAAACATGGTGGGACTTGCACATGCTTTTTGTACTTACTTATGAAGAACTGGGAACCGTTCCACTAATCTATTGATTTTTGATTATTGAATTATAACATTTAATCAGTAAAAATCAAAAACTAAATTTTGTACTTATTAAAGTGCATGTCCGATTTTAATGCTCAATGACATTTCTTTTCTGAGTTATAAGCCAACATATACATACCAAGAAATATGCGATATATATATATATATATATATATATATATATATATATATATAATATATATATATATATATATATATATATAGGTGGATTTAAATAAAAATATATATATATATATATATATAGGTGGATTTAATAAAAATAATATATATATATATAATATAGGTGGATTTAGTTAAAATTTTAATCAGTTTTTTCTTTGTTTTTTAGGTTCACAAAGAAGAAAAACAAAACCGTTTAAATGATACAGTTTCCAGTTTTGATGTACGGGCATCTTTATCAGCTGGAGTGAACCAGGATATTTACTATTATCTTTTTTATTTTTTTTAACCATGGAGCAATCAGAAAATGACAGTGACTCAAAAGAGGAAACTTCGGATGATTCCCCACATCCCGATGACATAAAAACGCATTCCGGAGACAAGAATAAAGAGTTGAAGTGCAAAAAGTGTGCTGAAACATTTAACGATGACTGTGAACTGCAAGAACACCTTCAATTGCACAAAGTGAAAAAGTTTTTCCGCTGCAAAGTCTGTGCTAAAATCTTCACACAACAACGTTTCTTGGAAGCTCATCTTCGAACCCACACTGGAGAGAAACCATTCCACTGTGATATTTGTGGGAGATTTTTTTCTGAAAAGGGTAGCCTGAGAAGGCACAAAAAGACCCACACAGGAGAGAAGCCATTTGACTGTAAAATATGTGGGCGGAAATTTGCAGAAAACAGCAGCGTGATGAAGCATATGCGGACACACACTGGTGAGAAACCTTTCTGCTGTGAGATTTGCGGCAAACATTTTGCCAGGCGGGAGCAGTTGCCTGGTCACAGACGGACACACACTGGAGAGAAACCATACCACTGTGAAATTTGTGGTAAGGACCTAGCTACAAGCAATAGTCTCAAGGGCCACATTCGAACACACACTGGAGAGAAACCCTACTGCTGTGTAGTTTGTGGTAGAAACTTTTCAAATGATACCTCCTTGAGAAGACATTTGCCAACACATACTGGAGCAAAACCATTTGGCTGTGATGTTTGTGGGAAACAGTTTGCTGAGGCAAATCTGTTGAAAAAACACGAAGGCATACACAAGGCCAAGAAAATGTTTCAGTCTTCATTCTTTTCCAAGATACTTGCCTGTGGCAAGAAAGAAGATTCCGACTTACCTGATAAAGAACTAGAAAAGTGCAGAATATGCCAGAAGGATATTTCTGTACGTGTACTCAATGGAGAACGGTACTGCTTTTGTGATTCTTGTCTGGAAAAAATTGCCCTGAGCAGCCGAATGGCTGGGGATGGACGGTACTTTCGCTGTAGATTCTGTGAGCAGGATTTTCTTCGAAGGCATCAGTTACAGGTTCACTTACGAACACACACAGGAGAGAAACCATTTCAATGTGAGATCTGCCGAAAGTCCTTCACTCAACGTGTCACACTCCAACTTCACATGAACACTCACACTGGAGAAAAAGCATTCTTGTGTGAGGTGTGTGGCAAGAGCTTTACTTACAGCAACTATTTGAAGATTCATATGCGAATACACACTGGTGAGAAGCCGTATGAATGCAAGATTTGTGGGAAACGCTTTTCACAAAATAGTTACCTGCCTGTTCACATGAAAACACATGACAAAGAGAAACAGAGTGGAATGAGAAGTTCCGAAACAATACCACTGGATAATCGTTACTTGTCGTTTTATATGAGGTCACGTGAGAGTGAGCTGTTGGAAAATGATTTTCTGCCAGTTTATATGAATGCATTGGACAAGGATAAACGGTGTGATGTGGATATGTCAGAAAGAAGTTACCCCGCTGTATATTTGGATATGTATAAAAGGGAAATGTCGGAAAAAGACAGTGCGGAAAGAAGTTACTTATCAATGAATTTGGATATGTGTGAAAAGGACAAACAATAAAAAATGAAGACTATTTTCTCTTTCTCTGTTTGCTCTCCTTGTTTTTATGCCTATTAAATATATTTTGGCATATTTACAAGCTCATTGTTCTAGATGTGAACATTGGCAATTTTAATATCAGAGGCCTATAGAAATGTTAACTATAAAGGTTTTTTCCCATCCCCTCAATTCCTTTCCTGGATTTACCTTTTTTATTTATTTTTTTAGAAAAGGATTTTTTTTTTTAAGTATATTTATGGTGGATATTAAAAAAGAATATTTTGAAACATTGACGGTCTTGTTGTTCAAGATGTAATATTAGAAAAGTTTCTAACATAGAGTTATAACTTTTAAACATGAGTTTTTTTGTTTTTTTTTCTTTATCCTAACTCACATTCTTGATACATATATTTTGTTTTTCCAGTACTATTTAGAAAAGGACATTTTTTAAAGTATATTTATGGTGGATATTTAAAAAAATTGTTGTTTGAGATGTGATATTAGAGAAGTTTCTAAGAGCTATAATTATCTTCAAATACAAGATTTTTTTTTACTTTGACTCATATTTTTAATATACATTTTTTACAAAACTATTTAGAAATGGAATTTTTTTTAAATGTCTATTTCATAGTGGATATTGAAAAATAATATTTTAACACATTGACAGGCTTGTTGTTCAGTATGTGATATTAAAAAGTTTCTAACATGGAGGTATAACTTTTAAATAGATTTTTTATTTTACCTTGACTCATATTCTTAATATATATATATATATATATATATATATATTAAAAATATGAGTAAAGTTTTTAAAATATATATATATATATTCATTTTTTTTCATAACTATTTAGAAAAGGATTTTCTTTAAACATATATTTATGGCAGATATCTTAAATATTTGACAGTTTATTCTTATTCAAGATGTGATATCAACAAAGTTTCTAACATAGTACAATAAATTTTTGAATATGAGGGTTTTTTTTTTCTTTAAACCTTGACTCATATTCTTGATGTTCGTTCTTTTTTTCTTTTTTTTCAGAACTATTTAGAACTGGAAATTTTTAAAAAGTATATTTATGGAGGATATTTAAAAAAGAGTTTTATCACATTGATGGGCTTATTGTTTGAGATGTGATATCAGCAAAATTTTTAACAGAGAGTTATAATAATCTTCAAATATGAGATTTTTTTAAAAATTCTTTATGTACATTTTTTTTTTGTTTTGTTTTCAGAACTATTTAAAAAAGGAATTTTTTTTAAAGATGTATATTTATGGTGGTCTTGGCACAGGATTATATTGTTCAGGATGTGATATTAGCAAAGTTTCTAACAGAGAGCTATAATTATCTTCGAATATGAGTTGTTTTCTTTAAGTTTTTTTTTTACTTTGACACATATTTCTTTTTTTTAAATTAAATTTCTAAGGATACATCTAAAAAATATAGCAGTTATTTAAAGAAAAACACCTGCAAGTTTTCATGAATGGAGAAACTTATCAAATAGTAAGTAAGTAAAGTTGTTGGGGTGGCCTAAAGTCGGTATAAACCAGACAGTGAGGGAGTCTATCCTCTTTTCACTAGTGCTAAACGAAGGATATTGTTTTGGCATCTGAGGTGGAGCACCACACCTAATATCAGCTCCTCACTTTACCACACAGATCCCTTTGCTACTCATACAGTGAGAGCTGGTATCAAACCCAGAACCTTGTGGTTTCTAGTCGAACGCTCTACCTACTAAATTAAACGAGCCCACAAATGCAATTCAAAGAAAGTTTTTTTTTTCTTTTTGACCATATAAGGGGACAACATTAGATTTTATTAACATCATAATTTGTTCCTAGTTTCTTTTTTTTTTACATTGACTAGGCTATGTAAAAAAAAATTCAAATTGAATTAACATCATAATTTCCTTATAGAGAAGAGTTTATTTTCCTTTACCAGATAATAGAAAAAATTATAAAATTTTATTAACATTATCATTTACTTATTCTTGTAACTGAATATCATATTTAACAGAAATAATAAGATGAAACACACTATTATGGATAGGGGAAACGGTTTACTAAGCAAAGATACAAGGTGAACAGAGTATTAGCAATTGCTAGGTTGAATTAACAAGTCCCATGTGATCTCATCATTTCTCCCTTCCAAAGTTTCATCAGAGATTATTTATAGGAAAAACAGGTGATTCCATTCTCATTATTTAGGTACTATATGAAACTTATAGAAGAGGATTTTTTTTGCTGATCCAATATACAGCCTTCTTCAGGTATATAATCCCTAATTAAAAAAAAAAAAGAGACTTTTTTTTCTAAAATGTTGAAAAGTTTTAGGATCTTCATTTTCCATTTCTTACTAGTCTTGTGAGTACTGAATAAACCAGTTAGAAGAAAACTTGAAAAACTTAATTTTTGACTAGATAAGAAAAATATTAAATAATCATTACACAACAAGTACCTTTGTGTATATACATATGTAAAATTTAATTCTCTAATTAAAATAAAGTCAGAGGAGTGGCCTATTGTTGGTATCAGCCAGACAGTGAGGGTGTCTATCCCCTTTTCGTTAGCACTAGAGCAGGGAGATTGTTTTTGCATTTGAAGTGGATTACCACATTCTAGAATGAAAACAAAAATAGAGGGGAAAAAATAAATATTCGACTTGTTGAGAAAAGAAATCAAACGCATTCTCAACAATGTCGTCACCATCAAAAAATCTTTAGCAGCTGAAAATCCGTCGTTGTCGTAAAATCTTCAACAACTCAAAATTGCAACTCCACTCCTGCCGTCACCCCACTTCTACTTATACTAGTTTCCCCTTAACATCCGGGTGTCAGCACCCCACACATGAGATTGTCGAGCCAATCCTGGCTGCCGGAATCCTCACAGCTATCATGCGGGCACCTGGCACTTACATACGGGACTGTAGCATCTCGACTTTGGTGCCAATGTATCGCCCGTTCGCATTCTGAAGGACACGGGTTCGATTCTACAGTCCGACATGACAGGCAAAGCCTAGCCCCCTCCCTCGAGAATACAGCAGGCCTTGATGTTCGCCACTCACCTCGTGTTCTCTGTCACATACATCTACCATCAGCTCCCCACTTTATCGCACAGATCTGAGTTATGTTACTCATGTGCTGAGTTGAGTTGAGGAAGGCCTCTATTGAACCAGAAACCCTGTGGTTCCTAGGTGAATGCTCTACCAACTGAGCTAGAGTGATCGGTATAACTACTTTTTTTTATATCATTGATATTATTTATGGCTGGCAACTTACCTCTGATATTTTGGCTAACTTAGCAGTTCTTGCTACATTTAGTGAAATAGTGATATTACTTCTATATCATTTAGATTTTTTGGATTGTTGTCCTCATCTCCAAAAACTTAACTTTTTAACCAGATAAGAAAAATATTAAATAACCATTACACAACAAGCACTACTGTGTGTGTATACGTGTAATGTATATATATATATATATATATATATATGTATATGTATATGTATATATATATGAGAAGTAAATAAACAAACGATGTGTTTTGATATGGCTTTTTTAGCCGACAATTTTTGGGAGAATATATATATAGAGAGAGAGAGAGAGAAAGAGAGAGTGTGGTGTATGTGTAAAATAGCATGATCAAAATAACTATTTTTTACATTAGTGAGTTGTTAATTAGCATTATTTATGGCTGGTAACTTACCTCTTACTTTCTTGGCTAACTTAGCAGTTCTTGCTATATTTAGTTTAAGAAAAAATATATAAAATGTTGTTAGGATCAGTCCCAATGAAATATCTAGAGTGACTCCCCTTGATTAGTAGGGAAGAGTTGCAGGATAGAGAAATGCTTCTATTCAAAACCTGACTTGAGAGCTCAATTTGTGTGTGACCAGCTCTCTTGTGTACCAATCAATGTGTATCATGGTTGAAGACCCATTTCTGGTCCAAGCTCCCACAATGTACCTGTCATGATAGGTAATTGTCCCTAACTCATCAAGGGGAGTAACTCTAGTTATTTCGTTAGGACATACCCTAACAATAGTAAATAACTATTTTTAAAATTTTTCAGACTGTTGTCCTCATCTTGAATAACTTAACTTTTTGACAAGATAAGAAAAATCTTAAATAACAATTACACATACATGTAAAATAGCATAATCAAAATAACTACTTTTTTTTTTACATCAGTGAGTTGTTAATTGACACTATGGCTAGCAATGTATCTCTTATATCTCTGTTAACTTAGCAGTTCTTGCTATATTCAGTTTAAGACAAAAATAGATGTTAGGATCAGTCTTAATGAAATATCTAGAGTTACTCCCCTTGATAAGTAGGGTACAGTTGCTTCCCTTTGCTGGGCAGAGAAATGCTTATACATAAACATGACTTAAGAGTTCAATTTGTGTGCGACCAGCTCTCTCATGTACCAATCCCTGTGTGTCATAGCTGAAGCCCATTTCTGGTCCTACCTCCCACAATGCACTTGTTATGGTAGACAACTATCCCTTACTCATCAAGGGAAGTAACTTTAGATATTTCGTTAGGACTGTGAAGTTGTATTATTTAGATTTTTCGGGCCGTTGTCCTCATCTCCAAAAACTTAACTTTTTGACCAAATAAGAAAAATATTGAATTTTATATTAACATCACCTCCAATTCACAGCGGAAAAAAATTGTTTACATTGACAAGATCATTCGTTTTATTGAAGAATGGTTTGCTTCTCTGAGTAATTTCCAAGCTTGTTCATATCTCTTGTGCTAAAAAAAAAAAAAGATGTCAGATGCTTTCTTTACTCTCTGTGACTTTTATAAGAAAAATTATTGCTATTTTTTAAATGTGCACTTCAGAATAAGAGGCAGGGTAATATGGTACCCTCTGCTCTAAATGAACTACGTTCACTCCAGTGTATTATTGTACATGTTGTAGTATGTATTATAGATTCATTGTTTATAGCACTGGTTTTTTTTTTTTTCCAAATCTGCTGATTCTAGATGAAATTCACCAACAGGATGTCAGGGGGGAGGGTCTTGACTGTGTGCAAGTCTTTCACATACCATACCAGCTGTAATTATCATACTTGTAAAATCTATGTAACCAACCATTGGTATGATTGTATCACTACTACTGTCAGTAAAACATTAATATCATTCTTTCTTTCTGTATTTCTTTTTTCTTTCTTTTTAATTTTTTTAACAACATCCTGTGAGGTTTTATTTTATGAAGAGTTTTGCAGCAGTTTCCCTTCTGTTACTTTATGGGTCTTTTGTTTTTTTGTGGTAACCCCTGTGACTGAGTAACAACAAGCCTACACTTCTGTTTAACAAATGTTTATTGTTGGCTGTGATAAAAAATCCTAGCAGTCGATGACACTGAGAGAAAGATAGGAAGAAAGTCCCAATGACAGAGTCGCTTAGATATATTTGCCTCATACCTCAGTTGTACGGGCTGGGCACAAGGCCTCATTTTTAACGTGGGCCCACCCACAAGCCGAAGCTCATAGGTGGGAAAGAACAAAAATTGTGTCAATCCCGTCAGCATTCCCCCACAAGGGGGGCGCCTCAGGCACTGGGCAATAAACCCAGCCCCGCCCCCAAAGGGGACAGGTATTGCCTGGGGGGATAGCCCTCTGGGATTGACGCTATTATTTGTACTTTACCCGTCCAGTGGCCGAAGCACACTGGACCCCCAACCGAAGTCTAGTCAGGGAAGTATTAGATTAGACAGAGTCGCTTAGATTCGACATGCTAAGCTTGTCATTTGCCTGTCACTGGTAGCTTAGGGTATTTGCCTGCTCATCCCACTTATGAGGGCTGGACACAAGGTCTCGTTTTTACGTGGGCACATAAAAATTGCAACGATCTGGGGGGCATGGCCCCCTTGGATCGATGCTATTAATTGTACTTTACCGGTCCAGAGGCCGAAGCACAATGGACCCCCAGCCGAGGCCGGGTACAGAAGGCAAGTCTCAAAGCATAGAATCTGGAACAGATACTACACTCTAATCCCCGCCGACATTAGGATGACAGATAGGAAAAGATGTTGCTCTATTGGCTAATGTTTAGGTTGGCTGTGATAAAAATCCTAGCAGTCGATGACACTGAGAGAAAGATAGGAAGAAAGTCCCAATGACAGAGTCGCTTAGATTCAACATGCTAAGCTTGTCATTTGCCTGTCACTGGTCTTAGGAGACGATGACAGATAGGAAAAGATGTTGCTCTATTGGCTAATGTTTAAGTTGTGTCGTGGTGTCTTTTTTGTGATCGGGAGTTCGTTCCCATCTGGTTCTCAGCTCGTTCTCAATTTACCCCATCTTAATATCAAATCTATGTAACCAACCATTGGTATGATTGTATTATTACTAATTTCAGTAAAACATTAATATCATTCTTTCTTTTTTTTTTTCTTTTTAATTTTTTTAACAACATCCTGTGAGATGTGTTAAGAATTTTGCAGCAGTGGCCCTTCTATCTGAATATCTGAAAATAGAATTAGATTTGTATTTATACATTTATATTTACAGAGATGCTGATAGGCCTGCATCCCTGACACATGAAAATATAAAAGGATGCAGTAGTATCATATTCATCCATCCTAGAGATGTAATATTCCCATAAAAACCCTGATACATTCCACATGACTAGCCCATAACAGTTCAGGAATAGGTTTTTTGTTGTTGTTGTTGTTGTTTTGTTCTAACCATTTCCAGCTAGTTGTAAATACATTTCAATATTTTTGAATTACACAAAATGCGGTAGGTAGGGGTTGGATAGCTTTAGCTGTTTCATCAGAGAAAATTTTCCCGGCACCTTCTCCCAGTTCATAAATAAAAACGCTTCAATTTATCACGAAACTTTGAGACCCATCAAATTTCCTGGGGACTCATTCAAATCAAATCTGTGCATCACAGGATGCATAAAATTAGAAAGCTATCAGCATCGCTGTATTTACTAACCCTTCAGCACGAATAGGATGTGACACATAGTCAATTTCTTAAGCAGTGTTATAAACAGAGTTTTCCTTTTCTGAGACTGGTTGCCTAACCAAGGTTAAAGAGCCAAGTCTGCCTTACTATTTACCAAAAGCTGGAGGGAGAATACTTGGGTTCTTACCATTCCCAAGGGTATTAGCGCTATATAAAATGCAAACAGCCTCATCCAGGATTTGAACTCGGACTGCTGATTCCATTTCCTACAACAATAACCATTACACCATTACACCTCTAATAGATTTGTATTCTTACTGTTAACCTATAAAGAAAATGGGCTGGGTTAGCTCTCAGTCAGTAAGTGTAAAGAAAAAAGAAGGGAACTATGGTGTTGTTTGTTAACCTGTCATTTATTCTTAATTTTTCGAGATAAAATCTCATCCACAGATGATCTCCAGAACTGAAGTCATTGCTAGTGACTGTCCATTTGATTCTGTCTCATGTTTTCCAAACTCTGTGTGTGTGTCGGTGTATGTGTGTGGGTGTGTGCGAGACTGTTCAGTTTTTTTATTATAATTCCAGATCTGGCTCACCCTCTGAGCATAATTTTGTGTATATATATATATATATATATATATATATATATATATATATATATATAAATAGTCATCCATTGACACAGTGTTTTTTTGTGTGTGTATGTGTATATATATATATATATATATGTATATATATGTATATAGTCATCCATTGACACAGTGTTTCGACATTTACGTCTCATCAGTGTGGCTAGACTTAACCGCTACTCGACGTATGAGTAGCACAGGGATCTGTGCGGTAAAGAAAGGAGCTGATGGTAGGTGTGGCGCTCCACCTCAGACGCAAAAACAATCTCCTTGGTCTAGCATTAGTGAAAAGGGGATAGACTTCCTCGCTGATTGGCTGATACTGACTTTAGGCCTCCTCGACGACTTTACTATAAAGAAAATCAAATTCTAAAATAAAGGAATGTTTGTGGGGTGATAATAAACTCTACATGGACGGTATGCTCCCTGCAGGGTACTCCCGCATTAAACTGACCTTGTGTCACATTTTAGCCTTGTAGAGAGCTGAATAAATCTATTAATAATGGCGATTCGCTTCCAGTTTTTATCTGTAACAAATATTACGCCACTGTTTACGTCACATTACCCAAAATCGTCATAACATAGAATAAAATTTATTCTACGATATTTGGAATGTTCAAATTTTGAGTGTATTTATTCAATAAAGTGTATTTATTCAATAAATATACTCAAAATTTGAACATGCAACATTAGACAGTCCTCATTTTTTTTAAAACAAGTTTTAATAAATACATGACTGGTATTATATATCTATATATAGTTTGGTTTATTTTAATACATATTTAAAGTTTACATTTCAAATTGTTTTATTTTCTAATCCTTTAATGAAATTGATGATTTTACTTACTTAGGGTACAAACTCGCTGACATTGAATTTTTTATGCCCACCCCTCAGGCAATATGTTTCAAAAATCTATTTTTACATCGCCCAGAGGGTGTTTTTTATTTTGTACTAGTACCCATAATAAACTGTACTCTTGAGAGATAGTGCAAGATATTGGCTACACAAGAAAATTTTAAGGTTGAGTATTACTGCCATTATCCCATACAACTGAATAAAATGGAGCCTCTCAACCATATATAGGTTAGTGTCATATCCAGGATACCCCCTTTTATTACCCCTTTGCAGCGGATGCAGTCAGCATATTTTAAGCCCCTCGACAGGGCTAGAAAGTGATTTGAGAGCTTCTATAATTAAATTGCCTAATAATTCAAAAGGAGGCCAGTCTATGTAAAATAATTGTCACATATCTTTTATATTACGAAAAAGAGCAAGACATTGCCTTGCTTGCCGGGATCGAGCCCGCGTCCTCCCGCATGCGAAGGTAGACGCGAGTTAGGCATTGGACGGACGCGAAGTGCCAGGATGTTTCGGTAAATACGTACATAAATAACGTGTGAGTCAAACGCGGGGCAGTAAGAAGTTGCAGTAGCAGGTTGACTGACGCGAACGACCGAGTAAAGAAATGTGATTTTTGCAGCTGCTAAACGAAAACGAAGAACGTGTTGACCAGGAGAAAGTTTGGCTTGCTGGAAGACTGTGGACTTGCTTGTTTTTGCCCCCCCCCTCTTGGTGGAGATTGTTGATACGAACATCTATTCCCCCCCCCTATATTTCCCCCCTTTCCATAGTTTTCATACTCAAAACAAAAAAAGGAATCTTACTAGTCCCACAACTACCCAATGATTACATCTCACTAACTAGTTCACTAGAGTCTTAATATTCCTGGGTTATACACTTTCTATTAGATTTTCCTTCTTACAGGTTGAAGACATCTGTTCTATTTTCATTGTCTATAACTTTGAAAAGAGACATTAACATTCCAAGGTTTGTTTAGACCAGGACTTCTCAAACACTTTACTTCTCAAATAATCCTTGTAAACAAATTTTAATTTCTCTTCACCCCAAAATTAATTGGATATTGCCAACATTTTTTGCTCAGTCTTACTGGATGCCATGACATTTTTAAAATGCTTTTGCTTTCAAGATTAAATTTTTTACAAAATACAGAAAAGTTATTATAAATGCAATATTGGATTGTATAATAAGACCCACACCAACAAACTGAAACTGACTTATCAAATGACGATCCGGATCCCTTCGGTTAGCGTGGAATGTTTTGTTAGTAATCATTTAGTTTTCCAGTAAATAATAATTTAATTGACCAGTTCGCAAGAGTAAGGAGTCTTACTAATCCCGTGACAACTGAATTAACCAGTTAGAAGCAAACCTTAACGATTCTTTATTTCAGGATTTCAAAGGAAATGCACAGGTGAGGTTACTAAATCTATTAATAATAGAGAATCGGTCTCTTTTTTATCTGTAACTGAAATTGTCACAGCTTACATCACAGTCCTTTTTTTTGAGATTCTATGAAAAATCAATTAAGAGTCAAATTTTCACAAAAATTTCTATACTTATTTGCCTTTAGATGAATTTATGTTTATTTTTTTACTAAAATATATTTGGGGAAATAATTTTTTAATAGGTCGACCCCCCCCCCTTATTTCATTTTATGAATCTGAAGAAAATATATTTTACTATAACGATTTTTTAATTTTTCTATAAAGATAAGAGTCTGAATAATTAAATGAGAAATTTTTTTGGACATCGATACAGTCATAAAACAAAATATCTCTGTGGAGTGGAGTGAATATGATGTTTAAGAAAGTAATTAACTTTTTAGAAATATTAAATGTTTTATTTTATTTATTTAATTCCTCCTTTTCTTATGCAATATCTTTTTAAGATTTACTTTTACACTGCCCGCAGGGTGTTTTTTGCTAATAGTAACAATTACTTCACAGTAAATACGATGCATGTACAACTTATGTCTGGTGTTTACAGTTTGTGTTTATCGGCTTCAGATTAAGAAAGGGAGGATCAAGACTATTTTGTGATACCTGGGGTGTACCAGAACACAATGGTTTTACTGCCTACTGGTCTCGAAGAACGAGACGGCATGACGATTCTTTACTGATGTCATTAAGTTTATTTAATAAGCACCGTGAAACTGTACAAGGAAAAACAAATAACATCTAATAAACGGATAACAGCGAATATTTTTAAAAAGAAATAGAAAATCCTCAAAGAATGTAAAAGCACTTACCGTTGTCGCCTATCCCACCAGTGGCGTAAAAACCCTAACTCTGACTTACCCTTACCCTTTTCCGGTTAGGGTTCATAGACCACAGAAACCAGTGGTCAGCACCAAATGGTATTAAACCCATTAAACTACTCTAAAGTTAATTTGTTGTAGTTAATTTTTATAAACAAAAATAACTGTATAAAAATAAGACATAATTAACTAGTCAGTTTAGCGGCAGTTACAAAGGGCAAAGAGAATTAGATGATAAATGTACAGCTTAGGTCTGGTGTTGATGTGTTTGTATCTGTCAGCTTCAGATCAAGAAGGGGAGGATCAGGGCTATTTTGTGATGCCAGTGGCATGCAAAATGACAAGTTTTTTTTATACCTTACTTCATACACACATAAAGTTACCAACAATGTTCCTTCTTAATTTTTTCAAAAAGCCTCTGAACAACTGAAGTAGTGAAGTGTACACAAAATAGTTTTACTTTTGAGATTATCCTAAATATTTTTTTTGGGGGGGGGGGGGCTCTAACGTTTAAAATACAAACATTAGCAAAATTGTCATATGGCAATTGCTTATTCAATAACAACAGTTTTATTATTGGATTTCCTTTTCTTCTTGTGAAACTTTCAAAATTTTTCCAGATATGTATTATACCGAGTAATATTTAGGAAATTTTTGACAAAACCTTTAATTTTGGACAGTGTACCGTGATGTATGTCATAACTGGTAATATTTAGGGAATTTTGGATGGAATCCTTCATTTTGGCCTGGGTACCCTGATGAATATCATACTTAATAATATCTAGTGAATTTTGGATAAAACTCTTAATTTTGGCTAATGTATGCCATACCTGAATCTTCAGGTAATTAGTGCCAATGTATGTCATACCTATTAATCTTTAGGTAATCTGGGCCAATGTACCCTAAAGTATGTCATACCTGTTAATCTTCAAGTAATTTGGGCCAATGTACCCTGAAGTATGTCATACCTGTTAATCTTCAAGTAATTTGGGCCAATGTACCCTGAAGTATGTCATACCTGTTAATCTTCATGTGATTTTTGACAAAATGCTTAATTCAATTTTGAACTTATTTTCTTTATCTAATAGCATTCAAATAATGGCATATAATCATCTAGTGCTGTTTCCTTTACTTCTATCTTTTGGCCTGTTGTCATCTTATCATCTCTTATCTTCTTACTATGTTGCTGTCTCTAACAAAGGGCTTCTTTTTAAGTCATACATTAATCAACTACAAGACTTTGTTTTTCTTTGATCAAAGATTTATTTCTGCATTCACCGCGCGGGAGTTACAACCTCAGCAGAGAGATCCTCTCTGCCTGACGTCTGGTTGAAAACTGATTACCTAACTAACTCTATCATGTGACTCACAACATTCCCACCTCTGGGGTCAGTTGGGGCTATAACCGTTTACTGGTATTTTTCCATCCCCTGATCTGAAAAACAATGGCCCTTAGAATTTTCACTACAGGGCTTGTCAAAACCCCACACCACCACACAATTATGCAACATTAGAAGGAACACTAGTTTTTGCTAAGAAAAAAAAGGCCCTGTGTCACACTTCACCAAAATTTAAAAGATGTATATATATCTGTTTTTTTAACAAATTTCTTTTTTTTTAATATTCTATTAACATCCTATATGCCATGGATTGCTCCCTGCTGATGGAACCATGTAATCTAATAAAACCTTTCATATGTTACTTGAAGAGGAGATGGACACTGTCATCACCCAGGGGGTGTCCTCATGACGCAGTGGCTAACATGTAGGACCGTAGCATCATTGTAATAAAAAATTAAAGTTGGTGGAGTCAGTATCAGCCGGCAACGAGGGAGTCTATCCCATTTTCACTAGCACTAGATAAGGGAGATTGTTTTTGCTGAGTGGAACACCACACCTACCATCAGCTCCCCACTTTTTCCGCACAGATCAGTTTACCCAATCGGTGCTACTCATATGCTGAGTTTGGTGGGGAACCGGTATCAAACCTGGAACCTTGCGATTCCCAGTCAGTACTCTACTGACTGAGCTAAACCGGCCACTAAAACATTGTAGTAAACCAGCTCAAACTCCAGTCACGATATTATGTTCACTTTCAGACTAATACCATTGGGAAAAATTATGAACCCTCTTCATCCTCCAATCTCAATCAAGTCAAATCAAGTTAAACAGTGATGAACCTATGAAATATTGGTGGGGTTATATATAATCGAAACTAATTACAGTAGAAATAAAAAGACAAAAGGTGTAAATAGAAGAAAAACAAATTTAAAGGAGCTATTTTGATAGAAAATAAGTACCGAGCATCTGAAAATTAAATGTAAAAAAAAATTTTTTTTATAAATATAGAATTAAAAATAGAATAGAATAGGATGAGGGGGGATAGTAGAGGATGAGCTCTCAAAGTAGTTCTCTGATTAACGAGAAGAGAGCCCCTTTGGTTTGAATTCAAAGTTTTCTTTCTCCTAGACTGGTTGCCATACCAGGAACCCAGTCTGCCCAACTAGCATTTCACATAGGCTGCGGTTCGCCATTGATTATCATGGATTGTCAAAAAGTAAACCAGCTCAAACTCCAGTCACGCTATTATGTTCACTTTCAGACTAATGCCATTGGGAAAAATTATGAATCCTCCTCATCCTCCAATTACAATCAAGTCACACTGAACGCACCGGTTCTCACTAGATCACCAAAGTTAAACAGTGACGAGCCTATGAAATACTTAATTGGGTTTCCACTTAAGCAACAGCGGGTACTGTAAGCGGCCAGACTCCTTTGTTTCTCAAAAATGACTTGATTTGATATTAAGTAAGTAAAGTCGTCCGGTGGCCTATTGTCGGTATCAGCCAGACAGCAAGAGAGTCTATCCCCTTTTCACTAGCACTAGACCAAGGAGGTTGTTTTTTAGCATCTGAGGCAGAGCACCACACCTACCATCAGCTCCTCACTTTACCACACAGATCTCTGTGCTACTCATACGCTGAGTTGGCGAGGGCCAGTATCGAACTAGGAACCTTGAGGTTAAGTAAATAAAGTCGTCAGGGTGGCCTATTGTCGGTATCAGCCAGACAGCGAGGGAGTCTATCCCCTTTTCACTAGCGCTAGACCAAGGAAATTGTTTTTTAGCATCTGAGGCAGAGCGCCACACCTACCATCAGCTCCTCACTTTACCACACAGATCCCTGTGCTACTCATACACTGAGTTGGCAAGGGCCAGTATCAAACTAGGAACCTTGAGATTCCAAGCCGAACACTCTACCGACTGAGTTAAACCTGCCCTTGATTCGACGGTAAATGACTCAAAAAGAATTGATATGCCATAACACAACCAGCCAACCTCATTGACCCCTGTATATGGGTTAAACTGTACTACTACTGTTCTTCTACAAGGATGGTTTTAGCATTAAATGAGAAATACCATGAAGAGGAGTTACTCAACATGGCACAGTGATGATCTAATGGGTCATAGGATGAGAATGTAAAGAGTGTTATGTTTCATTTTTAGCACTCAAGTAGCAAATACTGGTCTGGTTGTTACTTACCAAAAAAAGTACTGTTTGAAAGCCTTTGAGGATTCCGCCCAATATAATTTACACTCGCAAAGTGTTTTCCTAGGTTGTAATGCTTTCATTAGCTTGCATAATTTGTGCATGATGATATACAGACTACAGAGTGTTTTCATATGTTTTTTATTCTCACACAATGCAGCCATGAAACTGTAATTAAGACGAAAGACTTGCTATAAGTCACAAAAAAGGACAATAAATTTACAATACAATAAGACAAAACGAATCCGCATAAAAAAGGGCTATTATAAAATTAACAGGAAAGGTTTACACCTCATAATTTACTGAAATTTTAAACATAAAACATTTAAGCTTATTTATAACTTACAAAGTAAAGGAACATACAAAAAGGGGTTTGGGTTATTTAACTTATTTGCCTTAAAAGTGTGTTAACTAGTGTAAGGAAATAATTTACCATTTAAAACAATTTATAATTTAGCAAGAAAAATAACACTTGTTTAGACTTACAGAACAAATATAGTTTTAAGAAGAATGGAAAACAGTTTACCTTGTTAGCACCTTATCAGGGTCGGATTCGAGTGACTATTTCTTGATAACTTCTTACCAAGAGTATGGTGACAAATTTTATCGCCCAATATTCCAGTATTTTAACTGGAAGCCAAGAGAGATTTTGCGACTGGTCCCAACAGCCACCCAAGACCGAATTTTGCTGGGTCTGCCTTACCCTGCCTAAGACCAAATTCCTACAAACTTTCATTTTTTTCCACTAAAACCTCTTGTTTTCACTGTCTATTGCAGTGTTCTATTTCAAATAGCTACAGAAGGCAAACAAGTCTTCCAACTATCTCCAAAAATGCATTTACATCTACTTTTAGGGGATTTTAAACTAACAAACTATTTTCTCTAAAGGAAATCTTACAATGGTGACAAGGTCACTGGGTACTCATGGGATAGGGGGAAGGAAGGAGCATAAAACAAACCTGTTAACTACAAACCAAATAATGGTACTGCTGCTGGCGCAGCAGCAACACCTTATAAGCTCTATTTTATGGAGGCACATGGTCTAATGGTTAGAGTCACCAGTCTAGGAGAAAGACAACTCAAACCTCCACTACTTTGTGGTCATGCTCTCTCATAGGAAAGGTGTCCAGAATAAACCTGAGGACAAATCCAAAGTTGAAGCCCCTTCAAACAGATTGATGTTGTCTTTTACCTTGTTCTAGCAACTCGTATGATGAATAACACTGTTGCCAAGTTGTATTGGCCCTCAACTTTCCTTCGGATAGCAATGGTGCCATGGGGAAGAGAGACTTGCTGTATGGGCAACTGCCTATCCTCTGTATATTCCTGCCTAGGCCTTCACACTGAAGAGGAATTAAGACTTTTCAGATGCTTGTCTATGGTCTATAGTAAAATCAGGGCAAAAATTTAAACTTGTAATTTTTTTTTTTCTTTTTGAAAACTGCTGTCAGCTGTTGAACCAAAATCTTTGCTCCCATTAAAATGTTTGCTTTTTATAATTAAAAGAAAACCAGTTGGTCTTATAAAAAATTTTTAAAGTTGAGTCAGGTGAAAAATTGGGCCATATGATCTTTAGGCACCCCTTTTTGATCTCGTTTCATCGGGACATTTTTTTCATTTACACCCTCAAAATCCGGTTGTTTGTTAACAGATGATTTTTAGAGTTTTTTTTTTTAATTATAAAACTAACCTAACCCTAACCCTAACCCCTAACAAACAACCGTATTTTGACGGTGTAAATAAAAAAAATGTCCTGACGAAACAAGATCAAAAAGGGGTGCCTAACAGTCATATGGTCCGAAAAATTATGTCTGATTTTAAAGATCTTTCTTTGTCTTTTTTTCTTTCTTTTTTCTTTTTTGAAAAAAAAAATAAGAAGGCAATTTTTTTTCTTTTTGAAAATCTTTAGCAGTGTTAAGTGACAGTATAGAAACAGAATTCATATCTTGTAGCTGTCCACTCTGACGACTGACATTTTTGTTTTCTTGATATCTTATGAAATAAATACTGAAGTAAAACTGGATAAAATTGTTCTTTTTATATACAGTGGTACCTTGATTTACAAGTGCCTCAACTTATGAGTTTTTCTGAATTACGAGTTACCATTCAGTCAATTTTTTGCTTGGTGTTGTGAGCTAAAATTTGAGGCATGAGTGAGCTACAGATACACTTATGTTAATAATTTCACTAAAAACATTTAAGATTCCAAATGTATTATGTCAAAGAAAAATATCATTTATAAAAAATAAACATTAAAACATATTACAGGACATAATTCATTACATTCTATTTAATTATGTTTATGTGCTATTTTTCTTATTTGAAAAGACATAACAAAACAATTAGGGTGTTTTGGAAGAGGACTGGAACGGATTAATGGCATTTCTATTTATTTCAATGGAGAAAATTGATTTGATATACGAGTAAATTGAGTTATGAATTAAACTCCTAAGTTAAGGTACCACTGTATTTTGTAATGAATAAAAGGTGATTTTAAAAGCATGTTATATATATATATATATATATATATACTTTGGTGCAGTACCAAGTTTCTTGGTACAAGGTGATTCTAGGCAGGTCCTAATTCTCTACCAGTAGTTTGTTGTAGAGTACAGGTTCCGCATGATAGCTCAATGTTTAATTATTGTAAACAGAGCAAAGTTATTTGGGAATAAAAGGCCTTAAATACCATGGGTATCGTGGTTATGGACCATTTCCACTCGCGAGTATGCCCACAAGCTTCTTCAGACCACTGATATCTTTTATTTAGACAGGCACATGGCCAAATTCATTTAATATTCATACATTTCCCCTCCCTCATTCAGGGGTGGTCATATTGCATTTTTTTTCTTTTCAAGTGTCTTTTTTATTGGTGGAATTTTTTTTTTTTTTTTTCCTCCTTTGCCTGGTTGGCGGTGTTTTTATGTGTCTGCCTAGTCTGTTTGGTAAATTCCTAAGTTTAGTTTGACTGACCAACAGGATTTTCATTTATGATCTAGATGCCCTTTTGCTCTAAGTGGGTCAAGTGGGAAGCAGGGAAGGTATGTCTTTTTTCTCAGCGGGTGGGGGTATCTGAGTTTACTTTGTTATGGTTACAATTTCCACCAATAAAAAAGACACTTGAAAAGAAAAAAATGCAATATGACCACCCCTGAATGAGGGAGGTGAAATGTATAAATATAAAATGAATTTGGCCATGTGCCTGTCTAAATAAAATATATCAGTGGTCTGAAGAAGCTCGTGGGCATACTCGCGAGTGGAAATGGTCCATAACCACGATACCCATGGTATTTAAGGCCTTTTATTCCCAAATATATATATATATATATATATAAAGTTGTAGTTCTTGTATATCTATTTGTTCACAAACTCCTAGGCTTTTGGAGATAGACCCCCATAACCATATATATTCTAAAACTTCATTACCCAGTTTGTGGCTATTGTCGGTATCAGCCAGACTGAGGGAGTCTATCCTCTTTTCCCTAACTCTCTCTAGACCAGGGAAATTGTTTTTAGCATCTGAGATGGAGCATCACACCTACCATCAGCTCCCCCACTTTACCGCATAGATCCCTGTACTACTCATACACTGAGTTGGCAAGGGCCGGTATTGAACCCGGAATCTTGTGGTTCCAAGCCAGATGCTCTACCGACTGAGCTAAATCGGTCCTAGTAGGTTGGTTAAAATAACAGTAAACAGTAAAAAATTCACTGTTACATATTTTGAATGGCAACAGCCTTGAACATAAAGGACATTCTCATGTGGACACCTACACATGGGCACACCAGAGTGGGTCAACCAGTACAGAATTACATTGATCAGTTCTGCATGAATTCTGGATGTCATGATGAGGACTTGCGAGGAGCAATGACCAATAGGGATGGATGACAAGAGAGACTCATGAGAATCTGTGCTGTTAGCATGACTTGATGATGAAGATTGGTATAGATATAATACTTAACTATTTGCCTACCAAAATTCCCCCATGGCTGTACCAAATTTTCTTATGTTTTTTTTTTTTTTTATTTTGGTGGGGGTGGGGGGGTTACCTCTATGATGGCTTCCTATTGCAAAAGGATCAAGTACCAGTCTCAGGGTTGGTTCACAGACAAAAAGAAATCATGGCAGGGGTGTTCACATAGTGATTATTCAATGTAAACAAGTGAAACCTGCGAGAGCCACTGCCAGCAGTTTACAGTAGGATCACAGTGGCTGGAGAGTCACTGTGAGCAGCTTAAGAGTTAAATATATTTCAATATAAAAATCAAATAAAACAAGATTAAATAAAATTAACAGAATATATGAAACTAGCAGGACCTGTTGATATACCACAGTGTGATAATTTAATTATTACAAAGTTTAATATATTTAATTAAGAGCTATTGCAAAACAGTTCAATATGTAAAAAGTATAATAATCTTGATTTAACTCTCATACTTTTTTTCCCTTCTTTTCATCTTTTCATTATGTTTGATTGAAATGGATTAGCGTTATTGTTTTTACGTTCTTACCCGCTCTCTCTATCTTTCTCCAACTCTCTCTCTCTCTATTTCTTTCCTTTCTTTCTTTCTTATATTTTTTCTGTGTAGCATGCCCTTTCTTTCTTTCTTTATAATAAAAATGGAATGGTCCATTATTTAGCTGAGGTGATGACACTCATAAGACATAAAAATTCGGCAGATGAGCGACACCAGATAATCAGTAATTACATTTTTGAATTTCATCTTGGGTGATTTGGACGGTCTCATTTTTAACTAGAGGGTGTTACAAGATGATAACTGATGGAAGATTAAGGAACACCAGTATTAATATATAGATTATATGGGATAACATATATGAACATATTGCAGAACAATGTTGTATACCCTTCTTTACTTTCTTCTATTCTTCTGCTGTTCATCTTTTCTATCTTAGGTTCTTCTTCTAGCGTCTCTTCTAGCGTCTGGACTTCGTCTTGGTGGTCGGTTGCACTTAACTCATTTCTTCTTCTTCATCAGTCCTGTTACCAAGACATTTACCCACCACAAAACCGTGTTATTTTAGTAGGCTATTTATTTACTTAACTAAACATTTCATGTAACTAAACATCTGACTAACATAGCACGCATATGCAGTGAGTTCCAGTTAAGGCAGTACATCTCTGCCCGACGTCCAAACTGAAACTGAGGACCCAACCAGGTCACACGTGACTTCACGTATTTCACAGGCTTTCTGTACTATTCCATGGAAAGTCCCGCCCATGATATGAAAAGGGCCATCCCTTTAGAAATAAAGGGGATTGAAAATAATCTTATGCAACCGCACAGATTATGTAACAACAAGATTAACTCAAAATGACGAAATAACAAAATCAGTAATAATTTATGAAAGATTTATTATTCCTTGTCTGTACAAAATTGGAATAGTTTTGTTGCAGTGTTCTGTTTTGTAGAAAAAAGTCCTTGCGTTTATATTTCTTGGTACATTAATTACAACAGTAAATAATGTTTGGTAGAATTTAGAATGTTACAGAGAACACAATGTGAATGAAATGATGATGGTACGTTGAATTTTATTATCAATAGGGTGAGTCAAAAGTTTTGCAATATTTTGGTAAGTGCTAGTTTGTGGCATATATATCATGTGCATTTCACTTAGCGCTAATACCCTTGGAAAGGTATGAATTCTACTCTCCCTCCAGCTATGGATAAATAGTAGGGCAGACTGGGCTCTTTAACCTTGGTTAGGCAACCGGTCTAAGAGAAGGAAAACTCTGAATTCAAACCTGTTAAACTCCGCTTAAGAAATTGACTTTGTGTCACATCCTGCTCGTGCGGAGGGGTTGGTAAATATATATATCATGTGACCGAAGTAGTGGAAATTACCTGCTCTGGTTGCTTGCTTGTGTTTTATGGCATGTAAACCCTTATTGGGTCATTTTATGCCAAAAATGTTTTTGTTTTATTCATTCTTGATGGGTACTCAATTAGTTTTAAACACATTTTTTCTATTTAACCCATAGATGGGACCCTAACAGATACCACCATTCCGGGTCAGAGTGGATCTGGGAGCAATGATGAAGGGGCACTCCACATTCCCCAGAGCTCCAGAACTGAAACCTCACCATCAGATAGTTTAATGTAATATGCACGACAATAGGACCTGTCGCCTTCTAGCACATTATGATAAAAAGGGTTGAGGTTGCCATAAGGGCAATAGGGTTGGGACAATCATATAAATGCTAGGGTTTGATGTGGTCAGCTGATTGATCAGAGGAGGCCTCTCCGACCGCCCATCTAGCCTAAATAAGGGCCAAAGTGAACATCATGAACTGCTCAGCCACCAGGGTTCAATCCTTAATTAAGCATCATGGGTCGTCACCCACGGCCAACAGGTGGCCTCATGGGGGGGGTCTTACCCCTCTGCAGAGGTGCAGTCAGTGTATTCTAAAGCCCCAGCCGACAGGGTTGTCTTGGTACATTAGTTACAATGGTATGCTGAATTTTATCATCAATTGGGTGAGTCAAAAGTTTTGCAATATTTTGGTAAGTGCTAGTTTGTGGCATATATATATATAATATATATATATATATATATATATCCCATGAACTAAGCAGTGGAAAGTACCTGCTCTGGTTGGTAGTATTGTAGTAGTAGTTGGTGACCTGACATGTTGTACATTACTTCACTACCTGTGTGATTTGAAAAAAAACGCACAGACGAACGTACAGCATAGTTTAATTGTAAAGCATAAGTTTCCAAATTAGACTATGCTGCACATTCACAGTGGCTACAGTTCTGTTTGGAACTGCATATAGAAATGTCTGTCTTGTCTCATGCCATATCCCTCTGAAAAACCCACTGTTGTTTGTTTGGTCAAGCTGTTACATAATCTATGCGGTGGCATAAGATTATTGTTAATCCCCTGTAATTCTGAGGGTATGACCCTTTTCATACTTATATAAGGTTGTATAGAGATATGGTAGTGATCAGTGAAGTTGATGGCCCTGAAAGTGAGTGACGGCGGTTGACCTCACTCTCACCTTGCCTTCCGGGGATAAATCGTGGGAACCGGAAGGCATAGAAGAACCTGTTCTGGTTTAAGAATAGTAAGGAGCTTTAGTTTAGTTTTGGCAGTGGATGTCAGACAGAGCAGTCAGCCATGATGCTCTGTCTAAACTGTAACTCTGCATACGCGCGCTATGTTATGTCTGGGTTGGGGATTTACCGAATAAAGTAACATTAAAAGAAAATCGAAGTCTTGTGTTTACTAAAAACTAACAATGACACAGGGCTTCTGATAAGGAGAAATCCCTAACAGAAACCAGACCCGAAGTCCCCAAGAAAGTCCAGACCTTTAGAAGATTCCAGACCCAGATGATAGAAGAACCAAAGTCGGCCAGAAGAATAGATGTCCAAGATATAGAAGCAAGTAAGAAGTAAAGAAATAAGAAAGGGTATGCAACAAAGCTACCCATATTATACTTTTGTCTTACAAAAAGGCTTTCATCAATTTCTAGTCATACCAGGCCCACTCAAACAAGGTCATCCAAGGTGAACAAATTCATGATAAAAAAAAAAAATAATGAAAATTGTACAAAAAGTATGAAAAATTATGGAAATAAGAAATGTGGGTAGAAAAACTATTAGAAGCTATAAATTTCTGGATACAGAAATTACTTGATGTTAGAAGTTGTAATCAAGGGGAGTAACTCCTGATTGACTAAAAGGTTGAGTCGTGAGAAAACACTAGGATTGTGGAAGAAAGCTGGTGTCCAATGGATCTGTTATATACACAAATACAGATATCTCCCGATTCGCAAAATTCACCAAATTCAATTCGCCCTCACACCACAATAAAAAAAAATGTTGACTGGATGAGGACAGAGCGGAGGCCTCGTTCAAACAAATCAAGAAAACTCGTTTGTGCGCAAGCAGATCCACGCATATGGCAATCTTAAGAAATAAAATTGTAAATAAAACCAGAATTCGCATTTTTCGTCCAATCTAAAACATTCCCGTTAAAATTAAAAAATGTTTGAGTTGATCCGAAATTGGCAAGCCAAAAAGTATTTAAGGGTGGCTTTCAAGGCCCAGAGGCAGAGATACCACAACGGTGACACAGTCGAGATCATAAGAGCAAAGGCTCCAACGCGAAATGCTACACCCAAGACAGCTGACCTCAATCTCTCACCTCCAATTTTAACCTCCTGACCTGACCGACTGGCAAGTCTTAAAGACGCAAACAACAATCAAATTGTCTATCATCAATTTACCAAATTGACTCCTATCAACTCATTCGCCAGTTATCATCCGTCAACCTTTACCAACCAGCATCAGATCCTGCCCACACGATTCTAACACTTCAACTAACGCGACCACTAAACATCAGATTTTTTGCCCACACTATAACCAACATCTGACCATGAACTTTAGGCTTTCTGCCTACATCACCACCTCCACTACAACTGACTCGACCACTGAACATCAAGATTTCTGCAGACATTACTACTCACATCACAACTGACTATCACCAAATATCTGACTTCTTAAATCATTTCCAAATTTTTACCACTCGACTACCAAAATCAGACTTTCTTAAATGTTTTACAGCCTTACAACCTTTTCGTGTTTCTCTAATACAATTGATGAAACTTAAAATCTGTGTTTGTTTTTCCTTGCCACCATACAATTATTACTAACACTGTTTATTACAGATCCCAATTGATTTTCAACTGGTCGATGGATTGACTAAACAGGATGCCAGCAAACAAAAGCTTCTTGAAGCTATCACAGAGGAAAATTTAAAATTTCCACCAGCTACATCACCATTTCAATGAAGAAAAAATAAAAACAATAAAAAAAAAAGATGGTGAGGTGTTACTTTTGGATACAATGCTTAAAAGAAAAGAGGGGGAACTTGTTAGAAGTTGTAATTAAGGGGAGCAACTCCTTATTGACAGAGAATCCAATGGACAGACAAGAATTGTAATACCAATTGATAAAAAGGTACGTCGTCAAGGTGGCCTAAAGCAAGGGAGTCTATCCCTGTTTCACTAGCGCTAGGCCAAGGAGATTGATTTTGAATCTGAGGTGGAGCGCCACACCTATCATCAGCTTCTTACTTTACTGCACAGATCCCTATGCTACTCATATGCTGAGTTGGCAAAGGCCAGTATTGAACTTGGAACCTTGTGGTTCCTAGTCGGACATTATGTCCTTTTTATACTTCGCTCAACTTAAAACAAATAAAAAGTGAAAGGGTTGAAAAAGTGCAAGAGTGCCAAAATCCCAAGAGGAATAAAACCAGAAGAACAGAGAAATCAGCTTAAAATAGAATAATAAGTACAAGGCTACGCAACACCTGTACAAATGCATTTGACACTGTATCCTTGTGTTTTCTCAGATGACTCAGCAGGCCAGCCCTGGAGAGTCATACTCTTCCACATAAACTACATGCTGGAACTTCTCCACTTTGGATGTTGCTGGGCTGAAAATCACCTTTTCTAATAAGTAAAAAAGTAAAGTCGGTATCAGCCAGTCAGTGAGGGAGTCTATTCCCTTTTCAATAGTGCTAGACCAAGGAGATGGTTTTAGCATCTGAGGTGGAGCACCACACCTACCATCAGCTCCTTACTTTACCGCACAGATACCTATGCTACTCATACGCTGAGTTGGCGAGGACCGGTATCGAACTAGGAACCTTGTGGTTTCTAGCCGAACGCTCTACCGACTGAGCTAACCCGGCCCATTCAATTTTTGATGTTTAATTCAGTTGGACTCAAATTATTTCACAGATCAGTAGATGGTGGCTCTCTAACCAGGTCTATTAGAAGGTACCTTCTCCCAGTCCTCCATGGCAGCATTCTTCAGAGTGCCCTAAAGTAGGTAGTCCCTAAACCTCAATTTGGGTTTGCACTGACAACCTTTGCTGGGTGGGATTTCTCCATAAAATAGTTGTTTTGGGACTGTTAGGTTCAGACCTAATGAAATCTAGAGTTACTCCCCAGGATTAGTCAAGGACTGATGGGAACCCGGAAATGGGGTTCTCATCATGACACTTTCGGATTGGTATTCATGCGGTCAGGGCGCAGGACACATGTGCACAACACAGTTGAGCTAGTTTAGTCACTTTTAAGGTAGAAGCATTCTCTAACCTTGTTAATTTCCAACAACCTGGTCTAGCATTTTCATTCAGTGTTCCATATTTTATCTGTATGTAAAAACATAAGTACTCAAGAATGTTTACTAAGTAGTAGATCCTTCAGGAGCTTCAGTGGACTGAAGAGTCATCTTCGTGCTCACACCCAGTCGGGTGCTTGCAAATAAAAAATTAAAAAAATTAAAAAAAGAACTCGTGCATCAATTGACAATCAACACATCTCAAATTATATCAATTTTTTAAAAAATGCCCTGTATACTATTATCAAACAGAACATAACCATCAAACTTAGTAAGAAGGATATTTTTTCATTATCAGAGGATTACAAGGACAATTCCACTGGACAAGCGCTCTTGCTTAAAGCCTACAGAATGGCCCATAAGATTGTAACAGAGAAGAACGCAATGTTTAGAATCAATATTTCCATCTGCTTCTCAAAAGATGAGAAATGAAATGTTTATTTACTCTTTGTCTATTTTCTGTTTTGCTACAAATACCAAACAGAAAAAGTGTTGGGTGGGGGTGAAAGAAAATGGAGCATATTTAATCAAAATTATTTGTCTGAATCTTTGAGATGAGGCTTGATAATTTGTATTATTTAGATTTTTCAGACTGTTATCCTCATTTTTTTATTGTTATATACACGTTTCGCCCAATATGCTCTCAGGCCTTCTTAGGGTGTTTCTTGTTATTTTTGAGGCCTGATAATTTGTATTTAGATTTTTCAGACTGTTATCCTCATCTTTATTGTTATATACACAACATTTCAGCCGATGGGCCCTCCAGCCTTCTTAAGGTGTTTCTCTAAGTAACAATCACCTATAGGTTGCAGGTTCAATCTTAACTACAGGTGGTAATAACATAGAATACTTAACATGGCTTAACACTTGTACCTTGTAAGGTTAACAGAATGAAAATTGTTTTTCTTTCTTGGGATTAAGAAATCTTTTTGGAGAAAAAAATCATCCTCTAGGGGGGTGGGGGAGCATTGGAGTCCCCCTGCATGGATTTGAATCTCATCATCATCATTTTGGTATTTTCTGCATTCATATTTTCCAAGTAACTTGCTGAAATGTGGTGTATATAACAATAAAGATGAGGACAACAGTCAAAAAAATCTAAAAATTACAAATTAATTAAACATGTATTAATGAAACACTGCTGCAAAAATAAACAATAAAGATGAGGACAACAGTCAAAAATTCTAAAAATCACAAATTAATTAAACATGTATTAATGAAACACTGCTGCAAAAATACAAAATACTTGGTGAGTTTGGCATTTTTAATTATATTTTTTGATTTTATTTGTGAAATTTTTAGTTTGGTTTCTGTTAGAAGTGCAATTTCAAAAAGTTAGTTAAAATACACCTTCCTAAAAAAATAAACATGCTTGGAACGAAAATCTTCCAAAACATTTGTAGAATAAATTATTGTTTAGCAAAAAGTGATTCAGGATATCATCTTT
Source organism: Doryteuthis pealeii (assembly GCA_023376005.1). Classification (NCBI taxonomy): domain Eukaryota; kingdom Metazoa; phylum Mollusca; class Cephalopoda; order Myopsida; family Loliginidae; genus Doryteuthis; species Doryteuthis pealeii. The sequence continues at coordinate 7,771,467 of CM042151.1, read as the reverse complement.
ATCCCTGGCAATGCTGGGTACTTCTGCTAGTGTCATTATATAAACAGGTTTAATAAAAAAAAAATTAAATTGTTATAGTCATTTTTATGTTATTCCAATCAAGTTTACTACTTGATAGATTATTTACAATGTCTTAAATAATGGGGCGAGTCAAAAGTTTTGCAATATTTTGGTATGCACTAGTTTTCAGTGCATATATTATGTGACCGAAGCAGTTCAAGCTGTGGAAGCTATCTGCTGTGGTTGGTAGTATTGTGGTAGTTGGTGTGCTGACACGTAATGCATTGCTTCACATATATCACGTATCACGTATATCATGGATGTGGTTGGTAGTATTGTGGTAGTTGGTGTGCTGACACGTTATGCATTGCTTCACATATATCACGTATCAAGTATATCATGGATGTGGTTGGTAGTATTGTGGTAGTTGTGTGCTGACACGTTATGCATTGCTTCACATATATCACGTATCAAGTATATCATGGATGTGGTTGGTAGTATTGTGGTAGTTGGTGTGCTGACACGTTATGCATTGCTTCACATATATCACGTATCACATGGATGTGGTTGGTAGTATTGTGGTAGTTGGTGTGCTGACACGTTATGCATTGCTTCACATATATCACGTATCAAGTATATCATGGATGTGGTTGGTAGTATTGTGGTAGTCAGTGTGCTGACACGTTATGCTTCACTTCATGTGTGATTTTAAAACCCCACAGATGAACTTGCAACATAGTCTAATCCAGGAACTTATATACTATTATGAGTTTGAACTGGGCCATAACGCCATGGAAGCTACCAAAAACATTTGTTGTATGAAAGGTGAAGATGTAGTTGATCACAGTACAGTAACCAGATGGTTCAAGAAATTTTGCTCATGTTGCAAGATCCTCAACAATCAGGCAAAGTCAGGTAAGCTTAAAACCATAGATTTTCTGAGGCAGTGGTCCAAGCAATTAAAAATATTTGTTGTGTGAAAGGCGAAGGCACAGTTGATCACAGTACAACAGTAACTAGATGGTCCAAGAAATTTTACTCAGGCTGCAAGAATTTTGACGATCAGGCAAGATCAAGTACGCCTAAAACTGAGGATTTTCTGAGGCTATGCTCCAAGCCATAGAGGCAAATCCAGATGGTTCAAGAAATTTTCCATAGGTTGCAAGAACCTTGATGATCAGCAAGGTTAGGTAGGCCTAAAACCATGGATTCCAAGGCCTTGCTCCAAACCGTAGGTGAGTAGCACTCTGAGGGTATCAGGCGAGCTTGGGATCTCATAGTCCAGTATTGTTTGTCACCTTCACGACCCCCTTTACAGAGCTGCCAAATTCTGACGTGTAACCAAAATATTGCGAAACTTTTGACTCAGCTTAGTAAGTTGGAATCAGCCCTGTTGGTTTGGACTACTGTATTTCTTCTAAGCCTGACATCAGTTTTTTAATGTGATTCATTTTTCGTCTGACAGCAGTTCTTAATCGATTCGCCTCAAGCCGTTCTGCGGTCTCTTCTCCCGTTTCATGCTGTAATCTTAAAGCATATCTTAATCTTTGAGACTCGAGTCTTTCCGCTGTTTCTTTTTCTGTTTCTCGCTGCCGTCTCGCAGCACTTCTTAATCTTTCCGCTTCAAGCCTTGCTTCAGTTTCTTCTTGAGTTTCTAGTAATCGTCTTGAAGCATTTCGTAATCTCTGCGCTTCAAGCCTTGCTTTTGTTTCTTCTGGTGTTTCTTGCTGCCGTCTAGCGGCGCTTCTTCTTCTATCTAATTCACGTCTGGCGTTGAGTTGCTCTTCTGTCAACAGCCGTCTTCGCTTTGCAGTTCGAAGACGGGCAATTTCTTTCCGCCTGGCACTTTCATCCTTTGTGCTGTCTTTTATTCGTATTGTTTTGTTTTCTATTTTCTGTTGTCTTTCCCGGGCTCGTTGCCTGGCCTTCCTTTCTCTCGCCAATCGACGCTTTCTTTCTTTCGGATCTTCCATGCTAAAAAAAAAAAAAAATTTAAATCACTAAATATATATGTTGCATTCTGCATTGGAAATTTTTTAAAACTAGCAAATATATGCACCCTCCAAGTGCAAGTATTTAAGTTTTAATGTAATAGAATATTATATTAAATCAGAAAGACTTATGAAATTAAATAAGAATGCAGATAAAAATATTTGAAACAGAGGGGGTTATAATCAAAAAATAGAACAACTGAAACTTCTAATACTCCTAACTATTTAGTTAAAATAAAGTATTTCAGACCAAGGAGATTATTTTAGTGTCTGAGGTGGAGCGTTTGTGCTACTCATACGCTGAGTTGGCGAGGGCCGGTAATAAAATTACACTTATTTGTTCTTGTTAATGGATTTCTTTTAAGATTTATTGAAGAGATTTTTGCTCATATTCATTAAGATAAAACCAAACAATTAGAAATCAATATTAAGCACATATTTATTAAAATCAAATTTTTAATACAAATATACAAATTAGCCTTCCTGTTAACACTGTAAACTGCTATTTTTTTGTATATATAAATACAATTGCATATTATTAGTACTAGCAAATATATGCACCCTCCAGGTGCAAGTATTTTAGTTAAATTTTATAATAAAATATCATATTAAATTAGAAAGGCTAATTAAACTGAATAAGAATGTAGATAAAAAGATTTTGAACAGAGGGGGTATGATTGAAAAATAGAACAACTTTGAAACTAACTCTTCCATCATTTTCCGTTACTCCCGTCACTCATTGGTAAATTTTCCTAATTAAACTGTTTAGTTAAAATAGGAAGTAAAGAATAATATTACAGTTATTTCTTTTTGTTAAGGGATTTCTTTTAAGATTTATTGAAGAGATTTTTGCTCATATTCAATAAGATAAAACCAAACAATTAGAAATCAATAATACTAAGCATATATTTATCAAAATCAATTTTTTAAGATCAATATGCAAATTAGCCTTCCATTCACACTGTAAACCTCTATTTTGTTGTATATATAAATACAATTGCATGTTATTAGTATGTAGATATGGTCAACAGTGTAAGTAATGTAAAACAATTTTATTAATAATTGAGGTTTAAATAAAAATAAAATCATGGAGAATATGATGTAAATAACGAAAGGAATTGTGACTTGTATAGTAATTAGTTTCGGTTACAGACAGACAAACCCACAATCTCCATTATAATAAGATGTAGATATGGTCAACAGTATTAATAATGTAAAACAATTTTATTAATAATTGAGGTTTGAATGAAATAAAATCATGGAAAATGTGATGTAAATAACGGACCATACGACCTTAAGGCACCCCTTTTACGATTTTGACTCGTGGGGACACTTTTCTCATTTACACCATAAAAATCGGTTGTTTGTTAGGGGTTAGGGTTAGGGTTAGGGGTTAGTTTTATAATTTAAAAAAAAAACTCTAAAAATCGTCTGTTAACAATTAACCGGATTTTGATGGTGTAAATGGAAAAAATGTCCCCACGAATTGAAATCGCAAAAGGGGTGCCTTAAGGCCATATGGTCCTAAATAACTAAAGGGAATTGTGACTTGAGTAGTAATATAGTTTTGGTTATAGACAGAAAAACATACAATCTCCATTATAATAATAAGAATTACAACCAAGTATATTTATGGACTGAAAATCATTTAAAATAATTGTGATTCCAAAGATTTTTGGATTTTGTTTTTCTTCTGCTTATTAGTTAACACTAATGAACTATTAGTGAAATTAGAAGTACCTACCCTATGAAAAATATGGGTTATCCCCCCTAATATTATGGATGATTCCATTTTATGCGAACAATGGATGTAGCCCAAAATTCGGCAGGATTTTCAAAGGGGGAGAAGGACTAAGAACCTGATAACCCTGATAGAAGGGAGAACTGGGTGACCCCGAGAGAAACAAGCTGGAGCAACCAAGAACCAACTCTAGGCCATGAGAGGTTAGCAGCTAAAAACCCACAGAGGCAGGCAACCGAGAACCAACTCTAGGCCACGAGGTAGGTTAGCAGCTAAAACCCACAGAGGCAGGCAGACCGAGAACCAACTCTAGGCCATGAGGTGGGTTAGCAGCTAAAACCCACAGAGGCAGGCAGACCGAGAACCAACTCTAGGCCATGAGGTAGGTTATCAACTAAAACCCACAGAGGCAGGCAGACAGACATTTTTGGACCTCTGCTAACAGGAACGAAGAGGCAAACTGCTAAACTGAAATGCTAAATTGAAACGAAGCATAGACAAAGGTCCAAACAAGATAAATTAACCATGAGGGAAGGCGCTAAGTGAAGAACTCTGAACTGAAATGAAGCATAGAAGAAAGTCTGAACAAGACAATTTTAACCACCTCAAAGATAAGTGTTTTCTACATGAATTGAACTTTATTTCCATTGTAAGACTATTGACCACTAAAAGAATATGTTTTAGCAATTATAAGCACAAGTGGAGAGAAACTCTGGGAGAGCGTAATAGCAGGTGGTCCTTAGAAGAGAGATCCCCTTTAGGTAAGTGTTTTGACCCTTAACTCCTGATACTCTCGGTGGGTCGGGCCACATCCGAGTCAGGACTCCCGGATGTCCACCTGCTGGATGCCTTAAGTGGGATTGGTTTCTCTGGTTTCTATCACTGCTGTGATGTGTGCTGCAGGCATAAGAAGGGCTAAGTACCCGTTTCCAGCTGGGTACACTGGTGAGTGCTCAGACGACCCAGGTGTGAGGGATTTTTTTTTTTTTCAAGGTCCCAGGGGAATTCGAACCCGGATCGCCAGTTCCAGAGGCGCAGGCCTACACGACTACACCAGTCTGGCACTGACAAGTGTTTTCTACATAAATTAAACTATTGGCCGCTAAAAGAATATGTCCTAGCAATTCTATGCACAAAATATATAAATGTTGTTTGAATTTATCTATTTGCCTTGTTAATTTCTTTTCCTCAATAAATTTTCCCATAACCCATGTAATATAACGGTTGTAAGATGGTCATTATTAAAGATACAGAAAGTAGATTGGTTTGGTTTGTTTTGTTTTACGGCATATCAACCTCAGTGGGTCATTTAATGCCGATAAAGTTCTGAAATAAATCAATTCTTAATGCCGTGTTAGCTCAGTCGGTAGAGCGTTCGGCTAGAAACCACAAGGTTCCTAGTTCGATACCGGTCCCCGCCAACTCAGCGTATGAGTAGCACAGGGATCTGTGCGGTAAAGTAAGGAGCTGATGGTAGGTGTGGCGCTCCACCTCAGGTGCTAAAACAATCTCCTTGGTCTAGCGCTATTGAAAAGGGGATAGACTCCCTCGCTGACTGGCTGATACCGACTTTAGGCCGCCCCGTCGACTTTACTTTACTTTTTATTTAACCCATAGATGGGACCCTAACAGGTACTACCACTCCGGGTCAGAGTGGACCAGGGAGCAATGGTGATGAAGGGGTGCTCCACATTCCCCAAACCTCTAAAACTGTCACATTTATTAAGTAAATAAAGTCGTCGTCGGGTGGCCTAGTCGGTATCAGCCAGACAGCAAAGGAGTCTATCCCCTTTTCACTATTGCTAGACCAAGGACATTGTTTGGGCGTTTGAGGCAGAGTGCCACTCCTACCATCAGCTCCTCACTTTACCGCACATATCCATATGCTACTCATACACTGAGTTGACGAGGGCCGGAATCAAACCAGGAACCTCGAGGTTCCCAGCCAAACACTCTACCAATTGAGCTAAATCGGAGACTAGGATAATTATTTGTATTTAAAGGAATCTAACTAGCAGTACTTAGCCATGTTATATACATGTTGTAAGATGATCATTATAAAAAAATAAAGGACTTAGTCTCACTTTTATTAAAGTTTAGGATAATTATTCATACAAGGGTTAGTCAAAAAGTAATGCCATTTTGTTTAGGACAGGTATAATTACCAACACAGGAACATGTATCATACATCAAAATGAAGCTGGTCCTCTGTGGATCACATCCCTACTTCTCCACATAGTCAGTGTTTTTTCAATAGCAATGTTCCACTTTAGAATGAGAGCATGTATCCCTGCCCCATAAAATTCTGTTGACTGTTCTTCACTACAGATTTCACTTCCTCGTCACTGGAATAATGTTTGCCTCAGTCTATCATCTCTTCGGACCCATGAAAGAAGGCTTGAGAGGCAAACATTATTCCAGTGACAAAGAAGTGAATTCTGTAGTGAACCAAAAATCATGGGATGGCAGGCACAAAAAATGTGTGGATCCCGTCAGCATTCTCCCTCAAGTGGGACACCTCAGGCACTGGGCAATAAACCCAGCCCTGCCCTGCCCTGCCCCTTTAAATCAAGGGGGCAGGTGTTGCCTGGGGAGACGGTCCTCTAGGATCATGCCATTAATTTATAACACAGGTCCAGTGGCCGAAGCCACCAGACACAGGCACTGAAGACAGATGTTAGTGGAATATGAAATGAATTCCAGTGTATATATTTTTAATTTCTCAATCGGGATTAATATTTTTGATAAAAATAAAACTCTAAGGAAAACATAACATGATACATTAATTCATTTATAAGTTAAAAAATTAAAATAAACGACACTATTATTAATGGGTGTTGTATAGATTTAAAATTGTTGCGTAGTGATTCAGTTATACACTTTTTTTTACCTCACAACTGCAAAAGTGGACTGTTTTAATTGTTGTTTTGTTTTGTTTTTGGGGGTTTTTTTTACTCTGAAATAGAAATATCGTTAAATACCGGCAAAATTACTAGCGAATAGTAATTTTCGGTTTATTTCAGTATAGGACTTGATAAGTTTAATCATAAATTCCCTTAAAATAACAACGCTAAGATGCAACAACTTTAAATCTACATCATGAATGATGCTCATATTAATTATTATAAATGAACGATAAGTGTTGAAGAAAGAACACATTAGTGGAAACTTATAATTTATTCCCTAGTTAAATGTTTAAGAATCACAGTCTATGCATTAAAACATTTGCAATTAAGAATATTTAAGTTGTTTGTTAGCTTGTTTTATTTAACAAACAAGAACTGAGCCCTGGACAGTCGTATTTATTGTCAGCTTCAGTGTTTTGTTGTTTTGTTTTTAAGGAAAAAAAAGGTTAATTTAACTTTAATTTATTATTTGATAAGGCCGATTTTTTTTCAAATTGTTGATTTTAATTTTTACTTATACGAATATATTCCACTAATAATAAAAATTAATTCAGTAAATCTTTGGAAAGCTTTTATTTTCCGGCGTTAAACACAACGTATACCAAAACAAAACAAAAAATCCACATTCCACATACAAACGTGCCCCCCAAAGACGAAAATAAGATGTCATTTTTTTTACTTGAATCTATGTAATGTAATGAATTTATTTTTTATTATAACAGAAAATTATCTAAAATAAAAATATTATAGTTTTTTTTTCTTTTGTAAATGAACAAAAGATGAGAAACATAATTTATTTTTTTCTCAATATCGTAAAGAAAAAAATATGTATAATTCAAAACATTTCAATATTTTGTGTGTTTTTAGTTTTTAAAGATGAAAAAGGTAAATATAAATATTTCAAATATGGTATGTAATTAATATATATATATTTTTAATTGTAAGGCAAATAATACGAAGCTAACACGAGAGAAAAAATGAAAACAAATCTCTTTAATCGACGATGTCATATTTATTTTACTTGGAACATCCATAATGAAATGTTTTGTTTTTAAAACGAAAGAAAAACATTGTATGTATTTATTTTTGAAAAGTAAGGAATTAAATAAATGAATAGATAAAAGAAGAAAAGAATATATAATTTAAAATTAGGATATCGTTTTTTTTTTTTTTTTTAGTTAAGTTATTTTACCCAACAAAGAAATGAAAAAACAAACTGTGTTTTGATTTTGTTTTGTTTTGTGCTATTTGTTTTTTAAGGCGAGAAAAAAAACAAAATAAAATCTTACTTCAATGGAGAAGGAACTTCAAATTCCCGTTTTTATTATTTGTTTTTTGTTTTTACTTTAGTCTAGCACAGAGGCGCGCAGTTCCTGGAAGTAGTTACCCATCTAAATGCCGAACAGCGAGAAGACAGGCGTATCACTGCTTAACTTGGGTGATCTGGGGCGGGAACCGGTGCTCTCAGCATGACCTGACCGTCAATTCTTTTTTTACGATTTTTAAAATACTTGTAAAATACTCCAAATCAACACAAAAAAAAGTCGTATATCTTTGTATAGGGGTGAAAAAAAAAGTCCTATATGACATGCTAGCATTTTGGGGGCTCGTGATGTAATGGTTAGAGTCGAAGGAATTTGACAAGGCTGTGTGCATTTCACATAGCGCTACTCTTGGGAAAGGTATGAATTCAACTGCTCTCCCTCCGGCTATGGGTAAATAGTAGGGCAGGCTGGGTTCTTTAACCTTGGCAGTCTAACCAGTCTAGGAGAAGGAAAACTTTGAATTCAAAACCTGTTAAACTCTGCTTAAGAAATTGACCTAGTGTCGCATCCTGCTTGTGCGAAGAGGTTAGTAAATATATGTTTGTATAGAATCATAACTTTCTTTAACCCAAAATGACAGCGTTCCAGTGACCCCAGTTTTACTCTGTTCTTCATTGCTATCCACCTTTTTATCTATTTATTTTTAGCACTGTTGTAAATGTATATCACATATAATCCATTATAACGTTTTTAGGTCTTAACTAGATAGACAACTAAATGCAGAAATATACACACAGAAATTATGTAGCTAGATGAAGTATTTGATATAAAATAATTATGAATAACAATTTATTCTCTGTATGTATTTACCCAAACCTTTCACTCCACATATGATGTGTCACAAGGTCAAATCTTAAGTGGAGTAAAGCTGGTTTAGTTTTCCTTCTCCTAGACTGGTTGCCTAAACAAGGTTAATGTGCTGGTTTAAATTGTGAATGTGGAATTAATAAGAGTCAGAAACAGGAAACACATGAACGCAACATGGAATTTCAAATAACACTATTAATACATTTGTACATACAAGAAAATACACTTGTAATAATTGTTGTTGTAAATGATAGTATTGTCTGCAGGAAATATCAATTATATAAATATAATGAATACAATTCCACTTAACTGAGTCCTTGGAATGTTTATGGTCAGTTATCGTACTTATGACGGTCCCTTTCCTATCTCTGCTGAATTATAGGAAGTGACAATTTTTACGTCCGACCCCAGGAGATGCTGTTCAAAGAGAGCAAAATTTCTTATCTTCAATTTTTGCCGCTAAAATTGCAGACGTGTGATTGGTTGGTTTGAAAAGAGGCACGTTGACCAAGGGAGACAACTCATCTACCTTAGATATATTTTTCATACTAAAGAACCCAGTCAGACATAATATTTACCCACAGCTGATGGAGGGAAAGAAGAGATTGATTCAGACCTTCTCCAAGAGCAAAGTGAAACACAAACTGCCTTGTCCAGGATTTGAACTCAGGTCGCTGATTCCATTTCCTACAATGATAACCGTTATGCTAAGCATGTAATTCATTCTCTGTACGGCCACCCAGTATGCAAACTGGGTCTGTTGTCAAGGGTAACCAAATGGGGCTGTCTCCCTTACCCCTCAAAATCACTCAGTCCCCTTCTGTGAATATGGTGTGAACTAATTTTCGTGTGCTGGTTTGTACAACATAAACATTTTTACTCCCACGATCTAATTTGTACTCAAGCTCCTCCCCACACACTGGGACTAGGTGAATAGACCCAGGCATCTTGCTTGATATAAGTAATTAAATTGTATATAACTTGGTTGGTTGGTTAGTTAGTTGGTGTTTAACACCATATCACCCCTTGTGGGTCATTTAATGCTAAATTTTGTAACTTATATATGTATGATTTGATAAACTTCATGTGTATTAATAAATTGGTATAAATAATTTTCATTAACTTCATGTGTATTAATAAAGAAATAATTTTCATTAACTTCATGTGTATTAATAAATTGGTAGAAATAATTTTCATTAACTTCATGTGTATTAATAAATTTAGTAGAAATAATTTTCATTAATTCATGTGTATTAATAAATTGTAGAAATAATTTTCATTAACTTCATGTGTATTAATAATTGATAGAAATAATTTTCATTAATTCATGTTATTAATAAATTGATAGAAATAATTTTCATTAACTTCATGTGTATTAATAAATTGTAGAAATAATTTTCATTAACTTCATGTGTATTAATAAATTGATAGAAATAATTTTCATTAACTTCATGTGTATTAATAAATTAGAGTATTAATAAATACATAGTGGTTGACCTCCAGCCACTGCCTTCTAGTCTTTATATAATAAAAAGTGTTGGGTGTTTGTCATAAGAGCAATTCAAAGAATATGGTTGGAACAATTATGTAGTTGCTAGGGGTTGACATGACCAGCTGATTGATTAAAAGTAGCCACACCACTCGCCCATGTAGCCCAATTAAAAGCTGAAGTGTAGTGTCACAAGTCACGGGACCACTTAGTATCCAGGTCACCGACCAGTCAGCCACCAGACTCCCGTCCTCAGGCATTGGCTAACAGGTGGTCCCATCAGTGGTGGGGCAGTCTTACCCCTCTGCAGAAGTGCAGTCGGCATATTCTACAGCCAATAGGGTGGTGTAACTTGGATACTTGTTTTACATTATAAAAATCCTAAAGGTAAAAAAAGCTGTACACTTAACAAAAAATCTCATTACGTTTAAACCCTAACCCAGCAAAAATGACACATCACAGCAAGATTTTTATTAGAGCAGTACACTTAGAATACTCTCACTCAGAGAAAACCAATCTCCAGTCTCACTTGCAACTGACTGAATGTTAATTTTGTGGGGTCTGCACACGCGCTGAATGTCATCTTCCTTTTAATCATCCAAACTCTCGATACAAAAAACTATAAAAGGCTTAAAATCCTTTTTGCATTCTTTTCTGAATAGAAGCATCACAATCATCATGGATCACAATTACAATGTGAACCAAATGAGTTCTCTAGTTGTCTAGTAAAATATCAAGTCACATAGTGTTTTATAAGTAGACTAGAAGTGGCTACCTAGCATCACCTAGGTAGAGGGGGACAAAAATACCTGGTGTACTGACTTGTTTACTTTTGAGATTTACAAATGCTGGACATTTTTAAGTAGAATTGCAGTGCTATTTCTATGTATATCTTAATTTTTAAATATCTTCAAATATAAACTAAATCTTTATGAGCCCTGTCAGCTGCAGCTTTAGAATACACCGACTGCACCTCTGCAGAGGAGTACTCCCCTCAAATAGGACCACCTGTTGGCTGTGGGTAGTGACCCGTGATGCTTAAGGACGGAATCCTGGTGGATGAGCAGTCCATGACATGCAACACTCCACTTTGGCCCTTACTTAGGCTAGACGATCTATCGGCTGGCCATGTCAAGCCCTAGCACCTATATGATTGCCCTGACCCCATTACCCTTATGGCAACCCCCAATCCTTTTTATCATATGGGTGCTAGAAGCTGATAGCTGAGGGTCTTTATGTCGTGGCAATGACGTTAAAATCTATCTGATGGTGAGGTTCCAGTTCTGGAGGTCTGGGGAATGATGAGCACCCCTTCATCAACATTACTCGCAGGTCAACTCTGGGTTAAATAGAAAATTTGTTTACAAAAAAAAGAATTTGAGTTTAAATAATTTTCTATCGCTACAAATCTTTCAAAGCTTTGCCGGCATTTAAATGACCCACCAAGGTTGATATGCCATAAAACAAAACAAACAAACAGAGAACCAGCCCAGATATTCTGACAGAATAGACAACACAGTCCAGCATATTAACAGATAAGTACAATATGATAAGATGGTGAAAGGAAGTGAGGGGGTATGTTGTATACCCATATCTCTGGTATATAATGACGAGAGACAGACAGACAGACAGAATAGAAGATAGGGATGATGATGATGATGATGATGATGAGGGTCCTTACTTGTTACTCTTTTTATATCGCCAGTCGCCATATTTTTCTCAGGGCTGATTTTCGGGCTGGTCTCTTCGGGCTGCTTTTTCTTCTTTCTTGTTGGGCTGGACGTTTCTTGTTTAAATGAATCAACAAGACTTGTTTTTCTTAAGTCTTTTATTCAAAACAACCCAGCCCATAAAGATTCAACCGCCTGGTGGAGAACGACTCTCAGAGCGAGCGGCCTATGCATCCACTCACTCTGAATTTCTCATTGCACCTAATCTAATTCCCACGCCTGTAATGGCACCTTCCAGTGGGGGGGGGTTAAGATGGGGTCATCATAAATCAATCATACCCCTAATGGTTATGGAAATTCCCCCACTTAATGAGGAAAATGGGATTGGAATGAATCCGACAGAATGAGGTAAAATAAGGAATGAAAGAACAAAACTCAGACAAAAATGTGTAGTATATTTTGCTGGAATGTTAAGTTCCACTTCCTCAAGCCTTTATTGAATCACTAGGATCATACAAGTGTTTTATAGAAGGGGGAAGTAGGTGGGTGCGTTAATTTTTGTGGTGAGGGAAAGAATTTGATTGGTTATAGGAGACATCTTTGGAGAGATAAGGTAAGAGGTAGAAGGGAAAGGAGTAGGTAGAAAAATGAATGGTGAGGACATCAGATAGGGGAGGGGAAGTAGCCATTTCTTGGAAAGAGATTTGAGTGAAAGGAATAGTAAATGAGAGTAATAAAAGGGGGTTCGTTAGATGACCATAAAATCAAAATCAAAGTGATTCAATAAAGGCTTGAGGAAGCGGAACTTAATGTTCCAACGAAATATACTACACATTTTTGTCTGAGTTTTGTTCTTTCATTCCTTACTACTGTATGTACATAATTCATTGACTATTCATGAATAATGTAACACTATATATCAATTCAGTTCTGCTTTGACTATTTGGAAAAAATCTGCAGTAAATTTCAAATCTTGGTATAAGGAAGATATACACATTCTATACAGGATTTTGTAAATTACCAATAAGTTTAAAGAGGTCAGTGCCTTTTCTGGGTGGATCATATGAAATTTGTATTTAAAAGTTAATATACCACCCAGTTGTCAGTACTTTAATTGTTTTCTTGTTGAGCATCTAGCAAGGATTGAACTCGCTATTAAGTAGTAATGGATCAGGAGTATGTAGTTGTTTACACTACTCATTGACCACGGTAGGATGTGACACAAGGTCACAAGTTGGGGGCATCCAGCAAGGATTGAACTCACTATTCAGTAGTAATTGATCAGTGATACTAGCTTGCAAAACATTACATCACAATGTAAATTTAAAATCACGGACTAAGGAATATATCAACATTCTATACAGGATTTTGTAGATTACTAATAAGTTTAAAACAATCCTTTTTATTGAAGTAAGTCAGTTAGACAGTCAACAATTGGTTTGAGCAATGTGACTGGCCAAGCCCAACTGCACCAGTGTCAAGACAGCTGGTATTTATGGGAATTCAGAACAGTCCACCCATGCATTTGGGTGAGTCCATTCCCCGAGTCCTGATTGGCTGCTTGGTTTGTAGGGTCCTCTGAGGCTCCATAAATCCTGCCACTTTTCAGTGGTCTTTACGGCATCTCAGAATCGTATTCAGTTACGACCGTTTGCCGTCTTGTCTTGCCAATTCGACGGTAATTGGACTTAGTATTCCATACTTTTCTGGGTGGATTACATGAAATTTGTATTTAAAAGTTAATGTATACCACCCAGTTGTCAGTATTTTGTTTTATTGTTTTGTTTTAATGTCATCAGTCTATCAAGTTAATGTATTTCAGAACCTTTAAACACACTTGCAAGCTTTACTCGGTGCCAGCCAGTGTTGGATGAGACTCCAAATATTGTCACTTTTGAAAAAATTCCATGAGAAAAACAAGTGTGACAATTCTAAGAGAAAAACCCAAATCTAACATGTGATTTCATTTCAGCCCGACCGTAATTTGTCAAGAACTCTGATTCATGTTTTGGGAGTAAAATGACCTTTACACAAACGAGGCTTGAATTCATGACCCTGATTCTGTTATTCATAGGTTTCGTTCCTGGTATTTTATTTACCAACTCCTCCGCACGAGCAGGATGCGACACAAAGCCATTTTTTAAACAGAGTTTAAACAGGTTTGAATTCAGAGTTTTCCTTCTCCTATACCAGTTTCCATGCCATGGTTAAAGAGTCCAGTCTGTCTTACTATTTAGATATAGCTGGAAGGAGAATAGTTTTGACCCAAGAATATGCTAACTGCACCACTGCAGAGGGGTAAGACTCCTCCTGCTCCTTGTCCTCAATGAAGCCACCTTCTGGCTGTGGATGGTACTTGTAATAGATGGTAAATAGTAGGGTCGATTGGGCTCACATATATTATAAGATATAGTATGTCTTTCATCTATGAAATATTGTATATATATATATATATATATATTTGGGAGAATATGTGCTTAATTAAAGTCATACCTAATTTGAAAATTAATTAGTTGATAATTAATGAATTAGGCGAGCATATCTGTTAAATGTAAGGCGTAAACAAATCAAGAAAAAGTCAATCTCTGTATGTACATTTCGGCATAGAAAGAGATTGACTTTTTCTCGATTTGTTTACACCTTACATTTGAACAGATATGCTGCCTTAATTCATTAATTATCAACTAATTAATTCACAAATTAGGTATGACTTCAATTAAGCACATATTCTCCCAAAAATTGTCGGCTATCGCCATCTCAAACAAATTTTTACTTTCATATATATATATATTATATGTAATATGTAATGTGCCCTATCCAGTGGTGTTATTTTGTTTCTTGTATGTATTTACCAATCTCTCCGCACAAGCAGGATGTGACACAAGGTCAATTTCTTAAGCGGAGTTTAACAGGCTTGAATTCAGAATTTTCCTTCTCCAAGACTGGTTGACATTCCAAAGTTAAAGAGCCCAGTGCTTTACTATTTACCCATAGCTGGAAAGAGAATAGTTGGATTCATACCTTTCCCAGGGTATTAGTACTATATGAAATGCGAACACCCTCATCCAGGATTCAAACTCGCTTCACTGTGTCCATTTCCTATGATGATAATCATTATACATTATTTTATTATCTTTTTGTGTCTTTTGTGTTTTTTAATAGAAGGAGGTGCATGGTGTAATGGTTATCGTCGAAGGAAATTTACTCAGCAACACCAGTTCAAATGCAAAGTCTTCTAATAAAACTGAGTTATTCAACATATTGAATTATTATGTTTTATTATTTTCCATTAACAGTGTGATCCCAGGGGCCCATCCAGTGCCTGACCCCACCCCCCTTGAGGGGGGAATACCGAGGGTATCCATGCATTTTTTTTATTTGTGTCTGCCATCCTATGAGCTTTGGTTCGTGGTTGGCCCCACATTAATAGGAACATAAGTGGATGCATGGTAAATATTACATTAATAATAGGGGCTGTTTTGAGGCAAATCTATCTCAGCTAGACCTTAATAGAGACATTGTTAATAAATAAAATGCTAATTAATAATAATAATGTAATTTATTGTGTACAGTGCTCAGGTGCACCACAACTCATCAAAGTCTCATGTCAAGTACACAGAATAATGTTGTGTCAGGAACATGAACAGTTCACAGTAGTAATATGCATGTATGTATGTGTGTGTATTTGGAGAGTGGCATTAGGTATAGTGTTGGCGGACTACAGGAAGCATGGAGGCTTTGAAAGATTCAGTGCTCCGGCAGCCTACAACAGATGGAGCACTGAATCTTTCAAAGCCTCCATAGAGCCTAGTCTGCCTTAAGATTAAATAATGATTATTTAATAACCATTGAGAATATAACATAAATAACTAAGGGAAACATGACGATGGTGGTGATGTAGTTTCAGTTACAGACAGAGAGATACACAATCTCCATTGTTAGTTAAATATGTAAGACTTTATACTTTTACTTGTATGTATTTATTTGTGTTTATACACAATAAAGATGAGGACAACAGTTCAAAATATGAAAATTATTCATGTAAATCTTTATTCAAAAGTTCTATTTCTCTTACATGCACATACACTAAAGACTCTATCTGTACACAAGGGCATTTCTTTATACAACTCTTTATAATTAGTTTACTTAAAGCATTACTTAAATATTTAAGTCTTTATTCAAAATTTCAAGGCTGTTTACATTTCATGTAAAATTAGCATTGAGAAAGGTATGTATCAAACTATTCTCGCTCTTGCTATTGGTAAATAGTAAGACAGACTATGCTCTTTAACATTGGTATGTGTTTTTTCATTGAGGTGAAATGATACACAGAGGAAATTGAGTGCTTAATGTATTTATTCAGCACCAGTATCCAATGCTAACAGATACATACAAAAAGACACAGAACAATAAGTTACAAAACAATTAACAAGACAACTTACAAGAAATAGAGGAGGGTCAAATGTGGTATTGCCAAACAAAGTAAGATCAGTTGGAATATTAATCAGCTTATTAATCAATGGTTGAAGTCCTTAATCGTAGACTATTTAAGGCTTATGAGCCAGGCGACTGGTAGAGTGTGAAAGGGTGCTAGCTACCCTACAACAACAGTAACAACCAGTCTTGGAGAAAAAACTATGAATTCAAACCTGTTAAACTCTGTTTCAGCCAGGATCTGACCTTATGTCACACCCGACTCGTGCGGAAGAGTTAGGTAAATGTATATTTAGAAATCTGGCTCAAACTGGTTTAGGTAGTAGTGTAGCGGACAAAAACTGCTGAAGTCAGAGAAGAAAATGAATTGATGGAGAAATCAGGAAAATTATGAGATTATGATTTTTTTTTTTTGTCAGCAAATTTGCTGATTGATTTTCTCTATTGATAATTCAGACAGAAATAAATAAAACTGAAAAAATCTTTGATTGTTTTAATCAGTTCAGAACAATGAAATCTGGTCAGCTTTTTTAAAAATTTTTATATTGTCTGTTAACAGCGCCTGTTATTAAACAATTGATGCCTCCATCTTGTTTGCTAGTTTTCTGTTAGAAACAATTAAAAATTAAAAAAACAAAAACAAACAAAAAACAAATGAACTACGAAGGATTAATTTATTTATAGTTGCTTTGTTTGAAAATACATCCTGGGTATGATGCTAAACTGCATCTGATGGTGAGGCTATTATCTTTTATAGGCAATTTTCACCTTTAGTTGGCTAAATTCCTAGCATAAAATTGTGCGTGCGCATTATCTGAAATGAACTTAATTGTTATTAAGAACACATTTTATGATATTTTTGTGTTAAAGCATGCAGTTGTATTGTTTTATCTTTTATAGGTAATTTTCACCTTTAGTTGGCTAAATTCCTAGCATAAAATAGTGCGTGTGCATTATCTGAAATGAACTTAATTGTCATCAAGAACACATTTTATGATATTTTTGTGTTAAAGCATGCTTTTTTTTTTGTTTTTGAAAAGTTTCTAAGATTTGTGTATTTCGCACAGAGACTTTCAAAATGACTACTGGCTTGTTTCAAAGTGAAAGTCAGTTGGCTAAATTCCTAGCATAAAATTATCTGAAATGAACTTAATTGTTATTAAGAACACATTTTATGATATTTTTGTGTTAAAGCATGCAGTTGTATTGTTTTCGAAAAAGTTTCTAAGATTTGTTTATTTCGCACAGAGACTTTCAAAATAGCTACCGGCTTGTTTCAAGGTGAAAGTCAAGAGAGGTTACTCTAATTGCCTTATTTGCTAGGAATTTAGCCAACTAAAGGTGAAAATTACCCTTTTATATTGTCTGTTAATACTGTCTGTTATTGAACAATTGATACCTCCATTTTTTTTTTGCTAGTTTTCTGTTAGAAACAGTTAAAAATTACTACTACTACTACTACTACAACCACCCCTTCGATCAATCAGTTGTTCCTGTCAAGCCCTAGCACCTATATGATTGCTCCAACCCTATAGCTCTTATGGCAAGCCCCAACCCTTTTTATCATATACATGCTAGAAGGCTTTGGCTGAAGGTTTTCATGTCCTGTGTATGACGTTAAACTCTATCTAATGGTGAGGTTCCAGTTCTGGAGTTTTGGGGAATGTGGAGCACCTTTTCATCACTATTGCTCCCAGGTACACTCTGACCCGGAGTGGTAGTACCTGTTATGGTCCCATCTATTGGTTAAATAGAAAAATGTGTTTATAAAAAAATTGAGTTTCCATTATGAATGAATTTATTTCAAAACTTTGTCGGCATTAAATGACTCACAGAGGTTGATATGCCATAAAACAAAACAAACAAACTACTACTACTACTACTACAATAACAACAACAACAATAATAACAACAACAATAATAATAATAATGACAACAACAATAACAATAATAATAATAATAACAATAATAATAATAATAATGACAACAACAACAATAATAATAATAATATAATAATAATAATATAATAATAATAATGACAACAACAACAAACAACAACAACAATAATAATAATAATGACAAACAACAAACAACAATAATAATAATAATAAGACAACAACAACAATAATAATAATATTAATAATAATGACAACAACAACAACAATAATAATAAATATTTAATAATAATGAACAACAATATAACAATAATAATAATAATGACAACAACAATAACTAATAATAATACTGACAAACAACAACAATGAATAATACACGACAACATAAATTACTATACAATTAGACCACACACAACAACAACAAACAATTAATAATGCATAATAATAATAACAATGATAATAATAATCTACCAAAGACTTAATCTATATATTAGTTGTTCTTGTTTGAAATATTCCAATGGTATGAATTCCACTAAACTAGTATCTGATGCTGATATCGGCTCAGTCAAGGCCTATTATTATATTTGATAAGACGTCCTGAAAACAATAACCACCAAAGTCTTCGCCATACATTTTCTTTATATAAACGAATTCAGAAAGTGAAACAAAACACTGACAAACAAGATGACCAAACACGACACACACAAGCAACAATACAATTTGACCAGACGGAAGAAATCAAACCATAGAAGAAGCGATGGCCAACCCACATTGACAAAACTAGATCAACACA
>CM042151.1:7724523-7752316 GCA_023376005.1 Doryteuthis pealeii | reverse complement strand
CTCACCTCTCACAGGAGACAATTCTAAGACTTTGTGTATTTCCGCGAGGAGAACTTTCAACACATACGCTACCGGCTTGTTCAAAGTGAAGTCAGTTGGCTAAATTCCTAGCATAAGAATTTATCTGAAATGAACTTAATTGTTATTAAGAACACATTTTATGATATTTTTGTGTTAAAGCATGCAGTTGTATTGTTTTCGAAAAAAGTTTCTAAGATTTGTTTATTTTGCACGGAGACTTTAAAAATAGCTACCAGCTTGTTTCAAGTGAAAGTCAAGAGAGGTTACTCTAATTGCCTTATTTGCTAGGAATTTAGCCAACTAAAGGTGAAAATTACCCTTTTATATTGTCTGTTAACACCGTCTGTTATTGAACAATTGGTACCTCCATTTTGTTTGCTAGTTTTCTGTTAGAAACAGTTAAAAATTACTACTACTACTACTACTACTACAACCACCCCTTCGATCAATCGGCTGGTTATGTCAAGCCCTAGCACCTATATGATTGCCCCAACCCTATAGCTCTTTTGGCAAGACCCAAACCTTTTTATCATATACGTGCTAGAAGGCTTTGGCTGAGGACCATCATGTCCTGGGTTTGACGTTAAACTCAATCTAATGATGAAGTATCAGTTCTGGAAGTTTGGGGAATGTGGAGCACCCCTTCATCACTATTGCTCCTAGGTACACTCTGACCCAGAGTGGTAGTACCTGTTATGGTCCCATCTATGGGTTAAATAGAAAAATGTTTATAAAAAAATTGAGTATCCATTTAGAATAAATTTATTTCAAAACTTTGTCAGCACTAAATGACTTACAGAGGTTGATGTGCTGTAAAACAAAACAAACAAAACAAACAAAGCAAACTACTATTACTAATACTACAATAACAACAACAACAATAACAATGATAATCTTATTATAATGGATATTGTGGGTTTGTATGTCTGTAACCGAAACTATATTACTATTCAAGTCACAATTCCCTTTGTTATTTACATCACATACTCCATGATTTTATTTTTTATTTAAACCTCAATTATTAATAAAATTGTTTTACATCATTAAGACTGTTGACCATATGTACATACTAAAAACATGCAATTGTATTTATATATTCAAGAAAATAGCGGGTTAGTGGTGAATGGGTAGGCTAATTTGCATATTAATCTTAAAAATTTGATTTTAATAAATATATGCTTAGTATTATTGATTTCTAATTGTTTGGTTTTATATAAATGAATATGAGCAAAGATCTTGAGGATAAATCTAAAATAAATCTAATAACAAGAACAAATAACTGTAATATTATTCTTTACTTCTATTTATAACTAAATAGTTAAATAGGGAAAATTTACAATGAACAGAGGGAGTAGGGAAAATGATGGAAGAGTTTAGTTTCAAGTTGTTCTATTTTTCAAATATTTTTATCTGAATTCTTTTCAGTTTCATTAGCCTTTCTAATTTAACATGGATATTTTATTATATTAAATTAAATACTTGCACCCGGAGGGTTCATACATTTGCTAGTAATAATAATAATAATAATAATGACAACAACAATAATAACAACAATAATAATAATATAATAATAATACAACAAACAATAATTAATAATAATAATAATAATGACAACAACAATAATAACAACAACAATAAACAATAATAATAATAATCTACAAAGGATTAATTTATATATAGTTGTTTTGTTTGAAAATATATCCTTGGTATGATACTAAACTGTATCTGATGGTGAGGCTCCATTTCTGGTATTATATATTTTAATGAAGACATCTTGAAAACTAAACAAATGTCTTGCTTCATTTTTTTATAAACAAAGAAATGAACACGGACAACCAAGCCCAACAGAACAGAAGCTGACCAGAGAAAGAAATCAACCCATAAAAAGAAGATGGCCACTTGACAAAATAGAACCATATAACTCATCTCCTCTCTCCTTTTGTCATTTATATACCAGAGTTAAAAGGTGTATATAACATAAGTACTAAAATATAATTATTTAGAGAATATTCAGTTTTTGGGTAAATAATGTAACTTTGAGCAATGTTTCTGGCAATTTCATAATTCAATAAAAGAAAAATTGGACCTAGTTACCTTTAAGCACCCCAGGGGTGACCTGGATTCAGAAGGACATGTCTCACTTTGCACCGTCAACATCCGGTTGTTTGTTAGAGTTAGGGTTAGGGGTTAGGGTTAGGGTGAGCAGTTAGTTTTATAATTAAAAAAAAAAAAGCGTCTAAAAATTGTCTGTTAACAAACAACCAGATGTTGACGGTGCAAAGCGAAACATGTACCTCTGAATCCAGGTCACCCCTGGGGTGTTTAAAAGTAACTTGGTATGAAAAAATTAATTAATTTCAATTAATTTATTTTGTTGCTTCTAAAGATTATATGTGGTATGAATTAAAACATGAAAATGCTTGTTTGATCAAATTTTATCAGTTACCAACCAGAATGCTGCTCAGGATTACTTTTATTCTCAGAATTATTAATCCTATTTGTCATACTGTTTAACCAGGTAAGTTTTAATTTATTAATTAATTAATTTTGACAAATTTATTTTGTTGCTTTTAAAGATTATATGTGGTATGTGTTGGATTATTTTGGGTATATAAGGGGTGCTGGAATCCACCACTTAAATTTATAGACCCAGCAAGGTCACGTGGTTTTAAACCCCAGCCAATCAACAGCCCAAATAATGGTTAGTTAACTATTTAATCACTGATATTGACAGCTGTTCATTTGCACATTATTCGACATTGATAAACGGACCTACAACCAAACGATCATACCCAACATTAAGGGACACCAAGGAACAACCAAAGGATCATACCCAACACTGAGGGACACCAAGGAACAACCAAAGGATCATACCCAACATTAAAGGGCACCAAGGAACAACCAAAGTATCATACCCAACACTGAGGGACACTAAGGAGCAACCAAAGTTTTCTTCACTGAGGATTGTGCTCTGCTTAACACAAGGGATATCCTGGAGAGTGCCTTTGCTTGAAGCCTAAGGATGGCCACAAAAATCGTAACAGTATGAATTAAGACATGAAAATGCTTGCTTTATCAAATTTTATCAGTTACCAACCAGAATACTGCTCAGGATTACTTTTATTTTCATTCATTGTTAACTTCCAGTTGTGGTGAATAATATTTGACCTAAAATGTCAATACTTGTCAAAATGAGGTCAATGTTAATATCAATATGAAACATTATACAAAATTATTAATCATATTTGTCATACTGTTTAACCAGGTAAGTTTTAATCTGATCGTTTTGAAAGTATTGACTTTAACGACCTAAATTCAAGGAGAATTTTTTTTTTTTAAATTGAACCCAAGTTGAGAGCAGATGTTTCCAGTCTTCATCATTTTGTACCAATTGGGATTCAATTATCATTTCCTGAATTTTTTACTTTTTTTTAATCAAACCTGATTTCACAACGTTTTTTTTATCATTTCCTTATTTTCTAATCTCTTCATTTCTGCCTCATATTTTTCACTCCCCCCTCCTTCTTCACGGACCAAGATTTTTTCATTTCCTTTTCATCTTCAACTTTTTTTTTTTCATTAAGTAGCCAAAATATATATATATATATATGTAATACAGTGAAAATTTGAAAGAACACAGGTTCAATAAAATGAGTGATATTTATTCAGCCAAAGCTGAGTGTTTCAATCTGTTTAGTAGATCTTCTTCAGGGCTTTTGTTGATTTAAGGAAAAGTAAAATTTATCACAGAATAATAAGGAGACTGTGAGAGTCTTCTTCTCTATTATCTGTGATAAATTTTATTTTTCCTTAAATCAACAAAAGCCCTGAAAAAGATCTACTAAACAGATTGAAACACTGCAGCATTGGCTAAATAAATATAACTCATTTTATTGAACCTGTGTTTTTCAAATTTTTCGCTATATTACATACCGTCAGATTCACTTCCATTTTTCTCTTCACACACACACACACACATATATATATATAAATATATATATATAAGTTGACTGTCAACTCATGTTTGAGTAAGACCATTTCCTGGTTTTTTTTGTTTTTGTTTTTTTCATAGTTGAGTGCCAGTAGTATTTGACACTCTATCCTTGTGTTTTCTCAGATGACTCACCAGGCCAGCCCTGGAGAGATATACTCTTCCACATAAACTACATGTTGGAACTTGTCCATTTTGAATGTTGCTGGACTGAAAATTACCCTTTCTAATAGTCCGCTTCAATTTTGGGTGTTTAATTCAGTTGGACTCACTGAGGGAAAGAGAGAGAGAGACAGAGAGAGACAGAGAGAGAGAGAGAGAGAGAGAGAGAGCGCAATATAAATAGATAGATACACTCCTATGCACACACACACACAACACACATATATATATATATATATATATATATGTATACATATATATATATGTATGCATAAAAATATATATATAGATATCTATATCTATATCTATATCTATATCTATATATATATATATATATATATTAATATATAGAGAGAGAGAGAGAGAGAGAAGAGAGATAGAGATAGAGAGATAAACACACACACATATATATACATTCATATACATATATACAATATATATATATATATAGTGTGTGTGTGTGTGTGTGTGTGTATGCATAAAAACATATATATGCCAACAAGGTAGTCTGACTTTGAGCCATGACTCATGATCAGGAGGTTGCGAGTTCAATCTCTGCTACAAGTAATTATTCTTAATACAAATAATTTATGGTTATATGCCATCAAGTTTTCCTGTCTGAAAGAGTCAGAGTGAACCTGGGAGTAATAATAATGGAGGCACTTGTGTTGAAATGGTTATCCTCATAGAAAATGGATAAATAGTAGGGTGGATTGGCTTTTTAACCTTAGGCAACCAGTCTAGAAGAAGAAAGTTAATCTCTGCTTAAGAAATAGACCTTGTGTTACATCCTGCTCACACAGAGGAGTTGGGTAAATTATATCAATAATGAAGAGGTACTTCACACTCCTCAGATCTCCAGAATTGGAGCCTCACCATTAGATGTAGTTTAGTGAGTTAAATCTTTTTTTTTTTTAAATGGACCCATTTTTAGTAGGTCTTACCTCTCTGCAGGGGATACAGACTGTACTCTAAGCCCTGTTGGCAGGATGTGTGTGTGTGTGTGTGTGTGTGTGTGTGTGTGTGTGAATTATCATAGTAAAAATCATTTACAATGCATTCTTATAGTTAAAATTATTTTTAATACATTTTTATTGTAAAAATCATTTCCAATACATTATTACAGTTAAAATCATTTCCAATACATTATTACAGTTAAAATCATTGTCCAATGCATGTTTAGAGTAAAAATAATTTCCAATGCATTTTTAGAGTAAAATTCATTTCCAATGCATTTTTATTACAAAAATCATTTCCAATGCATTTTTATTACAAAAATCATTTCCAATGCAATTTTATTGTAAAAATCATTAGCAGTGCATTTTTATAGTAAAAATAATTTCCAATGCATTTTTATTGTAAAAATAATTTCCAATGCATTTTTATTATAAAAATAATCTCCAATGCATTTTTATTGTAAAAATCATTTCCAATGCATTTTTACTGTAAAAATCATTTCCAATGCATTTTTATAGTAAAAATCATTTTCAGTACAATTTTTATAATAAAATCATTCCAAAAATTTGGTAGTTCGACACCAAACCATTTGGTTGTTTATTAAGGACAGACAAACAGACTGTTCCTTATTATAGATATACATTCATTTGAAAATCTTTGTGACTCAAATCTTGAAAGGTCGATTAAAACCACCGTAAACTTCTCATTCAACCAGTGAACAACAACTAAAAAAAAAAGAAAACTCCCTAATTTGTATTATGCTAAAAACAAAGATCCCCCAAGGAGAAAGAAGAAGGTAGTAGTGTTTTCTTTCTAGGTCATTCATTTCTTTTGATATTTATATCAGCAAATAAAAGTAAAGTGTCTATTTATGCTAGTTCTGTAATATGTTTGTAATGGGATCCATTCACACCGAGGATGGTTTTAAACACTTTGGGGGTGTATGTGTAGGCGTCATGTTGATCGTTGTAATAAATGGAATCGGTGACCCGAATTAGTATCCTGAAAGAGGTTATTTGCTTTTTAACTGGAAATGGAATTGGCAACACAAGTTCAAATCCTGGACGGGACTGTTTGCTTTTTTTTAACCTCATGCTAAAACTCTTGGGAAAGGCATGAATCCATCTCTTTTGTCCTCCCTCCAGCTATAGGTATATACTAGAGCAGGCTAGGTTCTTTAGTCTTGGTTAGGTAACCAATCGAGAAGGAAAACTCTGAATTCAAATCTGTTAAGCTCTGCTCAAAAATTGACCATGTCTCACATCCTGCCTATGGAAAGAGGGTTGTTTAAAATACACACATACATATACATATACATATACATATATATAGTAGGAAGCGCGTGGTGTAATGGTTAAAGTCATGGGAAATGGACTCGTCGCCCCGAGTTCAAATCCTGGACGTGGTAATTGCATTTCACTTAGCGCTAATACCCTTGGGAAAGGTATGAATCCTACTCTCCCTCCAGCTATGGACAAATAGCAGAGCAGACTGGGTTCTTTAACCATGGCTAGGTAACCAGTCTAGGAGAAGGAAAACTCTGAATTCAAACCTGTTGAACTCCGCTTAAGAAATTGACCTTGTGTCGTATTCTGCTCGTGCGGAGGAGTTGGTAAATATATATATATATATATATATATATATATTATGGAGGTGCATGGTGTAATAGAGTTGTAGGAAATGGACTCGTCAACCATATTTCAAATTCTGGATGAGGCTGTTTGCATTTCACATACCACTAATACCTTTGGAAAAGGTATGCATCCAACTAATCTCCCTCCAGCTATAGGTAAATAGTAAGGCAGACTAGGCTCTTTAACATTGGGTTAGGTAACCAGAAGAAAAGAAAAGGTCCAGGAAAAGGAAAACTCTGAATTCAAACCTGTTGAACTCCACTTAAGAAATTGACCTTGTGTCACATCCTGCTTGTGCGGAGGGGTTGGTAAATATATATATATATTCACCCAACCCCTCTGCCATGAGGAAGATGTGACACAGAGTCAATTTTTTAGAGGAGTACAGATGGTTTGAATTCACAGTTTTCTTTCTCCTAGTTTGGTTGTCTAACCAAGGCTAAAGAACCCAGTTTGCCCTACTATTTCCCCATAGCTGAGGGGAGGGAGAATAGAAGGACTCATACCTTTCTCAAGGGCATTAGCATGAAGTGAAAAACAGTCTCATCCAGGATTTGAACTCATGACACCGATTCCATTACCTACAATGGAGTAAGGATGGTTTGAATTCAGAGTTTTCTTTTTCCTGAGCCAGTTGCCATACCAAGGTTAAAGAGCCCAGTCTGCTCTACTATTTTAACCATTGCTGAAGGGAGAATAGTTGGATTCATACCTTTCCCAAGAGTATTAGCACAAAGGGGTTACCACTGCACAAAACTTGCTTGGTAAGCTGTGGGCAGACGTCCAAATTGCAGGACTGGGAGTACTAAGACCTGGCAAGAAACTGAGGGAGCTAAGGATCCTTGCAAACAAAAGGATAGAGTGGCTTCAAATGAAGAAAGACTGAATGCTGCTGAAGGACGTTCCAAACTACTCCAGTGGCAGAATACGTTCATCATCATCATCATCATAATGCAGAATACAGTAAATCATCATCATCATCATCATCATCATCATGCAGAATACAGTAAATCATCATCATCATCATCATCCTGATGCAGAATACAGTAAATCATCATCAGTGCAATACTATATGTATATTAGACAAGTAGCTTAAACCATGTAGACTTTAAAAACCTAAGAAAAAATTACAACTTGAGGACACATGCACTCAACAGTTGTTGCTGTCCCCAGAGTGAAAATCCGGCTCTTTTTTTTTTAAGTAAAAAGAGGAATAATTTATAACCCTATGGATCATCCATCATTAAACAAAACAGAACAATCATTAGTAATAATTTTTAGATATATAAAAATAATTTTTAATCATCCAATTTTAGATAGATTAAATTAATCTTAATTTATGATTAAAATATTTTGTACAACATGCCACTTTCCAGATGTTTAAAATTCACAATTGAATTTTCAAGAGATTAGAATAGGCCAATTGAATCAGAGAAAATACTTTTTTTGCATCAATTCAAAAAAAAAAAAATGTTTTTAAAACTATGAAAAGAGAAAATATGCTACAAAAATTATTTTTTGAATTTTAAAAAATAACTTTTAAATTTTCAAATAACTTTTTTGGGGTGTTGAAATTTTTTTTTTTTTTTTTTTTTTAATTCTCAATGTCATATTCTAGATTAGATATTTCTATTACAATCGTAATTGACAAAAAAAAAAGTTCTTCTTTGGTAATTTTTTTAAAATTAAGAAATTAAAAAAAAAAAATATTACCTACCTTTATACAAATTGCCCATACCTAATTGATATGTTTTTTATTTATGTTTATTTTTGTTTAAATATTTTTCTGAAAATCGGTAAAACTTTATTAAGAAATACTTTTTTCAATGCTAAACTTGAATTTTACCTTTTTTTATTTTTTCACTAAAATTAGGTTATTAGTTTTTTCGTTTTTTTTTTTGTTATTTTTTTTTTCATGTTGAATGTTTAAAAAATTCAGTGAAAAAGTTATATGAGACCTTTTTCTGTTTTTCTTTTCTTTCTCTTTTTTTTTATAGGAATGGAATTTAGAATATCGGTCAAAAAGAATAAATAAAAAAAAACGATATGTATGATACTATGTCGGTCATACGTGAGTATGTTCACGTATCCCTGCGTGTCGGTGATGTTACGATGAATTAGACGAACAGGAAACAAACACTATGTCTTTTATTTTTTGCCACGCTCTGTATATGTTAAATAACTCGTCTGTTCCCGAAAATCCTTATAAGCAATGAGCAGTTACCTCCCTTACACTGTGATCGTCTCTGCGTGTCTTCGTTAGCAATCTAGTTTTGCAGATTCATTGTTACTGGACAGCGAATTTGATTCTCGTTGGCTGCCTCATACTTGCGACCTTGTGTCATATCGAGTTGAGGAAATACCTATATGTATTCTGTTATCTAAAATTTGATATTAAATGCATTTATTTATGAATTTTTGATTAATTAATTAATTTTATAGGTTAAAAAATAAAATAATGTTAATAAAAAAAACTATTTTAACAGAGCATAACTGATACTACAAGATACTCAATGACGTCATGTCGGCAGAGCTTAGACTGTACCTCCTGTAGAGGGGTAAGATCTCTCCCAAAAGGGGGTATATAACACTAAACAGCATCTGATGGTGAGGCTCCAGTCCTGAAGGTCTGGGGAATGTGGACTACCACTTCATTACTATTACTCTCAGGTCCACTCTGGCCAGTGTTGGTTTTAGAAGCATCTCAACATGTCTAGGGTTATTTTATGTCTAGAGGTTAAGGAATCATATTCATTATACATTCATATCTATATTTTTTGAGTATTGTTACTTGAATTTTTTTTTTTTGTATACAGTCCGATTAAATACAAATAATTTTTAAACAGATCAACTTGTAAAAATGTAAAAGTTTTTAAATAAAATAACTGGTGCATTATATCTTTTATTCATTAATATATCAACACTGAAAATTTAATTAAATTACCTTAATTCCCTGATTTTTTGGTATTTTTTTTATTTCGGCTACGTGACATACAATGGTGGAATTTATGTCCGTTAAGTTTGATATATATATATAGTGTGTGGGATTGTCACTGTTTCAGCTTTTACTGGAACGGTGTGCCAAATGCAGTATTATTGGGAGAGTGATCAATATAAAATAGAGCTATTATATAATATAATAAAATAAATAAAGGTTTTACATATCAATCATACACATTTCATCCAATCATACACATCCTATGCCTATTGAATTTTTTGCAATTTTTCGATTTTCCTTGCATTTGTAACATGTTCACCTGATGATTGATGACACATGAAACCAAAATGGTCGTGAATGTTCCTTTGTCACCAAATAAATAGATATGTGAAACCTTTATATATTTATTTTATAATATTATATGTCTATATATATATATATATATATATATGCTAATACCCTTGGGAAAGGTATGAATCCATATATTCTCCCTCCAGCTATGGGTTAAATAATAGGGCAGACTGGGCCCTTCAGCCTTGGGTAGGTAACCAGTCTAGGAGAGGGATAACTCTGAATTCAAAATTCCTGAGGTCAGTCGTTGATTGGGTTTGTGGCAACCCTTGATGCACCAATTCTTTCCTATCGACTGTGCCAAAAAGTGTGGATGGTCCAACCCAAGCCTTCACCACTATAAACAAATCACTGTGTGGATGTTCATTGTGTGTGTGAACCCTCATGCGTCAAAAAAATCGACGAGAGAGCCCATAAAAAAGTTTGATTTAACCGATTTCTGATATTATTGTTTTATTCTCAAATGTATTAAAAGCAATCATGTCATATATCCCCTATAGCACATCAGGTATATAATGGGGAGAAAGACAGAGTGTGAGAGATGATGAGATGATGAGGGTCCTTACTTGTTACTTTCTGCTTTACCGCCTCTAACACGTTCACCATTATGTTCTTCAGGGCTGACTCTCGTGCAGACTCTCGGGCTGATCTCTCTGGGTTGATTCTTCTTTCTTGTTCAGCTGTTTTTTGAGCTGGTCATTTCTTGTTTAAATGAATCAACAAGACTTAGTTGTTTTTCTTAAGTCTTTTATTTAAAACAACTCAGCTCATAAAGATTCAACCGCACGGTGGAGAACGACTCCCAGAGCGGGCAGCATATGCATCCACTCGCTCTGAATTGCTCATCACATTTAACTAAAACTTAATTTCTCATGTGTCTAATTGCGATTTACCGGAAGGTCAAGTCGGGGTCATCATAAATCAATCATGACCCTAATGGTTATGGAAATTCCCCACTTAACTCCCTTTGATTTTAAGTCTAACCAATTCTTATTCAAGCATATTCTTAGTATCGTACATACATAATTCATTGACTACCTATGAATTATGTAACAATCCTATGTATAATTTTATATTGAAATCAATTATAATAAAGTAAAGACAAGTGTAATGTTTTTTGTGTTCACATTTCATTAGTCTATTGTGTTAGTATAACATTCAGTTCTAAGACTAACAACAAGAAGAAAGGAATTAATATTTCCTTTAATTCAAACAATTTATTGGCTAGACATAAAACAACAAACAACAATATAAAGTCCTTCCTGTATATAAAGTTGAGTTTAAGGGGCTTACCAGCGCGTTGGAGAAGATGTCTTAGGGTGGTTTCCTTGAGACCCTGAATTTGTTGCCTCGTGGTACCGCGGGTGGAATCTGTCTGTCCACTCTTTGGATATTGCGCCAAAACTCTGGGCTATCACATGATTGGTATATCCAATCACAGAGCCTCTCCCTCACTCACTCTATATACAGGAATAACCATTTTACTGACCCAACAAGTCTTTCTAATTCAATATAATACTTAATTATAATAAGATTTAAATACTTGTGCCTGGAGAGCACATTTTTTTTGCTAGCTATCATTCTAATTACTAGCAAATATATGCACCCTCTGGGTGCAAGTATTTAAGTTTTAATGTAATAAAATATTATATTAAATGAGAAAGGCTAATGAAACTAAATAAGAATGCAGATACAAAGATTTGAAACAGAGGGGGGTATAACTAAAAAATTCGAACAAATTAAACTTACTCTTCAATCATTCCTGTCTTTCATTGCTAAATTTTCCTAATCTAATTATTTAGTTAAAATAGGAAGTAAATAATGAAATTACTGTTATTTTTTTTGTTTTTTTTGTTAATAGATTTCTTTTAAGATTTACCCCCTCCCCAAGATTTTTGCTCATATTCATTAAGATAAAACTGAACAATTAGAAATCAATAATACTAAGTAAATATTTATTAAAATCAAATTTTTGATATCAATATGCAAATTAGCCTTCCTGTTCACACTGTAAGCCGCTATTTTGTTGTATATATAAATATAATTGCATATTATTAGTATGTAGGTAAGGCCAACGTTGGGGTCCAGTGGCTTCGGCCCTGGATCTTTACAAGTTAATAGCGTCGATCCCAAGGGGCTATCCTCCCAGGCAATACCTGCCCCCTTGATTTAAAGGGCCAGGGATGGGTTTATTGCCCAGCGCCTGAGGCGCCCCCCTTGAGGGGAATGCCGACGGGCTTGACGCAATTTTTTCCACCTACTACCCATGAGCTTCGGCTTGTGGTGGGCCCACATAAAAATGTCCTTGTGTCATGCCCTCATAAGTGGGATGAGAGGCAAATACCTGTAGGTAAGGCCAACAATATCAATAATGTAAAACAATTTTATTAATAATTGAGTTTTAAAATAAAATAATTTCATGGAAACTGTGATGAAAATAATTAATGAAATTGTAACTTGAATAGTAATAGAGTTTCGGTTACAGACAGACAAACACACAATCTCCATTATAAATACTAGCAAATATATGAACCCTCCGGGTGCAAGTATTTAAGTTTTAATATAATAAGATATCATATTAAATTAGAAAGGCTAATGAAACTGAATAAGAATTCAGATAAAAATATTTGGAACAGAGGGGGTATAATCTGAAAATAGAACAACTTTGAAACTAACTGTTCCACCATTTTCCCTTACTCCCGTCTTTCAGTGGTAAATTTCCCTAATTTAACTATTTAGTTAAAATAGGAAGAAAAGAATAAAATTACAGTTATTTCTTTATGTTAGTAGATTTCTGTTAAGATTTATCCCAGAGATTTTTGCTCATATTTATTAAGATAAAACCAAACAATTAGAAATCAATAATACTAAGCATATATTTATTAAAATCAAATTTTTAAGATCAATATGCAAATTAGCCTTCCCATTCACACTGTAAACCGCTATTTTGTTGTATATATAAATATAATTGCATGTTATTAACATGTAGATATTGTTAACAGTCTTAATGATGTAAGACAATTTTACTAATAATTGAGGTTTAAATAAAAAATAAAATCATCTCCATTATAATAAGACTAGTACAAAATAAAAAAACACCCTCCGGGCGATGTAAAAATAAATTTTTGAAACATATTGCCTGAGAGGTGGGAGTTAAAAAATTCAATGTCAGTGAGTTTGTACCCTAAGTAAGTAAAATCATCAAATTCATTAAAGGATTAAGAAATAAAACAATTTGAAATGTAAACTTTAAATATGTATTAAAATAAAACAAACTATATATAGATATATAATACCAGTCATGTATTTATTAAAACTTGTTTAAAAAAAACAATGAGGACTGTCTAATGTTGCATGTTCAAATTTTTAGTGTATTTATTCTATGTTATGACGATTTTGGGTAATGTGACATAAGCAATGACGTAATTTTTGTTACAGACAAAAACCGGAAGCGAATCTCCATTATTAATAGATTTTTTTATTAATTATTTTCTAGATTTTCTGTGATTTACTAAATTAAAAAAAATTTCCATACTAGGTCAACCATAATTTCTTTTTCATATTTTCAAATATATCATGTCCCTCCTAAATTTTTGAAGAGACGTGAACTGTTAAAAAGTAACTTGATATTTTAAAGAAATTAAAAACCTATCTGAAAATTTCCTGCATTTTAATCTTGCAATTTTTTTAAAACTTGGTTCTGCAACTTGCAGCCAATTCAACATCTGTAGAACATTAAGAAGAAATTTCATTTTATTTTATAAGTATTTTTTTTTCTCTGTATATTAGGGATGTGTAAAATTTACCCCCTCCTATATTTAACACAATGAAACTTGAATAAAGGTTAATAGAATCTCCAAAGTTTTTAGACCATTCAAAAGAAGAAACATTTTTAAAAATCCTGATGATCTTTAAAAAAAATTTTCAGCTTACAGAAATAAGGAAAATTATTAACAAAAACAATGTTTATATTTTTGCTATTAAGTCAATTGAAATTTAATGTAGCCAAAAACAAGTTATGACTAGAGGCTTTTTAAAAAATTCTATGAAAAATTGATTAAGAATCAAATTTTTGCAAAAATTTTGCTACTTATTCACTTGTTGATGAAATTATGTTTAAAGTAGGCTTTTCTTAAAATATATTAGGAGAAATATTATATTTTACAAGATCTCGACCCCCCCCCCATTTCATTTTATGAAATCTGAAAAAATGAAGCGATAAAAAACAATTTAAAATTTTTTTTTTATAAAGATAAGAGCCTGAATAATTATATCAGAAGATTTCTTTGAAAAAAAAAAAATTGGACGTCCCTACTGGATAGATTTCTAGGAAAATGAGAATACAGAAAATTCCACGTTTTCTGAGTGGCAATTCATTCAGCAATTTTATTATCATCATCATCATCATCATCATATGCAATTAGCATGGATATCCATGACAATCTCTTGCCAACCTTCTCTATCATTCATTGCCCCCAGGAGGTCCTCTGCACAGCATCCAGTATCCTTGCAGAGTTGGTCAATGTAGGTCCTTGCTGGGCTGCCCACAGTAGCATGTCCATGAGTTGGTTTCCACAGGAGAATGTCGCTTATGAGTTTGTCCTTGCTCCTTCCGCAGTGTCCAGCATACCTTTTCCGTCTCACTCGGATGGTTTGTGAGATAGGGAGCAGGTGGCAGTACAGCTGCTTCCTTGTAGGGTGCTGCTTCCATGACCTGTTCAAGACCACGCGCAGCATTCTTGTGCAGCTCCCATCTAGCTTATTCTCAAGGTGCCTGCCTTTATTTGTTGACTAAGATCTTAGCGGATATTGACTTGCTTTGTAAGACATTAAAATGTTTCACGGAAAATGTTTTCAGGAGTTTTTCATTATGAATCATTGCTTATATATCGTTTGAAGTTTTATTATTCTCAGTGCATTATTCAAAGTAGTAGCAATTACTCATATTACATACAGGTTGTATTTTTATTTACAAAAGAATAATAAAAAAAATAACTGTTTTATTAATATTTAGGATAATTTTATGGACATCTTGTTGTTTTTTTTTAGGCTTATGGTCAAGACATGTTGAAAGCACCGGTTCCTGCTAGATCCCTAAAGTTAAGCAACAATGAAGTTGATCAATACTTAGATGGGTGGCAATTTAACCAACAGCAGGTTCTGTAAGAAACTGAATATTAAAATGACATGATTCGGCATTGAATGATCCAAAAAGGGTTGATATGCCATAAAACTAAACAACCAACAAAAAAGTTTGTTTTTATCATTTAGGTCTTTTTTTAAATTTACCATTTCTTAAATATATATATATATATATATATATATATATATATAGTTCATTCGGGTCTCGAACCCGGCCAGAGGTATAGCCACACTGATGAAAGGTGAAACCTTGAAACACGTGTCTGTGGATTACTTATTTATTATGTATACTAGCAAATATATGCACCCTCCGGGTGCAAGTATTTTAGTTAAATTTTATAATAAAATATCATATTAAATTAGAAAGGCTAATGAAACTGAATAAGAATGTAGATAAAAAGATTTTGAACAGAGGGGGTATGATTGAAAAATAGAACAACTTTGAAACTAACTCTTCCATCATTTTTCGTTACTCCCGTCTTTCATTGGTAAATTTTCCTAATTAAACTGTTTAGTTAAAATAGGAAGTAAAGAATAATATTACAGTTATTTCTTCTTGTTAAGGGATTTCATTTAAGATTTACTGAAGAGATTTTTGCTCATATTCAATAAGATAAAACCAAACAATTAGAAATCAATAATACTAAGTATATATTTATTAAAATCAATTTTTTAAGATCAATATGCAAATTAGGCTTCCCATTCATACTCTGAACCACTATTTTGTTGTATATATAAATACAATTGCATGTTATTAGTATGTAGATATGGTCAACAGTGTAAGTAATGTAAAACAATTTTATTAATAATTGAGGTTTAAATAAAAATAAGATCATGGAGAATATGATGTAAATAACTAAAGGAATTGTGACTTGTATAGTAATATAGTTTCGGTTACAGACTGACAAACCCACAATCTCCATTATAATAAGATATATATATATTTTTTTGGGGGCCGGTTTAGCTCAGTCGGTAGAGTGTCCACCTAGGAAACACATGGTTAATGGTTTGATACTGACCCTTGCTAACTCAGTATATGAGTAACACAGGGATCTGTGTGGTAAAGTAAGGAGCTGTGTGGCACTCCACCTCAGATGCAAAAAAATCTCTTTGGTCTAACTTGAGTGATAGACTCCCTCGCTGTTTGGTTGATGCCAACTTTAGGCCACCCTGACGACTTTTTACTTTATATGTATATATATATTAATATTGATAATATAGCATGCTATATTTATAAGTAAATTGTGTTCAGTATTATTGATAGAGCATGTATATCTAAGTTAGGGTAACATGAACATGAAGTCAACAGTGTTCGGTAACTGACAGTTTCTCGTCTATGTGATTTTCAAACTAAGTTTTTAGTTTGAAATATTGCATAGGCGAGAAACTATCAATTACCAAGTGCCGTTGACTTCATGTCCACGCTACCCTAATATATATATATATATATATATATATATATATGTGTGTGTGTGTATGTGTGTATGTGTGTATGTATGTGTGTGTGTGTGTGAATAATATATGTGTGTGTGTGTGTGTGTGTATATATATATATGTGTGTGTGTAAATATATATATATGTGTGTGTGTGTGTATAAATATATATATATATGTGTGTGTGTATATATGAATATATATATGTGTGGGTGTATATATTATATATGTGTGTGTGTGTGTGTGTATATATGTGTGTGTATATATATATATATATATATGTGTGTGTGTATATATATATATATATATATATGTGTGTGTGTGTGTGTGTGTGTGTGTGTGTGTAATAGAAATCAGCTACCCAGGTTTCACAGAAAGGATCTTCAGGATAATTCTGTCGGAATTAGCCTATTGAAACCTGAGTATTTCATATTTGTCACTGATTCAGTTCCCTAAACCTCAATATGTGTTCTTGTAGAGTTGGTTTTCTTTACAAGCAAATGGCATTTTTATACCTGGGAAAAAAAAAAGACCCACATAAAACATTAAACATAGAATTTGAGTTGTTTCTACACGTGCTGTTAAAATTTGAGATCATTTGAACAAGAATAAGTCCAGTTATTAGATTACAAAAATCATGAATTTTTCTGAAACGCCCTGTACATCTGACAGGATATCAAATTTTTTGAAACATCTGTATTCTTTATATATGTTACTCCAGATATTTCTGAATGTGATAGTGGAGTATTCTGGATTAAAGCTCTAGGTACTCTGGATAAGTAACCACTCAGCCATCGGGTTAAGTCCGTTTCTATAAATGGGGGGAAAAGGTGAAAATTATCCAGCGAATGGTTGTCTCAGATTTTGTTAGTTATTTGATTTCATTCTTTTTTCCTTTTTTTTCCCTTGCGATTTTTTTGTTGCTTTTTTTTTTTTTTTTTTTTTTTTTTTTGCTTTTTTTTTTTTTTTTTCTTTTTTCTTTTTTCTTTTTTTCTTTGCTTTATTTTATTTGTTTTTTGTTTGTTTTTTGGGTTTTTTCTTTATTTTCTTTTTTCTTCTTTTTCTTTTTTCATTTTTTTTTCTTCTTTTTTCTTTTTTGTTTTTTTGTTTTTTTTTCTTTTTTTCTTCTTATTTTGCCTTTTGTTTTTTTTTGGTTTTTTTTTGGTTTTTTACATTTTTTTCATTTTTTTTTGTTGCTTTTTTTTACTCAATCCTAAAAGGCTGGAATTCCTGTTTAATACTTGTGGCAAAATACATTTGAAACCAAAATCATTAAACTATTTCCACCTATGTTCAAGTGCTTAGATTTCTATCTAAGATAAGATTTTTAGAATTAATATTAAGGTTCTAGGTTTTGACTTTCAGTCTGACTTGAGGTGCCCATGGCACAATGGTTATCATTGTAGGAAATGGATACAGTGATACGAGTTCAAATCCTGAACGAGGCTGATAGCATTTAATGTAATGCTAACACCCTTGGGAAAGGTATGCATCCAACTATTCTCCCTCTGGATATGGTTAAATAATAAGGCTGACTGGGCTCTTTCAACTTGGTATGGCAACCAGTCTAGGAGAAGGGAAACTCAGAAATAAAACCTGTTAAACTCCTATTACTCTGAATTTTTTAGATGAGACTTGATAATTCGGATCATTTGGATTATTCAGACTATTGTCCTCATCTGTATTGTTATCTGCACAACATTTCAGCCAATGTGTACCCCCGGCCTTCTTCATGTATTTCTTGGGTTAAAATTGTCGTCAATCAAAATTAAAACAGAAAAATTTGGCATAGATTTTAATGAATTTAATCATTACTAAGGATACGATTTGTTATTTTTAACTTAGATTTTAACCGTTAGTTGCGTTTAAGGAAAAAAAAAAAAAAAAATTCTAGCAAACGAAATGTAATTCTGATTCTACCAAAGACACGGTAACATTTGAGACAAATTTTGACAAACTGAGTCCGTCGTGTTTTTCCCCGTCACCACTGTCCAACCGTCTCCTTTTATACTCGGTCTGGCCGAGACATGTCACAACTCTCGTCTTGCCAGCTACGAGATTTGCCACAACAAATCACGGCCTCAATGACACTCATAATTTCACCACTAGTCGGACTCGTCACATTTCTGCTTCTGCCCACACGTACAACATGCCACTCACTGTCTCTTCGACCAACAGACCGTTGTTGGCTCATCATAGGTTTGTGAGTTTTGCCGTTCGATCTCGCTCAGAATTAATAAACATGTACAAACAAAAAACATACTTTCTATTTCAATATTACAGGCAACACATGCTTTTCTTAAGTATGGATGACCAAAAGTGTAATAATCTGTGCTTTTTATGTTAATAAATTCTCAGAAAATATCTATCTACCTTAAAAATTAGTTCTCTTGCAGGTGTCTATGAAAATAACATCCAATGTAAAACAGTTAAAAACACAACTAACGGTTAAAATTTAAGTAAAAAAATAGCATAAATTGTCCTTAGAAATAATCAAATTCATTAAAATCTATGCCCAAGCCAAACTTTTCCGTTTTAATTTTGACGACGATTTGTAATTTTAACCATTTCTTGTTCAATTTGACACAGCGACAAAGTAAAAACAAGAAAAACAAGTAAGAACATCTTTAATCTTATTATAATGGAGATTGTGTGTTTTTCTGTCTGTAACCGAAACTATATTCCTACTCAAGTCACAATTCTCTTAGTTATTGACATCACGTTGTCCATGATTTTCTTTTTATCTAAACCTCAATTATTAATAAAATTGTTTTACATTATTAATACTGTTAACTATGTCTACATACTGACAACATGCAATTGTATTTATATATACAACAAAATAGCGGTTTACAGTGTGAACGGGAAGCTAATTTGCATATTAATATTAAAAAATCGAATTTAATAAATATGTGCTTAGTATTATTGATTTCTAACTGTTTGGTTTTATTTTAATGAATATAAGCAAAAATCTCTTCAATGAATCTTAAATGAAATCCATTAACAAGATGAAATAACTGTCATTTTATTCTTTACTTCCTCTTATAACTAAATACTTAAATTAGAAAAAATAACAATGAAAGACGAGAGTGATGGAAGAGTAAGTTTCAGTTGTTCCATTTTTTATTATACTCCCTCTGTTTCAAATCTTTTATTATACTCCCTCTGTTTCAAATCTTTTTATCTGTATTCTTATTTAGTTTAATTAGCCTTTCTAATTTAATGTAATATTTTATTACATTAAAACTTGAATACTTGCACCCGAAGGGTGCATATATTTACTAGTAATAATAATAATGAAATTTATTGTGTACAGTGCTCAGGTGCACCACAACTCATCAAAGTCTCATGTCAAATACACAGAATAATGTATTAGTGTCAGGAACATGAACAGTTTACAGTAGTAATATGCATGTATGTGTGCGCGTGTGTGCATATGTATGTGGAGAGTGGCATCAGGTACAGTGTCAGCGGACTAGAGGAAGCATGGGGCTTTGAAAGACTCAGTGCTTCGGCAGCCTACAACAGATGCGGGCAGTTTATTCCATGTCTCCGCAACTCTGAGCGTGAAAAAATGTTTCCGAAAGTCACGTGAGCAGTGCTGTTTTCTGACTTTGTAGGCATGCTCACATGTGTTAGAAAGATGGAGATCAAAAAGGTGCTCAAGGTTGCTGTTGTTAAGATGATTAATGACCTTATGAGCATTTACCAGGTCAGTTGCCAGACGCTGAAGTTTCAATGAATCTATTCCCAGGGCAGCGAGACGTTCAGAGTATGGCAGATGCCTGATGGAGGGTATTCGTTTGGTTGCACGTCTCTGTACAGTTTCTAGGAGGTTAATATTTTGGGCAAGATAGGGGTTCCAGACCGGTGATGCAAACTCTAAGTGTGGCCGCACCATAGCTTTGTACAGCTTCAAATAGATAGCCGGTGAGTGGCTGACAAAGGTCTTGCTGAGTGACGCCAGGACACCCTCGGCCTTTTTCAGAATTTTGGAGATGTGTTTCGTCCAACGTAAATCACTGCTGACAGTAATACCCAAATCACGTTCACAAGAAGATTCCTTGATATTAGTGTTGTGGAGGGAGTATATGTATGATGGGTTTTTCCTCCCAAAATGCATGGTGGTGCATTTGTCCACTTTTCTACTCTCTTCCCATTATATACCCAGCAAATGATCAGGTATATAACACAAAGACAAAATCTCACCT
The DNA here is from genome assembly GCA_023376005.1 of Doryteuthis pealeii. Classification (NCBI taxonomy): domain Eukaryota; kingdom Metazoa; phylum Mollusca; class Cephalopoda; order Myopsida; family Loliginidae; genus Doryteuthis; species Doryteuthis pealeii. The sequence goes on along the minus strand of CM042151.1, from coordinate 7,731,476 downwards.
ATGCCCAGGTTTTCCTTCACGATAGATCCTCCATATTGTTTGCATTGAAAAAATGTTGTCTAATAAGAGCTAAATATCCGCATTCTATGAGAAAATATTTAACAATGTAGGGTGTGTGACATTGTGTGTACATTGTGGTTGTTCCTCTTGTTTAAGTATAAAGGAGTATGTAAGTCTTATGTGACAAATGCACAATTGGGCAGATACTGATTTGTTTCTTCCTGGATTTTCTGAAAGATGTTTTCTATTCTTGTATTGTAGTTTGGGTTTTTTCAGGAAGAAGTTTATTGTGTATATTTTTATTCTCATATTGTTGCCATTTTGTAAGGAAGAAATTGTTGATTTTGAGTTTTAAGTGAGTGTATGGAATTTTTACTTTGTCAAAAGTCATCTTAAGTTATATATATATATATATATATATATATATATATATGAGAAGTAAATACACAAACGATGTGTTTTGATATGGCTTTTTTAGCCAACAATTTTTGGGAGAATATGTGCTTAATTGAAGTCATACCTAACTTTGAAAGTTAATTAATTAATAATCAATTAATTAGATGGGCATACCTATTCAAATGTAAGGCTAAACAAATTGAGAAAAATCAATCTCTGTATGTACATTTCGGCCTATTAGGCCTCATCATATGTATAGCTCTGCTGATGAGGCCTAATAGGCCGAAATGTACATCCAGAGATTGATTTTTCTCGATTTGTTTAGCCTTACATTTGAATAGGTATGCCCGCCTAATTAATTAATTATTAATTAATTAACTTTCAAAATTAGGTACAAGGTCATGGGAAATGGACTTGTCATCCTGAGTTCAAATCCTGGATGTGCTAATTGCATTTCACTTAGCGCTAATACCCTAATACCCTTTGGAAAGGTATGAACCCTACTCTCCTTCCAGCAATGGATAAATAGTAGGGCAGACTGGGCTCTTTAACCTTGGTTAGGCAACCGGTCTAGGAGAAGGAAAACTCTGAATTCAAACCTGTTAAACTCTGCTTAAGAAATTGACCTTGTGTCACATCCTATTCTCTCTAGAACTGCTGTGTTAGTGATCTGTTGCTGGTCAGCCCACACTGTAGATTTCCACAAGAGAATGTCACTGATGAGTTCATCTTTGCTTCTTCTACAGTGTTCAGCATCATCTTGCTTGGATAGTTTGTGTGATAGGAGGTAGTGGCCATACAGCTGCTTTTTTGTGGGGTGCTGCTATCAAGATTTGTTCAAGACAGCACACAGCATGCTTGTTTAGTTCCTGTCTAGCGTTTTCTCAAAGTGTTTCATTAGAGTCCAAGTGGAGCAGACATGCAGTAGCATTGACACAGTTACAGCTTGGAAGAATTCTTATTTGGTCTTATCAGAGAGATCAGATTTCTATATGACTGATAGTGTGTCTATAGCAGTCCACGCCTTTCCTATTTATAATAGAAGAAATGCAAATAAGATAAGTTTCTGCATAAAAAATGTTCTTAATGTTATTATGACAAAGCAGGTATAAAAGTTTAAAAATGTTATAACTATTCACTCTAGAAATTAATTATTTTAAGTTTTACATGGTATGTACAATCATCAGATGGAAATGTGAGAAAAGTGGCTTATCAAGCATCTATATAGTGCCATGTATGGACACATTATATATACTAGCAAATATATGCACCCTCCGGGTGCAAGTAATTAAGTTTTAATAAGATGAAATATCATTTTAAATTAGAAAGGCTAATGTAACTGAATAAGAATGCAGATAAAAAGATTTGGAACAGAGGGGGTATGATTGAAAAATAGAACAACTTTGAAACTAACTCTTCCATCATTTTCCATTACTCCCATCTTTCATTGGTAAATTTTCCTTAAACTATTTAGTTAAAAGAGGAAGTAAAGAATAAAATTAGTTATTTCTTCTTGTTAAAGGATTTCATTTAAAATTTATTGAAGAGATTTTTGCTTATATTCATTCAAAATAAAACCAAACAATTAGAAATCAATAGTACTAAACACATATTTATTAAAATCACATTTTTAATATCAATATGCAAATTAGCCTTCCCGTTCACACTGTAAACCGCTATTTTGTTGTATATATAAATATAATTGCATGTTGTTAGTTTGTAGATATGGTCAACAGCATTAATAATGTAAAACAATTTTATTAATAATTGAGGTTTAAATAAAAAATAAAATCATGGAGAATGTGATGTAAATAACAAAGGGAATTGTGACTTGAATAGTAATATAGTTTCGGTTACAGACAGAAAAACACACAATCTCCATTATAATAAGATATATATATATATATATAGAGAGAGAGAGATAAAAGGGTATGAAAACACACAATACTGTTAAAATGAAAATATTTTATATCATTTTCATAGCTAATATTGAACAATATTTCGATTTATAAAAAATCATCATCAGAGCATGTTTTTAATCCGGACTCATCGAGAGAGAAGCAGAAAATAATTTAAATTCAAACCGGAAGGATTGTTGTTCCAAAAAAGTGTGTAAGCTATGCAGAGATTTTTTTTGAACAACAATGCTTCCGGTTAGAATTTAAATTATTTTCTGCTCCTCTCTGATGAGTCCGGATTAAAAACATGCTCTGATGATGATTTTTTATAAATCGAAATATTGTTCAATATTAGCTATGAAAATGATATAAAATATTTTCATTTTAACAGTATTGTATGTTTTCATACCCTTTTATCTATACATATACTGTCGGATTCATTTCCTTACTCTTAACTCATATATATATATATATATATATATATATATATATATATATATATGTTGTCAGTTAACCGCACCACCCTCTCCTGCTTCAAAAAATTCCAGTACATTTATTTTTTATGCGAAACCCTTACAATTTTTTAAAAACACACCCACACTCTCTCTCTCTCTCTCTCTCTCACATACACACACACACACACACACACACACACACACACATATATATATATATGTGTGTATGGGCCAGTTTAGCTGAGTCTGTAGAATCACAAGATTCCATGTTTGATACCATTCCTCACCATCTCAGCACATTAGGAGTACAGCTTGGGTAAATCTGGTCTGTAAAATGGAAAGCTGATGGTTAGTGTGGCGCTCCACATCAGCAAAAATAATCTATATAATATATATATATAAGTTAGGATAGCATAACATCAACTGTGCTTGGTAACAGTCAGTTTCTTGCCTATGAAAATTGTATAGACGAGAAAACTAGCAATTACCAAGCACTGCTGACTTTATAGCTACACTATCCTAACAGATATATATGCTCTATCACTGATATTGAGCACTTTTTTTTAATAAATATAGTAAAATATATTATCGATATTATGGAAGCGCATGGTGTAATGGTTATAGCCATGGGAAATGGACTTGTTGCCCCGAGTTCAAATCCTGGATGTGGTAATTGCATTTCACTTAGTGCTAATACCCTTGGGAAAGGTATGAATCCTACTCTCCTTCCAGCTATGGATAAATAGTAGGGCAGACTGGGCTCTTTAACCTTGGTTAGGCAACCAGTCTAGGAGAAGGAAAACTCTGAAATAAAACCTGTTAAACTCCACTTAAGAAATTGACCTTGTGTCACATCCTGCTTGTGCAGAGGGGTTGGTAAATATATATATTATCAATATTAATATATAGATATATAGATATATAGATAAACATATATACATTTTTTTTGTATCAGCCAGACAGCAAGGCAGTCTATCCCCTTTTTTGCTAGCACTAGAACAGGGAAATTATTTTTGCTGGGGTAGAGCACCATGTCACTGCACAGATCAGATTGCTTAATCTATGCTACTCATCTACTAAGTTGGTGGTGATCGGTATTGAATCAGGAACCTTGCAAATTCTAGGTGGGTGCTCTACCAACTGAGCTAAACCGACCATCATGAGTTAAGGGTTCATACCTTTCCCAAGAGTATTGGTCTGAAGGTCAACATAGTAGCGCAAATGGAGTTCAAAATCACTTACTGCTATGTTGCAGTCCAGCATGTTAGCCATTGTACTATGGGGATTCCTTCCGAAAGAGGACGGAGGGGGATGAGAGCATTCGTACCTTTCCCAAGGGTATTGGTCCGAAGGTGAACATAGTAGCGTAAATGGAGTTCTGACTCACTTACTATAATGTTGCAGTCCAGCATGTTAGCCATTGTGCTATGGGGATTCCTTCCGAAAGAGGATGCATTGGCCTGGGAAGTGTCAGTTTCTATTCCGTGGGAATGATGGCAGACCTTGAATATTGCGTGCTGAGGAGACGTGTGTAGCATTAACTCAAAATCCAGGAAGAGGATCCATTTATTGGTGGATCAGTTATGATCTGGATTAGCTTGTTCATACCACTGCAAACTGGATCTTGTGGTACTGCAAGGTATTTATTTTCAATGATGCTACAGACGCTATGTCCTTGAAATTCATTTTGATAATCACTCATAACAATGATGTCTCCTTTTCCTGAATGTTACCATAGATATCATTTTGTCCTTCTTGCAAGAAATAAATATATCGAAAAAATTATGAATCGGATATGAAATACATCGACAAGACCACTTATAGGAACGCACCTGAAGGGCAAAGTTGATTACTGTAATCTTACACCTCAACAATTTATTTTTAGAAAAAAAAAATTACCAGAAAATAATTCCTTACAAAATATATATGTATATATATATATATATATATATATATATATATCAGTTATATATATACCGCATTTGTTGTTTACAGATTTGAACTCTCTGGTGATTCTAAAATATATACACCAATGTATGTATTTATCAGTTTATACACCACTCCTTACTGGCAGCTACCAACGTCTGAGAGGTTAAGGAACCGGGCTGATGAAAAGTCCCAGTTAGAAGTAGTTGCTGGGTCTAGTCACACTGATGAAATGTGAAACATTGTAACATGATGTCTGTGGATGACTTACATATATATATATATATATATATATATATATATATATATATATATATGTAAGTCATCCACAGACACTGTGTTTTAAAGGGAGAAGACCAATAGGGATGGTTGGCAAGAGAGAATCATGGGTATCTATGCTGTCAATGTGACAGCATAGATATATATATATATATATATGTATATAAATAAATGAACAAATAAAAGGTTTAGCTTTTATTTATGTTCATAGGAACTATCTTTAAAACCGAGGAGTAAAATGAAATAGTTTTTGAAAATGAAAAAAATGATACAAATGGTTAAATGTGTGCATGTTTATGTGTTTACGTGATGTCGGATACGCCTTTTTGTTTGTACGTGTGCATATTTTGTCATGTGTGCGCGCGCATGAAAATGCATATATATAATATACCAACCCCTCTGCACGAGCAGAATGTGACACAAGGTCAATTTCTTACGCAGAGTTTAACAGGTTTGAATTCAGAGTTTCCTTTCTCCTAGACTAGTTACCTAGCCAGGGTTAAAGAGTCCAGTCTGCCCTGCTATTTATCCATAGCTGGAGGGAGAATTAGATTCATACCTTTCCCAAGGATATTAGCGCCATGTGAAATGCCAAGGCTTCGTCCAAGAATTGAACTCGCGTTGACGAGTCCATTTCCTACAACTCTAACCATTAGACCACGCACCTCCGAAAAATGAAAATACATATAGACTGTAATGTTATGATTGTATCCATGTGCGATATATATATATATATAGCTATCATTCCTAGTTGGCAGCTGATGAGGGTAGAGTATTGCATGTGCTATATATATATATATATATATTATATATATATATAAGGTGAAAGAAAATTGATAAGACAAACAGGAATATTTTTTATGTTATTTATTTTCTAGTTGTTTTCAACTAGTTTTTACTTTAGGTCATCGTCAGGAGAAAATTTATAGAGAAAGAAATTATTTTTAGAAAGTTTTTTTAAAAATGGTATTCAAAGTGTTTGACAAGCCACAAAAAAAGCAAAAAAAGGAGGCTGTTTAAATTTCACATAGTGCTAAATATGAATCCAACTACTCTCCCTCCAGCTATGAGTAAATAGCAGTGTAGACTGGGATCTTTAATCTTGGATAGGTAACCAGTCTAAGAGAAGGAAATTCTGAATTCAAACCTGCTAAACTCCAGAAAAGAAATTGACCTTGTGTCATATCCTGCTCATCTGGAGGGGTTGCTAAGTATATATATATATAACATATATATATATATATATATATATATATATATATGTATATATACATATATATATACCAACCCCTCCACACAAGCAGGATGCAACACAAGGTTGATTCTTAAGCAGAGTTTAACAGGTTTGAATTCAGAGTTTTACTTCTCCTGGACTGGTTATCAACCAAAGGTTAAAGAGCCCAGTCTGCCCTGCTATTTACTCAGCTGGAGGAAGAGTAGTTGGTATTAGTGCCATGTGAAATACAAACAGCTTCGTCAAGGAATTGAACTCGGGTCGACGAACCCATTTCCTACAACTCTAACCATTTGACCGCATGCCTCCTATATATACATATATATATATATATATATATATGTAACCAGTCAAGGAGAAGAAAATTCTGAATTCAAACCTGTTAAACTCCAGAAAAGAAATTGACCTTGCGTCACATCCAGCTTGTGCGGAGGGGTTGGTAAATATATGAAAAAGAGATATCTCGAAAATTCAAGAATAAAATACAGGTTAACACACAACACCATTGTTACCGTATTATTTTTTTTTTCTTTACACCTGCATTGTGATAGCCTTCTAAATCAACCTCCTAACCAATATATACACAATGCTTCAAGGAAATTATAAAACTCTCTCTATATATATATATATATATATATATATATATATATATATATGTATGTATGTATGTATATATATATATATATATATATATAAGCACACTGTGCAGAAACATATTTGTTTCTGACAATATTGTAACATAAATGGCCTTATTTGTCATACATA
>CM042151.1:7699523-7722023 GCA_023376005.1 Doryteuthis pealeii | reverse complement strand
ATATATATATATATTTTGGGAGAATATGTGCTTAATTGAAGTCGTACCTAATTTTTGAAAATTAATTAATTAATAATTAATGAACTGCTTTTTGTGTGACTTGAAGCGGTCTTCCTGTCTATTGCTCTGCTGACGAGGCCTAATAGGCTGAAATGTACATACAGAGATTGATTTTTCTCGATTTGTTTAGCCTTACATTTGAATAGGTATTCCCACCTAATTCATTAATTATTAATTAATGAATTTTCAAAATTAGGTACGACTTCAATTAAGCACATATTCTCCCAAAAATTGTTGGCTAAAAAAAAAGCCATATCAAAACACATCGTCTGTTTGTTTACTTCTCATATATATGTATATATATATAGTTGTTGTGTCTAGCCACACTGAAGAGACATGAAATATCGAAACATGGTGTCTGTGGATGACTTATTATATGCTCCCAAAACCCATTAGAGCTCTCTAGGGGTGACTTAAATTAACTTTCACTACCAGCATAAAAAGCAATGATCATCTGTTTACAGACTGGATCTCTCTGGTGATCATAAAATATATAAACAAATGTATGTATTTAATAGTTTAAACACCACCCCTATACAGCAGCTGTCAAATGGCTGAGAGGTTAACAAATCGGGCTGACGAAAAATCAGTCTGATTTCTTTCCCGGTCAGGGGTAGTTGTTGTGTCTAAGCCACACTGAAGTGATGTGAAACGTCGAAACACAATGTCAGTGGATGACTTATATATATAAGCTCTTATATATAAGGAATGGAGCACTCTGTGACGGCCTTTACACACAAAGCGATGTGTGTATTAAAAACAGTTAAAATCCTCTTCCCATTCTGTAAGTGAAGACAGCCTAATGGTTAAGGTGCTGGACTGACACCCAACCGGTTGGATTTCAATTCTGGCTGTAGGTAGCTTACAAAATGTCTAGCCACACTGAAGAGACTTGATAAGTCAAAACAAGTGTCTGTGGATGACCCTATATATATATATATATATATATATATATATATATAGTTTGAATATCATGAGCACTAATACCTAAGTTCACTATATATTTTTCAAGTAAATGTCTTGCAAAAGAAAGTCTCACTACGTGAACACACCTCACACAATACAAATGCTTGATTGTTTACTTTTTGCAACACTCCCACCTGAAGATTGTGTGAAACACGTGAAACTTGATACGCTTATTTATGAATGAATAAATAGATAATAGACACATCCTCTGAATATTTGTTTTTTTTATATTTTCTATGCATAGTGGCAGATTTATTTCAATTTTCCTCAAATACAGGGTGGTCCAAAGGTCACTAGACCATGTAAAATTGAAATAACTTTTTCTTTTTTACGAGGTATGTCAGGAAAGTTCCAGGACTGGTGTTACAAAAAATTATTTCAAATCCAAACTACAAACTACAAGTTATCCCTTCAAAGTAATCCCCCTTGGATCTAATGCACTTTCCCATCCTTTTCTGCCATGCTTGCATGCACTCCTGGAAGGATTCTTCCAGGATTTTCCATAGCTCTGTTGTCACTGCCTTTTTGATGTTGTGCACATCCTCAAAATGGGTTCCTTTGATGAACACCTTGAGCTTGGGGAAGAGGAAAACATCACATGGAGCCAGGTCGGGTGAGTAGGGAGGTTACTCCAGCACAGCGATGTTCTTCTGGGCCAGGAACTCTTGGATATTCAGGGCAGTGTGGGCAGGAGCATTGTCATGGTAAAGCACCCACAAGTTGTCCTGCCACATCTCTTGCCTCTTTTTGCACACTGAACAAAGCAAACTCTGCAGTATCTCTTTGTAGACATTCTGGTTGATCTGTGGTAAGAACTTGCAGTGGAAGATGCCCCTCAAATCAAAGTTTTCTGACATACTGGAACTTTTTTGACATACCTCGTATAATAATCGTTTTTACATTTATGCAATTTAGGCTGTGGAAAAGTAACTCTTGGAAACTAATCATGAAAAAAATTCCTGACACAGGAACAAATAAAATTAATAGAATTTTATCAAGAAAATGAACAATCAATTGTGCAAACTCAAAGATGTTACACTTATCCTTTTGTGGTCTGAAACCACCATCTAAACAAGCAATACTTAACTTGGTTAAATCCTACTTAACGGACATAAATTCCACCATGGTATGTCACACTGTTGAAAGAAAAAAAAAAAATCAAGGAATTAACCGAATTTAATGAAATTTTCAGTGTTGATATACTAATGAATAAACAATATAATGCACCAGTTATTTTATTTCAAAACTCTTAGATTTTATTCAGGTCAGTTAACTTTGAACCATGAATCTTTGAGGCGTAACACAGATTCACAAACATATATGGTTCAAAGTTAATTGACCTGAAAAAATGTAAAAGTTTTTAAATAAAATAACTAGTGCATTATATTGTATATTCATTAATGTATCAACACTGAAAATTTCATTAAATTCAGTTAATTCCCTGATTTTTGGTATTTTTTTTCTTTCGGCGGAGTGACATACAATGGTGGAATTTATATCGGTCAAGTAGGATTTAACCCTTAACTTATTCCAGTGGTTCAAAGAACACATCAGATATGGTTTGGTTTGGTTTGATTTTGTTTTACGGCATATCAACCTCAGTGGGTCATTTAATGCTGATACAGTTTTGAAATAAATCAATTCTTAATGGATAATACAATTTTGTTTATCAACTCATGTTTTTCTATTCAACCCATAGATGGGACCCTAACAGGTACTACCACTCCGGGTCAGAGTGGACCAGGGAGCAATGGTGATGAAGGGGTGCTCCACGTTCCCCAAACCTCCAAAACTGGAACCTCACCATCAGATAGAGTTTAACGTCATTCCCAGGACATGTAGACCCGTAGCCACCGCCTTCTAGCACCCATATGATTAAAAGGGATTGGGGCTTGCCATAAGAGCAATAGGGTTGGGAAAAATCATATAGGTGCTAGGGCTTGACATGACCAGCCGATTGATTGGAGGGGGCCTCTCCGACTGCCCGTCTAGCCCAATATAGGGCCAAAGTGGAGTATTGCAAGTCATGAACTGCTCATCCACCTGGGTTCTATCCTTAAGCATCACGGGTCGCCACCCACGGCCAACAGGTGGCCCCATTGGGGGAGTCTTACCCCTCTGCAGAGGTGCAGTCGGTGCATTCTAACGCCCCGGACATCAGATATGGTAGCAGCAAGATGGAGCTAGTGCTCATACAGCTAGTGCAATGATGGAGCTTTTGAGGGAAATTTGGAAAGAGAATAATTTTGTGATGCTCAGAATTCAATTGGCCTTCACGCTCTATCAGTTTCCAGACTTATCCTTTGGGAATATCGGAAAGATAGATTATACCAAAGCAAAACTTGGACCAGCCACCAATTGAAGGCTAACATCCATGAAGAAATTGAAGGAATAAGCCAAGATACATTATGACAGGTGATGGAAAATACCTTAAAAAGAGCCCACCTTTATACAGAAGAAAATGTCCGTCATTTGAGGGAGGTCATTTACAAAACCTAATTTAAAATGATTTCCAAAAAGTGTATTTATTGTTTATGAAAGAAGGGAAGTGATTGTTTAATAACTCAAAGTATTATTATTTTCTAAATGGTCTAGCGACTTTGGGCTGTCCTATATATACACACATATATATATATACATCTTATTATAATGGAGATTGTGTGTTTTTCTGTCTGTAACCGAAACTATATTACTACTCAAGTCACAATTCCCTTAGTTATTTACGTCACATTCTCCATGATTCTATTTCTATTTAAACCTCAATTAATAATAAAACTGTTTGACATTATTAATACTGTTGGCCTTACCTAAATACTAATAACATGTAATTGTATTTATATATACAACAAAATACCAGTTTTCAGTGTAAACGTAAAGCTAATTTGCATATTGATATTAAAAAAACTGATTTTAATAAAAATGTGCTTGGTATTATTGATTTCTAATTGTTTGGTTTTATCTTAATGAATATGAGTAAAAATCTCTTCAATAAATCCTAAAAGAAATTTATTAACAAGAAGAAATAACTGTAATTTTATTATTTACTTCCTATTTTAACCAAATAGTTAAATTAGGAAAATTTAGCATTGAAAAACGGAAGTGATGAAAGAGTAAGTTTCAGTTGTTCTATTTTCCGATTATACCCCCTCCGTTTCAAATCTTTTTATTTGAATTCTTAATTAGTTTCATTAGCCTTTCTGATTTAATCTAATATTTTATTACATTTAAACTTAAATACTTGCACCCGGAGGGTGCATATATTTGCTAGTATATATAATATAATATAATATATAAAGGTTTTACATATCTATTTATTAGGTGACAAAGGAACATTCACAACCATATTGGTCTCATACAATGCAATCATCAGGTGAAGATGTTTCAAATGAAAACCAATATGGTTGTGAATGTTCCTTTGTCACCTAATAAATGGATATGTAAAACCTTTACATATTTATCTTATATTATATAACAGCTCTATTTTATATTGAGCACTCTACCAATAATACTGCCTTTGGGTCACCATTCCAGCAAAAGCTGAAACAGTGACCATCTCACACTATAGTATATATATATATATATATATATATATATATATATATATATATATATGTAGAATTAACCAAAAACACGTCTCCTGTTTAACAATTTTATTAACAATCTTTTCGAGCTTTCTGGCCAACTTTTTTACATTTGGATGGAATCTATAAATTAGTCCACCAAAGTTTGTATCCCAAGTACTTTCAGCACTTTGAAGTGCCATCATCAGGGGTGATACGAACTGATGATGTGTATAATTTAAGTTTTATATTCAATCTTTAAAATGACTAGATGATATGACAAATTTTTGATTGTGAATAATATTTTTGTAAAATTCTATATGTTAGATAACTTTAAATATATATTAAAATAAAACAAACTATATATAAATCAATAATACCAAGTATGTATTTATTGAAACCTGCTTTAAAAAAAAATGCCATCTAAGGTTGAGTCCTTCCTTTGTGAGTATATATATATATATATATATATAATATATATATATATATATATAATACAGCGTTGTATAGTATTTTATAAAGTAATGTTAATGACAATAAATTAGATACTCCTTGATTAACTTACTTAATTCCTGAAATGACTGTGACGTAATCAGTGACATAGTTTCGGTTACAGACAAATAGAGACTGAATCTCCATTATATAGAAGATGTAAACATTGACAATAAACGTTTCTGTGATTTCTAAATATTTTGGAGACCTTACCTAAGGTATTACCATTGTATTATAAATTGTTTTGAGATTGAAACAGTTTTGTATCAAGAATCAAGAATGTTTGGAGTCATATAAGAAATTCCATTTCTAAATTTTTCTTCATTTTCTGGTTGAGTTTAAAGATATATCCATTCTATTTTTTTTTTGTTAAAAAAATCTTTGCGTTTTTTTTTCTCACAATGAAAATATATACATCAAAAGTGCTACTGAATGTCTAGAATGTTTCTTTTATTTTAAAAGATTACTCATTCTATGGCTGTGTATATTCATAAAAGAAAACTTAGATATCAACTGGGTCAGGGTACGTGAGACGGAGATGACAAAGGCTGTAGAGTTTATCACCATTTTTTTCTAATATCCATAATAACACAATAATCATTAATGGTCAATTTCATGCACTGAATACCATTGCCACTATTCTCAACGACCCACTACCGCTTACTACCTTAGACCCGAACTCCCACTAATCTGGACTTGTGTTATATATCCCCTATAGAATGTTGGGTATATGATCAAAAGAAAGAGAGACAGATAGTTAGACTATAGATGATAGAGATAATAGGTGGTCTTATTTGGTGACTTCTGTTCTCTCTGTTGAACATTTGAGCTTTGTACAATAATCATATTAAGTTCCAATTACCATTGAATTGGTAAGACAAGGAAACAAGGTGCCATAACTCAATACAGATTTAACCTTGTTGCAATCCTACTGCAGAATGCCAGAGTATTTATGAAGCCTCAATAACATCATAGAAACCAAGCAGCCAATCAGGACTCAGGGAATGGAATCACCCAAATGCATGAATGGACTATTCTTTAGTTCCATAAGTACCGGCTGTCTTGAGCACTAGTTCAGTTGTGCTTAGCCAGTTGCTGTTGTCCAAACCAACAGTATACTAACTGACTGACTTCAGCAGACTTCTTTTAAGGGTTGGTTCTTTTTCTTCTGTTCTGGGCTGGTCCTTGTCCTTAACATTTAATTAACACAACAAGACTTGGTTGTTTCTTAACAATAATGCTTTATTTCCCAAGACCATGATTCCACTGCTGGTGAGTTACAAACCCTAAGAGACATCCTCATTCCTAGCATCTGGTAACTAAATTATCTCAAACGTCCAATAGCGTGCTTTCAAGGGGTCAAGTAAAAGGTCAACGGGTCAAGTAAAAGGTCACTAACTGTCCATAAGCGGCGAGTAACTTTCCCATAGGGCCCCATCATTTTGATTTAACAGAACCTAATTCTAACTACAGGTGCATTCATAATTTATGACTGCTCATAAATTATGTAGCACTTGACTCTTATTATGACCAACTACTATGGGTGGGGAAGGCCTACCCTGCTTGCCCTGGCAACCTAGTCCAAAGGCCAACCCAACTATTGCTTTCTGTCACTACTCTGTCTGACACCATACGTCCCATCAGAAAAAACTGGTGTGTGGGGCCTCTGTGAAACTAGAGAATGTAGAAGGGCCATGTAACAGTTAAACAGAATGCCTGTTGGAGGGGGACTAAGCCCTCTAGTTCTAAAGGACAGAGACACAACTTGTGTGTTATCTGTGACGGCTGGAGAGTCTAAGAGAAAGAGTTTCATTTTGGCAGAAGTGCATTTATATACAATCGGTTGCAACGCCACCCAATGAAAAACCATGGCAAGTAAGGGAAAATAATCCCAACATATAGTATCTAGTATTCCTGTATAATCTATTAATAATGGAGATTGTCTGTATTTCTGTCTGTAACAAAAACTACGTCATAGCTCTACGTCACAGCTTACATCACAATATTCTTATGCTATATACACCCAAAATTTGAGTAAGCAATTTTAAAAATTGTTTTTTTACTCTCGTCCCCCTTTTTTTTTTTACAGTAACAAGAAGTTAACTAAAAAGTTTACAAATAAATAAATACCTACGATTTTGTGTAAGATTGATGTGGAAAATATTCAAAATAATTGTTTGATTATTACATGCACACAACATTTTATTTGAGAGGGACGGGGCTCAGTTTTCATTTCAAATTGTTTTATTTATTTTTTTACTCCTTTAATAGATATGAGGATTTGCCTTACTTATGATACAAACCCTCTGACATTGAATTTTTAACTCCCACCCTCCCAGACAATGTCTTTCAAAAATTAATTTTTACGACGCCCCGGAGGGTGTTTTCTGTTGCTAGTATGAAAAATTAACAAAAATCTATTTGACCCAAAGATGAGACTCTAAAAATTACTGTTATACACAGAATATCTCATTTTGTGTGTATGTGTGTGTGCGTGTACGAGAGCGGGGGAGATGGGTCTTACAGCCTATTCTAAGTCCAGCTGACAGTGAATTCAATTTTAGATAGACATAAAAGACATTTGACAAAGTCTGATAAGATTATCTGCATTCGAAAAGACAATGTTTCTTTTTTGCTCTTAGCATTTCAACAGTTGAATAAGGTACAATAAATACAACTACATCATCATCATCATCATCATCATCATAGCCAGAATACTACTTTCTTTTTTCTTTTTGTTGCGATGCAGACAAAAAAGACATTTGACAAAGTCTGATGAGATTATCATCATTTGAAAAGACAATGTTTCTTTTTTGCTCTTAGCATTTCAACAGTCGAATAAGGTACAATACATCATCATCATCATCATCATCATCATTATAATAGCCAGGATACCACATTTTTTGTTGTTGGGATGCTGACAAAAAAAGACATTTGACAAAGTCTGATAAGAATATCATCATTCGAAAAGACAATGTTTTTCGCACTTAGCAGTTCAAAAATCGAATAAGGTACAATAGATAAAACTACATCATCATCATCTTTTTTTTTTTTTGTTGGGATGCAGACAAAAAAGACATTTGACAAATTCTGATAAGATTCTCATCATTTCAAAAGACAATGTTTCTTTTTTTGCTCTTAGCATTTCAACAGTTGAAAAAGGTACTATAAATACAACTCCATCATCATCATCATCATCATCCTCATCATCATAGCCAGGATACCACATTTTTTTGTCGGGATGCAGACAAAAAAAAAAAAAAAAAGAAAAAAGAAAGACATTTGACAAACTCTGATAAGATTTTTAATCATTTGAAAAGACAGAAATTTATCTTTTGCTCTTCGAATTTTCCACAAATGCACAAATGGATTGACAGGATCCTTTATACGTATGGAAAGATCAAAGTGAAAATAGAACTATGTTCATGATTAACTTTTTATCCCATTGACTATATTAACTTGATATTGGCAGCTTCCATAATGGAAAGGAGCCAATCGTTATTAATTACAGGGAAAAATGAATACATTTTTCAGTTATTAAACAGCTCATGCAATGCAGTAGCATTTCAACAGTTGAATAAAATACATTCAATACAACTACAACATCAGCATCATAATCATAATCATCATCATCATTATTATTATAATATATATATGTGTGTGTATGTGTGTGTATTTATATTTATATGTATATATGTATGCGTGTGTATGTATATATATGTATATATGTATTCATATATATATATGCATATACAAATATGCATGTATATATATATGAATGCATATATATATATTGTATATATATATATATATATATATATATATATATATATATCAATGCATATATATGTATGTATATATATGTATGCATATATATATATATATGCATATACAAATATGCATGTATATAATGAATGCATATATATATATATTGTATATGTATATATATATATATATCAATGCATATGTATGTATGTATATATATGCATGTATATATAAGTATGCATATATATATGTATATATATATATACATGTATGCATGTATATATATATATATATATAATGTATGCATGTATATATATATATATATATATATATATACACATGTATGCATGTATATATATATATATATATATATATATATATATTATATATATGTATATGTATGTATGTATGTATATATATGTATATATATATATATATATATATATATGAATGTATATATATATATATGTGTATATATGCATATAAATATGTACATGTATATATATATGAATGTATGTATATATATGTACATATCTATATGTATATATATATGCATATGTATGTATATATATATATATTTATATATATACATGTACTTATATGAGTATATATATATATATATATATATATATATATGAATATATCTATATAATGTAGTGAATATATTTAACCCTATAACAAGCAAACAATAATGTCAAGATATTTGTGCCCTGGCATTTTGCCTCAATTCTGACTTTGTCCGCAGACATTGATTTTTGTTTCAGTCGACATCAGAAATATTTATAAAACATCAATGGCCTCTGACAACTCTCTATTCTTTCCATTTTTAGTAATTGCTAACGAGGTTATCCAGCGTTAAAAATTGCTTCCGAGATTCAACATCAAGCCGGTCAATTTCGTTTTCGTCTCCATTTAAAATGTCAGTTAATTAGCCTTCCAATTAAATGAGACTCAGCGATCGTACTGAAGAATTAAAAAAAAAAAGAAAAGATTGGTAGATATATAAATCTAATGTCTTAAGATTATGAAGCAAAATCTTTTTTCTTGGATTTTTTTTTTTATGCATTGGCTGAAGACCAATATTTTACCGCCTTGTTGGCTGGGGTTGTAGGATACATGGACTGCACCTCTGCAGAGTTGTTTGGTTTGTTTTATGGCGTATCAACCTCAGTGGGTCATTTAATGCCGACAAAGTTTTGAAATAAATTCATTCTTAATGGATACTCATGTTTTTCTATTTAACCCATAGATGGGACCCTAACAGGCACTACCACTCCTCTGCAGAGTGGTAAAATCCCCCAAATGGAGCCACCTGTTCGTCAGGGGTGGCAACTTAGTTATGGCAACTTGATACTTAAGGATAGAATCTTGGTGGCTGAGCAGTCCATGACATGCAACACTCCTCTTTGGCCCTAACTTAGGTTAGATGGGCAGCTGGAGAGACCCCCTTCAATCAATTGGCTGGTCACGTCAAGCCCTAGTACCTATATGATTGTCCTAACCCTATTGCCCTTATAGTAACCAACCCTTTTTTTTATTATATATGTGCTAGAAAGTGGTGGATGAGGGTCTTAATGTCTTATGATGTTAAACTGCATCTAGTGGTGAAGTTCCGATTCTGGAACTTTGGGGTGTGTGAAGTACCCCTTCATTATCATTATTCCCAGGTCCACTCTGACCCAAAGTGGTATGAATTTACCAAAACCTCTACATGATGAAATGTGACAGAAGATCAATTTTTAAATGAATTTTTAACAGGTTTGAATTTAGAGTTTTCCTTCTCCTAGACAGTCATACCAGTCTGCCCCACTATTTACACATAGCTGGAGGGGGAATAGTTGGATTAGTACATTTCACAAGGTATTAGTACTATGTAAAATACAAACAACCTCGTCCAGGATTTGAACTTGTGTCACTGTATCCATTTCTCCTGACAATAACCATTACACAAAGAGCACCTCTAGAGTTGAAGTATCTTTTAGGGTACTGTATATAGGTAAAATAGATCTGTCTGAGATGATGTTTATGATAATCTTAACTATACTGATACATCAACTCTTATCTCACCACCTTTGTAAGCTCTTTAACACTTCTTTCATTGTGTCCTGGGTGTAGAAGTTATCCTCCAGATATAGAAACAATGATACTCACCATCGCAGTGGGGTTCTAACTACCATCAAGTTAGCAGACGAGAACAACAGGCAAGCTGTAACTTAATTCAGTCCTTGCTTGCTGCTGGCATAATGCAAAGTAGTGGCTGAAGAGTGGGTACTTATCCCTGTTCTTACTAACCCTGAAATCCAACAGCCAATCAGAACTCAGGAAATGAACTTGCTTGAGTTCATAATGGAACAATCCAAAGCTCCATATAAGCCACCTACCAAACTCTAGTTTTAGTCTTGCATTCATCTTGTAACAGAGTTGAATACTTTACACAAAATCCAACACTGGGTATGACGTTAAACTGCATCTAGTGGTGAAGTTCCAATTCTGGAACTTTGGGGAGTGTGAAATACCCCTTCATTACCATTACTCTCAGGTCCACTTTGACCCAAAGTGGTAGCACCTGTTAGGGTCCCATCTATGGGTAAAATGTATTTAAAAAATTGAGTTTTACGAAAAGCTGAATACCTAACAAGAACGAATCAAACAAAATGTCTTCGGCATAAAATAACCCAACAAGGGTTGACATGCCATTAAATTCAACCATACCAACAATGTCAAATAGACATTGAAAAAACTGAACCATTTTTTATAATGGTCACAAATTTTAATGAAACGTCAACGGCTTAGACACACATAGGAAGTGATTATTTTCCTTGATTATTGCTGTTAAAGACCCTTTAGTTTGTAGTGAAAATGTCATGTTTTTCTGAAAAGAAAATTCCCAGAAAGACCAAAAAATAGGAATTTTCTTTTCCTTGATTTGATATCCTAATTTGGGATTAGTCCTTTGTTAATGTCTTTTCACTACAACGAAGGGATTAGATACACATAGGAAGTGATTATTTTGCTTCTTTATAGCAATAATGTCAGGTTTTTCTAAAAAAAAGATTCTCAGAAATACAAAAAAAAAAAACCCACAAAAAACAAATAAAAAATAAAAAATAATCCTTATATATATAAAAAAAAATGGTGTCTCCATATATAAGTTTAAAACTTTCCTTGATTCTATAATTTGTTGCTATCAATTTGGTTTTGGTGAATGGCTCAGTTATTTATTAAGCTGGTTAGTTTTAATTAATTGATTCTAGCAATCACCAATATGTAGTTCAGTTTTTAGAGCATCTGCCTAGGAATTCTAAGGTTTTGGGTTCAATACCAGTTCTTGCCAACTCAGCATATATATATATGTGTAGTATATTAGGAAAAATGAAAAAACACAGGTTTAAATGGGTTAAGTGGCGAGTTTAAAAACCAATCAAATCTGCTTCCGAAGTAAGACAAAGAACATGGCCAGCTTCAGCAGCAGTAGTCTGCAGAAAATAGGCAACTAAATTTTCAAAGGTTACCTGACATCACTTGTCTAAAAAAAAAAAAACCACAAAAAAAAACAAAGAAAAAAAAAAATCCTTATATATATAAAAAATGGTGTCTCCATATATAAGTTTAAAACTTTCCTTGATTCTATAATTTGTTGCTATCAATTTGGTTTTGGTGAATGGCTCAGTTATTTATTAAGCTGGTTAATTTTAATTAGTTGATTCTAGCAATCACCAATATGTAGTTCAGATTTTAGAGCATCTGCCTGTGAATTCTAAGGTTTTGGGTTCAATACCAGTTCTTGCCAACTCAGCATATATATATATTGAAATACCAAAAAAAAATTTCTTAGAATTTTATTAGAGAGAAGAACCTTGAATACAACCCAATGAAACATAGCGACAAAACAGAAGCAGAACTTGAAAGCAGAGACATTAGAATTTAATAACAATATTGGTTTCTTTGGTTTGGTGGATTTTATGGCATGTCAACCCTTGTTGAGTTATTTTATGCCAAAGACGTTTTGTTCTATTCATGCTTTAAGGATATTCAAAATTTTCTTTTAAAATTAATTTTTTTTAACACATTTTTTAAAACTCATTTATGGGGACTCTAAAGGTACTACCATTCCTTAATAAGAAGAGTGCAACAAAGGGTTGACATGCTGTAAAACCAACTGTTGTAGAGTATCTAGCACCCCTTCAGCACTCTACCAGATCATCTGGCTCATAAGCCTTAAATAGTCTATGATTGAGGACTTCAACAGTTGATTAATAAACTGATTAATATTCAGACTGATCTTACTGCATTTGACTATACCACATTTGACCCTCATCTATTTCTTGTAAGTTGTCTTGTTAATTGTTTTGTAATTTATTGTTCTAGGTTTTAGTATGTATCTGTTAGCACCAGATACTTGTGCTGAATAGATATATTAAGGTGAGGCTTGATATGTGTGATTGTTGTTGAGTAGCTAGCACCCCTTCAGCACTCTACCAGATGGCCTGGCTCATAGCCTTAAATAGTTACGATTAAGGACTTCAACAGTTGATTAATAAGCTGATTAATATTTCGAACTGATCTTACTGCGTTTGGCTATACCGCATTTGCCCCTCCTCTATTTCTTGTAAGTTTGTCTTGTTAATTGTTTTGTAACTTATTGTTCTATGTTTTTGTATGTATCCGTTAGCACTGGATACTGGTGCTGAATGAATATATAAACCACTCAATTTCTTCTGTGTATCATTTCACCTCAATGATACAACACCAACCACCCAACCAACCAACTAACAAAAGATACAACTAGATATTCAATTAACTGTGTTAATGAACCAGCCATGTTACTATGTAAACCAAAACAAAGGCAGCTGGGATCTTAAAAGGAAACGTGACAAAATATAAAGCATTTTTTTTTTTCTCAACCAGCATGAAGTCACGGTAGGATGTCTAGTTTCAGCCCTCTGCAACCGCCCCAAGAGGCAGGTTGTGATGCCATCAAGCTACTTTCACCTTAACCAGTGACGCAGATGTCCCGCTAAATAAACTGAACCTTGCACGTAAAGAAAACATGCAAGGCAACATAAAAACTCTGCTAACAAAGTCATAACTATCAAAACCTGTCAGTAAAGACATTCTTTGTGGATGTACATTTGTTTTTTTTTTATTTCTCAAAGGCACACCGGACAAAACTCAATAAGCACACACACACACACACACTCACACACTCACACATGCACACACACATACATGCACACACACACACACACACACACACACACATACATGCACACACTTTGCATAAAACATTCTATAAAACATTTCTTGGAAATACACATATATGTACTTCCCCAACCCCTCTACCATGAACAGAATGTGGACACAAGGTCAATTTTTAAATGGAGTAAAGCTGGTTTAAATTCAGCATTTTCCTTCTCCTAGATTGGTTGCTTAACTGTCCTGGAGAAATTCATCTGTACATCTTTTAATCTATTTTTCAAAGGCATAGTGACCAGAACTCTGCGTACAAAGTCATAACTATCAAAACCTGTCAGTAAAGACATTCTTTGTGGATGTACATTGGCTTTTTTATTTCTCAAAGGCACACCAGACAAAACTCAATAAGCACACACACAAACACACATGAACATACTCACACATGCACACACACATACATACACACACTTTGCATAAAACATTCTATAAAACATTTCTTGGAAATACACATATATGTACTTCCCCAACCCCTCTACCATGAACAGAATGTGGACACAAGGTCAATTTTTAAATGGAGTAAAGCTGGTTTAAATTCAGCATTTTCCTTCTCCTAGATTGGTTGCTTAACTGTCCTGGAGAAATTCATCTGTACTTCTTTTAATCTATTTTTCAAAGGCATAGTGGCCAGAACTCTGCGTACAAAGTCATAACTATCAAAACCTGTCAGTAAAGACATTCTTTGTGGATCTACATTGGCTTTTTTTTATTTCTCAAAGGCACACCGGACAAAACTCAATAAGTACACACACAAACACACATGAACACACTCACACATGCACACACACACACACACACATACATACATGCACACACTTTACATAAAACATTCTATAAAACATTTCTTGGAAATACACATATATGTACTTCCACAACCCCTCTACCATGAACAGAATGTGGACACAAGGTCAATTTTTAAATGGAGTAAAGCTGGTTTAAATTCAGCATTTTCCTTCTCCTAGATTGGTGGTCCGGGGGAATAATCTCGAAGGTTGAAGAGGGCCAGAGTGGGGTAGCCTAAACTTACTGTTAAGAGAAGAGAAACAAATTACCTCAAAGGGCAAAGTGTGTGTGCACATATCTCGCATGCAAGATATATGGGAGAGGAAAACATGGCTGTTCCCTTAAAAAAACTGGTCCTAGATTGGGTGTTTAACTGTGCTGGGCAAATTCTTTATGTATGTACATTTTTAAAATCTATTTTTCAAAGGCACACTGGCCAGAACTCAATAAACCCACATACTAACTCATGTGTTTGTTTGATTTTTGTTTTGTTTTATGGCATACCAACCACGGTGGGTCATTTAATGCTGGCAAAGTTTTTGAAAGATTTGTGGCAATAGTTTAGAAGAAAATATTTTAAACTCAATTTCTTTTTTAAACAAATTTTCTATTAAACCCATAGATCGGACCCTAGCAGGTACTACCACTCCCGGTCAGAGTGGACCTGGGAGCAATGGTGATGTAAAGGTGCTCCACATTCCCCAGACCTCCAGAACTGGAACCTCACCATCACTTAGAGTTTGTCATACCTTGGACATGAAAGCCCTCAGCCACTGCCTTCTAGCACCCATATGATAAAAATGGTTTGGGCTTTCTATAATGGCAATAGGGTTGCGATAATCATATAGGTGCTAGGGCTTAATATGACCGGCAGATTGATTGGAGGGGGCCTCTCCAACTACCCGTATAGTCTAAATAAGGACCAAAACAGAGTAAAGGTTTAAATTCAGCATTTTCCTTCTCCTAGACTGGTGGTCCTGGGGAATAACCTCAGAGGCTGAAGAGGGCCAGAGTGGGGTAGCCTAAACTTACTGTTATGAGAAGAGAAACAAATTACCTCAAAGGGCAAAGTGTGTGTGCGTATCTTGCATGCAAGATATATGGGAGAGGAAAACATGGCTGCGCCCTTATAAAAAAACTGGTCTTGGGTTTGAAGTGAATCTTGCAAGACAATGCAGATTTTGGCTCCTCCTGCCAGTCCATAAAAGAGAGGATTGCACTATCACACTTGAAGAGGCAGTAGTAAGCCAACTTACAGTATTGTTAGGAGAGTACTCAATATCTGTGTTAGAGCATTAATAAATAAATAGATAAATAATAAATATATATCTTAGTATATATTCATTTGTATGGAAACAAGTTTGCTACCATTGGTTTCATGCTATCCAAACTCAATTGTTTAAGCAGAGAAATTGTCAGGCAGTGAAAGTCTTTTGAAAATCTTTTATATATATATATATATATATATATTTTTTTTTTTTTTTTTTTTTCTGGAGTGGTGGACTCTTAGATCTCACCAGATCATCCACCTGCGTTCCCCAAAGTCTCCTAGTCATCTTGCCCCGGCTTGTCACTGATACTTGACTTTGGGGAAGGAGAGCATGCGGTGCGTGTCGCACAAGCGCGCAACATGTAAAACAAAAACATGTGCAGATATTTCTACAAGTCCCAGAGTGATGGAGGGATGTGAGGTGTGCAGGCCTGACGGGATGGAAGCATGCAGATTTGAATCTACATACGGCGTGATTCGTGACCTACTTAACGTCACTGCCTTGCTGATTGAACAGCAATGTGCCTCGGCGAGGTTGTGGGTGAATGAGCAGCCCCTTGGTTAACACTGTTCACCCAGTCACTTGGGAGGTGTCTATAAAAGCTGACCTAAACAAATGCCGATTCACCTATCAAGCTGTCCAGAAACCAACATTTCGACGATTGTCCACATTAGCTGGGCGAAAACTAGAAAATACTACAACACAAAACAAGGCTAAGAACAGCCACTTGGAATGTCTGGAGACCTCCCGATCTTGAGAGGGAAGTATCTCGATAAGGGGCAGACAGATGTTCTTGCGGAAATCAGCTTTATCTATAAGAAGTTTGAGGTAAGTTGACTCGAGCCCTCCATTCTGAAGCGACACATGACGGACGCCATGGAAACATTTCCTACATTGAAGTCTGACCTGTGTGGCAGCGCCTGTATGTCGAGGATTTCATATGTGTGATCTGTGTGACGTGGGCCATCTGCATGCTCACAACTGCTCACATCTGGACTACTTGTAGAAATGGCCTTATTCTGTCAAGAAGTGGCAATCACCATATATATATATATATATATATATATATATATATATGGTAGAGGGTTGGAGAAGTACATATATGTGTATTTCCAAGAAAAGAGAGGAAGAAGGTTTGTATTTTTGGTGTTCAGACTGTGACTCAGCACATAGGTACAAACTGATTTTTTAAAAAAATTTTTTAAAGAAAAAAAAAGTAAGGACATTTAAGGTAGGCTTTTTTTTTTTAAATACCCAGTGAAGTGATTACTCAGTAACCAACTTTTTCTAAACACACTAACCAAGGCTAAAGAACCCAATCTATCCTACTATCTGTGTATAGCTGGGGTGAGAAGAGATGGATTCATGCCTTTCCCTAATGTATTAGTGCAAAGTGAAATGCAAACAGCTTTGTCCAGGATTTGAACTCAGGTTGCTGATTCCATTTCCTCCAACAATAAACATTATGCTAAGTGACACATAAGACATATAAGACTGAAATTTAGTGAGGCAATCCCCCTGGTACTGACCCCTGCCACACCCTTTGCTGAATAACATAAGGGGATGGATTACTTCTATTGGTTTATGTTGTTTAAGTACATACATAAGTTATCCAGAACTCCTTCAGACTGCATCTGAAATTCAACCCGGATCATCGAGTTCATACTGTTATAATGACAACCATTATACTACACGCATGTGGATATATATATATATATATATATATATATATATATATATATAATAGATGAATAATAAGTATATATTTTAATATATATTTATTTGCGTAAAAAACTTTTTCAAAAAAAATTTCACTGCCCAACAACAACAATTGCTCCGCTTAAACAATTAAGTTTGGATATCATGAAACCAATGGTAGCAGACTTGTTTCCATACAAATAAATATATACTAAAATGTATATTTAGTATTTATCTATTTATTTATTAATGCTCTATCACAGATATTGAATATTCTCCTAATAATACTGTAAGTTGGCTTACTACTGTCTCTTCAAGTGTGATAGTGCTAACCATACACATTGATTATATATATATATATATATATATATATATATATATATATATATATATATATATATATATATATATATAATATAAGATAAATATATAGGTTTTACATATCTATTTATTGGGTGACAAAGGAACATTCACAACCATATTGGTTTCATGCGATGCATTCATCAGGTGAAGATGTTTCAAATGTGAGGAAAATCGAAAAAATTTCAAAAAATTTCAAAAAAAAATATATATATATATATATATGTGAAGAAAAAAATATATATATATGTGAAGAAAAGGAAGTGAATCCGATGGTATGTATTATATTAAGAAAGATTGAAAAAACACAGGTTTAAACGAGTTAAGTGGTGAGTTTATTGGCCGCCGCTGCAGTGTTTCGATCTATTAATTAGATCATCTCCAGGGCATTTGTTAGTATATGGAAGATAATAAGAAATTTTTTATCACAGAATAACAAGAAAAGCGAGTGATAGTCCTTGTTTATCAGTCTGTTTAAAATTTGATGTTTGAAAAAAGAACCCTGCAAAATAGACGGTTTGAAATATGACATCAAATATTCTCTTTTACGGTGTGAGTATGGGATTGTGTAAGTGTGTGTATCGAAAAAAGTGTTGTGATGTTAGTCCCAACAGTAAAAAGAAGTCAAGTCGAGATTGGGTAAAATAAGACAAGTGTATTTACAATCATGGTACATGTACGACTAGCTTGTCGTTAACGGGAACAGTGCTACCTTTCCACTCGGTGTCTCACTATTTATAGTGAGAACCGGTGCATGTTCTCCACTGTAGGAACGGCCGGTACAACAAAAAGCATTGTGCATTTTTTAGGTGTGTGGTTGCGCGTGTGTGTATAAATCTTTTGCGATATATACATATATATACATATATATATAGTCATCCACAAACTGTACTGTTCCGATGTATCACATCTCTTCAGTGTGGCTAGACAAGCATGCTGCATCAAGCCGGGATTAAAACTTGACCAATTTTTCACCAGTCAAAATATCTAACCAACCAGCTATCATCACAATCTATTTGCGGAAGAGAAGTTTTACTGATAATTACATACGTATGTAAAGGCTGGCTAAAAGATCTCTATCCGTTTTAAGGAGGGCCTTATATATATATATATATATATATATATATTAGTGGCCTTATATATTTATATCAGAAAATGTCCTTTCTTAAAGTTGGTTGTGTAGATAGCTCAGAGGTAGGACCTAGGACTGACAACAAAGCAGTCAAGTTTTGATCCTGGCCTCATGCAGTCTGCCAGTCTAGCCGCACTGATGAACCATGAAACATCAAAACAAGACTGCATGTGGATGACTATATATATATATATATATATGTGTGTGTGTGTGTGTGTGTGTGTGTGTGTGTAATTTTGGTTGCAGTGGGTATGTCTATGTATATAAAATATTTCCAGATTTTTTAATGATATAAGAATAAAGTTTCTCATAATTAATCATATTGTTGCAGATGGCCATTTTTCTAATTCCCTTGGAAAAGGCATGAAACCATCTCTTTGATGAAGTCAGTGATTTTGTTTGATTCTTTTGCTTTTGTGGCTTCTGCAGCTTTGACCAAAATCAACAGCCATTGTTGCTTTTAAAAAGTACACAGAAAAGAAGTCGGTTAACTACTTGGGCTGTAAGGGTTGTGGAGTGTCACTAAAAGATTCATATAAATTTTTCTGTTGATGTCACAGAGCCAATAAAAGAAAATGGTTTGGTTTGTTTTGTTTTACGGCATATCAACCTCAGTGGGTCATTTAATGCCGATAAAGTTTTGAAATAAATCAATTCTTAATGGACAATACAATTTTTTTATAAATACATTTTTCTATTTAACCCATAGATAGGACCCTAACTGGTACTACCACTCCGGGTCAGAGTGACTAGGGAGCAATGGTGATAAAGGGGCACTCCACATTCCCCAGATCTCCAAAACTGGAACCTCACCATCAGATAGAGTTTAACGTCATTCCCAGGACATGTAGACCGCAGCCACTGCCTTCTAGCACCCATATGATAAAAAGGGGTAAGGGCAATAGGGTTGGGAAAATCATATAGGTGCTAGGGCTTGACGTGACCAGCTGATTGATCGGAGGGGGCCTCTCCAACTGCCCGTCTAGCCCAAGATAGGGCCAAAGTGGAGTATTGCATGTCATGAACTGCTCATCCACCTGGGCTCTATCCTTAAGCATCACGGGTTGCCACCCACGCCCAACAGGTGGCCCCATTGGGGGAGTCTTACCCCTCTGCAGAGGTGCAGTTGGTGCTTTCTAACACCGCAGCCGACAGGGCGGAAAAGAAAATGGGTAAATTTGTAAGGCCTTACTAGGGCAACCAGTCTAGGAGAAGGAAAAACTCTGAATTCAAACTCTGGGAAGTGAAAGGACTCGGGGACTCGGTTATACTTTATTGTGCCACTGATACAATAGATAAAGCACTTCATAAGTATTCCTTTTTAAGATATGAATTTTTATAGACTGAGTTCAATCTGACAATTATTGTATTCTAATCTACTAATAATTTTCAAACCGATGTATTTGACCCATAGATCTGAGACCTGGGAATAATGGCAATGAAGAGCTAACTCCATACTCTTCAGAGTTCCAGAACTGAAACTTCATCACCGGATGCAGTGATTATTAATGTGCTTAAAGCCAACAAAAATATTCTACAGCTGTGTTTTATACAATGTTCTTGTATGAGTATTTTCAAACAAATTAGCTCTTGAACTATCGGCCCAAAGAAAATTATTTTATGTTAAAAGTTTCAAGTTTCTAATATTTAGTTTTCCATGTTATAGTGAAAAGTTCATGGAGGCGTTTGTTGTGTAATGGTTATCATTGTAAGAAATGGACACAGCAAACCAGGTTTAAATCCCAGATAAGGTTGTTTGTATTTCTCATAGTGCTAATACCCTTGGGAAAGGTATGAATCCAATTACTCTCCCTCCAGCTATGAGTAAATAGTAGGACAGACTGGTATCTTTAACCTTGTCTAGAAGGAAAATGTCTGAATTAAAAGCTGTTAAATTCCGCTTAAAAATTGTTATGGTATGTTGCATCCTACTTTTGCGGAGGGGTTGGGTATATATACATATAGAATCGCAAGGTTTCTGGTTCGATACCAGCCCTCACCAACTTAGTGTATAAGTAGCACAGGGATCTGTGCAGTAAAGTAAGGGACAGATAGTAGGTGTTAGCATTCTGCTTCAGATGCTAAAAAAATATTTTCTTTGGTCTAGCACTAGTGAAAAGGGATAGACTCCCTCACTGTTGGCTGATACGGACATTAGGCCACCTTGTCGACTTTTTTACTCAGGACTTGCGTTATAATGCAGATTTTACATGATAACCTTATTATAATGGAGATTGTGTGTTTTTCTGTCTGTAACCGAAACTAAATCACTACTCAAGTCACAATTCCCTTAGTAATTGACGTCACATTCACCATGAATTTATCCTTATTTTAACCTCAATTATTAATAAAATTGTTTTACATTATTTATACTGTTAACCATATCTACATACTAATAACATGCAATTGTATTTATATTTACAATAAAATAGCGGTTTACAGTGTGAACGGGAAGGCTAATTTGCATATTGATATTAAAAATGTAATTTTAATAAATATATGCTTAGTATTATTGGTTTCTAACTGTTTGGTTTTATTTTAATGAATATAAGCAACAATCTCTTCAATTAATCTTAAATGAAATCCATTTACAAGAAAAGATAAGTGTCATTTTATTCTTTACTTCCTATTTTAACTAAATACTTAAATTAAAAAGTGATGGAAGAGTAAATTTCAGTTGTTCTATTTTTCGATTATACCCTCCTCTGTTTCAAATCTTTTTATCTGCATTCTTATTTAGTTTCATTAGCGTTTCTAATTTAATACGATATTTCATTACATTAAAACTTAAATACTTGCACCCGGAGGGTGCATATATTTGCTAGTGAAAACAATGAACAACTAAATTTCTCAGAATGTTGGTATATTTGGTACACAGTATTATCAGAAAATGGGGATAGTCAACCAAATCTCTGAAAATGTTGATATACATTTGTTACAAGTCAGAAAAAAAGGGAACATTGAAGAAAAAAAAAACATTTAAAAAAATCTCAGTAAGTGAAAGGCATAACATGAAACAGATTCTTTATTGACCAGATAAGAAAGATAAAGAATGAAGGATTGACCCACTCCCTCCCTCAAATACCTGACTAGGGTTGGGGGTGGTGAAAAAGATATAGATTGGTCTAAGCGACACAGAGATCCCATTGTTTGGGGTGAT
>CM042151.1:7692023-7694523 GCA_023376005.1 Doryteuthis pealeii | reverse complement strand
ACCATATTCTATGTACTATATAACATACTATAAAATACTCTATAAATACTATATAAGATATAAAATACAGTATAAGTACTATATAAAATACTATAAAATACTATATGAGTATTATATAAGATATTATAAAATACTATATAAGTACTGTATAAGATACTATAAAATACTATACGAGTACTATATAAAATACTATATAAATATATTTACCAACCCCTCTACAAGAGCAGGATGCGACACAAGGACAATTTCTTAAGCAGAGGTTAACAGGTTTGAATTCAGAGTTTTCCTTCTTATAGGTTACCTAGCCATGGTAAAAGAGCCCAGTCTGCTTTACTTTTTGCCCATAGCTGGAGGGAGAATTGGATTCATACCTCTCCCAAAAGTATTAGCACCATGTGAAAATGCAAACAGCTTCATCCAGGAATTGAACTCAGGTCGATGAGTCTATTTCCTATGACTCTAACCATTATACCACATGCCTCCATTAAATACTAGGAAATACTATAGAAATACTATATAAGATACGAGAAATTACTACATATATACTATGAAATACTATATAAATACTATTTAACACACTATGAAATACTATGTAAATACTATATAAGATACTATGAAATACTATATATAGATACTATATAAGATACTAGAAATTACTATATAATTACTATATAAGATACTATGAAATACTATATAAATACTATTTAACACACTATGAAATACTATGTAAATACTATATAAGATACTATGAAATACTATATAGATACTATATAAGATACTATAAAATACTATATAAATACTATAAGATACTATGAAATACTATATAAATACTATATAAGATGCTATGAAATACTATATAATACTATCTAACACACTATGAAATACTATTTAAATACTATAAGATACTATTATAGATACTATATAAGATACTATGATACCTATATATACTATGATACTATATAAGATACAATAAAATACTATATAAATACTATATAAGATACTATGAAATACTATTTAACACACTATGAAATACTATATAAGATACTATGAAATACTATATAGATACTATATAAGATACAATAAAATACTATATAAAAAGTATATAAGATACTATAAAATACTATATAAATACTATATAAGACTTGGTGTAACAGTTATCAGCATTGATAATGGAATCAGTGACCAGAGTTCAAATCCCGAATGAGGCTGCTTGCATTTCCCTTTGTACTAATGCCCTCAGAAAAAGCATGAATCCAACTATTTTCCTCCACTTATGGTTAAAATAGTAGGATAGACTGAGCCCTTTAACTTTAGTTAGGCAACCAGTCTAGGAGAAGGAAAACTCTGAATTCAAAACCAGCTTCTTAATATTCTGACTGGTTATACATTATATAGATTGTTTGTAGCGAGTATTTATCCCCCCCCACTCCACCATGGTCAGCAGGGGACATGAGGTCAATTTTTAAGTGGAGTAAAGCTAGTCTGCCATATTATTTACTCATAGCTCGAGGGAGAATAATTGAATTCACACCTTTCCCAAGGGTATTAGTACTATGTGAAATGCAAACAGCTTTGTCTAGGATTTGAACTCGGTTCAAAGTGTTCATTTTCTATGATGATAACCATTACACCATAAACGTCTCCACTTTCCACTGTTGCATAATCTATGCGGTTGCATAAGATTATTGCCAATCCCCTGTATTTCTGAAGGGATGGCCCTTTTCATATCATGGGCGGGACTTTCCATGGAATATTACAGAAAGCCCGCGAAATATGTGAAGTCACGTGGAACCTGGTTGGGACTTCAGTTTCAGTTTGGACGTCAGGCAGAGAAGATGTACTGCCTTAACTGGAGCTCACTGCATACGCGCGTTATGTTAGTTACATGAAATGTTTAGTTAAGAAATAAAAGTTTCAATAAATAATATGATTTTGTGGTTGATGAATGTCTTGGCAACAAGACTGACCTAGAAGATCAGACACGAAGTCCCCAAGACTAGGTCCAGACTCTGGAAGATGAATGTAAGATACCAAAGATGAACAGAAGAAAAATAGAAGTAAGGAAAGAAAGGGTATACAACACCACAGCAAAAGGGTTAAGTTTTTTGTTTTGTTTTACAATAGTTTATTCCTTCTTATGAATGGTTTTTAGGTCATTTCCTAGTTGAATAACATGAATGACCCAGAAAAAACAGAACCCACATTATTTATTTATTTATTTTCCCATTTAACTAACTCTAAACCCCAACCCTAACCCTAACCCTAAACCCTAACTCTTGTTGGACTTAAAGTTAAAAAAAAAAAATTAAAATTAACAGTTTTATTACAAAATTTGTGGGTTCTGTTTTTTCTGGGTCGCCCTGTAATATTATGTTACTCAACTAGGGGGGGGGTAGGGTTAAGGTCAAGGTTTAGGGTTAGGGTTAGGGTTTAGGGTTGTGGTTCAGAGTTAGTTTAATGGGAAAATAAATAATGGGGTTTGCTCGTCTTTTATTCTGAG
>CM042151.1:7671930-7691923 GCA_023376005.1 Doryteuthis pealeii | reverse complement strand
AAAGAGAGAGATCAAGCCCTTTCCACTCCAAATCAACAACTAGTTTGAAATCAGAGTTTTCCTTCTTCTAGACCAGTTGCCATTAAAGAGCGCAGTCTACCCATAGCTGGATGGATAATAGTTGGATTCATACCTTTCCCAAGTGTATTAATGCTATGTGAAATGGAAACAGCCGCATTCAGGATTTGAATTCAGGTAGCTGAGTTTATTTGATACAGTGATAGTTATAATTCATGGGTTACCTACGAATTATAACTGTAAGTTTAATAAGATTTGAATAACAGTATGGTAAATGGAAAGTTAACATTAACTGTTGTAGTAGTGATTGACAGCAGTTCACCTTTCGCTGACCTATCTGCTGATTTCTCATTGGCTGAAGGCAAGCATGAGAAGAGGACGGGGTAGAGTTAGTTAGATTTTGTCAGTTATTCAGAAAGAAGCAGACGTAAGGGTCTTCTATTCCCAAGTATGCCATCTTCTCACCATGCGTTTAAAAACATTTTGGGCTTCAGGTTTTAATAAAGACATCTTTGGAAAATAAATTGAGTCTTGCTTCATTATTAAAAACAAAGAATATGAGCACAGACAACCAAGCCCAGCAGAACAGAAGCCATATTGACCAGAGGAAGAAATCAACCCAAAAGAAGATGGACAGTGTTGAAAATGAACCTCCTAAGAACACCTCTCTTCTCTCCTCATCCAGCAGATGAATATTGAAGTCAGTCAGTATACTGTTGGTTTGAACAATTTCAACTGGCTAAGCACAACTAAAGCAGTGCTCAAGACAGTTGGTATTTATGGAAATCAAGAATAGTCCATTCATGTATTTGGGTGATTCCATTCCTTGAGTCCTGATTGGCTACTTGGTTTCTATGATGCTATGGGGCTACATATGATGCTGTGGGGTTATCATTAATAGCATTCATTTTTTTGAAGGAGCTTCATGACATCACTCCTTAATATGGCCCTGAAAATGAGTGATATATCCAATAGATATAAAAATTGAAACACTCAAATGTAGGCATAACCATTTATTTATTTATGAATAAACACATCCTCTGAATATTTGTTTTTATTCTAAAATATTTATTTACTTACATACGAATGGATTTATTTCCATTTTCCTCATATATATATATGTATGTATATATGGTCATCCACAGACACTGTGTTTCAACATATCACATCTCTTCAGTGTGGCTAGACATTAGCAGGCTACTTCCAGCCAGGATGGAGTCAAGCTTCTTAACCACTCAGCTATTAGTACCTACAGACTGCGATGAGGATTTTAACAGATAAGTACATACATATGTATATATGTAAAGGCTGCCAGAAAGGGCTCCATCCGTTTTATAGGAGAGTGTGAAGTCACATGTACATGTTTCTATGTATTTGTTGTGAATAACAGGATGGGTAGTCAAATTAATATATATATATATATATATTATTTTATATTTTTGCTTGAAGGCAATTACAATGCATATATCGTATAAAATTTGATAATTATAGAAAATAACCATGACAAGTGAATTTCGCAAACGATCATGCGATGCTAGAACATCGTACAGTCTGTTTCAACTTTATTAAGTCTCATCAGCGATGTATACGTTAGTATATGATGATTTATATGATATATGCATTGTAATTGCCTTCAAACAAAAATATAAATAATAATATATACTTTATCCAACAATGCTTCTAAAAAACAAACATTCAAAAATCTTATATATATATATATATATATATATATATATATATATTAATTGACTTGGGTTTGAATAGCCAGACTAACAAAACCTTCTCTCAACATCCACTAGATTTTAATGCACTATTTAATTAGGATTTATTACCAACAATATTTCACTTTGATGATCATTTGTTTGCACACGTTTATGGTTTCTACTAAATAATATAAAAATATAATATAAAAATAATATAAAATATATGTTAATGAATAGATTCTAATTAAACATTAACTTTTGATAATATTTGCCTCAAATTTGCTAACAGTTATATACTTTTAAGTACAGCAAGCTTGTATATGGTTGATATATATACACATACAGTTATATACACATAATAAAATACACATCAATTTTTTTTTTTCTATTAGAAATTTTGACAGTAAAACCTTCTTAAGTCGTCGGGGTGGCCTAAAGTCGTATCAGCTAGATCGCAAGGGAGTCTATCCCCTTTTCACGGGTGCTAGACCAAGGTGATTGTTTTTAGCATTTCAGGTGGAGTGCCACACCTACCATCAACTCCTCACTTTACCACACAGATCCCTGTGCTACTCATACACTGAGTTGGTGAGGGCCAGTATTGAACCAGGAATGTTGAAGTTTCCAGCCGGACACTTTACCAACTGAGCTTTTTGCAAAAAATGTCCCAACATTTTTTATTTTATTAAAGGAAAACTCTAATTTTGATCAAGGAAAACTCTGAATTCAAACTCTGTTTAAAAATTGACCTTGTGCCATATCCTATTTGTATGGAGTGGTTGAGTAAATACATATATTCATTATTGAACAATTTTAAAACGTAAAGAAATGAACCCAGGAAAACATAGTTAATCAATATTTGACTGACGATCAAAATTTATCATTATTGATTATCTAAGGGAATAAGTTTTTGAGGGAAATACTTTGCGTCCCCTGGGTGCAAGTATTTGAATTTTAATGTAATAAAATATTATATCAAATTAGAAATACTAACAAAACTAAATAAGAAGGAATATAAAAATATTACACTTAATTCAATGTTATCTTAATTGGTTTGGTTTGATTTGTTTTGTTTTACGGCATATCAACCTCAGTGGGTCATTTAATGCCGATAAAGTTTTGAAATAAATCAATTCTTAATGGATAATACAATTTTTTTATAAATACATTTTTCTATTTAACCCATAGATGGGACCCTAACAGGTACTACCACTCCGGGTCAGAGTGGACCAGGGAGCAATGGTGATGAAGGGGTGCTCCACATTCCCCAAACCTCCAAAACTGGAACCTCACCATCAGATAGAGTTTAACGTCATTCCCAGGACATGTAGACCAGCAGCTACCGCCTTCTAGCATCCATATGATAAAAAGGGGTGAGGCTTGCCATAAGGGCAATAGGGTTGGGAAAATCATATAGGTGCTAGGGCTTGACGTGACCAGCCGATTGATCGGAGGGGGCCTCTCCGATCGCCCGTCTAGCCCAAGATAGGTCCAAAGGGGAGTATTGCAAGTTATCTTAATTGATTTCTATATAAAATTATATAAGTTAAGAGTAAGAAAATGAATCCGACAGTATAAGTATAGATAAAAGGATATATTGATGTGCTAATGACGAAGTGATCACATGACTTGTATGCTTTTTGGAACATCAATGTTTTCGTTTTGAATTGAAATATTTTCAGCTTCTCTCTTGATGAGTCCGGAATAAAAAACAAGCTCTGATGATGATTTTTATAAATCGAAATATTGTTCAATATTAGCTATGAATATGATATAAAATATTTTCATTTTAACAGCATTGTTGTGTTTTCATATCCTTTTATCTATACTTATACCGTCGGATTTAATTTAATACATTTGAGAAGAACATGATAGTATTAGAAATCAGTAACATCAAATAATTATTTATTTGACCCAGTTTTGTTAAAATCATTATGCAAATTATTCCCACAATATACTATGTAAATCTTTATTGCTCGGAGATATATAACATTTCAGAATTTTAAATGCATGAATAATATGGGCAGTTTTCAGCAAATCTTATGCAGCTAGACGTTAATAGAAACATTGTTTATAAATAAGATGCTAATTAAGAATAAATAAGGATAATTTTATTTCATAATTGTTGAGAATATAACTTCAATAACTCAGGAAATTCAGAGGTGATGTAGTTATGGTTAAAGACAGAGAGTTACAAAATCTCCATATATATATATATATATATATATATATATATATATATATATGTGTGTGTGTGTGTGTGTGTGAGTGTGTGTGTGTGTGTGTGTTTACATTTCATATATCACTAATACCCTTGGGAAAGGTATGTCCAACTACTCTCCCTCCAGTTATGGATAAATAGTAGGGCGGACATCTCTTTAACCTTGGATAGATAACCAGTCTAAGAGAAGGAAAACTCTAAATTCAAACCTGTTAAACTCCGCTTAAGAAATCGACCTTTTGTCACATCCTACTCATGCGGAAGGACTGGTATGTATATATATATATATATATATATATATATATATATATATATATATACCCTAGGGAGGTGGCTTTTTAAAAAAAAATATGTATATTTATATTATTTATATGAAAAAAAGCCACCTCCCAGGGTCCATCTTGATAGGGAAACGAAAAAAAAAAAAAAAACGATAACCCAAAAGTAAGTA
Source organism: Doryteuthis pealeii (assembly GCA_023376005.1). NCBI lineage: Eukaryota > Metazoa > Mollusca > Cephalopoda > Myopsida > Loliginidae > Doryteuthis > Doryteuthis pealeii. The sequence continues at coordinate 7,687,530 of CM042151.1, read as the reverse complement.
GAATTAAGATTATGCTTTTGCATATATATATATATATTATATATATATGTATATATATATATATATATATATATATATATATATATATATATATATATATATATATATATATATATAGGCCAAAGATTCATTAGTCTATGAAGTAGAAATCTATCTTTTTGCAAGAATAATTAGTTCTCTTATGTTCCAAGCTAATACTGGGAATGCTCATTTTACCCTTCTCTTTCTCTGTACTTATGGTAATGGGTGGTATCTCTCTTAGACTGGTAATGGGTAGGTATCTCTAGCCTTGGTTGGGAAACCAGTGTAGGAGAAAGACAACTCAAGATCAAATGCTGTAATCCTTAACTTCTTTCTTTGCTGCCTTGTGGGTTATTATTAGTGGAAGACCGACGGTTAAGCAAGACAACCTTAAACAAAACATGATGGGTCTAATTAATTGCACAATAGGATACTTTGACTTGTACATCTGTTAGTTTTCTGGAAAGTTTTATGCCTCTAAAGTTGTCTGGTTTGGTTTCTTTGTTTAAAGGCATATTAACTTTCATGGGTTATTTAATTTGGATCTCTGCGGTAAAGTCTCAGATTAAACATGAACATGTTTTTATGCCTTTTATTTTGTGTTTGCTGGAATATGTCTCTATTATCTGTTCTTTAAAGGAATACATTTTTGTTTGTCTTCTGTAAATTTTTGCCCAGCCAAAAATTTGGGGAGAGGTTTACTTTCGTATTTGGCCTGGGGAGTTGTCTGCCCGTTTGGTTTGCTGGTTCCGCTAGGGGCCTTTGATTATTTAAGCGGCTGGTTTGAACGTCTCTTCCTCTCTTTTCCGGTTGCTCGACCCACGAGGCACGACTATGGGTTAGACTCTGGTCTACCCTCTTGTTGGGGCTTTTGTTACAATTTATACAGCATGGACTATTCTTAGTCTCATGTCTGTACTTTTATGTTTTTCCCTTCTACTTTTGTATGTATGTTTATGTACACCTTGTATTATGTACCCTGTTTATCCATGTGCTGTAACATATTAAATGTTTTGTCCCACAAACGTGTCGGAGTTTTATCTTCAAGTATATATCACCTTAAACCTACATTACTAACTAAAAAAGAAAAAGAGAGGGGGTGAGAACATGAAAACAATAACGCTTGATGATGAAAAGAAGGAAAGAAAGAAAAATATAGAGTGAGAGAATAAAAATCAAGATTATTATACTTTTTACAAATTGAAGTATTTTGCAACAGCTCTTAAGTAAACATATCAAATGTAATAATTAGATTATCATACTATGGTATATCCACAAGTCCTGCTAGTAGAACAATCTATTATTATACTAAAGCTGAGTTAATCAACTTTTGCTTTCTAAAGGCTTTTTTACTGTTTAGATTAATGACACAAAAATTATACTAAATTATTCCTTACTTTTAGGATTATGTTTGAAAAAAATTCTGTTTTTAATTGGTTCTAATTAGTCGTAATTTGCAATTAAGTCAAAAACCGACCAATCTCTTACTTTACTCTGTGTCTATCTCTTTTTTCCCCTCTAAGTATCTCTTGACTACCTCCTCGTTATATAATGTTAGTTTCTCTTGAGAGTAGAGAGAGGGGGCCGCGAGAATTTGAAATATATTTATATGTTAAATTTCACAACCAGCAACCCCTAGCTTAAATGAGGTCAAACATTCCGTTTCTTAGAAAGCTAAAAAAGGATTTTACGGTTTTGTCCGGATGTAATTTTTTATTCGCTTTTCTATCACCCTTTTCCCTAATCTCAATTATCTACCCAGAGCTGAATGGGTGACCCAATGGGTCACGTTTTGTCTAGTATTGTATTAAATTTCCTTTTATAAATATTGATAGTAAATCTTAGGTGTTATATATATTTTGATATTTGTTATATATACTTTTGCTAAAATATGAGTAATACCAAGTCTCCTCAGATCTCCATAACTTTCCTCAGAAATCTGCACAGTACTCTAGGTTTGCAGTGTCTCGTTCTTTCCACACAAACCGCAACTCTTTCAACCTTTTTCTAGGAACTTCGAAAATTTTTACTAGAACTGCAAATATTTTTGGCATCACTGTCACCTTTATGTGCAATATTGATTTTTTTTTTTTTCTACTTCTTCTCCATCTATGTATTTATCTTATACATTTCTCTCCTTTATTTTGCACTCAGTTGTATATGAGGGGGTTCATACCTTTCCCAAGGGTATTAATCTGAAAGTGAACATGATAGTGCGACTGGAATTTGAACTCACTTATTGAACTGTATTCGAGTACATTAACCACTATGCCACAGAGCCCCCCCCCCAATCATTTTGAATATGTAAACATTCTATTTTTTTTTCATCATACAACATATAATAAGTACCTTGTGCAATACCCAGTCCTCATCAGCAGCTAACTAGGTGTGATAGCACAGTTTTGGTGCTAAAAGTGGGACTGCCACACCTAGTGCCACCAAACAGCCTTTTTGCCACTGGATATGGTATTAAAAATTATAAAATGAAATGAATAAATGAATAAGTAAATAACTTCCATTCATCTTAGCAGTTTCAATTTGAATGTATTTTGTGATTTTTGCATTTTGACTCCTCCTCTATTTCGATATATTTTATTCATTGGATTTGAATAAAATAAATTGACAAACTTTTCTGGATTGAAATTATAGGATTTTTTAAAGCAATTTCACATGTAAATGTATCAAAAATATGTTATTTATTTATTGTTATTTATTTTTCTTCTTTTCTTTCATTTATTTTTTTTTTCATTCTTTTTAATTTTTTACTTTTCATATGGCTTCTTTTTTTTATTTATATTTACTTTTTCCCTCATTAATTTGTCCCTTATATCAATTCTATTTCTCTTTCTTCTTCTTCTTCTTCTTCTTCTACTACTACTACTACTACTACTACTAGCAGCAGCAGCAGCAGCAAATATATGCACCCTCCGGGTGCAAGTATTTAAGTTTTGATATAATAAAATATCATGTTAAATTAGAAAGGCTAATGAAAATGAATAAGAATTCAGATAAAAATATTTGGAACAGAGGGGGTATGATTGAAAAATAGAACAACTTTGAAACTAACTCTTCCATCATTTTCCATTACTCCCGTTTTTGAGTAGTAAATTTTCCTAATTTAACTATCTAGTTAAAATAGGAAGTAAAGAATAATATTACAGTTATTTCTTTTTGTTAAGGGATTTCTTTTAAGATTTATTGAAGAGAATTTTGCTCATATTCAATAAGATAAAACTAAACAATTAGAAATCAATAATATTAAGCACATATTTATTAAAATCAAATTTTTTAAGATCAATATGCAAATTAGCCTTCCCATTCACACTGTAAACCACTGTTTTGTTGTATATATAAATACAACTGCATGTTATTTGTATGTAGATATAGTCAACAGTCTTAATGACGTAAAACAATTTTATTGATAATTGAGGTTTAAATAAAAATAAAATCATGGAGAATGGGATGCAGATAACAAAGGGAATTGTGATTTGTATAGTAATATAGTTTCGGTTACAGACAGAAAAACATACAATCTCCATTATAATAAGATTATTCTTCTTATTCTTATTCTTCTTATTCTTATTCTTATTCATATAAGACAATTTTTAAAACTGAATGCTCAAAAATTGGTGCAAGTTAGAAACCTACTTTTTGGTGTCAGTACTTACCATACCAATACCTAACTTTTTCTGCTTGTGCCATTTTGATATTTAAAAAAAAAATTGGTTGAAAATCGACCTACCCTACTCCTACAATCATTTTGAAACATTCTATACTTAGGTACAACATCAATGTTTTTTTTTAAGAGTTAGTGTATTAATATAGTTCAAAATCTTTTAAAGCATTATCTAAAACAGATCTGTTTGACCTATAAAAGGGATCTTGAAAAATATTACCACCCCTGGCTGCTTTGCCATGCAGGGTGCTGATAAAACAATCACCTTAATTCTAGGGGGCTATCCCTCCACACAGCACCTGTCTTTTCACCTAAAAGAGGTAAGAGCTGGGCTGATTGCATAGTGCCCCTGAAGAGGATTGCGAAAGGAACATGGGCATTTTTTTTTACACCCACCCCTTGGAAGGCACCCTACATTAAACTGACCTTGTGTCACATTTTGGATTTGTCGGGAGTCAGATAAATACGTGGATGAGTCAAAAAATAATGCCATTTCATTTAGGACAGGTATAATTACCAACACAGGAACATGTATTATACATCAAAATGAAGCTGGTCCTCTGTGGATCACATCCCTGCTTCTCCACATAGTTGCCATTTCTCTCAATAGCAATGTTCCACTTTTGAATGAGAGCATGTATCCCTGGCCTGTAAAATTCTGTTGACAGTTCTTTGAGCACTTCTTCACTACAGATTTCACTTCCTTGTTACTGGAATAATGTTTGCCTCTCAAACCCTCTTTCATGGGGCCGAAGAAATAATAGTCTAAAGGTGCTAAATTTGGTGAGTATGGAGGATGCTGTAAAGTTATCCACCCAAATGAGGCAATTGTCTCCCTTGTCTTGATGTGTGTTGAGCATTGTCATGTAGAAGGAAGACATTGTGGATTGACAAGTTGGGTCTTACTCGTTGGATTCATGCTCTGAGCTTTGTTAGGGTCTCAATGTAGGTTTTAGCTTTATAAAAAAAAACTTCACATGAAATAAAGAAAATGGCATTACTTTTTGACTCACCCTTGTACTACCTGGGGGTAATGACAATGAAGGGATGACTATATCTCCCAGACCTCTAGAACTGGAGCCTCACCACCAGATGATGTTTAGTATAATGCCCAAGACAGTTATCAGATTCGTGACTCCTTTGCTAGCTTTATATTAACCCTGGTTTTTTTTTCCTATAATTAAAAACAAAAAATGAAAGAAAAGAAGAAGAACGTATACAGAGCTTTATAAATACAGCTGTACATTGACTTACAAGTGCCCCAACTTAAAAATTTCCTAAGTTACAAACTGTAACTTGGTCAATTTTTTGCTTTGTGTTACAAAGCTAAATTTTGAGGTACAAACGAGATTTATGATAGGTTTATGTTCATAAAATATTTAAGTTTCCAGATTTATTATGTCAAAGAAAAATATTATTTATATAAAAAAAAAACAACAACTTTAAAACATATTACAGCACACAATTAATTAATTTCTATTTCATTATGTTTTTATACAATATAATGCTATTTTTCTTATTAAAAAATTAGGGTGTTTTTTTTTGGGGGGGGGGGAGATGCTGGAATGGAATAATGGCATTTCTGTTTATTTCAATGGGGAAAATTTATTTAATACTATGATTTTATACAATACAGGGTTATTTTTCTTATTTAAAAGATAGGACCATATTACCTTTAAGCACCCCATCTGCAATCTCGATTCATAAGGACATTTTTTTCATATAAACCGTCAAAATCCAGTTGTTTGTTAAGGGACGATTTTTAGAGTTTTAAAAAAAAATTATAAAACTAACCCCTAACCCTAACCCTAACCCCTAACCCTAACCCCTAACAAACAACCGGATTTTGACGGTGTAAATAAAAAAAATGTCCTTATGAATCGAGATCACAGATGAGGTGCTTAAAGGTAATATGGTCCAAAAGATATAACAATAAAATTATAAATTTTTGTGGGGGATGGAACAGATTAATGACATTTCAGTTTATTTCAATGGGGAAAATTGATTTGATATATGAAGAAATTGAATTACAAATGGGATGAATTAAACTCGTAAATCAAGGTACCACTGTATTAACAAATTATTTTGGGAATTCACAGAGCAAGGAGATATAAAGTAACTAGTTAATATAATTTCAGATGGGCGTTCTACTCCCTCTTTATGTGTCATGGCTGTCTGACCACTTTTAAACTTTTCTATCCATTCATACATACTTCTATACAGTAGTGCACTGTCCTGTATTGTCCTAAAAGCCTATAATGAAATTCAGCCCCTGACACTCTTTCTGACCATAGAAATTTGGTCACTTTCTTGATGTCTACTGTTAGTTGAGCAGCTATATATACACTGTAAAGACAGCAAGCAAAATGGTGCAATCAGGCTCAAATTTTAAATGCATTCTTAAAAAAATTGAATTTGGAAAAAAAAAAAAATTGGATACCCAATAAGAATGAATAAAGCAAAAATATATTTGATATAAAATAACCCACAAAGGGTTGACATACCATAAAATCCAAGCAAATAACCTTTGCTATCTTGATATTAACACTGGGTTTGTTTGGATTTTTTTTTATCATTAAAATAAAAGGAAAGAAAGAAAAAAAAGAAGGATACATAGAAAGCTTTATAAATAGTACAAATTATTTTGGGAATTCATAAAGAAAGGAGTTATAAAGTAACCAGCTGATATAATTACAGAAGTGGATGTGATATGGGAGATTGGCCCATCTAAGGGTGTGGTAAGATACAATAGAATAGATAAGCTTATCTTATTATCTGATCCTTTTACATTTAATGTTATAAACTTTTGAAACACAATGTAGTTTTTTGTATTAAACCATTTTATGATTATTATTATTTGATGTTATCTGTTTGAATTCCCTGAGGTTTTAACTCGAAGTTCAAACTAAAATTAAGAGTTAAATGTTGCTGTCACAAATGAAAGGTACTCCCTAAAACTGTAAAAAAAAAAAAGAAAGGTGTAAAGATATTCAAATCTCAAATGGGTTTGGTTTGTTTTTGTTTTTTTTATGGCATATCAACCTCGGTGGGTCATTTAATGCCGACAAAGATTTGAAATACATTCGTTCTCAATGGATACTCAATTTTTTTATCAAAACATTTTTTTGTTTAACCCATAGATGGAACCCTAACAGGTACTACCACTCTGGGTCAGAGTGGACCTGGGGACAATGGTGATGAAGGGGTGCTCCACATTCCCCAGACCTCCACAACTGGAACCTCACCATCAGTTAGAGTTTAACATCATACCGAGGACATGAAGATCCTCAACCACCACCTTCTAGCACCCATATGATAAAAAGGGTTGGGACTTGCCATAAGGGCAATAGAGTTGGGACAATTATATAGATGCTAGGGCTTGACATAGTAGCTGATTGATCGGAGTGGGCCTTTCTGACCGACCGTCAAGCCCAAGTAATGGCCTAAGTGAAGTATTGCATGTCATGGACTGCTCATCCCCTAGGATTCCGTCCCCAAGCATCACTGAATGTAGCCAACAGGTTACCCCATTGGGGGGGTCTTACCCCTCTGCAGAGGTGCAGTCGTACATTTTCAACCAATCAGAGACGTTTGCGCCTAAAAGGAAATCTTTCAAATAGACCCTTTTTGGAGCCTACCCTCGGACTATAAAAAAAACAACTTTTCGGATCCCAACCAGAAAGAAATTATTCTTCTAACCAAATCCACGTCACTTTAAAGTAAGACAAAGCACATTCACTTATAAGAAGGTATGAACTAATATATATCTGTCTATCTCTCTTTATCAACCTTTTATGAGATCATAAGTATTATTTGCTACTGACTGCCGTGTGACTTTGAAGTGATAGATTTCCTTTTAGGCGCAAACGTCTCTGATTGGTTGAAAATGTATAAATTTTTATTTTAATTTTCTTCTTTTACTAGGGTGCGCAATCCCATGCGCAAACTATTAATTTTTGTCATTTGACTTTTGTTCGTCGTAGTAAGAACTTCCGGTCCGCCACACCTTCAAAGGGACAAAAATAGTTTCTAGATTCAAATATTTATCCTAAACTTTGATAAAAGTGACTATATTTCTAATAATGATCATCTTACAACCTGTATACAATAAGGGTAAGTATTGTTTGTAAGGATAATATAAATAAAAGAATAAAGACAAATAAAACATATTTTAAATCTTATTATAATGGAGATTGTGTGTTTTTCTGTCTGTAACCAAAACTATATTACTACGCAAGTCACAATTCCCTTAATTATTTACGTCAAATTCTCCATGATATCATTCTTTTAAACCTTCAGTTATTAATAAAAATTGTTTTACATTATCAATACTGTTGACCATATCTACGTACTAATAACATGCAATTGTATTTATATATACAACAAAATAGCGGTTTACAGTTTGAACAAGAAGGCTAATTTGCATATTGATATTTAACATTTTATTTTAATAAATATGTGCTTGGTATTATTGATTTCTAATTGTTTGGTTTTATCTTAAGAAATATAAACAAAAATCTCGTGGATAAATCTTAAAAGAAATTTATTTACAAGAAGAAATAACTGTAATATTATCGTTTACTTCCTATTTTAACTAAATAGTTAAATTAGGAAAATTTACCAATGAAAGAGGGGAGTAATGGAAAATGATGGAATAGTTAGTTTCAAAGTTGTTCTATTTTTCGATTATACCCCCTCTGTTGTAGATCTTTTTATCTGCATTCTTAGTCAGTTTCATTAGCCTTTCTAATTTAATATATTTTATTATATCAAAACTTAAATACTTGCACCCGGAGGGTGCATATATTTGCTAGTTCAAATAATAATCCTAAACTTTAATAAAGGAGACTGTATGTACTTTATTTCTAATAATGACCATCTTACAACCTGTATACAATTAGGGGAAGTACTGCTAGTAAGGACAATATAAATAAAAGAATAAAGACAAATAACTGATTTTAAATTGAAATAATTATCCTAAACTTTAATAAAAGTAACTCTATGTCATTTATCTTTTAATAATTTAAGAAACTAAAACTAAAGTATTTGCATGTAAAGTGTTTTACAGAAGTGATATTGGATCTGTATATCAATGTAGACTTGATAAAGTTTTATGTTTCAATTGGTACAGAAGCTTTAGGGATTAATCATATACATAAAAGTATGGCCGATACAAGTTCAAGCTGATAAAAAAGTCATTAAAACCTTTGGCAGGTCTTTCAAACATCATGCCAACAAAGGTAATGTCTATTGATATCCTTGTAACTCTTAAAACACTCAATAGTATATATTGACACAAACCAGCTTGAATAGAAATTTGAATTATTATTACTAGCAAAATAAAAAGACACCCTCCAGGCGATGTAAAAATAATTTTTTGAAAGATATTGCCTGAGGGGATGGGAACTCAAAATTCAATGTCATATATGCAAATTAACCACACCATATATTATGTAAACTTTTATTTCTTAGCAATATATAAAACACATAGCAGGATTTTTAATGCACTAATAACATGGGCTGTTTTGAGGCAAATCTAATTCAGATTTTCATTGAGACATTGTTAATAAATAAGATTTATTCTATGTATTAATGATTTTGACTATAACTATAATTAAATACTCATTGATAAACTTACATGCTTCCTAAGGGTATTGTGATGTAAGCAGTGGTGTAGTTTCAGCTACAGACAGACATCGAATCTCCATTATAATAACTAGCAAAATAAAAAGGGCGATGTAAAAATAATTTTTTGAAAGATATTGCCTGAGGGGATGGGAGCTGAAAATTCAATGTCATAGAGTGTGTACCATAAGTATGTAAAATCATCAAATTTATTAAAGGAGTAAAAAAAAAAAGAAAGAAAGAAAGAAAATTTGAAATGGAAACAGTTCTGACAACTTTAAATATTATATTAGAATAAAACAATCTATATATAAATATATAACACCGGGCATCTATTTATTAAAACAATGAGGATTGTCTAATGTTGCATGCTCACATTTTGAGTATATTTATTCTATGTTATGACGTTGGATTATGTGTTGGGTAATGTGATGTAATCAGTGACGCAGTTTTTGTTACAGACAAAAACCGGAAGCGAATCTCCATTATTAATAGATCTGCTGTTAAAAAGGTATTTTGTACTTCACTGTATAAAATCTTAATGTCCAACAAATGCTAGGGTGAGTCAAAAGTTTTGCAATATTTTGCTACATGTTAGTTTGGTTTGGTTTGTTGGATTTTACGGCATGTCAACCCTTGTTGGATTATTTCATGCCAAAGAAATTTTGTTTAATTCATATCCAAATTTTTTTTAACCTCAAATTTTTTTTAAAGTTAATAGCACAGTCATCTTTTTTTTCTGAGCTTATTTCATAAGCAATAAAGAGTTTATTGGTTTCTTTGTTTAATGGCATGTCAACCTTCATGGGTTATTTAATGCCAAATATTAAATATTTTTTAATATTTGGAGTGTCTAGCTTCTCTATCTTCTTTCCTTAAATTCTTCTAACCTCTGCTGGGCTGTATCGAGTTCCATTTCAGATAATCTTAGATTAGTTGGTTGGTTGATTGGTTGGCTGGTTAGATTTTATGGCATGTCAACTCTTGTTGGGTTATTTATGCTGTAGACATTTTGTTTGATTCATTCTTGATGAATGTTTAATTTAAAAAAAAAAATTAATTTCTTTTTTAACCACATTTTTTAAACTCATTTCTTTGCTATTTAACCCATAGAGGGAACCCTAACAGGTACTATCACTCTGGGTCAGAGTGAACCTGAAAGTAATGGTGATGAATGGGTACTCCACACTCCCCAGAGCTCCAGAATTGGAACCTCACCATTTGATGCAGTTTAGCATCATACCCAGGACATTAAGACCCTTAGCCACCACCTTATAGCACATATATGATTAAAGGTTCAGAGGTTTGCCATAAGGGCAATAGGGTCAGGACAATCATATAAGTGCTAGAGCTTGATATAACCAACTGATTGGTCAGAGGGGGCCTCTACAACCGCCTGCCTAGACTAAGTAAGGGCCAAAGTGAAATGTTGTCATTGTTGTCAATGAGTGCTCATCCACCAGGATTCCACCCTTAAGCATCACTGGTGGCCACTCACAGCTAATAGTTGGCCTCATTGCAGGACTGGGTCCCCTCTACAGAGGTGTGGTCTGCATATTCTATAGCTCCAGCCAATAGGGCAGCTTGTCATCATGGTAACAAATAGGAATGTGTGAAAAAAACAAAAAAATAACAATGAAATGCTTAAGATAAAATCTGAAAATCTAAATAAATCACAAAGACTCCCTTTTATTGGTAAACAGCTGTTGAAGAACTATTCATTAATGTCGAGTCAAGATTATTTGTAAATATCATATAACACAATGGAAACAAACAACAAATATTTAACTTTCTCTAGGCAGTAATTTTGATTGTTACTCTAATAGATTTGCTTTTTATTGAATATTAAATATGATATGTCTGGGAAATGCTGAAAAAAGATTGTGAAATTTCTTATTTGACAATCTGTATAAATTTGAAAAGTTAGTTTTTGATAAAATCCAGAATGGTCCCAAATATTATTAAAGAGAAATAAACTAAAATAGTAAATCGTATACAATGAATTTTCATTGTAAAACCATCTGCAATGTATTTTCATAATAAAATCATCTGCAATACATTTTCATAGTAAAATCATCTGCAATGTATTTTCATAGTAAAATAATCTACAATCTATTTTCATAGTAAAATCATCTACAATGCATTTTCATAGTAAAATCATTTGCAATACATTTTCATAGTAAAATCATTTACAATGCATTTTCATAGTAAAATCATCTGCAATACATTTTCATAGTAAATCATTGCAATCTATTTTAATAGTAAAATCATCTACAATGTATTCATAATAAAATCATCTGCAATACATTTTCATAGTAAAAATCATCTGCAGTGTATTTTCACAGTAAAATTATCTGCTATGTATTTTCATAGTAAAATTATCTGTTATGTATTTTCATAGTAAAATCATCTGCAATGCATTTTCATAGTAAAATCATCTACAATGTATTTTCCTAGTAAAATCATCTACAATGCATTTTCATAGTAAAATCATCTACAATGCATTTTTATGGTAAAATCTTAATTTTTTAAAAATGTTCATTTACATGAACACCAAATTTGTTTTTTTTTTTTGGTTGATTTCTTTATTTAATGGCATATCAACCTCCATGGAATATTTAATTCCTAAGCCATCCCTGTAGAAGAGCAGTAGTGGCACTATTTAATGGTATTAGCCGAAAGTGAATGTAATAGGGAGACTGGAGTTCAAACTCTTTTACTACAATATCACAGTCCAGCACATTAGCCATTATATCATGTGGACTTCCCCAATTATCAAAAAGAAATAGACTAAAATTCAGTGAAATTGAAATTTGCTTTCAAGATATATAATTGATAGGCTATGTATGTATGGCTGCACCAATTTGACTTTTACAAAATGATTGGGGAAAAAAAAGGTTAGATGAAAACTACACAAGGATGCTGCATGCTGTCCTGAAAAACAGGTGTGTGTACGAGTGAAAGTCAGAGGTCTCACGTGTCTTTTATGTGACAGGACATGTATAAGTAAAGCTGGACTTCTGAGCCACTTACATGCTCACAACCGAACTTTGTAGAAATTGCCATATCTTCACAGAAGAAGGCCATCACCATATATATAAAGTTCATAACCTGAATCATGGTTATTAGTTAAATTTAGTTAAAGTTTCATTGTTCAATTCTGTCTTGGTAAATACCTCAAAATTCACTGTAATTTTTGGAACACATCTCGTATTGTTAAATTTCAAGAACTTGAAACGGGAGACGTTACAGTTGAACTTGTGACTTATTTCCGTTCAACTTGAAATATATTCTGATCCTCTCCTTATTCAAGTCAACTAACACTACTTATAATGTGTCTAATGGTAACTGGTACGCGTAATATATAATCAGTTTATATTCACTCACAATTATTCCTAGTTCATTTCCTGGAACTTACTTTTAAGACGATCGTATCTTAGTTATTCACTGTATCTCATTACTTCACTTCTTTAATAATACTAACAAAGAAGCAGCTGTACAGCCACTTACCTCCTATCACACAAACTGTCCAAGCAAGACATGCTAGACACTGCTGGAGAAGTAGGGGCAAACTCATAAGTGACATTTTCCTGTGGACACCTATACGTGGAAACATAAGATTGGGCCAACCAGCAAAAACTTACATTGATCAACTCTGTGCGGATACTGGATGTCATGAGGAGGACTTGCCAGGAGCAATTACTGGTAATGATGGTTTGATTTGGTTTGGTTTGGTTTCTTTATCTAATGGCATATCAACCTTTGTGGGTCATTTAATGATGTCAAACCCATTCTTGCAGAAGAACAGTAGTGATACTATTTAACTCATAGCTGGCAGGGATGAGAAGGTTCATACCTTTCCCAAGGGTATTAGTCTGAAAGTGAACATAGTAGCTCGACTTGAATTCAAGCTCTCTAACTATGATGTTGCAGCCCAGCATGTCACCCCTGATAAACATGGGTGGCGAGAGGGAGTCATGGGAATGTATACTGTCAATACATGATGACGATGATGATGATGAAGATGATGATGATGATGATGATGATGATGATGATGACGATGATGATGATGGGTTAAAATATAAATTAGTCAAATAAGGAATCTCCTTTCAATGTGTAAGTAAAGTAAAGTCGTCGGGGCGGCCTAAAGTCGGTATCAGCCAGTCAGCGAGGGAGTCTATCCCCTTTTCAATAGCGCTAGACCAAGGAGATTGTTTTTTTTAGCATCTGAGGTGGAGCGCCACACCTACCATCAGCTCCTTACTTTACCGCACAGATCCCTGTGCTACTCATACGCTGAGTTGGCGGGGACCGGTATCGAACTAGGAACCTTGTGGTTTCTAGCCGAACGCTCTACCGACTGAGCTAACCCGGCCCCTGTGTATAATTTTTTTTTCCTTTTACATATTATCCTTCATATTCATGTAAATATCATGTTTAGGACTGATTGAAGATTGTGTAGAATCAAGCAAACCAGAGGAACCATAACAACGTCACCCAGGGGCTGAGCACCACCCAGCTTCACCCCTCCCCTAAACCAATGCCGTCAAAAATCCCACGTGCATTGTCCAGGTTTCTCCCCTACAATCAAATACCAAATACCATCTTTGTATACACAGGAATAATGTTCTTTATCTTGTAAAGAATAATTGAATAAAATACCTCATAAAGAATTGAATAAAATTAATCTATTTATTGATGTATAATCAAAATATAATACCCACCTTCACAAGAAGGTTTCAACTAGCGTCCAGTTGACAGACAAACCTGATAGGCTGTAATCAAATACAGACGCTATACTCACTCCCATAACAGTCATATGTTGGATATGTTTTGATATCCACACCAAACCCAGCAGCCAATCAGAACCCAGAGAATAAGCTTGCCCAAGGTGTATAATGGAATATCCCAGCCTGTTATATAAAGCACCCACTAACTCATTCTGGTATTATCAGACTTGCTGAATACTGATCTGTTTTTTAGAACTAAATCCAACAGATTGTTAATTAAAATGGAATCATAAGTGCAAATTATTTATAGAATAAACAATTAAACTAAAATCTCTGGCATAAAAACGTACATTCCTTTTGTATACAGTGTATAATAGATAAAGAATATCATCTTTGTATATACGGAAATAGTGTTCTTTATCTTATAAAGAATAATTGAATCAAATATCTCATAAAGAATTGAATGAAATTAATCTATTCATTAATTGTTTTTTATCTGTTTTATCAAAAGAAGATTAAACAGAAACAATATGGACTGGGCTAAAATAGAAGGTGCAGTTTTATCATTATTGCAGCCTAGATTGAATAAAGACAAGAAACAATATATATATATATTTACCCACCACTTCGCACAAGCAGGATGTGACAAAAGGTCAATTTCTTAAGCGGAGTTTAACAGGTTTGAATTCAGAGTTTTCTTTCTCCTAGACAGATTGCCTAACCAAGGTTGAAGAGCCCAGTCTGCCCTATTATTTACCCATAGCTGGAAGGAGTATAGCTGGATTCATACCTTTAGATAATAAGAGAACACATTGAGCTCTGCAAATTGTGACATGTTTTAAAAAAAACTCCTATGTCGTAAGGAAGATTTCTTCTCGGATTTTTGGAATATATATATATATATATATATATATATATATATATATATATATTTGGAGGATATGTGCTTAATTGAAGTCATACTTAATTTTGAAAATTAATTAGTTAATAATTAATGAATTTAGGCGGGCATATATGTTCAAATGTAAGGCTAAACAAATTGAGAAAATGACATTTTTATATATTAATATATATTAAACAACCATAACAGAAAAATTACAGAAACATGCACAACCTATATATATATATATATTATATATATGTGTATATGTGTATATATATATATGTATATCAGTATATGTATTGATGAAAGCCTGAAGAAGATACCAGAATATCTGAAACATGTGTTGCGTATGTGAAATAAAAAGAATAAAACATTTTTTCTGAGAACAATACATTTTGCGGACCTTCTTCTTTTTTTTATAAAATATTACATTTTCTCCCGTTGGAACCAGAACAACATTTTATATATATATATATATATATATATATATATGTGTGTGTGTGTGTGTGTGTGTGTGTGCGTGTGTGTGCATATGACAGTTTTGAAGAGTTTGTCACTTAATCTTAATGTTTCAAGAGAAATAGTAAAAATCAATGAATGTTTGTTTGTTCATTGAAATATGATTGTGGTCAATTCATATTCAACGGATATTTGGCCTGTGATAG
>CM042151.1:7659430-7666930 GCA_023376005.1 Doryteuthis pealeii | reverse complement strand
TTTTTTCCATAGTTAGGGTCTTTCCATGTGTGGTTTAACCAAGCTGATGCAGGTAGACCATAAGGAGAGCTCAATGTGCCTAATACCAGTGAGTAACAGGACAGAGCAAGAAATTTAGTAAATGAAGAAAAACTCTAAACTTGCTTCATTACAATAATTTATTTCAACCGTATTAATACGGCATCTTCAGGTAATCACAAGAACATGACTAAATATATATATATATATATATATATATATATATATATATATATATATATATAGAAGGAATAGAGAATGAATGAGAAAAGTATTGGCATATAAAGGTGCTCAATGCTAAAATAGCAGATTTACAATCAAATATTAGATATTATAGATTTGATATCTCATTATTAAAGTTTCATGCTTACTTCAATCATCAGACGAGACGGTCAAAATATTAAGATTTTAAAAACAACCAATGTTTTTTTTAATCTTAACATTTTGACAGTCTCGTCTGATGATTGCAGTAAGCATGAAACTTTAGTAACGAGATATTAAATCCATAATATATAATATTTGATTGAGTATTTCCCATGATGTTAAGCAAAGAAAATTAAGAAAAGAAAAGATCCAAGAAAAAGGAAATCTCTGAATTCAAATCTCTGTTAAACTCTGCTTAAACATTATATATATTTGTCTTTTCACCAAGTTAAATCGTTGAAGTATGATGTTGATCTGCAGGATCATGTAATTTGAATTAGGTATATTTGGACATCATTTTTGCATTCAAACAAATTTCTTTTAAAATGATAGAATCCTTATTGTTTTTAAGTTTTTTCTTTTTTCTTTCAATTTTTCTAACAATTTTTTTGATGTCATCATCTTAAAAGGCATTAATAACTATTATTATATGTGTAGTTTTAGAGTTTAACTCAATGGAACAAAAAAAAAGGAAAAAAAGAAAGACGAACGAGTTACAATTTTGACTGTCAAAAAAGAAAGAAAAAAGTGAAAGAAATTAACTACCCAGGTTTCAATGAAAGGATCTTCAGGATAATTCTGTCTGATTTTGCTGAAAATGCTTTGTGAAAGTATGTGCAAATGATATTATATATACATATACATATACATATACATACACACACACACACACACACACACACATATATATATATATATATATATATATATATATATATATATTTGACCATTTACATCATTTCTGTCATTTTCAAAGGAACCGTTTCGTTTTACCTGATGATTGCTTTCAGCAAGAAACCGCTGGTTGTAATACCGTTCCAAAATAAATAGATAAAAGCAAAAACTTTTATTTGTTACTTCATTGAACTATCAAAGCTCTATCACAGATATTGAGCACTCTTCTAATAACACTGTATGTTGGATTACTATTACTTTTTCTAGTATACTAGTGCCAACCATACACATTAATAATATATATATATATAGAGAGAGAGATGATGTGATGTATCCAAAACTTGGTAGTAAGGGATGATTCTATATGTGATTTCTAAGACACACTGAATTGTTATTGTATGATCCAGTATGTACAAATACAGTGAATCTATAAATCACTACAGAGAGCTCAATGTATAATAATCTTTTTATATTAGATTTTTTAGTCAAAATAAATTTATTAGGGAATAATGGTGTTGAGTTTTTCCTTCCTTTAAATATATATATATATATATATATATATATATATATATATATATATATATATGAAGGAAAGAAAATGCTGAATGGATAAAATTGATTTTATTTTATTTTACTGACACATGTTTTGGCCAGGAGTTTATCCATGTACATATGTACTCTATCTATTTTTATTTTAAATACAAAGTAAATAACAATAATAGACAACTACAAAAAATATTTTTAGTATACAAGGAACAACAGAAATTGTACGTATTTTAACTGCTTTGATTTAAAACACCAAAGAATTTACTCTGACGAAAGCCGTTATTCCTTGTATACTAAAAAAAATTTTGTAGTTTTCTATTATTGTTAATTTACTTTTTATCTAAAATAATAATAGATAGAGTGAATATGTACATGGATAAACTCCAGGCCGAAACATGTGTCAGTAAAATAAAATAAAATCAATTTTATCTATTCAGCATTTTCTTTCCTTTATTTTTCCTTTCAACATACCGTCGGATTCACTTCCATTTTCACCTTACATATATATATATATATATATATATATATAAGTTAGGGTAGCATGAACATAAAGTCAATGGCAATGGTAATTGTCAGTTTCTTGCCTATGTGATTTTCAAACCCACCTTAGGTTTAAAAATCACATAGGTGAGAAACTGACGGTTACCTCGCATTGTTGATCTTATGTCGCCACTACCATAAGTTAGATATATATGTTTTGTTACTGATATTGAGCACTCTTTATTTATGAATATAGCAAACTTTATTATCAATACATATACACATACATATACATAAACATAACCAAATCTGTTAAAATAATAACTTGCTGCTGATATACGCACAATATATATATATATATATATATATATATATATATATATATATACATATATATATATATATATATATATATATATATATATATATATATATATTTCATATTTTACATATTGTATATATATTATTATTTATATTATGTGCTGCAAAAGAAAAAAAACAACAGCTGTGCAGCCAACAAACCCGTTATCTTAATTACTTTTAGTTTATATATACATATATATGTGTGGTGTGTGTGTTTATTATATATATATATATATATATATATATATATATATATATATTATATAGGAGATTACATGAGGCTATGGAATTAGCCTGTGAGCAGGATGTTATGCAAGCTCTTTTAACTCTTTGCCTAATAAATTTCCCCCATGGCTGTACCAAATTTTCTCAGTATGTTTTACCTATATGATGGGATGCTTCAAAGTTCACTATCAGAACTCCTTCAGTATAAACAAGTGACACATGCAAGAGCTGCTGCCAGTGACTTACAGTAGGATCACAGTGGTAGGAGAGCCACTCTGAGTGGTTCAAAGTTGGCAAAGAGTTAACTGTGTCATGTTAACTGAAGGCAGGTTAGTGTCATACCCAGGATTGCCCCTTTTGGGGGAGGGCCTTATGCTTCTATATATAGGTCAAATATATCTTAGCAGAATTATTGATATTCAATAGGAATACTTAAAACCATATAACTGTGTGAAAATTATTTGTATCCAGAATAGTTACTTAGAAGTATAATTGTTTATAAATAACTATTATCAGTCACTTGAAAAAATAATAGTGTACAAATTATTAGTAATATATCAGTCCACTAGTAAACATGGAGTCTGTCTTGGCAGGTGTGATACATAGGTGTGTCTATTTTGGCAGGTGTGACACACACAGGTGTAACAGATCATTTGTTCCTCTTTATGTTTGCTATGTTTAGGTTTATTTTTATTTTTTTAATGGCATATCAACCTTTGTTGGTTTATTTAATGCTGAAATTTTATTCATTTTTAAATATCTGATAATTATAATCATAGCCATTTATATTTTCAATATTCCATTGTAATCATTTAAATGGTGTTAGTAATGAAAATTACTAATCTCAGAAATTTCGACAGATATCAAAATAAAATTATAGAATAAGTCAAAAAGAAAGAAAAAAAAAAATTATTAAAAAAAAAATTTGAATTAAAATCAAAAGAATTTTTTAACAATTAGAAAATTAGAAAATAAAAAATAAAAAAAATAAAGATAAAATCAGAAAAAAATTTTTTTAGATTAAAAATGAAAAAAAATTAAAATTAGAAAAAAAAAATCTTAATTCAATTTTTTTTTCTCTAATTTTTGCAATTTTTAATTCTAATTCTTTAAAGAATTAGAATTAAAAATTGCAAAAATTAGAGAAAAACAAAATTGAATTAAGATTTTTTAAAATTAAAATTAGAATCTAAAAATTAGAATTAGAAATTGCAAAAAATTAGAAAAAAAAAGTTTAATTCAAATTTTTTTTAATCAAAATTAGAATTTAAAAAATTAGAATTAGAAATTGCAAAAAATTAGAAAAAAAAAGTTTAATTCAAATTTTTTTTAATCAAAATTAGAATTTAAAAATTAGAATTAGAAATTGCAAAAAATTAGAAAAAAAAAGTTTAATTCAAATTTTTTTAATCAAGATTAGAATTTTAAAAATTAGAATTAGAAATTGCAAAGAATTAGAAAAAATCTTTAATAAAAATAAATTAAAATTAAAATTAGAATTTTAAAAATTGCAAAAAATAAAAAAATAAAAACACAAATTAGAAACCAAAACAGTCTCATACACAAAATGAAAATCATATAAAAAGAGCAATTTTGGTTTGGTTTATGTTTTTTTTAGGTCAGAATTTGATTCATTTTTATATTATTTGAAACCATATAACCATGTGCAAATTATTTGTATTAAAAATAGTTACTTGAAGCTATAATTGTTAAGAAGGGGTTATTATTACTAGTTTCTTGAAATCATATAACAGTGTACAAATTATTAATCTTAGATAAGAATACTTGAAACCACATAACATTGTGCAAATTATTAGTATTAGATCAGAATACTTGAAACCTTGATCCACTCTGACCATTTAGGGTCCGATCTATGGATCAAATAGATCCATTTGAGATAATGAATATAATCAAACACCTTAATTGTTAATAAACTGCGTGCAGTGGTGAGGTTCCACTTCTGCAGATTTGGGGATTGTGGAATACTCCTTTATTGCCATTACTCCCAGGCAACTCTGGCCCAAAGTGGTAGTACCTGTTAGGGTTCCATCTATGGGTTAAATAGATTTTTTAAAAATGAGTTTTAAAAAATGTGTTTAAAAAAATGATTTTAAAAATATTGAATACCCAACAAGAATGAATAGACCAAAAATGTCTTTGGCATAAAATAACCCAAGAGTTGACATGCCGTAAAATCCAACCAACCAACCATAATTGTTAAACCAAATTTGAAGACCATAATTGTTTTAACTGACTTTGGCATGAAATAACCAACCAACAAACCAGCCCACCAACCAACCAACTATCTATTGTGGAGAAAGTTCTTTTTCACCAAGATGAAATACATTTTTCTTTTCCCTGAATTTGAGCCAATGAATACCACTGACCCAGAACCAATTAGAAGAACCAAAATATGTTGACCTACTGACCTACTA
Source organism: Doryteuthis pealeii (assembly GCA_023376005.1). Classification (NCBI taxonomy): domain Eukaryota; kingdom Metazoa; phylum Mollusca; class Cephalopoda; order Myopsida; family Loliginidae; genus Doryteuthis; species Doryteuthis pealeii. The sequence continues at coordinate 7,661,765 of CM042151.1, read as the reverse complement.
TATAAGGGAGCTAAAACATAAACAAGAATTGATTAGGGTAACAACCTTTATTTTTCTATTACATAAAAGTCACGGTTCTTTTTTCCTTAAAAAAAAAAAGAATGAGTAAAATCATTATGTTTCTCCATAAACATTACTATAAGTCAATATTCTTTCTCTGTATAGCCAAGAAAAAAATTATTAAAAAAAAACAAAAACATTTAGAATGAGAGGGAGTGAAAAACGTGTGACTCCATGTTTTTCCATGGCAATGGTTTCCTTCAGCAAAGTTTGGTTTGGTTTATTTGTTTAATGGCATATCAACATCTTTATGATTTAATTAATGCCAAAATTTGATTCATTTTTAAATATCTAATTAATATAATCCTAACCATTTATATGAAAGAAGGATGTGTGACTAACTTCAGGCATATGTTCTCAGTATTTTTGAACCCTTAGGCTCCTCGCTTTCAGATACTCTGTACATGAGCTCAGAAAAAAAATCACAGACGACATTGATAATTCACTTCAGGGTGCAAACAACTTGTTTATTACTATCCTATTATTTTATTAAAAGAAATACTAGGAATTTTCACAATATTATTAATGAGTACAATTCTCACTGAGTGCCCTATATTTCTGGCCTTGTGCTACAACTAAACTAAGCTTAGTAGATAACTACTCTCCAGCCTTCAAATATCAATTGTAGTAGATCATCAGGTTATGCAGACACTATGGATCTCCATGAATCTTCCTTGCTGCCAATCCCTATTGGTTATCACTCCTAGAAGGTCCTCTGCACAGCATCCAGTATCTGCATATAGCTGATTGATGTAGGTTTTTCTATTGTAGTAGATCATCATCAGGATGTGCTGACAGTATGGATCTCCATGAATCTTCCTCGCTGCCAATCCCTATTGGTCATCACTTCTAGAAGGTCCTCTATACAACATCCAGTATCTGCACAGAGCTGATTGATGTAGGTTTTTGCTAGCTGATCCATACTGGTATTCCCAAGTGTAGGTTCTTATAGATTTGGTTTTGTTTGGTTTATTTTTTAATGGCATTAGATAACTCCTACATTATCCATACACTCCTCTACAGTAGTGAAGGGTGGACAACATATTCAAGCCACGAAATGAAACTCAACAATTTCCACCTCAGGTGTCTACAATGCATTCTGCACATCTGCTGGGCCAGGAGTGCTGGCAGGATAAAGTGCCCAACACAGATGTACTGGATTGCGTCAACATGAATAGCAAATTCACCATTCTGGCGTGTAGTTAACCCTCACATTGTTTACAAAGTTAGAGGACTCTAGTGAATTCATTTCCACTTAGAAATGTATCAATGAAATATTCTCCTATATTTGACAGCTGCTACTGACCGCATGGCTAAGAGACTTGGCGGACGAAAATTCATTCAGGTCTCAAACCCGGCCAGGGGTAACTGTTAAAGTATAGCCACACTGATGAGAGGTGAAACCTCGAAACACATGTCTGTGGATAACTTATTTATTAATATATATATATATATATATATATATATATACAGGATTATGCTACAAATGTATAGGTTTGTTCAACTTCAACTCATAATGTTTGTAGCAAGTTGTGCTGCTCAAAATGACTAACATACAAAGACCAACCTTCAGTCATTGTTACCAATGACTGTCAGTTACAATGAGTTTACAGCCCTGTCAGCTGAGGCTTTAGAATGCTTGACTGCACCTCTTCAGAGGGGTAAGACCTCCTGCCCAAATGGAGCCACCTGTTGGCCGTTGGGGATGACCCATGATGCTTAAGAATGGAATCCTGGTGGATGAGCAGTCCATGACATGCAACACTCCACTTTGGCCCTTACTTAGGCTAGATGGGCGGTCAGAGAGGCCTCCTATAATCAATCAGCTGGCCACATCAAGCCCTAGCACCTATATGATTGTCCCAACCCCATTGCCCTTATGGCAAACCCCAAGCCTTTTTATCATATATGTATTTACCTACCCCTCCGCACGAGCAGGATGTGACACAAGGTCAATTTCTTAAGCGGAGTTCAACAGGTTTGAATTTAGATTTTTCCTTCTCCTAGACCGATTGCCTAGCCAAGACTAGAGAGTCCAGTCTGCCCTACTATTTATCCATAGCTGGAGGGAGAGTAGGATTCATACCTTTCCCAAAGGTATTAGCGCTAAGTGAAATGCAATTATCACGTTCAGGATTTGAACTCGGGGCGACGAGTCCTTTTTATCATATATGTGCTAGAAGGCGGTGACTTAGAGCCCAATATGCCCTACTATTTGCCCATAGCTGGAGGGAAATTAGTTAGATTCATACCTCCCCAAGGGTATTAGTACTAT
>CM042151.1:7644430-7654430 GCA_023376005.1 Doryteuthis pealeii | reverse complement strand
GTGCTAGGGCTTGACATAACCAGCCAATTGATTAGAGGGGGCCTCTCCGACTGCCCGTCTAACCTAAGTAAGGGTCTAAGAGAATTACTAAAAAATACAGAACTAGAACTAGAAAAAGTTTGGATTTTCCAAATAAATAGAAAATAAAGTAAACAAGATACTATTTCTTTGAATTTTTGAGATGTGATTTAATAATTTGTATTTTCTAGATTATTCAGGCTATTGTCCTCATCTTTATTATTATTATCTGTACTACGTTTTGGCCGATGTGCCCTCCGGCCTTCTTCAGGTATTTCTTGTCAGACTCTGAAAACTTCTTGAACTCAGGAACCCCCTTCTTGAACATGGGATCCTTCTTGTCATAATTGGGAGCCTTTGCAGAACAATTGGACATATGATGTAGTGGATATAGGCGTTGGTTGATACAGTTCTAAGTGACAATTATCTTTAGGCTGCAGGTTCAATCCTGGTCAAGGTAACAGTACCATAGAATAATTAACATAGCTTAACAGTTATACCCTGTCTTGGTTAATGGAATGAGAATAGCCTACCCCCGTGAGTTGGATAAAGGATTAGGTTTGAAGTTCCGGGAAATAATAAAAGCAAACAAGATATTAGGATTAATATGAAGGTCATATGAATACATGGATAAAGAAATGTTAAAAAATGTATTCATTGCATTGGTGAGACCTCATTTGGAATTTGCTAATGTGGTCTGGAGTCCAAGACTAATCCAGGACATAAAACTAATCAAGGGAGTTCAAAGGAGGGCTACTAAGGAAGTGAATGAATTAAAGAACCTTTCGTATGAGAGAGACTTACAAAGACTGACTTACCAAATTTGGCTTATCGATGAACCAGAGGAGATATGATGGAAGTCTATAAATATACCCATGGATTTTATTCAATGAACTTTAATCTATTGAATGTTGCTCAAAAAATCAATACCAGGGGTTATAAATTAAAACTCTGAAAAAAAAAATTTGCAAAATTGATGTGCTGGATTTAAAAATTATGAATTCAGGATCATGAAGACGAGTTGGTTGGTTGGTTGGTTGGTTGGTTGGTTATGGCATGGAAAATGGTTGATATACCATTGTTATATACCCATGCTGCGGGCATACAAACAATGAGTTCTTTTAGAGAGAGAGAGAGAGAGAGAGAGAGAGAGAGAGAGAGTATCAGAGAGATATCCAGACAATGCATAACTTACTTGTTACTTTCTTTAATTGGCCATTTGTGATCTCTAGTCTTTTCTATTCTTTCTCGCCATGTTGGATTCCATCGTGTCTAGTCTTTGGTGTGATGTCTACGTCTGGTTCTTCTTTTTCTAGCTTGGCCGGTCTTCTAGCTAAGGCATGCTCAATCATTTAACAATGCCTGTTGCCTTTTTTAAAACCTTAATTAACTCTTCTAACTAACTAACATCACATGCGAAGCCGACAGCAAGGGAGACATGTCTGTCTTCCCCAAAGTCTCGCTGTCAACTGAGGATCTAATTCTAAATAACGTGACGTACAAGATTTCCGGTTTTACTTGTATTATTCTATGGAAACTGCCGCCTGTGATATGAAGAAACTTGTCCCCGCAGAATTACACTGGTTTACAAAAAAATATTTTTTGTCTGAGGCAAGAATGTGAATAGGTGTTTTTTACTAATTTGGGTGTGCGAAATTCAAATTTATAAACAGTTTTGCTCTATCACCTCTAGTTTTCTGCCTTTTAAATAGTCTCATTTTAGTATATACAGAGTATATACGTGTTTATTTCAACAGTTGCAGCAGCTTATTACAGATAAAACAGGATAGATAAAGAACATTGACAGAATAAATATACTTGGATGACACAATGTACACAATTCATACTACCGCAGACAGTTAGAAGTGTGTTTTTCTTAGATGATCTGCTGTATTTTGCCTCCGGAATGTCATGCAAGAGCATCCAACAAAGTAAAATTAAATCATATGTAAGGCAATAAAATGTGCATCGTTGTTGTAATACAAATATATACCCAAAAGATTGTGTAACACAATTGTCAAGGGACACATCCTCCTGCGCTGACTGCCAGTGCACTACTGGCTGTTGATTGAGACGTGTTGGCTACGCTTAACTGCCAAAACCCGTCTTGATATATAGTTATATATATATAATGTAATGCTATCACTTACATTTATTGCATAATAACTAAAAAAGAAGACATAAGCCACACAATATTAGAAATTAACCCTGAATGCATATACGCCTTTATGTACAGTATGTGTACAAAATGTACAGTATGCATATCTAAAAAATTAGAGGTGATGAGTAAAAACGGATTTCCAATCTGAATTCAGCACCCCCAAATTAGATTAAAACAGCTATTTTTGTGCTTGTAAACCAGTGTAATTAATATTATTTGGATTATTCAGACTATTGTCCTCATCTGTATTGTTATCCAAAACGTTGTACAGATAACAATAAAGATGAGGACAATAGTCCGAATAATCCAAATAATACTAATTACCAGTGTAATCCATGCTACCCATGGATTATGCAACACCATTAAAATCAATCAATCAATCAATCAATCAATACCAACTCTTGGGCATCTCATCATGGTGTAATAGTTAACCAGTTAGTCTTGCACATCCATTAATACTGAAAAGTGAATTCGATCCTGACTGGGTGTCCCATACTTGTGATCTTATGTCACATCCTACCGTGGCGAACAGGTTGTGTAAATACCTACTACCAATTGTTAGAAGAAGAAATATGCCCTACTATTTAGCTCAGTCGTAGAGCGTTCGGCTAGAAACTACAAGGTTCCTAGTTTGATCGGCCCCGCCAACTCAGCATATGAGTAGCACAGGGATCTGTGCAGTAAAGTAAGAGCTGATGATAGGTGTGGCGCTCCACCTCAGATGCTAAAATAATCTCCTTGGTCTAGCACTATTGAAAAGGGGATAGACTCCCTCGTTTTCTGGTTGATACCGACTTTAGGCCGCCCCGACGACTTTACTTTTTACTTTATTTGCCCATAGCTGGAGGGAGATTAGTTGGATTTATACCTTCCCCAAGGGTATTAGTGCTATGTGAAATGCAAACAGCTTCATCCAGGATTTGAACTTGGGTTAATGAGTCCATTTCCTATGACTCTATCCATTACACCATCCACCTCCTACTGTGAAAATCTGTATATGTTATACAACTCTGAGTACAAGTAAATAAAAAGTAACAACATGATATACAAAAAATATGTATTTAAAAGGTGTCTTTGTAAATTAGGCCATTTATATCACAATAAGGTCGGAAACTTTTGAGCAGGTGTATTTTATGATTATTATCTCAATTGCCTAGAGAGATTGTCATGGTAACAATAACTTTCAGGATCATTTTAACCTTTGATTCATACTTATAATTGTAGACAAATAAATAGGAAAGAACAGGTAATAAAAACTATAAACAAATACAAAATCCTTTATCAAAATGTTCAGCTAAACATCAAAATATTCATTTGTCTTAATTTTTTAGATGAGGTTTCATATGTATTAATTTTGATTTTTCAGACTGTTGTCCTCATTATTATTATGGTAATGTAAAACACAACGTTTCAGCTGCTGTATCCTCTGGCCTTTCTTAGGTGTTCCTTGTTTATCCGAACATAGCAATGATTCAATGTTGCATATTGGCTAGCATCTGACATTTTTTAGATGAAGCTTCATATGTATAATTTTGATTTTTCAGACTGTTGTCCTCATCTTGGGTAAATACCTACCACCAATTGTTAGAAGAAGAAAAAAATATCAACATGTTTATTGGTTTTTCACCTGAAAAAAAGGATTTCTTTTATCAGTATTATCTGGGTTATTCGGACTATTGTCCCCATCTTCATTGTTATTTGTACAACGTTTCGGCCGATATACCCTCTGGCCTTCTTCAGGTATTTCTTGTCGGACTCGGGAACCTTCTCGGACTCGGGAACCTTCTTTTCGAACTCGGGAACTTTCTTGTCGTATTCGGGAGCCATCACGGAACTTTGAACCTAACCCTTTATTTATTCCACGGTGGTATCCTGTTCTCATTCCGCTAACCAGTAGTGTTAATTAATTATTTTTCTAACTGCTTTCACTCAGGATTGAACTCGGGTTCCAGAGATAACTGTCACTTAGAACTGTCTTAAACTAACTGCCTTATCCACTCAGCCATGTGTCCAATTGGACAATTTCTTTTATTGTACTAAAGTTTAAATGTTACATTTTTGTTCTCACTGCTAAAAATGTTGATTATTTTCTTCCATCTTCAATGAATAAAGAAAAATACAGGAATATGCCAACTGCATTTCTTTAGATGGGTTAGACACCCTTCCCCTCCAATGGGGCCACCTGTTGACCCATGGGTGACAACCTGTAATGCCTCAGGACAGGATTGTGGTGGCTTAGTGGTCAGTGGCCCAGATACTAAGTGGTCCCATGACATGCAGCACTCTACTTCAGTTCTTACTTGAGCAAGGTGGGTGGGTGGAGAGGCCTCATTCGATCAGTTTATTTTCTCTCTCTTTCTTTCTCTCTCTCTCTCTCTTTCTCAGCTTGCTTTGTCTCTCTCTCTCTCTCTCTCTCCTCGCTTTGTTGCTCTCTCTCTCTCCCTCCTTTCTCTCTCTCTCTCTCTCTCTCTCTCTCTCTCTCTCTCTCTTGCTTTGTCTCACTCACTTTGTCTTTCTCTCTCTCTCTGAACTTTGTCAGATCAGTTAGCTGGTCATGTCTAGCCCTAGTAACTACATGATTGTCCTGACCATATTCTTCATATTGCCCCGAAGGTAAGCACCCTCCCCTTTTTATCATATAGGTGCTAGAAGACAGTGGATTAGGGTCAACCACCAGTATTTATTAATACACATGAAGTTAAAACTATTTCTACCAATTTATTTCTACACATGAAGTTAATTAAAGTTATTTACAAATCATATATATAAAAAAGTCAAGATTTGACATTAGATAACCCACAAGGGTTGATATGCTTTGTTTATGATATTTTTTTTTTTTTTTTTTTTGTTTTATAGCATATTAACATCAGTGGGTCATTTAATGCCGATAAAGTTTTAAAATAAATCAATTCTTAATGGATAATACAATTTTTTTATAAATACATTTTTCTATTTAACCCATAGATGGGACCCTAACAGGTACTATCACTCCGGGTCAGAGTGGACCAGGGAGCAATGGTGAAGAAGGGGTGCTCCACGTTCCACAAACCTCCAAAACTGGAACCTCACCATCAGATAGAGTTTAATGTCATTCCCAGGACATGTAGACCCACAGCCACTGCCTTCTAGCACCCATATGATAAAAAGGGGTTGGGGCTTGCCATAAGGGCAATAGGGTTGGGAAAATCATATAGGTGCTAGGGCTTGACGTGACCAGCCGATTGATCGGAGGGGGCCTCTCCGACCACCCGTCTAGCCTAAGTAAGGGCCAAAGTGGAGTATTGCAAGTCATGGACTGCTCATCCACCTGGGCTCTATCCTTAAGTATCACAGGTCGCCACCCACGGCCAACAGGTGGCCCCATTGGGGGAGTCTTACCCCTCTGCAGAGGTGCAGTCGGTGCATTCTAACGCCCCAGCCCACAGGGCGGTGTTTATGATATGATATGCTGATTTGACATTGAAGAATCCAAAAGAGTTGATATATTTTTGTTTTTGAATTGATTTGTTTAACTTCATATTTATTAATTAAAAAAATGGATTATCTGGCATTAAATAACCCATAAGGTTTAATATGCTTTTAAACACTAACCAACCAACCATCTTAGTCTCAACATTTAGCCTCATACTATCTTTTTAACATATCTTATGCTCTGTTGGCAGGGCTTAGAATACACCAACTGCATCCCCGCAGAGGGGTAAGATCTCTCTCTCTCTCTCTCTCTCTCTCCTCTCTCTCTCTCTCTCTCTCTCTCTCTCTCACACACACACACACACACACACACACACACAAACATAACATTAAGGATTTGCTTTAGGGAGAAAAAAATTTCTATTAGCAGATAAAATGAGAATTTTAGATTAAATTTATAGATTAAATCTATATCTAACCAAGTCTAAATATATAAATCTGGGGATTAACTTGGATTAAATGCGTATATTTGAAATCTCAAATATTATTGGGGAATGAGCAGCATTGGCTTATAATCTACAATGGAAAAGTAGAAAGAAGTAATATTTGTTTAATTCAATATGAAAAGGGTGAAAACCACCGATTAGGTTTGATTAGTAAGACTTAAGGCTAGGATTAATGGGAGGACTTTTCCCTTCGACTATTTTCATTATACTTTACTATTTTGTCAATATATAATGATAACTCAATGGAAAGTAGAGCAGTTTGGGATAATCAAGTCATCTGTCAAGGAGCTTGTAAAAAAACAGCTTGTAAATGACACTTCACCGAAGTTAAGCAGCGTAGTGCCTGATTAGTACTTGGATGGGGTACCACTTTGGAACTCCAGCTGCTGTAAGTTAAAAAATAAAGGGTTGCAAAAACAATCTCCTTGATCTAATGCTAGTAAAAAGGGGATAGACTTCCTCGCTGATTGGCTGATACTGACTTTAGGCCACCCCGAGGACTTTTACTTAAATCATACAAGCCATCCAAGTAGGACAAACAGGATATGCTGGACACTGATGGAGAAGTAAGGACGAACTCATAAGTGATGTTCTCCTGTTGACACTTACACATGGTCACACCAGTGTAGGCCGACCATGAAAAAAACATATGTTGGTCAGCTCTGTACGGATACTGGATGCCATGTGGAAGACCTGCCAGCCCAATGATTGATAGGGATGGGTGGCAAGAGAGTCATAGGAAAAATTAAATTTTTGATGGTATGTTTATATCTAAATTTTGATGAGATTTTACATCTTCTAAGGGTTGGTAATATTTGATTGATTGATTGATTTTAATGGCATATCAACCTGTCTAAGGTTATTTTAAACCTAGATGTTAGGGAGTTGCATACATTGTACATTTGCATCTAACTTTTTTGTGCAATTGTTTCATAAGGGATTTCTTTTATTCAGTTTTACTATCTAATTCAAATATTTTGCACATTGTTGTATGGTTTAAATATTACTATCTAAAAGTAAGTCATCGGGGTGGCCTAGACAGAAAGGGAGTCTATCCCCTTTTCACTAGTGCTAGATCAAGGGGATCGTTTTTGACATCTGTGGTGGAGCGCCACACTTACCACTAGCTCCTTACTTTACCACACAGATTCCTATGCTACTTGTATGCTGGGCCGGTATCGAACCTGGAACCTTGTGATTCCTAGTCGAATGCTCTACCAACTGAGTTAAACCAGCCCTATCTAATACAAATAATTTTTAAAAAGATCTTTTTGACCCATCGATGGAACCCTAACAAGTACTACCACCACCCCATGTCAGAGCGGACCTGGGAGTAATAGTAAAGAAGGGGTGATACCACACTCCCAAGATCTCCAGAACTAGAGCCTCTCTAGTGGATGCAGTTTAGGGTCATACCTAGGAAACCCATTGGTGGGGGGGGGGCTTACTCCTCTGCAGGGAATACAGTCAGCATATTCTAAGCAGAGGGTGTTTGATAGTATCTGTTAGTATCACAATACCATTGATCCATGCTCGGATCAGAGCGCAGACCTCGGCAGGGTCGTATGGAAACCATGCAGTAAATCTCAATATTATCCAAGAAAAGAGAAAAGCGTTTTCTATATCTATTATTATACTAAAGCTTCTTTCCTAAAGGCTTTTTTACTGTTTAGTTTAATGACACAAAAATTATACTACATTTTTCCTTAGTTCTAGGACTGAGTTATGTTGAAAAAGATTCCATTTTAATTGTTTTTAAGTAAGTAAGTAAAGTCGACGGGGCGGCCTAAAGTCGGTATCAGCCAGTCAGCGAGGGAGTCTATCCCCTTTCCAATAGCGCTAGACCAAGGAGATTGTTTTAGCATCTGAGGTGGATCGCCACACCTACCATCAGCTCCTTACTTTACCGCACAGATCCCTGTGCTACTCATACGCTGAGTTGTCGGGGACCGGTATCAAACTAGGAACCTTGTGGTTTCTAGCCGAATGCTCTACCGACTGATAATTTGCAATTAAGTCAAAAACTGAACCATATCTCACTTCATATTCTTGCCTATCACTTTCTCTCTCTCTCTCTCTCTTCTCTCTCTCTCTCTCTCTCTCTCTCTCTCTGTATGTATATCTTGATTACCTCCTCATTATATATGTTAGTTTCCCATTGAGAGTAAAAAGTGAAAGAGATTGAATTGTGCAAAACGTATTTGTATATCAAATTTCATAAGCAGCAAGCCAGTAGCTTCATCATTTTGGCTCTCAATAAATCTAAATTAGGTTAAATGTTCCCTTTCTTAGAATTATTAAAAAATGATTTTAATATTTTTAAAAAAATCTCCAACCAATATTTATTTATTTATTTATTTTTAACATTAATTCGCTTTGCAATCTCATGTTTCCTTAATCCCAATTATCTACCCAGAGCTCAATGGGTGACCCAAATGAGTCACAGTTTGTTTAGTATATATATATATATTGGCATCTATGTCATTGCAAGAGTGTCTAGAATGAGGTTAAAGCATGGCGATCCGTATAAGGATCCCCTTGGCTTAAAGACAATATTGGACAGCTTTAGGTACTCTGCTGTATTTCTTTTTTTAAATTCAGAGTCATCCTTCTCCTATATTGGTTGCCCACCAAGACAAAAGAGACCACTCTGCCCTACTTTAGCCAGAGTTGGGTGTTTCTAAGAGTAAAGTATTGTGTAAAGCTAGAGAATATATGTATTAGATTCAAAGTTAAAGAACCGCACGGTTTTTATAAAAACCTAGTGAAAAGAGTCTTGTGTTATAGTTGGGAAGATAAGTTACATTGAAGTAAAAGTGACGATGTTTAAAGTGAAGGAGAGTTGACTGTAGGTGTGTTCCCAAGATCAGATTGCAGGCACACACATCAACAGTTTATACAATGGACAACGCCCAGTGGACCAAATACACCATCATTTAAAAGAAAATAAATCCACATTCCAAATTGGGATATTATTCTCAGATTCCTTTTCGCTGCCATTACTGCTAAATATCAAAAGTCCAATCCTTCCTCTTTATGCATTTCAATTTGATTGTTCTCATTCTTATACTACGTTTACTAGTTTTCCTGTAGTATATAGAGTTAGGTTTGGTTTGTTTTGTTTTACGGCATATCAACCTCAGTGGGTCATTTAATGCAGATAATGTTTTGAAATGAATTAATTCTTAATGAATACACATTTTTTCTATTAATAATTTTTTTCTATTTAACCCATAGATGGGAATAGAGTTAGGTTATACGTCTTTGAATATACATCATTGAAAAAAAAGATCATTTTTTCAGAATACATTTTTTCAGAATACATTTTTGTGTATAGTTTTTTGAAAAAAAGATTTCCTATTGTATATAAAGTTAGGTTGGTTTGGTTTGGTTGTTTGTTCTTTTACGGCATATCAATCTCAGAGGGTCATTTAATGCTGACAAAGTTTTGAAATACATTCATTCTTAATGGATACACAATTTTTTTTATAAACACATTTTTTTATTTAACCCATAGATGAGACCCTAACAGGTACTACCACTCCAGCTCAGAGTGGACCTGGGAGCAATGGGGATTAAAGGGTGCTCCACATTAAATTAAATTAAGTTAGGTTATACATCTTTGAATATACATCTTTGAAAAAAATGACCATTTTGGAGTATACATTTTTGAAAAAAGAGAAGTCCTACATATAAAGTTAGGTTATACATTTTTGAATATACATCTTTGAAAAAAAAAAGACCATTTTTTAGTATACATTTTTGAGTATACATTTTTGAAAAAAAAAAATGATTTCCTACTGTATATAAAGTTAGGTTATACATCTTTGAATATACATCTATGAAAAAAAAGACCATTTTTTTTTGTATACATTTTTGAAAAAAAAGAAGTCCTATATATAAA
>CM042151.1:7619430-7641930 GCA_023376005.1 Doryteuthis pealeii | reverse complement strand
ATCATGGGACAGAAAACTAATGGATAGTTGAAATCGCACACGTCACATGATTTAGTTAGTTAGAGTTGCAGCCTAGATGTAAGGTAAGATAGACGTGTCTTACTTCAGCTGTCAGCTCCGCGTGTTGAGTTAGTTACAAAAGGCAAATAAAGCTTTGAAAAGCGATAAGCGTTGTTAATTAATTAAGCATGCCTTAGTTAGCCAGAAGAAGCCATTTGAAGAAAAAGATGAAACTGCTAGACTAGATGTAGACATCATGGCCGGAGAGAAGACAAGACGAAGTAGAATCTACTATGGCGACTAAGACAAAGAACAGCAAGTTATGTATCTGTCTATATCTCTGCTGATACTCTCTCTCTCTCTCTCTCTCTCTCTCTCTCTCTCTCTCTCTCTCTCTCTCTCTCTTTATCACATAAGAACTCTGGTTATGTACCTGACGAGAAAGGGGCACATAGCATTCTTACTTGCTTACTCTCTGTTTACTGGTCCCAACTCGGTTGCCATCTTCTTCAGGCTGACTTCTCTTCAGGGCTTTCTGTTAAGGGCTGGTTCTTCTTCTTTTCCGTGTTGGGCTGGTCATTTCTTGTTTGAATTAATCAATTAACAAGACTTTGTTGTTTTCTTTGATAAAGCTTTATTTCACAACCCAGCCCATGTTGATTCTGCCGCAGTAGGAGAGCGACCCCGAGGGCTGACAACAACATCCACGCTCTTCAAGGGTTTGGTTGCATCTCAAACTAATTCTCACTTCTCTGAGATGGTGCATTTTTCAAGGGGTTAAGTAAAAAGGTTATTATCTGTCTATTACAGGTGAGTAACTTTTTACTGGACCCCGTCATTTTGAATCTAAGTAAGTAAAAGTAAAGTCGTTGGGGTGGCCTAAAGTCGATATCAGCCAATCAGCAAGGGAGTCTATCCCTTTTTCACTAGCATTAGGCCAAGGAGATTGTTTTTGTGTCTGAGGTGGAGCACCACACCTACCATCAGCTCCTTACTTTACCGCACAGATCCCTGTGCTACTCATACTCATACACATACACTCATACACACACACACACACACACACTGCACATGCATGCACACATATATCACATATATATATACAAGGTGTGTCAAAAAAATATTGAGATTTTCAGTACTTTTTGACACACCTTGTATTCTGAAAAATCAACATTCCATGCATTCTTTATTTCTATCTGGGTAAAGACAGCTTGTACTTTTTGACACACCTTGTATTCTGAAAAAAATTAACGTTACATTTATTGTTCATTCCTATCTTGGTAAATACAGCTTAAATCTCGATACTTTTTTGACACGCCTTATATATATTTACCAACCCCTCCGCACGAGCAGGATGCGACACAAGATCAATTTCTTAAGTGGAGTTCAGCAGGTTTGAATTCAGAGTTTTCCTTCTCCTAGACCGGTTGCCTAACCAAGGTTAAAGAGCCCAGTCTGCCCTACTATTTACCCATAGCTGGAGGGAGAGTAGGATTCATACCTTTCCCAAGGATATTAGCGCTAAATGAAATGCAATTACCACGTCCAGGATTTGAACTCGGGGCGACGAGTCCATTTCCCATGACTTTAACCATTACACCACGCGCTTCCTACTACCTTATATGTATGTAAAAGTAACCAAATAAAAACAACATATCATAGTTAGATTTTTTTAATTAAAATGATTTAATTCAGACATTAAAGCAATTTCCAGTTCAATTTGGAACTGAATTATAATTTTCTGGGGGGTTCTGAATTCATTCTAAAAAATGACTTTCAACCATCCAAATTTTCAGTGTAATGGAGATGGAACTATGAAATGCCAATTAGAATATTTTCCATCAATATAATTATGGACCAATTGCTACAATAGGAACCTAATGAGTTCATGGGTTGTCTAGTACAGGGGTTCCCAACCTTTCTCAGCTCATGGCTCACTTTGAAATCAGAATTTTTTTGTAGCATATAAAACTATTATAATAGAAATTATTCAGTTGGCATATATAAAGTCAATATATATAAAACATAATATAGGGGCATATCAGGGGCGTAAATCTCTCTCCACTTTCCCCTGCCATGAATTAGTTGACATCTTACTTTCTAGAAAATATAAATTTCCCACATATATGATTGGATTTTGTATGTAAAAAGTATGCACTGAAATCATATAGAATTATAATATTTCCTTGGCCCACCTAAAATTTGCTGTGGCCCATTTTGGCCATAGGTTGGGAACCACTATTCTAAGAAGAGAATAATCACACAGGCAATCTTACAGGCATCTACATCTATATTTACAGACATCTTACAATATTACAGACAATTATTTACTGACAAATGTTTTCAACATTTTTTTTAAGATTGTACATATGCTTTTTATTAATATGTCTGTACTGTAATACTTGTTATGGATGTATGCTAAATACCATTGTTGGGATATCTATTATTCATTGGCATTAAGAATGCTTGACAGTTTTTTTTTATTAGATAAGAATTATAAGTAAGTAAAGTAAAGTCGTCGGGGTGGACCTAAAGTCGGTATCAGCCAGTCAGCGAGGGAGTCTATCCCCTTTTCAATAGCGCTAGACCAAGGAGATTGTTTTTTAGCATCTGAGATGGAGCGCCACACCTACCATCAGCTCCTTACTTTACCGCACAGATCCCTGTGCTACTCATACGCTGAGTTGGCGAGGACCGGTATCGAACTAGGAACCTTGTGGTTTCTAGCCGAACGCTCTACCAACTGAGCCAACCCGGCCCCTTTATATTAGTGCCAGTTTAACTCAATCGGTAGAGTGTTCACCTGGGAACCACAAGGTTCCTGGTTCGATACTGGCCCTCACCAACTCAGCATATGAATAGCACAGGGATCTGTGCGGTAAAATGAGGAGCTGATAGTAGGTGTGGCACACCACCTCAGATGCTAAAAAACAATCTCCTTAGTCTAGCACTAGTGAAAAGGGGATAGACTCCCTTGTTGTTTGGCTGATACTGACATTAGGCCACCCCGACGACTTTACTTTACTTATTTTATATTAAAATAATTATTATGTTAGGATAATTATGTTAGGATATTTATTATTTATTGGCATTAAGCATGTCTGTTAGTTTCTTTATATTAGGTATGGATTGTATTAAGATATTTATTATTATATTAGGATATTTATTATGTTAGGATAATTATGTCAGGTCATTATTATGCTAGGGTAATTATGTTAGGATAGTTATTATTTATTTGATTTAAGTATATCTGGGGTGGGGGGATTGGGGGAAGTTATGTTAGGAAAATTATGTTAGGATATTTATATCTGTTAGGTTATTTTTAGATATAAATTTATTAGGGTGTTTATCATTATAAATGGATATTTATTATTTTATTAGGATATTTATTCTGTCAGGATATTTTTTATTGGCTGTCAATAGCATGTCAATAGTTTGCAATTTTATTAGATATTATCATCAATTTATTATCAGTATAATAATAAATGTTGTATACTCTCTTTTCTTACTTTCTTACTTCTATTCTTCTAGCGTCTGGACTTCGTCTTGGGGACTTCGTGTCTGGTCTTCCATTGGGGATTTCTCTTTATCAGAAGCCCTGTGTCATTGGTAGTTTTTAGATAATAACACAAGACTTCGATTTAACTTAGATCATATTTTATTCTGAAATCCCCACCAGACTACCTGCGCAGATTGAGTCGGCACCGTGCATAACACGACTTACCACTGTTGTGGTCTTTGGCCAATCTGACTAAAAATCTCTTTCTAATCTAAACTGGAAGAGGGTCTTCTCCACCGATTCTCACGGTATCCACCGGAAGGATCAGGACTGAGGTCAAGCCTTCAAGGCCGCCGACTGAACTTATAACAGCCATTTTGGTTTCTACACTACTGTACATAAATATTAGGAATCTAATAATTATGTAACATAAATATCCATCTATTAATAATGGAGATTCATTGTCACTCTGTCTCTAATCAAAACTACATCTCTGCTTATTTCACAAACCCTCAGAAGTTGTATAAGTTTATCAATGAGTATTTAATTTATATACAAAATCCTTAATATGTAGAATTTGAGTATGCAACATTAAACCGTCAACATTGCTTTTTAAAACAAGTTTTAATAAATACATGTCTGGTATTATATATATATATATATATATATATATATATATATATATATATATATATATAGCAAGCGGAGCCTAAAATGCGTTTTTGACAAAATGAATTTACCCCCCCCCCTACAGAAAATAATTTACCAAAAATCAGGAAATTATCAGATTTTAATGAAATTTTCAGTGTCTATGTATCAATGAATGATCTTTATAATGCATTATTTATTTTATTTCAAAACTTTCTCAATTTTTTCAGGTCACTTAATTTTGACCCCCCTTATGTTGGGGGCATAAAATGTTTTTCAAGTTGGTCATATATTGTACTAATTATAGTATAAATAATGAGATAAAAGACCGAAATTATGAATAGAAACAAAAAATAATTTTTACCGTAGCTCTTCCCAAGAAAATAAGTACCGAAAATCGAAGAATAAAATGTAATGTCGAAATTGACCAAAACAAATAGTTTTAAATCTTTTAAAAATAAATTACATATGTAATTATATTTTTCTTTTTTTAATGATGGTTATTATGTTACTACTTATCGATTTAGACAAATTTTAACCTTAAATAATAGATTTAATTATTCTTAATTCGCTTTTAAATCTCGTAGTATCCGATTTTTTTTGCTACTCCCTAATTTTTTTAAAATCAATTTTTACTCTCATCCATTTTTCAAGAAGTTAACTAAAAAGTTTACAAATAACAAAATACCTATGATTTTGTGTAGAATTTATGTGTTAAAATATTCAAAATAATTATTTAATTAATAATTAATAAATGCACGTAACATTTTATTTGAGGCAGACAGAACTAAGTTTCCATTTCAAATTGTTTTATTGTTTTTTACTCCTTTAATAAATTTTACAATTTTACTGATTTTATTTATTATACAAATCCTCGGGCATTACATTTTTAACTCCACACCCTAGGCAATATTTTTCAAAAATTAATTTTTACACCGCTTGGAGGGTATCTTATTTTTTTGCTAGTTTATAGTAATCATCCTAATAAATCTATATCTAATAAAAAAACTAACAGATTTAAATTATAATATTAGGATATATGATTATATTAGGATATTTAATATAAATTCATTAAGATGTTTATTATAAATGTATATTTATCATTATATTAGGATATTTATCAGGATATTTTTTTTATTGGATTTAAGCATATCTGTAATTAGCTATTCTATTAGATATTAACATCAATTCACAACTTGAAATTGAAAGAACTAATTATGAAATATAATACTAACTGTGAGAAGGTAAATATATTGTATTTTTGATAGAACAAAGATATGGAACTGAGGGTGTAACAGTATTAACTTACCGGCCCCGCCCCTGAGTAGGATGTAACTGTGTTCTTATGTAGTGTGGGGACTCTCTTGTGTACAAGTTAGTGGTGTCAAAAAATAGCTAATTTCCATCAGTATTCCCCATGTGGTGTGCTCCAGGCATTTGGGAGTGACTCCCTTTTTGTGAAATGGAGGATGTGCTGCTGCCTGGGGGGACAGCCCTCTGAAGCTTAGCGCCTGTGCACAGAGTAAGGAAGAAATGAATACAAAACTTTTTATTTTAAAAACATGTATGTTATTTAACATGTAAGAAAATAACTGAAGCAAATAATGTAATGTAATGATTACCTCCCACCACTAGTAACTCTTACAGCAACCAGTCTAAGAGAAGGAAAACTCTGAGTTCAAACCTGTTAAAAAACTTGGTGCAATTTGGATTTGTGCGTCCTGGCCTCCTGCCCTAAAAAACGCTAAGTGACACCTGCTCAAAATGTGAACTGTGCTAATTATGGAATGCTTAGCTGTTTGAAGGCATTTTTACCAACGAGTTAATATGATATGAAAGCGATATTTCCCCCCAACCAAAGTTTTTTATTGACAAGTAATTTATACATATATAAAGGGCAATTGTGTGTATATGTATATCTGGAGGAAACTTCTAAAATAAAACAATTAACGACAAAGTAAATATATACACACATTAAATATCACCAGGGCTTGGTTTTTGAGCAAAAATAATAGAGATTTGATTTATATTCATGAAGATAATTAAAAAAATAAAATTTAAATGATAACAGCATGGATTTTTTTTTCATTTAATATTTTAGATAGTAGACATTAAGATTTCTTTTCAGAGTATCTGGATCAATGCAAGGTCTATTTTTTTACATAGGGATTTAAATGGGGCATCCCACGAGGATTCAACTCAGGTTTCAGTAATAATGGATCTGCAGGACTAACTTTAAAAAAATCCCCCTCTACCCAGGCGAAACCGGGTAGACACTGCTAGTTGTAAATATTTCACACACCCCCCTCTTTAAAATATATATTTTTTAGCGGTTTGAAGGCGTTTTTATCAACAAATATATTTTTTTTAGTAGTTTGAAGGCATTAAAATCAAATGTGATAAGAAAGTGATATTTTACACCCCACCCCCAGGTTTTTTACCGACAAGTAAATGTAAATATTTTATCCCCCATCTTTTAAAATATCTTTTTTCTTCGGTATTTTCATTTTAATTTAATTCAAAATATCTGTCATGTATTTTTTTAAAAATACAACCAAGTTTCGAAAACAAAAACTTCACTTAAGAAAATTGACCTTGTGTCACATTCTACTCATGCATTGGAGTACAATTTTAAAAGATTTCATTTGAAATAAATTTTACAGAGAATAGATATTTTTTTGCAGTGAGAAACAGCTGTCAGTTCTTAATGGTATGATTATTGAGGATTATTTTAATATAAAAATACCACAAAACAATCTATGATTAAAAAGTTATCCATATTTCACCATAACATATCTTTATTATTGTCACACTGCATTCTGCACATGCTTATAGTTGGCACTGTTGTGGTTACATGATCAAAGTTTGAGCCCAATCGCACCATTTTGCTTGCTGTCTTTACAGTGTAAACAAGGCTGCTCCACTAGAAGCATGCACCAAGGAAGTGACTCGATTTCTCTGGTCAGAAGGAGTGTCATGGGCTGAAATTCGTTGGAGGCTTTTAGCACAATATGGGGACAGTGCACTACCATGCAGATGTGTGTATTATTGGATAGAGAAGTTGAAAAGTGGCAAGAAGAAGAAGCAGGATGCCCATCAACCTCTACAACTGATGAGAAGAATCAGCAAGCTCAAGAGATGTCAATAGTGAATCGATAAGTAATCGCCAATGGGGTAGCTTGTTCTCTGCAGATTAGTCATGGTTCTGTTTTATTGAGAATTCTGAGGTATGGGGGTTATCGTCCTTGTCTACGAGCCTCTGTTTCGAACCAACAAATCACGAACCAGCATACTTTGGCGGCAAAGCCAAATTAGGCAGACTCGCCCTCTTCTGATCCAGCTTTCAACAGGAATAGACCTAAAAAAAAGGGTCGCTCCTCTTCCTCAACCAGCATCGGAGTTGGACGTCAAAACAGAATGTTTATCATATCCGAACCTACAGAAAGCCGTAGCAAGGGCTCCGATAATACCCTATCTCTGGATATCAGCTAAGTTATTACAAATTCTAAACATTTGTGCAGACAAACTAAAGTTTGCAATCCTATTGTTTTATGTAATACACGTCTTTTATTCCTATTTCTAGTTGTTTGGTTATTTCTTTAACTCTTAACCTGTTTGCCACACGCGTGGTTAACTCCATATTAGAAAACTTGGAGTACTGTCGTTTCATTCGTCTTGTTTCTTTATAGTTTATCAAATCGTCCACAATGTGTAGAGTACCCTCTATATTTCCATTACTTCCAAATCCACTCCAAATTAACCTCTTAGAGGTGCATGGTATAATGTTATCATCATCGTTTTTTCATATAAAAATGAGGTAACTAGGATGTTTTTCATTTACCTTTGATTTAGTTTCTAATATTTCGGGATGAAAAATCCCTTTGTCAGAATATTTCTGGAAGTTTGGAGCCTTCTAGCAATATGTATATATATATATAAGGACATTTGGTGTGTATCTAAGTATGTTGAAAGGAAAAATAAAGGAAAGAAAGTGTAATGTTATCATCATTTTTTTCATATAAAAATAAACCAATAAGAGTGAAGCTACTGAAAAACCAAACCAATCAAAAAACCAAAAAACAAACTGTGTCATCAGTTAGTGAGTAAATAAGCCAAAATTAGGCATTCACACACTTTTCTCTTCTTTGTTTCATTGTTATTTTTTTTAATTAATAAAGGTGTATCCAGTGGCATGCCAATGTTGTAATCAGGAGGTGGAAGAAAGTGCTCAGCCTGGCACTTCCTCCCATGACCAAAAAACAGATTTTTCCCATCATATTGTTGCACCCTAAATCAGTTTCAAGTCTGTGATTCTAGTTGGAGGTGTGTGGTGTAATGATCAGAGTCACAGGAAATGGACTCGTTGACTAGAGTTCAAATCCTGGACGAAGTTACAGTTCACATAGTGCTAATACCCTTGGGAAAGGTATCAATCCAACTACTCTATGGGTAAATAGTAGGGCAGACTGGGTTCTTTGACTTTGGTTAGGCAACCAGTCTAGAAGGAAAACTCTGAATTCAAACCTGTTAAATCTACTTGTGGTGGTGGCTACTAGAATAGACTCTGTCCTAATTAGTGATCTATTTCACTAATTTAAACTAATTTTAATTTGATTTATCCATGTTCTGGGGTTTTTTTTCTGCTAAGGGGTATAGTCACAAAAGGTAGGTAATATATTTCAATGTTTATAGCAATGCAAAGGCTTTTGAGTTAGGGTAATTTTTGTGCCCCCTCACCTTATGTTATGATGCTGGGAAGCTGCTTCTCTCTGACCCTTCTTTATTCCCCCACTGGCTAGTATGAAAAATATGGGTTATACTCCCCTAACACCAGAACCGGAAATAAGAATAAGCAGGGGCCAGAGCCCTAAGGATTTTTAAACAGCACAGAATAAGCCACTTAACTGGATGGCTGAAACAACAGACATAGCCCCTTAAATGTTCAGCTAAAAGACTACTGATAGACGAGTACGAATGACCAGCACAGAGGACCCTAAACTATGCTGTGACGAAAACCTTTACTTTACTAAAATTGTTATCTTACATGATTTACAACCAATAAAAGAAATATGTTTCAGCAACCTGTTGATACGCACAATATAATCCTCTTTTGAAATTATCTATTTGTCTTTTGTCCTTTTCCTTTCTCTGAGTTTATATGGGAAACCATTAATAAATTCCATATATATAAATCACATACACATATATATATTTATATATATATATATCACACACACATGTATAACACACACATATATCACAGACACAAACACACACACACACACACACACACACACACACACACACACACACATATATATATATATATATATATATATATATATATATATCATTTATACGACTGGAAAAAATACAGATCCAAAAAAATGAAGAAAGAGTACTCCGGGTTATTCAATAGTACATGCATGAATATATATATATATATATATATATATATATATATATATAATCAATAGTAATGGTATTATGGATGATTTGGACTATATATGATATATATATATATATATATATATATATATTATATATATATATATAATCAATAGTAATGGTATTATGGATGATTTGGACTCATAAGTTAAAGTTTCATGGTTTTGCAATCCTCAGATGAGTCACCCGAGGATTGTATAACCATGAAACTTTAATTTATGAGTCCAAATCATCCAAAATACCATTACTATTGATTATAA
Organism: Doryteuthis pealeii; assembly: GCA_023376005.1. NCBI lineage: Eukaryota > Metazoa > Mollusca > Cephalopoda > Myopsida > Loliginidae > Doryteuthis > Doryteuthis pealeii. The sequence continues at coordinate 7,632,075 of CM042151.1, read as the reverse complement.
ATTTGCTCTGCTTTATTAGCATTGAGCACCTTTTCATGCCAATACTTTTCTCATTTATTCTCTTTTCATTCTATAACATCGTTTGTTTTTAAAAAAAATGTTAAATTCATATATATATATATATATATATATATATATATATATATATCACACATACATATAACACATATGTAGTTTGGGAGCTCTGAAGAGTGCAGAGTACCCCTTTGTTGTCATTACTCCTGAGGTAAGACACCCTCAAAAAAGATTGTCCTAGGTATGACACTAAACTGCATCTGATGGTGAGGTTCCAGTTCTGGAGATCTGAGGAGTGTGGAGTACCTCTGATCCACTCTGACCTGGAGTGGCAGCACCTGTTAGGGTTCAAATGGGTCAAATAGATCTTTTTGAAAATTATTTGTATTCAAATTTCTTTTACTCTTGTTTACTTTTTTTATTTCCGTTTTTGTTCTTACATACCTAAAACAGTTATATATCTCCATCCAATGTAATCTAATATCTCTTTCTTTCTTTCTTTCTTTCTTTCTTTCTTTCTTTCAGTGTTCCTTTCATTCTTTATTTATTTCTTTATTTGTTTCTTTATTTCTTGTGTCCTTATTTTTCTCCCGTAAAACCTCTTTTATCAATATATTTTTTTATTTCTTACATATCTTAAAACATTCTTTCTTTCTTTCTTTCTTCCTTTCTTTTACTTCTATTGCCTGTTCTTCTTAAACACTTTTTCGTTCTTACCTAATAACAGTTATACGTCTCCTTCAAATTTAATCTAATATCTCTTTCTTTCTTTTCTTTCTTTCTTTTTGTCTTTCTTTCTTTCTTTCTTTCTTTTTGTCTTTCTTTTTTTCTTTTTGTCTTTCTTTCTTTCTTTTTGTGTTTCTTTCTTTCTTTCTATTTGTCTTTCTTTCTTTTTTTCTTTCTTTCTTTTTGTCTTTCTTTTTGTCTTTCTTTCTTTCTTTCTTTTTGTCTTTCTTTTTTCTTTCTTACTTTCTTTTTGTCTTTCTTTTTTTCTTTCTTTCTTTCTTTTTGTCTTTCATGTGCAAAATAAATTTTAAAAACTCTTAAAAAGTAACTACACAAAGAATGTAGATATGAATATACAATGAATGTGATTTCCTAATCTCTATGCATAGAATAACCCAAGTGGCACATTTTACCTGTTGTTGCGTAAGGGTCAAGGTCGAATTGTAGTAGTAGTTGTTAGTAGTAGTAGCTGTTGTTAGCTCAGAGAAACAATGTACGAAAGTTGTATAGTCAAAAAGGGGTTGTTTATTTATTTCTAGGCTCGTGGGTTCTTTTTCAGAGACAAGGAGAGAAAGAGGGTAAGGTTAAACTGTTCTATTGTAAATCATGTTCATGCATACTGTTTGTTGCTAGCCTAGACACGTCACCGTGGGACCCCAAGAAACTACGTCTGCCTCTGACAAAGGCCCAGACGGAAAAGACTGATTTATGTTTATGATCCTGGGGATGGGGGAAGGGACACATTCGCTTCCACAGAAAACCTGGGACTTCTTTTTTTATTTTTAAATCTAGTTCAGGGGCCATTGGTCGGTCAATGGCTGGCACCCATTGAGTCTTTTCAATTCCAAACTTTAGCCTCTCTTTGTTCTTATTTCCTTTTCTTCTCTTTCTCCAGAAATTCGATTACCGTTTTCTTTTCAATCCCCAAATTCTCCATAGGCCATAATAATTATGCTACACCTGTTTCATGATTTTGTCTGATAAAAAAAAGAACAACTTGTCTCATAGAAGTGGAGACCTTATTTATCAATCAAGACTTGCAGGTAGAGAATTAAAGCATTAATATATATTTGTTGAGTAAGTCAACTCATAACAGCAAGGTCAATATGCTTTACAGAGTTGAAAACCTGTTACAAGTACCACAGGTTGGCAATGAAGATATGAACAAGCATTTTGATGTATTGATTTTCTTTCTCCATTGCTTTCACTACTCTGTCAGTATGGCTTAGTATACACCATCTACATCCCTCACAAACAGGTAAGATCCCACAAAAAAAGCAGCGTCCCAGGTATGACTCTAAACTGCGTCGTGGTAAGGAATACAGAGTAACCCCCTTCTTTTCCATTACTCCCAGGTTCACTCTGACCTGGAGTGTTAGTAAATATGTATTTACCAACCTTCCTGTACAAGCAGAATGTGACACAAAGTCAGTTTTTAACAGATTTGAATTCAGTTTTTCTTCTCTTAAACCGGTTACCATATTGAGGTTAAAGAGCCAGTCTGCCCTATTATTTACCCATAGTTGGAGAGAATATAGGTGGTTGTATACTTTTCCCCGGGATATTAGTACTATGTGAGATGCAAACACTCTTGTGTCACCATGATCATTTCACAAAAAAAGCAGTGTTCTAGGTATGACACTAACTGCATCTTAAGGTGAGGGAGGCAGAGTAACCCCCCCAAAAAATTTCCATTACTCCCAGTTTCACTCTGACCTGAAGTGGTAGTATATATGTATTTAATAACCCCTCCACATGAGCAGGATGCAACCTTAGGTAAATTTTTAAGCAAAGTTTAACATGTCTGAATTTCAAACTTTTCTATATCCTTGACTGGTGACCTTACCAACCAACCAACCAACCAACCAACCTATATCATCAGTTAGTGAGTTAGTCTCTTGGAAGTGTTAAGTATCTGGCCGCCATCCTTGGCCAGTTGGAAAGAACTCAAAGTGAATAAGTAAGTAAGTAAGTCCCGTGCTAGAGAATCCTTTGGTAAGTGAAAAAGTCCCGTGATAGAGAATCCTTTGGTAAGTGAATAAGTCCTGTGATAGAGAATCCTTTGGTAAGTGAATAAGTCCCGTGATAGAGAATCCTTTGGTAAGTGAATAAGTCCTGTGATAGAGAATCCTTTCGGTGAATCCTTTAGGTCCGTCGTCCAAGAAGATCCAAGTAGCAGTGAGCTAAGATTAGAATCAGCCAGTATAAATACAACAACAGCAGCAGAGCACTGCCAGTGATTGGACAACAAGGCTGGTCACATGGTAGTCGGCGAGTCTATAAGTAGAAGTAGCCGTCTGGCACACGCCTTATATCACCAAAAATTCCAACAGGAAATGCATAGTATAATCTTATCATCATGGCAAATAGACTCTGCGATCCGAGTTCAAATCCTGGACAAGCTCTTTGCATTTCACCTCATGCTCATATCCTAGGGAAAGGTATACATCCAGCTATTGTCCATCTATCTATGGGTAAATAGTAGGGTAGACTGGATGCTTTAACCCTGGTTAGGCAACCAGTCTAGGAGATGGAAAACTCTGAATTCAAACCTGTTAAATTCCGCTTAAGAGATTGACCTTCTGTCACATCCTACTCATGCAGAGGTGATAGTAAAAAAATTATTTTAAACAGCCAAAATTAGTCATTCACACACTTTTCTCTTTGTTTATTGTGATATTTATTTTTAATTAATGAATTAAATATAGATCTGAAAAAAGTAATTAAAAAACTAAACTGCATCTGTTTCAAGAGCTTTGAGGAATACAGAGTTAACTCTTTGTTGTTGGACTCACTATGATATGCTTACCTGTTTAAAATGATTGTGAATATACATTTTTAGGTAAAGGAAACATCTCCACACTCGACTGTAAGCCTCTTAAGCTAGTAGAACTATTCACATACCTAGGTAGTAATAACTCATCCACAGAAAGCAATGTTAATAAACTAGAGATACCCATTTTTGTCGGCTGCTAGCTTTTTAAAAAACTAATTAAAATTAATTAAATCTATTATTTAAGGTCAAACTGTTGTCTAAAATGATAAGTAGTAACATAATGACCATCATTAAAAAAAGAAAAATATCATTACATATGCAGTTTATTTTTAATAGATTTAAAACAATTTGTTTTGGTCAATTTCGACGGGATCCACCATTCTGCCTCTTTTTCAATGGTTTTAGGCGCTTGTTTACAATTTTAAAATAACAGTTGGGATGGAAAAAAAAATACCAAAAATCAGGTAATTATCCGATTTTAATGAAATTTTCAGTATTGATTTAACAATTAATGAATTTTATAATGCATCAGTTATTTTATTTCAAAACTTTAATTTAGTATTTTTGCTATGAAAAATTAATATATAAAATTCATTTAAAATATGAAAAGCCTGATGTTAAGTTTAAAATGTTATATTTTTAGTTTCTAAAAATAAATATCTATTTAATGCAAACCTTATTTTATTACATCAAAGTATACTTTTTAAAGAAAAACTCGATTGAAAATGTACCCCCTCCCCTTTTTAAGCAGAAAAATATCGATGTATAATTTTTTTCTTTTATAAAATAATAGCCAATTATCGAAATGAGTAAAAAAGAAATCTCCAAAAAATTAATTATTTATTATTTTTTTACATTTTATTTTTCGATTTTCGGTACTTATTTTCTCATAGAAAAGCCACCGTAAAATTTTTGTTGTTGTTTCTATTCATAAATTCGGTCTTTTATCTCTTTATTTATACTGTAATTAGAAAACGGAAAAACCAACTTGAAAAAAAATGTTACGCCCCCAACATAAGGGAGTGGGGGGTCGAAAATAAGTGACCTGAAAAAAATGAGAAAGTTTTGAAATAAAATAAGTAATGCATTATAAAGATCATTCATTGATATATAAACACTGAAAATTTCATTAAAATCCGATAATTCCCTGATTTTTGGTAAATTTTTGGTAAATATTCATATTTACATTTTTTTGTGTAGTTGTTTTTTTTGGGGGGGGGGATTTATTTGACCTATTTGACCCATAGATGGAACTCTAAAAGGTGTTGCCACTCCAGGTCAGAGTGGATCAGAGGTACTCTACACTCCTCAGGTCTCCAGAACTGTACCAGAATGATGTATGTCGCATAGGCCAACTCAAGTTGTAGTAGTAGTTGATGTTAGTAGTAGTAATAGTTGTTAGTTCAGAAACAGCACATGCAGGTTGTATAGTCACAGGGGGCTGTTTATTTCTTCCATGCTCTTGGGTTCTTTTTCAGAGAGAAGGAAAGATAGAGAGAAAGAGAGAGAGGGTATGGTCAAATTACTCTGTTGTAAATCATGTTCGCTACTACTACCATAGTGGGAACTGGGAAAGCCCCACCTGCTTCCCATGAGGCCTGGCTGAAAAGAGAGTGATTTTCTTCTTCCGTTTCTCATCCCGGTGTCACATCCGTTTCCGTTCAAAACCCTGAACTTCCATTTTTATCTTTGAATCTATTTCTGGGGCCATTTCTCAATCAATTACTGTTACCCCATTGTGTGTTTACTCTTTCAAACTTTAACCTTTGTTCTTATTTCTTTTTCCAATCTCTCTCCAGAAATCTGACCACCATTTTATTTTTCAATTCCAAATTCCCGGTAGACCATAATAATTATACTACAACTTGAACCTCACCATCAGATGCAATTTAGTGTCGTACCCAGGACAACCTTCTTTGAGGGTGTCTTACCCCTGTGCAGAGGATACTGTCAACGTATTCAAAGCCCAACTGACAGGGTAGAAATCTTTTTTTAGTCTTGGTAACGCAGTCTAGGAGATGGAAAACTCTGAATTGGAACCAGTTGTACACCACTTTTAAAAAAATGACCTTGTGGTGGAGAAGTTGGGAAAATACATTTTTGTATCTTACATAACTGGAGATCATAATTGTTAAACTGACTTTAGCATGGCTGGTTGGTTGGTTGGTTGGTTGGTTATTTTGTTTTACTGCATATCAACTCTTTTCAGGTCATCTAATGCTGAATCTCAACCCTCCTGTACGCTGCAGAAGCCTGGACGGTATACAAAGCAAATGCCCATAGACTACATGTCTACTACATGCATCACTTGCGCAGCATATTAAATGTCAGGTGGTGGCAACATGTTTCAAACAGGACCATCCTGAAGAGAACTGGACTCCCTGGCATGCACCGCAACCTGAGATGAGCTGGCCACTTAAACAGACTTGGGAATGACAGACTACCAAAGCAAATTCTGTACTCTAAACTGAGAGAGGGATCACGTAGAATCGGTAGACCAAAGCTCAGGTACAAAGACAACATCAAGAGAAACCTGAAGGACTTGAATATCCCCATAACCAGAGACCGATTAAATTGGAGGAAAATGATTCACGTGGTGTCATCATCGGATACGATGGACAGCAAGTAGTAGTAGTAGTAGTAGTGTACACTATTTTAAAACAAATGACCTTGTGGTGGAGAAGTTGGGAAAATACATTTTTGTATCTTGTATAACCGGAGATCATAATTGTTAAACTGACATTGATTGCTTGCTTTGTTTTACTGCATATCAACTCTTTTCAGGTCATTTCATGCTGAATCATGTCATTTTTGATAAACGAAGGACTCAGGTTGCTTACAGTACCTGCTGTTGCTTATGTTGGTTGCTTGCTTTGTTTTATGGCGTATCAACCTTTTTCAGGTCATTTAATGCTGAATCAAGTCATTTTTTTATAAACAAAGAAATTAGGTTGTTTACAGTAACTGCTGTTGCTTAAGTAGTCACCAAACTAAGTATTGAACAGGATCATCACTGCTTAACTTCAGTGATCTAGCAGGAACCTACTTCAGTTTTAAATAACCCAACAGAGGTTGATATGTCATAAAAACCAAGCAACCATCGAACAAACCAGCCAACCAAACAACCTATAACATTAGATAGTGAGTAGCTCAGTCGATAGAGCATCCAGCTTGTAACCACAAGGTTCCGGGTTCAATACCAGCCTTCACCAACTCAGCGCATGAGTAGCACAGGGGACTGTGTGGTAAAGTGGGGAGCTGATGGTATGTGTGGCGCTCCACCTCAGACACAAAAACTATCTTCCTGGTCGTGTGCCAGTGAAAAGGGGATAGACTCTCTCACTGTTTGACTGATACCCACAATAGGCCACTCTGTCATCTTTACTTTACTTATTGTAACTATTTATTTCTTTTCAATTGATTAATGAGTTAAACTGAATTCAGCATGAAATAACCCAACAAAGGTTGACATGCCATAAAAAACAACCACCAAACAAACAACTAAACAACCTATATAATTAGACTTTGAGTAAATTAGAGGGGACGGGTTAGCTCAGTCGGTAGAGTATTTGGCTAGAAACTACAAGGTTCCTAGTTCGATACTGGCCCTCGCCAACTCAGCATATGAGGAGCAAGGGGACTTGTTTGGTAAAGTAAGTAGCTGATTGTAGGTGTTGTGCTCCACCTCAGACGCAAAAACAATCTCCTTGGTCTAGCGCTAGTGAAAAAGGGATAGACTCCCTTGCTGATTGGCTGATACCGACATTAGACCACCTCGACGACTTTACTTTTACTTGCTTATTGTAATTATTTATTTATTTTCTATTGATTAATAAGTTAAACCTACTTCAGCTTGAAATAACCCAACAAAGGTTGACATGTCGTAAAAACCAACCAAACTATCAACCAGCCAGTCAACCAAACAACCTATATCATTAGACAGTGAGTAAATTAGGCTTTGTTTTTTGTAACTTTTTTCTTTCTATTAACTAATGAGTTACCTGACTTTGGCATGAAATAACCCAAGAAAGGTTGACATGTCATAAAAAAACAACCAAACAATGATCCAATCAACCAGCCAACCAAACAACTTATATCATTTGACAGTGAATAATTTAGGCTTTGTTTATTGTAATTATTTATTTCTTTTTTTATTAATAAATGAGTTAGACTGACTTCGGCATAAAATAACCCAACATAGGTTGACATGTCATAAAAACCAACCAGCCAACCAGCCAACATATATCATTAGACAGTGAGTAAAATAGCAAAGAATTAGGCTTTCTTTATGGTAAATAATTCTTTCTTTTGTATTAATTGATAAGTTAAACTGACTTCTGCATGAAATAACCCAACAAAGGTTGATATACCATAAAAAAATAACCAACCAAACCTATCATTAGACAGAGTAAACTACCAAAAAATTAGGCTTTGTTTATTGTAAATATTTATTTCTTTTCTATTAATAAATGAGTTAGACTGACTTTGGCATAAAATAACCCAACAAAGGTTGACATGTCATAAAAAAAACACCAACCAGCCAACCAGCCAGCCAACCAATCAACCAACCTATATCATTAGACAGTGGGTAAATTAGGCTTTGTTTATTGTAATTATTTATTTCTTTTGTGTTAATTGATGTGTTAGACTAACTTTGGCATAAAATAACCCAACAAAGGTTGACATGTCATAAAAAAAACACCAACCAGCCAACCAGCCAGCCAACCAATCAACCAACCTATATCATTAGACAGTGGGTAAATTAGGCTTTGTTTATTGTAATTATTTATTTATTTTGTGTTAATTGATGTGTTAGACTAACTTTGGCATAAAATAACCCAACAACGGTTGACATGTCATAAAAAAAACACCAACCAACCAACCAACCAATCTATATCATTAGACAGTGAGTAAATTAGGCTTTGTTTATTGTAAATACTTATTTCTTTTCTATTAATAAATTAGTTAGACTGACTTCAGCATAAAATAACCCAACAAAGGTTGACATATCATTAAAAAAAACACCAACCAACCAACCAATCAACCAGCCAACCTATATCATTAGACAGTGAGTAAATTAGGCTTTGTTTATTGTAATTATTTATTTCTTTTCTATTAATTAATGAGTTAAATGGGGATCAGACAAAGTAATTAAATAAAGATCAATAATAATCATGGATACTATTTTAAGTCAGGGAATGGGAAGCAACTTTAATGTTCGTTCATAATGCCATGTTATTTTTCCTTCTTCTTCTTTTTCTTCTTCTTCTTTTTTTCATATTCAAATTTTGTGTCTGTATATACATATAATAATTTCTAAATTTCTCTCAATTGATTGCATAAAAGGTAGCCGATTTGTACAAACACCTATAAATATATAATCAATTGATCAAGCTGTGAGTAATGTTACATCGAAAAAGATGAGTCAGTAGATGAAAAAAAAAAAAAATAGAGAGAAAATGACTGTGAGACAAATTGTTATTCTTTCCTATTTATGCACTGCAAAATGCTTGTCCTGCTTATTCCATCTATAATGACTGGTATAAACTACAGCCATTCCAGGATGGTTGTCATACACTGCGTGTGACTCACAGAGCCCTAGCCAATCATTCAGGAGCCAATGACTAACTTCATCAAGTGTATTCGACCACTTAAATCACTTATTCCTTCCATTACAACAACCTGATGAATGAGAGGGACAGACAGACAGACAGAAAGATAGACAGACAGATAGAAAGAGAAATAAATAATTATATTATGATATTGATATATTTTTAAAAAAGTTAGTCTCACAGATCCATTACTACTGTAAAGTAAATTCGATCCTTGGTGGATACCCCATATTTGTAAACTTGTGTCAAATTGGACAGACAGACAGAGAGAGATAGATAGACAGAGACAGACTGACAGAAATAGAAAGAGAAAAGAAAGAGAAAGAGAAAGAGAAAGAGAAAGAAATTCTTTGTTAAACAACATGACACAGAATTAAATTATGATATTGATATATATTTTTTTTAAAAAAAGCTAGTTTCACAGATCCATTACTACTGTAAAGTGAATATGATCCTTGGTGGATGCCCCATACTTGTGACCTTGGGTCAAGTTGGACAGACAGACAGAGACAGACAGAAAGAGAAAGAGAAATAATTTTTTTGTTAAAAGACATGACACAGAATTAAATTTATGATATTGATATATATTTTTAAAAAAAAGCTAGTTTCACAGATCCATTACTACTGTAAAGTGAATTCAATCCTTAGTAGATGCCCCATACTTGTGACCTTGGGTCAAGTTGGATGGACAGACAGAAAGAGAAAGAGAAAGAATTTTTGTTAAACGACATGACACGGAATTAAATTATGATATTGATATATTTTTTTTAAAAAAGCTAGTCACATAGATCCATTACTACTGTAAAGTGAATTCAATCCTTAGTAGATGTCCCATACTTGTGACCTTGGGTCAAATTGGACAGACAGAAACAGACGACATACAGAAAAAGAAAGAGAAAGAAATTCTTTGTTAAATGATATGGAATTGAATTATGATATTCATATACTTAAAAAAATTATTTTTTAAAAAAGCTAGTCTCACAGATCCATTACTACTGTAAAGTAAATTTGATCCCTGGTGGATACCCCATACTTGTGACCTTGGGTCAAATTCTACCTGTGGTAAATGGCTTGGCTTAATGATATCAGTACATTAATGAAAAGACTAGCAGGACCTGTGGATATACCACAGTATGATAATTTAATTATTACAATGTTTGATACGTTTACTTAAGAGCAATTGCTAAATAGTTTTATATGTAAAAAGTATAATAATCTTGATTTAACTCTCTCTCTCTGTCTCTCTGTCTCTCTGTCTCTGTCTCTCTCTCTCTCTCTCTCTCTCTCTCTCTCTCTCTCTCTCTCTCTTCTCTCTTCTTTATTTCTTTACTTCTTTTCATCTATTCATTATGTTCAAATTGAATAGGTTAGCACTATCGCTTCTGCATGCTCACCCTCTCTCTATATATTTCCCCTACTCTCTTTCTTTCTTTCTTATTATATTTTTTCTGTGTAGTATGTCCTATTTATTTCCCTTTCTATAATAAAAACAAAATGGTCCATTATTGAGTTGGGGTGACAACACTCATAAGAAATAAGAATTTGGCAATTAAGTGACACCAGAGAATCAGGATTTACATTTTTGCATTTCATCTTGTACAATTTGAACGGTTTCATTTTTAACCATAGGGTGTTTCAAGATGATAACGGTTGGAAGATTAAGGAACAAGAGTATTAATAAATAAATTAATATAGATAGTTTTAGTATCAATGTATTGATTAATCTCAAAACAAGTACTATATTTGTGTCTATATGTGTAGGTATTTACCCTACTTAATGGGGCCTGTCTAGACCAGTCGGTTGAGCATTCACCTAGGAATCGAAAACCCTTATCAATACTTCAAGCCATAAATTTATTTTGACTTTCCAGTCGCATCAAACCTGAAACAAATGATTGGTTTGGTTTGGTTTGGTTTGGTTTGGTTTGTTTTACGGCATATCAACCTCAGTGGGCCATTTAATGCTGATAAAGTTTTAAGATGAATTCATTCCTAATGAATACTCAATTTTTTCATAAACACATTTTTCTATTTAACCCATAGATGGGACCCTAACAAGTACAACCACTCAGCCGAGAGTGGACCAGGAAGCAATGGTGATGAAGGGGTGCTCCACATTCCCCAAACCCCCAGAACTGGAACCTCACCATCAGATAGAGTTTAACTCATAATGTCCTATACCACCACATTCCACCCGGACGGAAGTCTCATTCATTTTCCTAATCCACCCCAAACGAAACCCTTTGTTTAAATGTAATATTAAACATATATTTAGAAGTCTTTGATCTACGGGAAATAACAGGTAACTTTAAATGCAAAGGTCATTTTTAGACATTTTTTTTATATATCATTATAGGAATGCTCTGAACTTAGAAAATTCTCAACAGGATGTTAAGAGTTAACATCATTCCCAGGACATTAAGACCCTCAGACACCGCCTTCTAGCACCCATATGATAAAAAGGGCTGGGGTTTGCCATAAGGGCAATAGGGGTGAGGTAATCATATAGGTACTAGGGCTTGACATGACTAGCTGATTGATCAAAGGGGCCTCTCTGACTGCCCGTCTAGCTTAAGTAATGAAACAAATGAATGAAATTTAAGCCAGAAACACTGACAAGTAATTTTTAAAAAAAGAAAAAGAAAATTCAAATAAGGAGAACAGGAAATAACTAATCTTGTAAAACATTGCCAAGATGCTTCAAAGGTGGACAATTGATGATGTTACACCAGTATCCATACAGATTTCGGGTTTCACAACATTATATCTGTTCCACTGGTAGACCTGGCATGTTATTAGGCCACCTCCTTTCAAGATTCACTCTGTATAATTTTACAAATAGATCATTAATTCTTTAATATTGGCTCAGGGATACGCAACAGCCACGCAGAGACTTGCTCGGTACTTGTATACGATTGGAATAACCTAACTAAAAATTAGTCATTGAATATGTACGCACTTTATTACATTTAAGAGGGCATCGTCAGTGATGTCAATTCTTGGTTCCTCGGGGAGTTTCGGGTCTTATAACATCAGACTCTCCTCACCAAGCAGGCCCTATCAGAGAAGATTAAACTCTGATCCACCCTCCTTGAATTATAAGCTATACAAAAATTGCAACATATAAACAATTTACAAACAATTCAAATTACAAGTGAACGTTAATATTTCTTCAAATATTAAAATCACGATCTAAATAGACAAATGGTTTTAGAATTAAAACAAATAATAATAATAAGCCTGGGTTAACTGGAAACCAGAGGAAGAATCAAGACCATCCAAACTACAACATTATTAAGAACAGCTAGAATACTCAGAAGAGTTCTGGAGACCTGAGGAGACTTGCTGTCACCCAGCCTCCAGTGAATCACTGGCTAAGGTGGATGTGAAAAACTCGAATGGAGTGAAATAATTATAATAATAACAAGAAATTGGGAACTTGCCAACTAGTAGATTTTTCAGTTCCAGCAGATCACAGGGTGAAGATGAAAGAAAATGAAAAGATAGACAAATATC
>CM042151.1:7561930-7614430 GCA_023376005.1 Doryteuthis pealeii | reverse complement strand
GGAACAGTCCCAAAAGCATTAGAAAAGGGTTTGGAAAGTTTGGATATCAGAGGAAGAATTGAAACCATTCAGAACACTGCACTGCTGCAATCTGCCAGAATACTCAGAAGAGTCCTGGAGACCTGAGGAGACTTGTTGTCACTCAGACTCCAGTGAAAGACCATCAGCTAATGCTGATGTGAAAACTCAAAAGGAGTAAATAATAATAATAATCTAGAATGTAATGAATTATGTACTATAATATGTTTTAATGTTAATTTCTTTATACATTATATTTTTCTTTGGTATAATAATTTAAAATTTCTCTGAATGTTTGAGATGAGGCTTGAAGATTAGTATTATTAGCGTTATTCGGACTATTGTCCCCATCTTCATTGCCGAGTCCGACAAGAAATACCTGAAGAAGGCCGGAGGGTATATCGGCCGAAACGTTGTACAAATAACAATGAAGATGGGGACAATAGTCCGAATAACGCTAGTAATACTAATAATTTGGAAACTTGAATGTTTTTAGTGAAATTATTTCTTAAACAAATCATACAAATGGTATCTTGATTTACGAGTTTTAATTCGTTCCACTCGTAACTCAATTTTCGAATATCAAATCAACTGAAGGGCTATTAAACCAGCTAAGGTGAGTGTGAAAAACTCGAATGGAGTGAAATAATAATGATAATAATAATAAAATAATAACAAGAAAAAGAGAACTTGTCAATTGGCAGATTTTGCGGTTCCAGCAGATCATAAAGTGAAGATGAAAGAAAACGAAAAGGTAGACAAATACCTGGACCTTGCTAGAGAATTTAAAAAATTGTAGAATATGAGAGGGTGAAAGTGATACCAATTGTAGTTGGTGTACTTGGAACAGTCCCCAAAAGTTTAGATTAGTGAAACTGGAAATCAAAGGAAGAATTGAGACCATCCAGACAGCAGCATTGTTGAGTAGCTAGAATACTCAGAAGACTACTGGAGACCTGAGGAGACTTGTTGTCACTCAAACTCCAGTGAAAGACCATCAGCTTATTCTGGTGGGAAAAACTCACAAGGAGTGAAATAATAATAATAATAATAATAATAATAATAATAATAATAATAATAATACACTAAGACTCCAGTGAAAGACCATCAGCTAATGCTGATGTGAAAACTCAAAAGGAGCAAATAATAATAATAATAATAATAAAGGAAAACGAAAAGATGGACAAATACCACAACCTTGCCAAAGAATTGAAAAGGCTATGGAATTTGAAGGTCAAAGTGATACCAATTGTAGTTGGTGCACTTGGAATGGTCCCAAAAAGCTTGGAAAAAAAACTGGAGAATCTGGAAATCAGAGGAAGAATTGAGACCATCCAGACAGCAGCATTGTTGAGTAGCTAGAATACTCAGAAGACTACTGGAGACCTGAGGAGACTTGTTGTCACTCTTTGCATGGAAAAAGGCATGAATCCCTGTTCTACCCACCCCCACCCCAGCTAGGGGTAAACAGTAGGATAGTCTTGATATTTTAGCCTTTGCTAGGCAACCAGTTTAGGTAAAGGAAATCTCTGAATTCAAACCAGCTTTATTCTGCTTAAGAATTGACCATGTGTCATATCCTTCCTGTGGTGGAGAGGGGTTGTTTAAATACATACTTATTTATATGCATTTTAACTGAAGGGATTTTGAATGGATTTTGAAGGGGTTCTTTTTGTGGTGGATGGGGGTTTAGGATGGGTGTTATCATATGGGAGTTATGTCTGGACTCATGATTAGGCATGCATGGTATAATACTTATTTTAACAGTTTTGACCATTAGCTACAGTTAACTACATTAAGCCTGGAACACTATAGCAAGGTTTGTTTACTTCCGTCCAGACTCACTCTGAAACAGGCCCTAAAAAGCATCAAAGGTTGCTAATGATTCACATGAATAAATATATCTACAAAAATATATATCTGTGTGATTGTTTAGAAGTAGGTTTTTATTCCTCTTATAGTGACTTTTTCTACACGACAGTATGAGAAGTAAATACACAAACAATGTGTTTTCATATGGCTTTTTTAGCCGACAATTTTTGGGAGAATATGTGCTTAATTGAAGTTGTACCTAATTTTGAAAGTTAATTAATTAATAATTAATTAATTAGGCGGGCATACCTATTCAAATGTAAGGCTAAACAAATCGAGAAAAATTAATCTCTGTATGTACATTTCGGCCTATTAGGCTTCATCAGCAGAGCTATAGATAGGAAGACCGCCTTGTGCGTGATTCGAACCCTGACTGTCAAGCTGACAGGCGAGGACCGTAACCCCTACACCAACCGGACTTTCTTAGATTTTTCGTTTTGTTTAGAAGTAGGTTTTTATTCCTCTTATAGTGACTTTTTCTACACGACAGTATGAGAAGTAAATACACAAACGATGTGTTTTGATATGGAGGAAATAGACACGGAGTCACAAGTTCAAATCCTGGATGAGGCTGTTTGGATTTCATATAAAGCTAATACTGGAGTCCCTAAGGTGGAGTAACACTGAATTTCAGTGCTACTCAGCAATTCCTGTGACACTGCCGTTGCCAAACTGCATTAGTTTCTCGCCTTTCCTTTGGACCATAGCAGCAGTTTGGAGAGAGGTATATGCCGCATGGGCAACAGCACATCTTCTATATGAACCTGCTCAGGCTACAAAGTTTAAAAAAATATTTTTGAATGCTACGCCATCGTCTTTAGCAAATGGAATGATTCCAAGAGCTAATACCCTTAAGTTATGCCCCTAACTATTCTCCCTCTCCAACTATGGGTAAATAGTAGGGAAGACTGGGCTCTGTTACCTTGATATGACAACCAGTCTAGGAGAAGGAAAACTCTGAATTCAATTTATATTTTTTATTTATAAGATCTTTAAATTTTTCCATATGGATCCACATATTCCTACAACTATGGGTAAATAGCAGGGCAGTTAGAACACTCTAACCTATTAAGGAAATCCAACCTAGACAAGATTACTTTGACAGAAACAGAATTTGATTGTGGCTGATTCCCCACCCCACAAAGAGGTTGATTAGTAACCTTATAGGAATAAAAATAATGTCTATCAAAATGCAGATCAACTCCAAGAGAATCAACACTAGAGCTAACTAGAAATAGTGTTTTGACTAAAGAAAAAAAACACTTTGAAAAAGACAAGAAACCACACCACTATAACTTCCAAAAAAAGGTCATGGCTTACAGGGATAAGAGTTAAATATGTGGTTCTTATAATATGTTAGAAGGCTCAGAGTAACCTTCCAACGTAGGTGAATATATACATCAATAAATCCGTACAAAGAAGTACAACATAACAACAATACAGACTTTATTGTCTGAGCATGTGGAATATAACATACATGACATTTTTTAAGGAAGGATATTATAGAGTCGAATTTTTTTTTAAACTGTTATTTCCTATTGCTTGTATTGTTGGTTGGATGGTTGGTTGGTAGGTGAATATATACATAAATAAATCCGTACAAAGAAGTACAACATAACAATACAGACTTTATTGTCTGAGCAGGTGGAATATAACATACATGACATTTTTTTAAGGAAGGATATTATAGAGTCGAATTTTTTTTAAAACTGTTATTTCCTATTGCTTGTATTGTTGGTTGGATGGTTGGTTGGTAGGTGAATATATACATAAATAAATCCGTACAAAGAAGTACAACATAACAATACAGACTTTATTGTCTGAGCATGTGGAATATAACATACATGACATTTTTTAAGGAAGGATATTATAGAGTCGAGTTTTTTTTTAAACAGTTATTTCCTATTGCTTGTATTGTTGGTTGGATGGTTGGTTGGTAGGTGAATATATACATAAATAAATCCGTACAAAGAAGTACAACATAACAACAATACAGACTTTATTGTCTGAGCATGTGGAATATAACATACATGACATTTTTTAAGGAAGGATATTATAGAGTCGACTTCAGTTTTTTTAAAACAGTTATTTCCTATTGCTTGTATTGTTGGTTGGATGGTTGGTTGGTTGATTGGTAACCCAACAATTGACAGAGAGGGTCTAAGTATATATATCCAACACATGTGGGCATGCCTACAAAGTCAGAAAACAGCACTGCTCACGTGACTTTCAGAAACATTTTTTCATGCTCAGAATTGTGGAGACATGGAATAAACTGCCCGCGTCTGTTGTAGGCTGCCGAAGCACTGAATCTTCCAAAGCCTCCATGCTTCCTGTAGTCTGCCGACATTATACCTGATGCCACTCTCCACATACATATGCACACACGCACACACATACATGCATATTACTACTGTAAACTGTTCATGTTCCTGACACTACATTACTCTGTGTACTTGACATGAGACTTTGATGAGTTGTGGTGCACCTGAGCACTGTACACAATAAATTTCATTATTATATAGGGAAGGAGAGAGTTATCTGCCTCTGATAAAGATTACCATGAGAGTGGGTTACTGACATTGGCCATGAGACAAACAACCACTTACAGCAAGGTAGTTGGTTGGTTGATTGGTTGGATTTTACAGCACATCAACACTTGGGTTATTTTATGCTGAAGACCATTTTTTTTCATTTATTCTTGCTGGGTATTCAATCTTTTTTTTCAAACTCATTTTTTTTTAAATCCTTTTTTTAAAAACTGATTTTTAAAAAATCAATTTAACTCTTAGATGGGACCCTAATAGGTACTACTGCTCCAGGTCAGAGTGGTCCTGTGAGTAATGTATGATGAAGGGGTACTCCACATTCCCAATAGCTCCAGAATTGGAACTTCACCTAGTGACTTTATCTAGTGATACAATTTAACGTCATACCTAGGACACTAAGACATTCAGCCACCACCTTCTAGCACATACATGATAAAAATGGTTAGAGTTTGACATAGAGCAATAGGGTAGGGACAATCATATAGGTTCTAGGGCTTGATGTGACCAGCCGATTGATGAGAGGGGGTCTCTCCAACTGCCCGTCTAGACTAAGTAAGGGCCAAAGTGGAATGTTGCATGTCATGTACAGCTCAGCCACCAGGATTCAATACTTAGATTTCATGGGTCACCGCCCATGGCCAACATGATGCTTAAGGATGATGATGCTTAAGCCCGTGATGCTTAAGGATGGAATCCTGTTGGTTGAGCATTCCATGACTACAACAATTCATTTGGCCTTTACTTAGGCTAGCGATCAATTGGCTAGCACCTATATGATTGCCCAACCCTATTACCCTTATGGAAAACCCCAACTCTTTTTATCATACATGTGCTAGAAGGTAGTGGCTGAGGGTCTTAATGTCCTGAGTATGATGTAAAACTATCTGATTGTGAGGTTCCAATTCTGGAGCTCTTGGGAATGTGGAGTACCACTTCATCATCATTACTCCCAGGTCCACTCTGACCCAGAGTGGTAGTACTCATTAGGGTCCAATCTATGAGTTAAATATAAAAAAATCAGTTTAAAAAAATATTGAGTATGAATGTTGTTTTTATTGTTTTTTTTACCCCTCTGCAGAAGAGCAGTCGATGTATCCTACTGCTCCAGTTGACAGGGCGTTGCTTGTGTTGTAAAATGTTTCTTTTATATAAGCCAGATCAATGCATTCAGGCTGAGAAGTTGGTATATATATATATGTAAACTTTTATGAAAATTATCAGAGAAAAATGCTGATAATTTAGTGCTCTGCCCACATATATATATATATATATATATATATATATATATATATATATATATACCCACATTCCTACCAACTATCAGATATGCCAACATTCCTACAAACAATCAGATATATGCAGTCATTAAATACCTCAAATATGTATCAGATATATACTGCCAACCACCCTGGTGCCTGGAACTTTAGAATACACCCACTGCACTTCGGCAGAGGGGTAACCCCCACCACACACACACACACAATGAGTCTACCTGCTGGCCATGAGTGGTGACCCTTAACGCCTGAGGATAGTATTATGGTGGCTTAGCAGTCTGTGACCAGGGTACTAAGTGGTCTTGTGACATGTGACACTCAACTTTGGCCGTTACTTGGGCTAGACAAGTGGTCGGAGAGGCTTCATCTGACCAGTTGGCTAGTCATGTCAAACCCTAGCCACTATATAATTATCCCAACTATATTCTTCAAATTGCTCTTATGGCAAACACCCTCCACTGTTTATCATATAGGTGCTAGAAGACGGTGGCTGAGGGTCAGCCACCAGTATCTATTAATACAGACTAATACAGATTTCGTCATCAACGAAATCCCCTCCAAAGGGTTCAATCCAACAAGGAATGGGGAGCATATATAGTCATCCACAGCTCCCGGTGTAATGGTTAAAGTCATGGGAAATGGACTCGTCACCACGAGTTCAAATCCTGGACGTGTTAATTGCATTTCACTTAGCGCTAATACCCTTGGGAAAGGTATGAATCCTATTCTCCCTCCAGCTATGGATAAATAGTAGGACAGACTGGGCTCTTTAACCTTGGTTAGGCCACCGATCTAGGAGAAGGAAAACTCTGAATTCAAACCTGTTGCACTTCGCTTAAAAAATTGACCTTGTGTCACATCCTACCCGTGCAGAGGGGTTGGTAAATATATATATAGTCATCCACAGACACTACACTTCGACACATCACATCTCTTCAGTGTGGCTAGACATTTGCAAGTTGCCACCAGCTGGGATGAAAACCCAATCGATTCATCACCAGTCAGGCTGCTAAACCACTTGGCCACCATCACTTACAAACTTGAAGGGGGATTTTAACTGATAAATACACACATCTGTGTATATGTAAAGGCTGGCATATAGAGCTCCATCCCTTTTATAGGAGAGGGTCAGCCACCAGTATTTATTAATACGGATGAAGTTAATTTAAATTATTTCTACCAATCTATTAATAGAGATGATATTCTTGTAAATTATTTCTACGTATTTACTGATACACATGAGGTTTCTTAAACAAATTATATTTGATCGGAATATTTGAAACCATAAAACTGTGTTCAAATTATTTCTATTGGATATGAATAGTTGAAACAGCATAACTGTGTGTAAATTATTTGTATTAAGAATAGTTACTTGAAGCTATAGTTTTTTTATGAATTATTATTATTATTAGTTGCTTGAAACCATATAATTGCTTGAAATACTTGAAACCATATAACTATTTGTGAATTCCTAGTATTAGATAGGAATACTTGAAACCATAAAACTGGGTTCAAATTATTTCTATGAGATTGGAATTGTTGAAAGAGTATAACTGTATAAATTATTTGTATTAAGAATAATTTCTTGAAGCTATAATCATTTACTAAGGGTTATTACTATTAGTTGCTTTTAAATCATATAATTGCTTGAAATACTTGAAACCATTTCACTGTGTGTAAATTATTTGTATTAAGAAAAGTTACTTGAAGCTATAATTGTTTACTAAGGATTACCATTAAGAATAGTTATTTGAAGCTATAATTGTTTATTAAGGATTATTATTAAGAATAGTTACTTGAAGCTATAATTGTTTATTAAGGATTATTATTAAGAATAGTTACTTGAAGCTATAATTGTTTACTAAGGATTATTATTAAGAATAGTTATTTGAAGCTATAATTGTTTACTAAGGATTATTATTAAGATTAGTTACTTGAGGCTATAATTGTTTACTAAGGATTATTATTAAGAATAGTTATTTGAAGCTATAATTGTTTACTAAGGATTATTAAGAATAGTTACTTGAAGCTATATTCGTTTACTAAGGATTATTATTAAGAATAGTTACTTGAAGCTATAATTGTTTACTAAGGATTATTAAGAATAGTTACTTGAAGCTATATTCGTTTACTAAGGATTATTATTAAGAATAGTTACTTGAAGCTATAATTGTTTATTAAGGATTATTATTAAGAATAGTTACTTGAAGCTATGTTTACTAAGGACTATTATTAAGAATACTTACTTGAAGCTATAATTGTTTAGAAATTATTATTATTAGTTACTGAAAAGCATATATTTGCTTACATAAAAATAGGACTGACTTTGACATTAAATGACCCAACAAGGGTTGACCTGCAGTAAAATTAACAAACTAAACAACCAACCAACTAACCAAACAAACAAACAAAAACAAACAAACAACCTTTTTACTGGTTTAAGGATCAAATCTTGCTGGTACATATTTTATTATAAGAATTAATGTAATAATTTCTTTTATTATACTTATCGTATTTATACAGGGAAATGTTATTGAGTGAACCACCTCATAATTGAATGTAGCTCCCCCCTCTTCCTCCCACTTTGGTTGTGTTCCTTTCGTGTGACTGTTAATAACTCCATACAAAAGCATTTATTATTACACTCTAATTTAGTGCCAAATATTCTAAAAGATATTCACTCCACCCTAGATTTATTTGCTTGGAGGGTAGGAGACTATTTTCATAAGCAAATAACCTCTGATCTCATGAGACTAAAAACATGAATGTAAAACACACATACATACACATACATACACACACACACACATATGTGAGTGCACATGCTTACACACACACAAATAAACACACACAAATAAACACACACACACACACACACACACACACACACACAAATAAACATACACATATACACCCATGCACACACACTTTCACTACTATAAGCAAATAACCTCTGATCTCCTGAGACTAGAAAACATGAATGTAAAACACACCCACACATACACACACACACACATATGTGAGTGCACATGCACACACGCACACACACACACACACACACACACACACACAAACACACAAATAAACATGCACATATACACCCATACACACACACTTTTAACACTATTTTCATAAGCAAATAACTCTGATCTCCCGAGACTAGAAAACATGAATGTAAAACACACACACACACACACACACACACACACACACACACACACATGTGAGTGCACATGCACATGCACACACACTGAAAAACGTGAATGTAAAACACACACACACACACATGTAAGTGCACATGCACATACAGACACACACACGCACACATACACAAATAAACACACACACACACACAAATAAACAGACACACACACACCCATGCACACACACTTTTACCACTATTTTCATAAGCAAATGACCTCTGATCTCCTGAGACTAAAAAACGTGAATGTAAAACCCACGCACGCACATATGTGAGTGCAGATGCACATACAGACACAGACACACACACTCAAACACAAATAAACACACACACAAACACAAATAAAAACACACACACACACATACACAAATAAACACACCCACACATACACACACACATGCATACACAGTTTTACCACTCCGCCTGGCACACCACTTCAGCTGCAGCTTGTTTTGGGTGGTAGTAAGGAACTTACCACATTTTAAGTTAATCCAAAAAGAAACAGGATATGTTGCTTTCCCACTATGTGTAGGCTATGCCTTTTTTCTTTTTCTTTTTTTTTTTCCTTTAACTTTAAGTAAGATCATTTTCCATTAACATTGGCCAAATTGATGATGACAACAGTGCTGCTGCTGCTGCTGATGATGATGATGATAATGATGAAAACGGTACTGATGATGATGATAGAATATCATTTTTGTTCTACGTTTTTTTTGGTTTTTTTCTTTAAAATCGAGTTTAAAAAAGTAGAGCACTCGGTAGAGCACTCACCTAGGAATCACAAGGTTTTCCTGGTTCGATATCGGGCCTCACCTACTCAGCATATGAGTTGCACAGGGATCTGTGAGTGCGGTAAAGTGAGGAACTGATGGTAAGTGTGGTGCTCCACCTCAGATGCTAAAAAGCAATCTCCTTGGTCTAGCGCTAGTGAAAAGGGGATAGACTCACTCGCTGTCTGGCTGATATCGACTTTAGGCCAGCCTGTCGACTTTACTTACTTATTCCTATCTAGTCTTATTATAATAGAGATTCGGTGTATATCTGTGTGTAACCGAAACTATGTCACTGCTTATGTCACAATTCCCCCAGGAATTGCTTAAGTTTATCAATGAGTATTCAATCTATATTCAAAATCAATAATACATAGGATAGAATAAATCTTATTTATTAACGACATCTCTGTGAAAATCTGAGTTAGATTTGCCTCAAAACAGCCCATGTTATTAGTACGTTTAAAATCCTGCAATTTGTCTTATATGTCACTAAGAAATAAAGGTTTACATCATATATGGTGTAGATAATTTGCATACTGCTTTTAACAAAACCGGATTTAATAAATAATTACTTGGTGTCATTGATTTCTAATATTATTGTTTTATTCTCCAACATTCTCAATCCAATGAATGAGTATGAATAAAATATAATAAAAATAAGTGTTATCTTTTTATATGTGTTCTTATTTAATTTTGTTAGTCTTTCTAATTTAGTATATTTAATTACATTAAAACTTAAATGCTTACACATGGTGGGCACATATTCTTGCTAGCACTCATAATTTTCCTACAAATATATTTGATCCACAGATAGTTTCCTCATAGGTCCTACCAGAGCTGACCCTGGAGTAATGGAAACA
Organism: Doryteuthis pealeii; assembly: GCA_023376005.1. Lineage (NCBI taxonomy): Eukaryota > Metazoa > Mollusca > Cephalopoda > Myopsida > Loliginidae > Doryteuthis > Doryteuthis pealeii. The sequence goes on along the minus strand of CM042151.1, from coordinate 7,603,882 downwards.
CTGATTTTTTCAATGTTTGATTATAAAACAGTCAGTCTACAGAAGCCTTTGACAAAGGGTGGAGGCCACCTGAAATATTAGGTTAAATAAAGAATTAATATTGAGTAAGTTGATGATAACAACGACGACGATGACGATGATGGTGATGATGATTATGATGATGATGATGGTAGAATGTTATTTTACTCAACAATTTTTTTTCTGTAAAATCCGTTTAAAAAAATTAATGTTAATTATGATTTTTCTCTGAATTTTTGAATGAGGATTGATAATTAGTATTATTTGGATTATTTGGACTATTATCCTCATCTTTATAGTTATATGTACCATGTTTCAGCTGATGTGCCCTCCGGCCTTCTTCAGGTATTTCTTGTCGGTGTCGGGAGCCTTCTCAAACTCGGGAACCTTCTTGTTGTAATCGGGAACCTAGTTCATAATTTTCTTCATAGCTGTTCATTGTTTGCATTTTTTTTTTAAGTTTAAAAAAAATTTTTTTAAATAGGTGGAGTTACCAAAAAATTTAAAAAAAAAAACAGAGCATAAAAAAAACAAAGAAATATATTTTCTCGAAAAAAACAAAAAACAACAAAAAAACAATGAATGGTTACTTTTAATGTAATACTCACGTTTAGTGAATGGTTTGCATACCAGCATTTCACTCATTATCAACTTTTTAAATATAATAGCATTCTTGCCTTTTTGGCAGGGTTTAAAATATGCCCATGCTGGAATATTTTAGTAATATAGTTATTTACTAAGCTTAGCTTAGATGTGGCACAAGGCCAGAAGTATGGGGAGCCCAATGAGAATCAAACACACTAATAATTGTTTGCAAAGCAAGCTTGCTAACCATTACACCACGTGAGGTGCCCTACAATACACCATCTAAATTCATAGACTGGGCGAGATCATGTGATTTATTCCTCCAGCCAATCAACAGCCATAATGCGTGGCTGATTCACTACTTAAACACTTGCCATAGTGCATTTGCAACCAAATGAGGAGGAACTTACAATACTAAGGAAAACCAAAGGATACTTTATCGAGGATTTCCACTGGACAAGTGGTCTTGCTTAAAGCCTAAAGGATAGTAATATTGTAACAGGCCCATAATATTGTAACAGCCCATAATATTGTAACAGCCCATAATATGCTCTGCAGAGTGATAAGACCCGCCTACCCCCAGAGGATTGGTTGGTTTGATTTTATGGCATCTCAACTCTTGGGTTATTTAATGCCGAATATGTTTTTGTTTTATTTGTTCTTGTTGAGTATTTAAATTTTTGTTAAACACATCTTTTAAAAACTCATTTTTGATCAATTTAACCCATATATGGGATCCTAACAGGTACTATCACTCTGGGTCAGAGTGGACCTGGGAGTAATGACAATGAAGGGTACTGCACACTCTGAGAACTTGAGAATTGGAACCTCACTACTTGATGTAGTTTAACATCATACCCTGGATACACAAAAAGGGTATTTTGGGTATGACATTAAACTCAATCCAGTGATAAGGCTCAAGTTTTGGAGCTCTAGGGAGCATGGAAACATCCACTTCGTTGCCATTATTCCCAGGTCCACTCTGAGCCTGGATTGTTTTGGTTTGGTTTGGTTTGGTTTATTTTATTTTATGGCATATCAACCTCAGTGGGTCATCTAATGTCGACAAAGTTTTGAAATAAATTCATTCTTAATGGATAATCAATTTTTTTATGAACACATTTTTCTATTTAACCCATAGATGGGACTCTAACAGGTACTACCACTCCAGGTTAGAGTCGACCCGGGAGCAATGGTGATGAAGGCGTACTCCACATTCCCCAAACCTCCAGAACAGGAACTTCCCCATCAGATAGAGTTTAACGTCATTCCTAGGACATGAAGATCCCCAGCCACCACCTTCTAGCACCCATATGATAAAAAGGGTTGGGACTTGCCATAAGAGCAATAGGGTTGGGACAATCATATAGCTACTAGGGCTTGATGTGACCAGCCAATTGATCATAGGGGGCCTCTTCGACTGCCCATCTAGCCTAAGTAAGAGTCTAAGTGAACTGGTCATTCACCAGGATTCCATCATTAAGTATCACGGGTTGCCCCACAGCCAACAAGGGGCACCATTGGGGGGTCTTATCCCTCTGCAGAGGTGCAGTTGGTGTCTTCTAAAGCCCCAGCCGACAGGGCTTGAGTGTTCTGGGTAACACACTAAAGTGATAAGGCTCTAGTTCTGTAACTGTGAGTGTGGAGTAACCCTTTCATTGCCATTACTCCTGGAGTGGTAGTACATTTTAGGGTCCCATCTATGAGTCAAATACATCTATTTGAAAAGGCATTCCATCATGGTGTAATGGCTAGCAAGCTAGTCTCACAGATCCATTACTACTGAATTGTGAGTTCAATCCTTGCTGGATGCCCCATACTTGCGACCTTGTGTCATATCCTACCCGTGGTGAATGGGTTTGGTAAAAACTTACATCATTTTGAAAATTATTAGTATCAGATTACTTGACACTTGAAAGCACATAACTATGTACAAATTATTTGTATTAAGAATGGTTTCTTGAGCTATACTTGTTTATAACTGATAATTGATATTAATTACTTGAAACCACAGAGTAGTGAGCAAATTATTAGTATTAGATAGGATACTTGAAACCATATGATGGTGTATAAATCATTTGTATAAAGAATAGTTATTTCACCCTATACTTGTTTACAACTGATTATTATTATTATTACTTATTTGAAATAATAGCGTGCAAATTATCAATATTAGATAGGAATACTTGAAACCATATATATATATATATATATATATATTTACCAACCTCTCCGCACGAACAAGATGTGACACAAGGTTAATTTCTTAAGTAGAGTTTAACAGGTTTCAATTCAGAGTTTTCCTTCTCCTAGACCGGTTGCCTAACCAAGATTAAAGAGCCAAGTCTGTCCTACTATTTATCCATAGCTGGAGGGAGAGTAGGATTTATACCTTTTCCAAGGGTATTAGCACTAAGTGAAATGCAATTACCACGTCCAGGTTTTGAACTTGGGGCGACAAGTCCATTTCCCATGACTTTAACCATTACACCACGTGCTTCCTATTACTTGAAACCATATAACAATGTGAAAATTATTAATATTAGATGGAAATACTTGAACCTTTACAGTGTGTAAACAAACAATTATTTTTGAAACTGTAGCAAGTTGGGTGTTATATATATTATATATATTGGTTATACACAACTTACTAACTTTAAACAAACTCAACACAATGAAAAATAACGGAGTCGTATTAAAATAAACAATCTGTATTAAATAGAGTTAGAGAAATGTAGAATAGCATACCGGGCAAAGTCCTTTCTTTTATATTGTGGTATTAATAGTTCATATTTTATCTTCTTTCATTTTCCGATAATGGAGCTGACTTGTTGCATGACGACTCATGCTTGTCATCCTCAGAACTACTAAAAATTCTTCTTTTTGGCGCTCGATTTTTGAATTCAGCGTCTGTTGGTTTCCGTTACTGCATTTTTGGGATTCTTATTCCCCCTTTTTAAAATAAATCGGCAACTGCCATTTTATTAAACATTACAAAACTATATAATTGTGAAAAAACAATGTGAGTATTAGTCTGAAAGTGAATATACTAATGTGACTGGAGTTTGAACTCACTTACTACAATGTCACAGTCCAGGATGTTAGCCACTACATCATGGGGACTCCCTCATATATAGAGGGGGACTCAGGAAATTGACTATGTAACTGCAGAACTAAGAACAATGACCTATGTATTTATCAACCACTCCACATGAGCAGAATGCAACACAAGGTTAATTCAATATATATATATATATATATGAGTATAGATAAACGGATATAAAAAACACCACAAAATCCTGTTAAAGTGAAAACATTTTATAACATGTTCATAGCTGATATTGAACAATATTTCGATTTTATAAAAATCATCTTCAAAGCTTGTTTATACTCCATGTTGTTAAGAGCGGAGACAAAAGTCATATGAGTTCAAAACAAAACCCTTGATGTTTATATATATATATATATATATATATATATATATATATAAGTTAAGAGTAAGGAAATGAATCCGATGTTATAAGTATAGATAAAAGGATATGAAAATACACAATGCTGTTAAAATGAAAATATTTTGTATCATATTCATAGTTAATATTGAACAATATTTCAATTGATAAAAATCATCTTCAGAAAACGCGTAGCAGATGTGCTAATGATGAAACGATCGCATGACTTGTACGCTTTTTGGAACATTAATGTTTTCGTTTTGAATTCAAATTATTTTCAGCTTCTGTCTCGATGAGTCCGGAATAAAAAACAAGCTCTGAAGATGATTTTTATAAATCGAAATATTGTTCAATATTAGCTATGAATATGATATCAAATATTTTCATTTTAACAGCATTGTGTGTTTTCATATCCTTTTATATATATATATATTATATATATATATATACACAGAGTTGCCCACAAAATACTGAAGTATTTTTAAAATTCATACAAAGTGCTTGAATTAAGGTGCAATTTAGTATCTAGAGTTTAACAGGTTTGAATTCATAATTTTTCCTTCTCTTAGACTGGTTACCTAACCAAGGTTAAAGAGCCCAGTCTGCCATACTATTTAGGGATAGCTGCAGAGAGAATAGTCGGATGCATACCTTTCCAAGGAGATTTGTGAAATGCAAACAGTCTTGTCCAGTATTTGAACTCTGGTCATAACCTTGCCTCCGAAAATAAAACATAGATAAGTATATGAAAAAAATTTTTTAATATATATTTCTTGTTGATTTTAGTTCCACAGCAAATTTCCCTTGTCTACTCACCTATCTTTTTTTCTGAATACTAAATGTTTTTGACAATACTCCTTCAATGTTTTTTTCTGAATACTAAAATGTTTTTACTGAATATCAAATGTATTTAACTATACTCCTTTAATGTTATTTTCTGGATACTAAATGTCTTTTATGAATACTAAAATGTTTTTGACAAGACTTCTTTAATGTTTTTACTGAATACTAAAAAGTTTTCTCTGAATACTAAAATGTTATTTTCTGGATACTAAATTGTTTTTGACAAGATTCCTTTAATGTTTTTATAGAATACTAAAATGCTTTTTCTGAACACTAAAATGTTATTTTCTGGATACTAAAATGTTTTTACAAGCTTCCTTTAATGTTTTTATAGAATACTAAAAAAATTTTTCTGAATACTAAAATGTTATTTTCTGGATACTAAAATGTTTTTGACAAGATTCCTTTAATGTTTTTATAGAATACTAAAAATTTTTTTTACTAAATACTAAAATGCTTTTTCTGAATACTAAAATGTTTTTTTTTCTAAATACTAAATGTTTTTCTGAATACTAAAATGTTTTTACTGAATACTAAAATGTTTTTACAGAATACTAAAAAAATTTTCTGAACACTAAAATGTTTTTGAGAATACTCAATTAATGTCGGATGAAAGAAGAAACTTTTTAGGAAACTAATATGAATATAGAAATAATTGGTAATAATCTTGTGAAACCATTGAACATTAAATTCCAGTAAAGGGTGTGAGATATCATCAGATGTTTGCCTATCCTAGTTGTTAGTTCTATTAATATACTGGCAATGAAAGATATTAGGAAACTTCTGAAATCAGGAACCTCTAACATTTAATATTTTTACACAATATTGAATATACTGTAATATTATTTACAGGGAGGACTTATTTTTAAATACTATAGAAACAACAAGGTTCCTAGTTCAATGCCGGCCCTCACCAACTCAGCGTATGAGTAGCACAGGGATCTGTGCGGTAAAGTAAGGAGCTGATGGTGGGTGTGGTGCTCCACCTCAGACACAAAAACAATCTCCTTGGTTTAGCACTAGTGAAAAGGGGATAGACTCCCTCGCTGATTGGCTGATACCGACTATAGGCCACCCCGATGACTTTACTTTACTTACTATCCTCATATCTTAGGTTTTACTATATGGGGAGTCCCCATTGTGTAGTGACCAATGTGCTGGACTGCAACAACGTACCAATTTGGATTATATGGACTAATGCACGCGTAGGAAAGGCATAGTCTGCTATAAATAGATTATCTGTCATATGGAAATCTGCTCTCACTGACAAGTTAAAGAGACAATTCTTCCAGGCCATAATTGTATCAGTGCTACTGTATGGCTGCACCACTTGGATTTTAATGAAATGACTAGAGAATAAGTTAGATGAAAGCTGCACAAGAATGCTGTGTGCAACCTTGAAGAAACCATGGAAGCAGCACCCCACAAGAAAACAACTGTATGGCCATTTGCTCCCTATCACACAGACCATCCAAGTAAGACGAACGAGACACATTGAACACTGCTGAAGAAGCAAGGACAAACTCATAAGGGACTTTCTCCTGTGGAAGCCAACATGCGGGCTTGCCAATGTGGGCTGTCCAGCAAAGATGTACATTGACCAGCCCTGCACAGATACTGGATGTTGTGCAGAAGACCTCCCATGGGCAATGAGTGATATTGACAGTTGGCGAGAGATTGTCATGGATATCTGTGCTACTGATGTTGATGATTCAGACTTTTGTCCTCATCTTTATTGTTATCTAAAAAAACATTTCGGCTGATGTGCTCTCTGGCTTTCTCCAAGTAGTTCTTGTTGGACTCAAAATATGGGGAGAAATATACATGGTGTAGTGGATAACATACTCGACTGCTACATTGTAGTGAGTGGGTTCAAACTCTGGTTGGGCTATTACATTCACTTTTGGACGAATACTCTTGAAAAAGATATGAATGCCCTCATTCCCTTAGCTATTGGTTAAATAATACCACTACTGTTCTTCTACAAGGATGGGTTTGGCATTAAATAACCCACAAAGGTTGATATGCCATTAAACAAAAAAAAAAAAAAGAAGCCAAACCAAAATATTGCAAAACTTTTGACTCACCCTAGTAAAAACAAATCTATTAATAATAGAGATTCAGTCTCTATTTGTGTGTAACCAAAACTATGTCACTGCTTATGTCACAGTCATTGGTTAAATAATACCACTACTGTTCTTCTACAAGGATGGGTTTGGCATTAAATAACCCACAAAGGTTGATATGCCATTAAACAAAAAAAAAAAAAAAAAAGAAGCCAAACCAAAATATTGCAAAACTTTTGACTCACCCTAGTAAAAACAAATCTATTAATAATAGAGATTCAGTCTCTATTTGTGTGTAACCAAAACTATGTCACTGCTTATGTCACAGTCATTTTCGGGAATTAAGTAAGTTTATAGCCAATATCATTACCAAATAAAAATATTAAAATTCTATGAAAAATCAATCATTGTCAAATTTTCACGAAAAATGTCAATTCTTATTCACCTTTAGATGAATTTATGTTTAACATAGTTTTTTTTTCTTAAAATATATTAGGGGAATTATTTTTTTACTAGGTTAACTATGAGATACAAACACAATATCTTTTACTCATACAATTTTAAAATTTTTCTTTAAAGGTAAGAGTCTGAATAATTAAATCCGAATTTTTAGAAATATTTTGGATATCCCTACTGTCATGAAACAAAACAAATATCTCATGTTTAAAGTTTGTTTGTATCATAGAATTGGACAACTACTTTTTAAGCAATTACCTTTTAGATAATCCCAGATTGCTCGCCAATAACCATTTTAATCTTTTGGCTTTTAGATAGTTTGAAATATATTTAAATACATTTCAGATATATTTGCTGGCAAAATAGTCTGTGGTCTATTTTACTAGGACCGGTAAAATAACCTCGAAAAGCATGCTTGTCTATTTTACCGAGACCGACAAACTAGCCTATTCGTTCTTTGTTGAGTGAGGAACAGATCTCAAAATGGGTTGGTTGGTTGGTTGGATTTTACGGCATGTCAATCCTTGTTGGGTTATTTTAGGCTGAAGACCTTTGGTACTATTCATTCTTGATGGGTATTGAAAAAATAATTTTGAACTCATTTTTGTTAACTAATTTTCTTCTATTGACTATCCGATTGGATGGGAGTGAATATGATGCTTTTTAAGTAAGTAATTTTTTAAAAAATATCAAATTTATTCAATATAATATAATTTATTTTACAATTTAATTTAATTTATTTTATTCTATTTACTTTTATTAATCCCCACAATACATCCCCACCCGAGTAGTGGAGCTACGGTAAGGATAGATCAGTGAGTCTTTTGTAAGGTGTGTATATGCGGTAGAGGTGGCTTTATTACTTAGGATTTATCGAACGAGCTCATAGTGGCCTGTAGCGAGGAAATTTCTCCCTGTAGGGTTGTATATGTGGAAAGTCAATTTCGTATGTATGTGGAAAGTCAAAAGTGTGTGTTGTTTTAAATTTTTTTTTATTTGTCATTTTGGTTTCGTAGAAGGACTCATTCATTCGTTGGTCGCTTCGGTTTTTTTCTTGATGTCGGTTAATTCCTTTCATTGGTTTTTTATTTTATTCATTTAATTTTCCCACCCACCTCAGGCAATACCTTTCAAAAATTTATTTTTACACTGCTTGGAAAGTGTTTTTTTTTGCTTGTATAGATCAGGGGTCGGCAACCTTTTGTGGAGGGGGGGGGCAGTTGGCTATGCAGTGTCTCGGTGAAGGGCCATGGTATCAAATATAATGCAAATAAATTTTCTCGGTCTCAAACCGCTCTAATCAAAAAGCTGTCTTTTTTTGAAGGTTCGAATAAAAAAATCTTTGCCTCTGGCCTTTAATGGGTTAACCTGAATCGAACAACTGTATTTCTATTTGATACTAATTGGATAGTCAGAGTCCAGCTGTTAAGTTGGTGGGCTGGATGAAAACTACTTGGGGGCCGGATGAAAACCACTCGGGCCGGGGGTTGCCGACCCCTGGTATAGATAATAGTTAAAAAAATGACAAGGCTTACTTTTGAGAATCTCAGACAATAGTACAGAATTGGCAATTTAAACTTCCTTTCATTCTGAAAAGTTACCAAAAATTTCTGATCTCCACTGACCTGTACGTTTACTGGTAAGATGCGGTATAGAACAATGAGGTGTGGGTGGCCTAATGATTACAGGTGCAGAAAATGAAAACAGTAAGCCAAGTGCAAATTCCAACCAAATTTTCTTTTTGTTTATTATTTTTGCGTTCACTTTGTACTAATACAAATATAGAATTCATATTGAATTCACTTTCCCCTCCCTCCCAGCTATGAGTAAAATAGCGGCACTAATTGAGATCTCAGTCAGTTGAGCATTTAGCCTAAAAATCTTGGTTTGATAACGGTCCTCGCCAACTCAGTGTATGAGTAGCACAGGGATCTGTGTGGTAAAGTGAGGAGCTGATGGTAGGTGTGGTGCCCCACCTCAGACGCTAAAATAATCTCCTTGGTCTAGAGCTAGTGAAAAGGGGATAGACTCCCTCACTGTATGGCATTAATTGAGATCTCAGTCAGTAGAACGTTTGCCTAGGAATCACAAGGTTCCTGGTTTGATAACGGTCCTCGCCAACTCAGCATATGAGTAGCACAGGGATCTGTGTGGTAAAGTGAGGAGCTGATGGTAGCTGAGGTGCTTCACCTCAGATGCTCAAATAATCTCCTTTGTCTAGAGCTAGTGAAAAGGGGATAGATTCCCTCGCTATATGGCATTAATTGAGATCTCAGTTAGTAGAGCGTTTGCCTAGGAATCACAAGGTTCCTGGTTCGTTAACGGTCCTCACCAACTCAGCGTATGAGTAGCCCAGGGATCTGTGCAGTAAAGTGAGGAGTTGATGGTAGGTGTGTTGCTCCACCTCAGATGCTAAAATAGTCTCCTTGGTCAAGTGCTAGTGAAAAGAGGATAAACTCCCTCACTGTATGCATTAATTGAGATCTCAGTCAGTAGAACGTTTGCCTAGGAATCACAAGGTTCCTGGTTCGATAACGGTCCTCGCCAACTCAGCAAATGAGTAGCCCAGGGATCTGTGCAGTAAAGTGAGGAGCTGATGGTAGGTGTGGTGCCCCACCTCAGACGCTAAAATAGTCTCCTTGGTCTAGAGCTAGTGAAAAGGGGATAGACTCCCTCGCTGTATGGCATTAATTGAGATCTCAGTCAGAACGTTTGCCTAGGAATCACAAGGTTCCTGGTTTGATAACGGTCCTCGTCAACTCAGCGTATGAGTAACACAGGGATCTGTGTGGTAAAGTGAGGAGCTGATGGTAGGTGTGGTGTTCCACCTCAGATGCTCAAATAATCTCTTTGGTCTAGAGCTAGTGAAAAGGGGATAGACTCCCTCACTGTATGGCATTAATTGAGATCTCAGTCAGTAGAACGTTTGCCTAGGAATCACAAGGTTCCTGGTTCAATAACGGTCCTCGCCAACTCAGCGTATGAGTAGCCCAGGGATCTGTGCAGTAAAGTGAGGAGCTGATGGTAGGTGTGGTGCTCCACCTCAGATGCTCAAATAATCTCCTTGGTCAAGTGCTAGTGTAAAAGGGATAGACTCCCTCGCTATATAGCTGATACCAACATTAGGCCAACCCGCCGACTTTACTTTAGTTTTCATATATTGACTGATTGATTTTAATATTAGGTCAACTCATCTTGGGTTATTTTATGCCTTTAGGTTAGGGAATCCTGTTCATTGTATGTGCATATTTACATTTTTTGTATAGTTGTTTCTTAACTCTATGGTAACCAAATTTTCCCAATTAAAAGGAATTAAAAAAAAAAGAAGTTACATGTTTGTTTTATTTATAATATTGAAATTGTGAATTACAGAATATATTTTGATAATTTTTTATCTTATGTCGTCCCGGCCTCCTGCCTTAATTTACACTATGTTTTAGCGAGCTAGCGTCAGGCAAATTTCCAGCCCAACTTAGACATTTTCCGAGTTGTGGTTTCTGTCAATTTTTTGTGGGCAAATTAATGTAGATATTTTAAACACCTACCCCAGTTTTTATCGCCAAATCAATCTAAATATTTTACCCCCCCACACTTTTAAGAAAGAGTGTGAATTAAATCAAGATTATCATATTTTTTTACATATTGAATTATTTTGAAATAGGTCTTCAGTAAATATATCAAATGTTATAATAATTAAATTATAATACTGTGGTATATCCACAGGTCCTGCTAGTCTTTATCAATAATTCATAAGTCCTGAAAACTCAATTGCTTAGTCGTTACATGAAGGTTGTCAACCCCCAGTTAAATGAACCACCAATGAAAGGTCTTATTTAGAGATTAAGAAATGAGAATAGAAAAAAAGGGGTCATATTGGATTAGGGGATTAGTATGAAGGATTAAACTTTAGATTACTGATCAGGTATCTATTATAGAAATCTATTTGAGATAATATGACCCTATACAGCACTGGAGTTAGGAGACTTCTTTGAACTTAGACTGAGAGTAACACCAATATCTTTTGATAAAATAAATGAATAAAATAAATAGGTAGCTTATCCCAGTACTGAATAACCGGCTTTCTCTTATTTTGATTTCTCTTAACACTTAATAAAAACTACTATGAGTTGCTACATTTTTTAATGGCTCATCAACCAATCAAGGGTTATTTCATGCCAAGAGGTAAATTGTAAGGAATAGTCAGATTTATCTTTGTGTTTTTTCCAAGGATTTAAAAATAATTTTTTTTATTTTGACAGTAAGTGGATTGGGAATTGTTCTGAAGGATAAGTTTATAGGGTAAAGTTCAAATTTATTGTCATATTTTTTAGAATAATTTTATTTCTTTCAGGAAGGACAAAATGTCATCTATACCAACATTTTTTAATATATCTCTCATGTTGTTTGTGTTTTTAAAAAAAATGTCTAATTTAATAATGAAATTTATTGTGTACAGTGCTCAGGTGCACTACAACTCATCAAAGTCTCATGTTAAGTACACAGAATAATGTAGTGTCAGGAACATGAACAGTTTACAGTAGTAATATGCATGTATGTGTGCGCGTGTGTGCATATGTATGTGGAGAGTGGCATCAGGTATAGTGTCGGCGGACTACAGGAAGCATGGAGGCTTTGAAAGATTCAGTGCTTCGGCAGCTTACAACAGACGTGGGCAGTTTATTTCATGTCTCCACAATTCTGAGCGTGAAAAAATGTTTCCGAAAGTCACGTGAGCAGTGCTAATAACAGCAAATACTCATATTATTAAAATGTTTTTAACAGTAATTAATAATGTTTGGTTGGTTGGTTGGTTGGTTGGTTGGTTGGTTGGTTTTTACAGCATGTCAACCCTTGTTGGGTTATCTTATACCGAGGACATTTTGTTTTATTCATTCTTGATGGGTATTAAATGTTTTTTTAAATCCATCTTTTTTAAACACATTTGTAAAACTAAAAATAGAATAAAATAAAATATTTAGACTATAAATTGTTAAGTGTTATTTTTCTTTATCAATAATTCTAGATTGAATACTTGAATTTTTAAGAGGGTATGACATTTTTTTAAAATTAATTATATATAAAGATAAATATTATCATTATTATAGATATGTTACAAAATTTAAAATTGTTACCATAAAGTGTTCACCTTGAACTTATTTCTATTTAACCCATAGATTGGGCCAGAACAGGTACTACCACTCTGGGTCAGGGTGGACCTGGGAGTAATGACAATGAAGAGGGGTACTCCACACACACCAGATTTCCAGAATTAGAACATCATCATTAGGTGCAGTTTAATGTCATACCCAAAACCCTCTGTATTCTTGCATATATAAGAGGGTAATAGTCTGAAAGTAAATGTAATTGAATGACTGGAGTTAAAACTTGCTTTCTATGATGTCGTAGACCAGCTCTATACCACAAGGACTCCATTCTAGACTATCTACAAAGGATAAAGAAAACTTTTTCGGTTAAATCCTACTTAACGGACATAAATTTCACCATCATATGTCACCCCGCCGAATAAAAAAAAAATACTAAGAATCAAGGAATTAACCGAATTTAATGAAATTTTCAGTAATGCACTAATTATTTTATTTAAAAACTTTTACATTTTTTCAGGTCAATTAACTTTGAACTACATATGTTTGTGAATCTGTGTTACGCCTCAAAGGTATGTAGTTCAAAGTTAACTGACCTGAAAAAATGTAAGTTTTCAAATAAAATAACTCATGCATTGTATTGTTTATTCATTAATATATCAACACTAAAAATTTCATTAAATTCGGTTAATTCCTTGATTTTTAGTATTTTTTTCTCTTTCGGTGGGGTGACATACGATGGAATGTATGTCCGTTAAGTAGGATTTAACCACGTTTCCCTCTTATTAATATGGATTTATGTCTATTCTAGTGAACAAAGAACACCAGACAAGCCTCATTTTGCTTAAATAATTCTAGTTAGATATAAATTATTTGCTTTCTATTCTGTTTATACAATATAAATTTTGTATTTGTTGCCTTTTCAGGTGTATGCTTAGCAATTCAACATGGGGTAGATACACACAAGTACAAAACACAGACACACACACAGTGATCCACAGATGCACACTGCATATTAACAGGCTAAGCAATTTAACGTCAGTCGGAAGGAAGAAGAAGAGAAAAAAATAATGGAGTTACACAAAAATGTCAGTTGGTTAAATAAAAAGTATCTGAATAAATAGAAATGATAATCATTACTATGATGTATGCTACATAAAGAGACAAGCAAAGAACCGCCATGTTTATGCTAATCTTTCCCTACCGCTGGCATCCATTTTGAAATTGTCTTCTTGTTTTTAGACAGACATTTGTGAGGCAATGATTATCATCATACAGAAATGGACTCAGCTTACCATGTTCAAATCCTGATTGAAGCTGTTAACAATTTTGATAATTCTTCCTTCACAATCTTTTCATCATGCAATAATTCAAAAGTAATCCCAAAAGTAAGATCTCCAGATCATATAACCTTTAGGCACCCTGTTTGCGATCTCGATTCATAAGGACATGTTTTTCATTTACACCGTCAAAATCCGGTTGTTTGTTAACAGACGATTTTACGATTTTTTTTAAAATTATAAAACTAACCCTAACCCTAACCCCTAACCCCCACCCTAACCCGTAACAAACAACCAGATTTTGACGGTGTAAATGAAAATCATATGCTTATGAATCGAGATCGCAAAAGGGGAGCCTAAAGGTCATATGGTCCAGATCTCCAAGTAAGCACTCAGAAGGCAGGGAAGCTGTTCAAAAAAAAATTTTTTTAAATTGAAATGAATCACTAATTAGGCCTGAGCCTATTCTAGTAGTGACCACCCCAAACAGATATTTAAGAGGTTTGAATTCAGAGTTTTCCATCTCCTATACTGGTTGCCTAACCAAGGTTAAAGAGCCCAGTCTGCCCTACTATTTACCTATAGCTGCAGGGAGAATATTTGGATTCATACCTTTCTCAAGGGTATTAGCACTATGTGAACTGTGGCTTCATCCAGAATTTGAACTCGGGTTAACGAGTCCATTTCTAACCAGTACACTACGTGCCTCCCACAGTTCATGCAGCTATTGGCAACACTGTTGTGTTTGTTGTGCATGCACAAGCATCTGCCCCTTACAAAAGGGTAATCCCAAAAGTAAGGTCTCCAAAGCACTGTGGATGCAGGGAAACTGTTTGTGCAGCTATTGGCAACACTGTTGTGTTTGTTGTGCATGCACCTGCACCTGTGTCTGCCCCTGTGCGCACCTCGCTATGACACTAAGTCTTGGCTTGACAGTCACTCCTGAAGGAGCTCAATTGGCACTGCTGCCAAATGTGAAATTCATGTAGTTTTTGAACTCAAAAAAACATTAAACTGATTGAAATTCATTGGCAATTAATGGGAGTGTATGGTGAGTCTTGCATGGATGTAAAAAACGTCCACAAGTGGTGTAGGGAGTTTGCAACGACAACAAGGTTCAACACTTCCTCAATGATATGGCGGCAAGCTGGCATACAAAAATTGGCATACAAAAATAAGTGTTATAGGTGATATACCCTATAGACTAATGGAATGCGCCAACGGTTACTATAAGTAACAGGGACAATTATGGCTTTAGAGTAAGCCAATGCGAGTCAGCTCATAACTCTATTTGTTGGACGTAATTCCCAATTGTCTACTCTTTTGTTAATACATTTTCCTACATTTGTTACCCGTCGTTTTGTTCTTATTTGACCCCTTAAAACCTCACAACAATAAGTCAACCGAAATGACGATTATGTAGAAAAATAGATGTTCAAACTTTAAAATCAAATTAAAATTTTCAAACTTTAAAAACATCATTGACAATAAATGGACCATATGACCTTTAGGCACCCCTTTTGCTTTGCTGATTCATAAGTACATTTTTTTCATTTACACCGTCAGGGGTTAGTTTTATAATTTTTTAAAAACCTCTAAAAATCGTCTGTTAACAAACAACTGGATGTTGATGGTGTAAATGAAAAAAAAATACTTATGAATCAGCAAAGCAAAAGGGGTGCCTAAAGGTCATATTGTCCCAATAAATGATAAACATTTCTGTGATTTCTAAATATTTTGGATACCTTACCTTTGGAATTACCTATGTAGAATGAAGAAAACCTGTTAAAAATGCACAATGTCTGGGTATTTCTTGTTTGAGTTGGTAAATGCTGCCATTATCCTTGCCTTCAGTTCATCTTCAGTTTTGATGGTCTCTCGCTCAACCATGCCCCCACACATAATAATCAAGGGGATTGCAATTTGGGGAGTTAGCTAGATGTTAAGGGTGATGTGGTTACAGAAATTTTCCCTCTGTCAACACCATTTTGTGGTTTGCATGTGTTGTTATTGGATGAGCCTTTTGCATCAGTATCATTACAACATTGCACTTTCTTAGGGATTCCAGCTTCTGATTTTGAATTCTAAGCTCATCTACTAGCTCATCAAGGCTAGAGACCCTAACCTGTCCAACTATTTTACCGATGTTATTTGAAAACTTACATTTTTTCAGTGCATCTAGTGGTGAGGTTATGATTCTGGAGCTTTTGGAAGTGTGGACTACCCCTTCATCGCCATTACTCCCAGGACCACTCTGACCAGGGGTGGTAACTCTTGTTAGGGTCCCATCTATGAGTTAGATAGAAAAAAATGAGTTTTAAAAATGTTTTTGTTTTTTTTTAAATTGAGTTTAAAAAAATGTTTTCAATACCCATCAAGAATGAATAAAACAAAATGTCTTCAGCATAAAATAACCCAACAAGGGTTGACATGCCATAAAATCCAGCTAATCAACCAACTATTTTACCCATAGTTAGGGAAGATATGAATTCATGCCTTATTCAGTCTTTCCATACTAGTAAAACATGAATTTACAGGGTTGGCATCAGGCATCTGGAGGTGTGTGGACCCCAAACATGAATAAAACTGATATATCTGGGTTAAGGGATATATTATGAAGTTGGTATTTGGTATATTATCGCAGTAGTAGCTGGTACGTCGAATAGCAGTATGTCTTCCGAGCAGTTGTGGTGTAGTAAGTTTAGGCTGTTAGGCTTAGGCTTAGGCTTAGGCGCTTGTACTACCAGTGTTGAATATTTATACATGACTCTGTCCAATCAGATTATAGTGAGGGGGCACCAAGGTATTTACATATTCATTACATCAAAAACAAAATGTCTTTGGCATAAGTTAACCCAACAAGGTTTGAGATGCTGTAAAATCCAACCAACCATTATATCCATAGTTAGAGAAGAGATTAATTCATGCCTTATTCAGTCTTTCCCTACAAATAAAACATGAATTGACAGGGGGCATTAGGTATCTGGATGTGGCTGGACACCAAACATGAATAAAACAACATGTTTTTGGCATAAGATAATCTAACAAGGGTTGACATGCCGTAAAATCTAACCAACCAACTAACCAACCAACCAACCAACCAACTATTTTATCCATAGCTAGGAAAGAGATGAATTCATGCCTTATTTAGTCTTTCCATACTATAAAACATGAATTGACAGGTATCTGGATGTGGCTGGACCCCAAACATGAATAAAACAAAATGTCTTTGGCATAAGATAAACCAGCAAGGGTTGACATACCGTAAAATCCAACCAACCAAAAATTTTATCCATAGCTAGGATAGAGATGAATTCATGCCTTATTCAGTCTTTCCCTACAAATAAAACATGAATTGACAGGTATCTGGAGGTGTCTGGACCCCAAATATGAATAAAACAAAATGACTTTGGCATAAGATAAACCAGCAAGGGGTGACATGCCGTAAAATCCAACCAACCAACCAACTATTTTATCCATAGCTAGGATAGAGATGAATTCATGCCTTATTCAGTCTTTCCCTACAAATAAAACATGAATTGACATTAGGCATCTGGAGGTGTCTGGGCCCCAAACATGAATAAAACAAAATGTCTTTGGCATAAGATAATCTAACAAGGGTTGACATGCCGTAAAATCCAACTCACCAACCAACTATTTTATCCATAGCTAGGAAAGAGATGAATTAAAAGCTTTATTCAGTCTTTCCATACATGAATTGGCATTAGGCATCTGGATGTGTCTGGACCCCAAACACGGATTTAGATCCTTTCACATCCAATATTCCCAACGTGTGTGGTCTGAAAAGAAAATATTAGATGACATTAAAAAAAGCAGAAAAAAAAAAAAAAAAGAATAATGTAGATATTGAACTAACTAGGATAGGCACCGCAACTGCAGACAATGGTGTTTATAGCGACTGTGTAAGCATAAATAAATGTTTTTGTAAGCAGCAACCATAGCTGTTGATTTGTGTGAAGAGAAAGCAAGGCATGGTGCCAACAAGTACGTACTTTCTATTTTATCGTTAAAGTTATAGGACATGAGAAAGTACAGAGTTATGTAAGGTGGAGCATTGTGACAGTTACCTGATTGAAATCGTCTAGTTGAAGCCAGATGAATAGGCTGGGTGCAAGGTCATGATAAGAAAGTGAGAAGTAATGAAAGGAGGATTTAACTGAACAAAACACTTGGATTTGATGGATTTCCCTTTGATATTTAATCTAATTAGCAGATAGCACCATTCCAACTTTGATGTGTGTATATACAAGGTATGATCAAAAAGTATCCAGACTAAAGCTATGATTTTTAAATTTAAATAAAAAAGAACAACTGAAAATTCTAAAAGGTAGTTAAACATGAACCATCGAATTTTGGGTCAGATCAAACTTAACAGACCTAACTTCCACCATTCCAACGTTGATGTGTGTATATATATACATGTTATGATCAAAAAGTATCCTGACTAAAGCTTTAATTTTTAAATTTAAATAAAAATGAACAACTGAAAATTAACGGACCTAACTTCCACCATCCAACTTTGATGTGTGTATATACAAGGTATGATCAAAAAGTATCCAGACTAAAGCTTTAATTTTTAAATTTAAATAAAAAAGAACAACTGAAAATTAACTTTTAAATTTAAATAAAAATGAACAACTGAAAATTCTAAAAGGTAGTTAAACATGAACCATCGAACTTTGGGTCAGATCAAACTTAACGGACCTAACTTCCACAATCCAACTTTGATGTGTGTATATACATGGTATGATCAAAAAGTATCCTGACTAAAGCTTTAATTTTTAAATTTAAATTTAAAAAAAGGAAACAACTAAAAATTATTTTTTAAATGTTTTTTTTTTTTTTTCAGATATAAAAATGCCATTCACTGGAAAAGAATCAACCGAATCATTGTGTATATAACATATATAAAGTTGAGAACAACAGTCAAAAAATCTAAATAATCAAAATTTTATGTTTCATGTTTAAACACCTTTTCTTTTCCAGTGAATGGCATTTATATACCTGTAAATCAAAAAACAAACATAAAATATCAAAAATAGAATTTTCAGTTGTTTTTTCATTTAAATTAAACATCAGCAAAATTATTGCATATATAACAATATATAAGATGAGGACAATAGTTTGAAAAATCTAAATAATCAAATTCGGTTTAATCAACTTAACTTCCACGATCTTATGTCACCCCACCAAAAGAAAAATACCAAAAATCAGGGAATTAACAAAATTTAATGAAATTTAATGAAATCTTCAGCGTTGAAAATCTTTGAGAATCTGTGTTACGCCTCAAAGATATTGTGGTTCAAAGTTGACAGACCTGAAAAAATGTAAAAGTTTTTAAATAAAATAACAGGTGCATTATATCTTTTATTCATTAATATATAAGCACTGAAAATTTCATTAAATTCGGTTAATTCCCTGGTTTTTGGTATTTTATTTCATTCGGCGGCGTGATATACGATGGTGGAATTTAGGTCCGTTAAGTTTGATTTAGCCAAATTTTGATTATTTAGATTTTTCGGACTATTGTCCTCATCTTTATATATTGTTATATACACAATGATTCGGCTGATGTTAAATTTAAATTAAAAAAACAACTGAATATTCTATTTTTGATATTTTATGTTTGTTTTTTGCTTTACAGGTATAAAAATGCCATTCACTGGAAAAGAAAAGGTATTTAAACATGAAACATAGAATTTTGATTATTTAGATTTTTGGACTGTTGTTCTCATCTTTATATATTGTTATATACACAATGATTCGGCTGATGTGCCCTCCAGCCTTCTTCAGGAGTTTATTGTTGAACTCAGGAACCTTCTTGTACTTGGAGCCTTCATGTCGAAATCAAGAGCCTTCCTGGAACTTCAAACCAAACCCTTTATTCAATCCTTTGGAGTAGATTGTTCTCATTCTGTTAACCTTGACTGGGTAAAAGTGTTGAGCTAAAATTCTGACAAATAAAAAAGATGTAGTCTCAGTTTTTGTTTTTGATGTAATGAATATGTAAAATACCTTGGTGCCCCCTCACTGTGGTCTGATTGGACAGTGTCATGTATAAATATTTGACACTGGTAGGACAAGCGCCTAGACCTAAGCCTACAAGCCTAAACTTACTCGCCAGATTACACCACGACTGCTCGGAAGACGTTTGGCTATTCGCCGCACCAACTACTACTGCAATAATATACCGAATACCAACTTCATAATATATCCCTTAACCCGGATATATCAGTTTTTGATAAATAAATATTTTAAAAACCATTTTATTTGATTATTTTTAAAGATAATTTCAGATGCAGTTTAACGTCATAACCAGGATACTAAGCCACTGCCTTCTAGCACATATATGATAGAAAGGGTTGGGGGTTTGCCATAAGGGCAATAGGATCAGGACAATCATATAGCTGCTAGGGCTTGACATGACTGGCTAATTGATCAGAGGTGGCCTCTCCAGCCGCCTGTCTAGCCCAAGATAGGGCCAAAGTGGAGTGTTGTATGTCATGAACTGCTCAGCCACCAACATTCACTGGTCATTACCTACGGCCAACATTAGGTGGATTTTACCAATCTGTAGAGGTGTAAGTAAAGTAGAGTAAGCCGTTGGGGTGGCCTAAAGTCGGTATCATCCAATCAGCGAGGGAGTCTATCCCCTTTTCACTAGTGCTAGACCAGGGAGATTTTTTTTTGCATTTGAGGTGGAGTGCCACACCTACTATCAGCTCTTTACTTTACCGCACAGATCCCTGTGCTACTCATATGCTGAGTTGGCGAGGACCGGTAACGAACTAGGAACCTTGTGGTTTCTAGCCGAATGCTCTACTGACTGAGCTAACCAGGCCCACTGATATATATATATATATATATATATATATATATATATATATATTGTCATTAACTGTTTCGCAGTTTCATGGTTCATCAGTGTGACTAGACAAGGCAGACTTCTTCAGGCTGGGTTCAAAAACCTAACCAAATTGTCATCAGTCAGACATCTTACCACCGCACTATCGACACACTCACTTTTTAGAAATGGAATTTTACTGTTATAAACATACCAGGTCACTAGGATAGTGCTCTATCCGTTTTAAGGAGAGCTATGCAATTTTTGCTTAATTAGTGGCAGGCATTGAACTAGGAACCTTGTGGTTTCTAGCCGAACGCTCTACCGACTGAGCTAACCAGGCTCTATCTTCCATTTTCAATGTTATAATCAATAAACAAAAATATGCCAATATTGATAATTTAAAAAAAAAAATGCACATTAATATGACAGCTGTGACAATACAATAAAAAAGAATTGCTTTATTTAAATAAGGTTAGTTCAAGCTAAATGTTTGTAATTCTATCTAATGACAAACACAGAACAAACATTTATGGTTACCCATGAAGAAGAATGATAGTTGGTTAGGTATCGTTTCTACGTACAGAATAAATATGAGAACAAATCATGACAAAGTGATAACTAGGATATTTTATTGCCTGAGCAAACTTAACAGAAGAGAATACAAACATGACATTAGATACAAAGAAGAGCTTATATAGAGTTGTATGAGCGAAATGTCCTAATAGGAATGAAATAAAAATTGCTTTTTCAAATATCTAGTTTCAGGTCTTTGTTGCATAATTTATGTGGTGGCATAGATTATTGGCAACCCCCTGTATTTTGCAGGGATGGTCCCTTTCATATCACAGACGGAAAATTACTGACAGTTGAAGTCTCGCATGTCATGTGATTTTGAATTAGTTACTGAGTTCGAGCCGATATTTAGAGCAGGGGAGACGTCCCGTTTGCTTCGGCTGACTCAACGCAGCGCTGTGTGTTAGATAGTAAAAGAAAATTTAGTTAGGAATAAAAGTTTTAAAAAGAAACATGGCGTTGTTTGTTGATGCATGCTTTAGTTAGAAGACCGGCCAAGAAAGAAAATGAATTAAAATGAACAACCAACAAGAACTTAGAAATATAAGTCAACATGGCGACTGGATGCACACAAATGGCCAGAGAAGAAGAGAGAAGTAAGTAATGCAATTATGCATCTCATCTCTCTGATACCCTGTCTATCTCTCTCCCCTCTCCATGAAAAGAACAATTGTCTATATACCCAAGATAGGTATATAACATCTTCAGTTGTTAGTACTACAGCTAAAAGTAAAACCAGAACCACAAGAAGGAACATCCTTAAAAGATCTGATAAGAGATCCTTATATATTAATAGCTGCTGGTAAGTATTTCAATTTGATGCTTTCATATCGAAATTAGAGGATACATGAAAAAAAAATAATATTAACTCTTAATATCCTATACCGCCTCATTCCACCCGGCTGGAAGTCACATTTTTTTTCCTAATCTTCCCCAAATGATAGTCTTTGTTTAGATGTAATATTAAACATATTTAGAAGTCTTTGATTTATGGGAAATAACAGGTAACTTTAAATGAAAAGGCCATTTTTATCCATTTATTGATAAATCTTTAGAGGAATGGGGCTCTGGACTTGGAAAATTCTCAACAGGATGTTAAGAGTTAATCTACACAGAACATTTATTTTAAACTTTATTTTGAAGAGTTCGCTTTTTCGGGAAAACACACAAACTATTTTGAAAGGATTTTTTAATTAATGAAAATCAACACTATGAACTTAGACAAAATTCGTTGGTAGTATACAAGAATGATTGATAGTTGGTTGTATATCGTTTTCTCATACAGAATAAATCTGAGAACAATTCAAGACAAAATGATAACAAGGATATTTTATTGCCTGAGAAAACTTAACAGAAGAAAATACAAACATAACAGGAGATACAAGGAAGATCTTATACAACATTGTATAATGGAGGTGTGTGGTGTAAGGGTTGGAGTCATAGAAAATGGACTCGTCAACCCAAGTTCAAATCCTGGACAAAACTATTTGCATTTCACATAACGCTAATACCCTTGGGAAAGGTATGCATCCAACTACTCTCCCTTGAAGGGGCCGGGTTAGCTCAGTCGGTAGAGCGTTCGGCTGGAAACCACAAGGTTCCTAGTTCAATACCGGTCCTCGCCAACTCAGCATATGAGTAGCACAGGGATATGTGCGGTAAAGTAAGGAGCTGATGGTAGGTGTGGCGCTCCACCTCAGATGCAAAAAGCAATCTCCTTGGTCTAGCGCTATTGAAAAGGGGATAGACTCCCTCGCTGACTGGCTGATACCGACTTTAGGCCGCCCCGATGACTTTACTTACTTTACTTACTCTCCCTCAAGCTATGGGTAAATAGTAGGGAAGACTGGGCTCTTTGTTTCAATCTTATGGGCCATCCTTTTAACTTTAAGCAAGAGTGCTTGTCCAGTGGAAATCCTTGGTAATCCTCTGGTAAATAATCCTCAGTATTGTAAGTTCCTTCGACAATGGTTTCAAGTTACTAATGAAATGATCAGTGTTTAAGTAGTTAATCAGCCGAACATTATGGCTGTTGATTGGCGTAGGAATAAACCACGTGACCTCGCCTAGTCTATAAATTTAGGTGGGGAATTGTAGCACACCTTATATACAAAAAATATTCCAACACTCTTTAACCTTGCTTAGGCAACCAGTCTATGAGAAGGAGAACTCTGAATTCAAACCTGTAACACTCCACTTAAGAAATTGAACTTGTGTCACATCCTGATTGTGCAGAAGGATTTGGTAAATATATATACAGAGTTGTATGAGAAAAATATCCTTATAAGAAGGGGGGGAATCCACGTAGCGTAGAGGTCAATGTGCTGGACTGCAACATCGTTTTTAGTGTGTTTGAATTCCATTTGTGCTATTATATTCATTTTCAGACTAATATCCTCAAGATAGATATAAACCTCTCATTCTTCCAGCTATGGGTTAAATTGTGCCACTCCTGTTCTTCTACAGTGATGGCTTTGGCATTAAATAACCTATGATGGTTAATATGCCATTAAACAAAGAAATGAAAACATAATAGGTAAAGGAATAGAAAAAATACATTTAGAATACATACATCAATTAGCACTGTGCAGATACTGGATGTTGTGCGGAAGACCTATCAGGAGAGATGACCAAGAGGGACAGGTGGCGAGAGAGAGTCAGGGGAATCTATGCTATCAGCACAACATGATGATGATCATGATCATGATACATTTTCTGCCTGACCTTGGAGCCTCTTGATATAATTCCTTTTTGTTCTCTGCTGGTGTCAAGCCAAGTTTAGTCAGATTTCAGTGAGAATATTTACCAAAAAAAGGATTTAGAAAAAAAAGTTTTATATATATTTACCAACCCCTCCACACGAGCAGGATGTGACACAAGGTCAATTTCTTAAGCGGAGTTTATCAGGTTTAAATTCAGAGTTTTCCTTCTCCTAAACTGGTTACCTAGCCATGGTTAAAGAGTCCAGTCTGCCCTGCTATTTACCCATAGCTGGAGGGAGAATTGGATTCATACCTTTCCGAAGGGTATTAGCGCCATGTGAAATGCCAACAGCTTCGTCCAGGAATTGAACTCAGGTTGACGAGTCCATTTCCTGCAACTCTAACCAATAGTCCACGCGCCCCCATAGAAGTTTTATAAATGGCCACACTTATACGAGGTTGGGCTGAAAAGTCATTTCTGCTATTGATAACATTTTTGACTAATGGGATCCAAGTACTGCAACACCAATGATCAATAGGGACAGGTAACGAGACAGATTTATGGGAATCCATGCTTTCAGCACAACCTGATGAAAATGATGAATTTAGACTTTAATCCAGAGAGTGATGATTTTTTTTTTCTTTCTAAATATTTTCAGCCAATCCCACTTTGTGATATCATCTTAGATTACAAATCCTTCAAATATGATATTTACAGATTGACTGGTGACTCCTTTTTTTTATTCCCAACTGTAACTATATGGGATGTTATACATACAGTTATTAGTCATGCTTATCTTACATGGTTTTCCAGTTTGTTTATTTTTTTTTAGTTCAATATCATATGGGTACCTAAGTAAAAAAAAAAAATGGAAACTCCACCTCTGAAAAATTTGTATCTCAAGAGTGTACAGAGATGTGATCATTTACTCTATATATGTTGTGACATTTTTCAATTACCTGAATCAAAGTGAACGCTTTGCTTCATGTGTCTATCATATAAGCTGGCATTTGTAACATGAAAACCATGCATGCACTATGTTTGAGTACTTGTGTTACTACTACATATGAACATGCATGAATTATTATGTATGTATATATATATATATATATAAAGGTAAAAATGGATATTGAATCTGACAATATGTGTAGAAAGTTTTGTAGAAAAAACAAGATGTTAAAAGTTTTGCTGACAGAAATCTGTTTCGACATTATGAATATGTCTTTATCAAAGCAACATTGTAAGCAGAAAAACGAAATAAATATATCATCAATTACGAGGCACGGAACACTCTCGATCAGAACCGGAATTTTCAAAAAATCTGATCGAGAGCATTCTGTGCCTCGTAATTGATGATATATTTATTTCGTTTTTCTGCTTACAATGTTGCTTTGATAAAGACATATTCATAATGTCGAAACAGATTTCTGTCAGCAAAACTTTTAACATCTTGTTGTTTTTTCTACAAAACTTTCTACATATATATATATATTTGTATATGTATAAGTATTAACTTACCGGTGGGTATAAGAACGATCGTTGGAAGCGCACAATATCCAGAGGTTAAGGTTGAGAAAACAAATACAAAGTGCTCAATACAATGTAGAGCATAAATTTATTTAAGAATGGAAATGAGTAACCTACTCGAGTTTCATCGATAGATTCTTCAGGGTTACTTTTAAATTAATCGAGTTTACGATTAATCTTTGGTGTTATAAACATGCCCGTTGGAATGGGACTTAAATTCAGTAGAGGAACGCTTGTTTACAAGCGTTCCTCTACTGAATTTAAGTCCCATTCCAACGGGCATGTTTATAACACCAAAGATTAATCGTAAACTCGATTAATTTAAAAGTAACCCTGAAGAATCTATCGATGAAACTCGAGTAGGTTACTCATTTCCATTCTTAAATACATATATATATATATATATATATATATATATATATATATACTAGAAGTGGCTATCCGACATTACCTGGGTAGTGGGGAGGTAAAAAAGTTAGTCTTGCAGATCCATTATAACTGAATCATAAGATGGATGCTCAAGGGATGCCCCATTAAAATCCCTAAGTAAAAAAGACCTGGTGTTGATCCAGCTGCTATGAAAAGAAAAATTCATGTCTACTATTTAAAATATTAAATCCAAAAAAAAAATTCTATTTATTTCTGTTATCATTTAAATTTTATTTTTTAATTATTTTCACGAATATAAATCAAATCTCTATTATTTTTACTCAAAAACCAAGCCCTGGTGATATTTAATGTGTATATATATTTACTTTGTTGTTAATTGTTTTATTTTTCGAAGTTTCCTCTGAACATACATATACACACAACTGCCCTTTATATATGTATAGATTTTTTTTCTAAACTCTACCAATGTGAAAAAAAAACAAAACAATAGTTCAGTTTTCAAAATAAAAAAAATATCAAACTGATATATGGGGAGAAATATTTTAAAAACGAAAAGGCTGGCACACCTGTACTTTCTGAAAATGATCATATAATATAGACACAATATGATTTTATCTTATCATGAGTGAAAAATAAAATAAAAATTAGAAAGTGACCCCCATCTTAAAATGAGAAATAATAAAGAAATGTAATAAATACAAAGCAAGAGACAAATTTTGCCAACTTTGAATGGAGGAAAAACTCGCAATAACTAATCACAAAAAAAACAAGCGAATTATTAAACAAAAGAATAGAAATTCTAAATACATATAGACATAAAAAGGCATATATATATATATATATATATATATATATATATATAATATATATGTGTATATATATATATAATATATATATATATATATAATATATATTGTATATATATATATGAGGTAGGTAAAAGGATAGTGAGCAAGAAATAATAACTCAAAACAAGTCTAAGAGTTGAAATATTTCGTCCTATTCATAGGGACATCCTCAGTCAAATGACTTTTATTCAAAGCAAAAATCACATGTACATGTGATTTTTGCTTTGAATAAAAGTCATTTGACTGAGGATGTCCCTATGAATAGGACGAAATATTTCAACTCTTAGACTTGTTTTGAGTTATTATTTCTTGCTCACTATCCTTTTACCTACCTCATATTGTCAGATTTTACTCCAACCATCCTATCTTCATATATATATATATATATATATATATATAATATATATATATATATATACATATAAAGATATGCTTGGTGGTACAAAAATTTGTACATAGTTTTAAATAAAATGTTTGCACAAAAGGCCTTTTCATCCATCTGCTTGTCAGGGAGGAATTGATGAAAATTGTTAACAGTTTTCTTTCTCCAAGACTGATTGTCAAAGTAAGTAAAGTCGTCAGGATGGTCTAAAGTTGGTATCAGCCAGACAGCAATGGAGTCTATCCTCTTTTCACTAGTGCTAGACCAAGGAGATTTTTTTTTAGCATGAGGTGAAGCGCCACACCAACCATCAGGTCCTTTGCTGCACAGTTCCCTGTGCTACTCATACACTGAGTTAGCGAGTGTCAGTATCAAACTAGGAACCCTGTGGTTCCCAGGTTGATGCTCTACCGACTGCCTAACCACGGTTAAAAAGCACAGAAAAACCCCAAATAACAGGACATTTTCAGACCAGCCTATCATTAAAAAGTATTTGCAATTTCCAATTCTTCCAGACTCTTTTCCAAACCCTTGGGGACTGTTCCATGGGTACCAATTACAATTGGTACTATTTCATCCTCATATTCCACAGTATTCTCAGTTCTCTGGCAAGGTCCAAGTATTTGTCTATCTTTTTATTTTATTTTATTTTTAGTCATTGATGCTGGGACAGCAAAATCCATGAGATGACAAGATCTCTTCTTGTTAATTAATACAAGGTCTAGTCTCCTGGCCGGGATAAAGTGTTCAATTTTTATCTCAAATTTCCAGGTTTCCTGGGTATGATATTAAACTGCATCTAGTGGTGACGTTCTGAAGCTCTGGATAATGTTTACCCTGCCATTCAACAGGGTCAGTGGTATTTGGTGACTGCAAGATTGATAAATCTGTAAGAATAATTCAAAGTTATATGTAGAAATACATGACTCCGACGAAGGTTAACAGACAAAACATTTAATATAATACAGCACATGGATATGACGAGATACAAAGTACATAGGTAAAAAGGGTACATAAACAAAGAGTACATGAATAAAATTGAAGACACATTCATGAATGGTACAAGATAACATATAAAAGTACAGACATGAGACTAGGGATAGTCCATGCGGTGTGAAGAACTTACAGTAATGTAAGTGGGGCCAAAAGCCCCAACGAGACGGGGGAGACCTTAACTAACCCATGTGTCTTGTAGTATCCGCTACAAGAAAAGAGGCCGAAAGGGTTTGAACCCGGTGCTTAAATACTATAGCCCCCTAGCAGGCACCAGCAAACTAAACCGGACAGACAACTCTCCCAGGCAAATACCAAACTAACGCTACAAATGTTTACAAAACTGAGTACTGGATTCAACTTTTGATAAGAAACAGAATAGTTTAATATAGAACAGCTATCATATTCTTTTGTAGTGACTACATTTTGCTTTTACAGTTGGGCTACAATCATGTGATTTTTAGTTAGTAAGTCTTGCATGTACCATATGTTTCTAGTTCTCATGAACGACCAAAATTAGGTTTCTACTTCTTAGTCTTTCTCTTTTAACTAGTAGCCTTTACACTTTCTCTTAGATTGAGCAATTTGATAGCCCAAACTTAGAACTAGAAAAATGCTTGAAGTCACTCTATGGCATGCCTATTAGAATCAGATACAGGATATTAAATTCAAGTTATAAAAGAAGAAATTTGTGCTATGAAAAGTTATTTCAGAAAGATCTTTTGAGATATCATCTTGGGGGTTTTGAAATATCTTGTCAGGTCTTGTATTCCTTTACTTAATATCTATCTCCTTCCTACACTATCTTGATTATCTGATAGCGCTCATCTTTTTACCTCGTTCTTCACTCTGGTCATCCATATGTGGGTCTGTTTATTGCCACTGTTATTCTTTGTGTTGTCCCATTCATTGTTGCTATTTGAATTGTTCTTAGTTTGTGAGAATTAGAATAAAATTAAAATAAAAAAATAACAAACTCCCATGAGCCTTCACTCGAAGAACCCTCCATGCATGAGCGGGAAAAAGGACCCACTTCCAACCCCAAAGAGAATCTCACGCCCGTTAGGACTTAATGTTACATAATCTATGTGGTTGCATAAGATTATTGTCAATCCCCTGTAATTCTGAGGGGATGACCCTTTTCATACCATGGCCGGGCCCTTCCATGAAAAATTACAGAAGCCCGCCAAAATACGTGAAGTCACGTGGGACCTGTTCGGTCCCCAGTTTGCAGTTGGACATCAGGCAGTGAAGATGTACTGCCGAACTGTGACTCACCCTGCATACATGCGCTATGTTAGCAGATGTCTGGTGGGGATTTAACAATGAAATAAGATCAAAAGTAAATCGAAGTCTTGTGTTTATTACCTAAAATCTAACAATGACACAGGGCTTCTGATAAGGAAAAATCCCTAACAGAAAACCAGACCCGAAGTCCCCAAGAAAGTCCAGACCTTAGAAGATTCCAGACCAAGTCAAGATGATAGAAGAAATACCAAAGACGATCAGAATACTAAAGACGGCCAAGAAATAGAATTAAAGAAAGAGTTATGCAATATTAAGCCTGGGACAAGACACTACAACTGGCCAGGGAGAAATTCCCTTGCCACATGGTGGCTATGACCGGTGAATAAAGCCTAAATCATAAAACCATCTTCTGTCTTTGTCTCTTCCTTTTTCATTCCTTGAATTCTTTCCTTTTCAGCGCGACCACCAAATAAGATAGGGTTAAAAGCAAACCCTAAGAACACACACCAGGAATAACAAGCTACCTTAAACCTAAAACCTAAAACCTCTTGCTACCCCATAAGTTCTTTATAGAATAAGAGATAATAACACCTGAGACACATTTTTATGTGCACATATTTTATTTCTTATTCATTTCTCATTTGGACTGATTTGATCCCCTAGGAAAATTTTCACTGATAAAAGATTCTAAGTTCTTAGTGTAGCTTGATCAGGTTACTTTCTAATCCAATCAAAATCCACGTCTCAATCAACCCCAAGGTCATCACCCATCAATCAAACCTAGATGACCCAAAAGAAACCATGATATGATAAAAATGCACATGGATAATTAAGTATATTTGAAGGACATTTGAGAAATATAGAGGTTTTAATTTCATCTATTTTATTTTATTTTTTTAAGCTGAGTTGACCCTAAACATACCATAGTGATTGCCATTCCATAAAACCTACATAGCCAAATTAAAACACTGTAATTATAATAATTCGCCCAGAGAAATAATTTTCTTTACAACTGTTGTATATGTAATTATATCCTCATTTTTGCTCTGAAACACGAAGGAATTATGCAGCAAAAAACTGAGAGTCAAGTCAGCAAACAGTTGGGATTTTGTGAAATAATTTATTTCCCCAGATTTCAAATGCACTTACAACAACTTAAGATCCATAATTTAGAAAAGAAATAATTTTTTTTCAATAACACATAAAAAATATTGGAAAAAAAATTAATGTGCACAACACAAATAAAAAAAGAAAATATGACTATTTTGTACAAGGGCCAGTTAGAAAAAAAAATTTAAGATTCACATGGCCTTTACAAAATAGCAGACAATGTTAGAAATACTGAATTAAGAAAGAAAAAAAAATAGATATAAAAATAAGCTATTTCCTCTGTTTCAAGACAATGAATTATATATCATATCACTATCCCAAAACTATATTAACAGAAATTCAATATTTATGGGGTTTTTTTTACCAATGTTCATATCAAAACAAATTTGAGTGGATCATTTTATTTCTCAGATTTCTAAATATTTCTGATTTTTAAGTGAAGATATTCATTTGTTGTATATGTCATTATATCATCATTTTTTCTTTGAAAAACTATGGAACTATTCAGCAAAAAAAAAGAGTCTCAATTTAGCAAACGTTTGGGATCTCATAAATTATTTTATTCCCCTAATAAACACCAGTTTTCAAACTCACTCATTTTTAAATAAGTGATTCTTTTTTTCATAATGAAATATTTACAATAGTTCTGCCTGTAAAACTTTAATTTTCTAAATTTATTAATTTACTTGCTAAATTATTAACTAAAAATAAAACCTTAGAAATGATATTTTAAAGATTATTGCAGCATAAAGATTATTTCTTGAGATTTTTTGTCTCATACTCCCGAATGTCACATTTTGGCCCACATAGCACCACGCCCTTTTATTTCTATTGCTTTTTACCTGGATTCAGCATTTTCATATTATTTAATATTTAATTTGATTAATTAAAAACTATAAAATGCTTATTACAAAGATGGATTGCAATTCTATAGAAAAGTGTATTTATGTATAATATAATCTACTTATCTAGTAATTCCCAAAGAAAAGCCTCTTTTTCAATTATTGTTATTAACTTGTTCAGCCTTTTTGGATCAATTTTAACAAAACAATTATGAAAGGAATTAACTGACAAACACAATAGAAAAATATACATAAGAAACCACAAAGGTTTTTGTTTTTTTTTTAGATAAGGGGCCTTTTCGGATTCTTAGGAGACATTTAGAGAAACTAAATCTATTTCTTAGCTTCTCTCTCCAGCCTTCTTCAGGTATTTTTTGTCAAACTCGGGAACTTTCTCATAAAATCAGGAACCTTCCGCTAACCATGACCAGGTACAAGTGTAAAGCTATGTTAAGTATTCTATGTTATTATCGCCTGTAGTCAGGATTGAACCTGCTAACTACAGATGATTATCACTTAGAACTGTATTGACTCAACCCCTATATCTGTTACACTATGTGTTCATGGTTCCCAAGTTCAACAAGAAACACCTGAAGAAAGTCAGAGGGCACATCAACTAAAAACGTTGTGTATTATAACAATAAAGATGAGGACAACAGTCCCAAAATCTAAATAAATACAAATAGTAAAGCCCACCTCAAAAATTCAGACAAATAGAAAAAATATACATAAGAAACCATAAAAGTTTCTCTTTTAGATACAGGGGAGTTTTGGATTCCCAGGGGACATTTAGAGAAACTAAATCTATTTCGTAGCGTCTCTCTTTTAGCAAGTAGCTTCTACTTTCTCTTAGATTATAGCAATTTGATAGCCCAAAGCTTAGAAACTAGAAAATGCATTAAGCCAATCTGTGGTATACTTATTAGAATCAGATACAAGATATTGGATCCATTCTTGCAAAAGAAGAATTTATGCTATGAAAAGTTAATTCAGAAAGATCTTTTGCAATATCTTTGGGCTTTCTTCCTGTCTTGTAGGTCTCTAACATTTATTGTGAAATCATCATTGATCCTTGTTCAATAATTTTCTTTACAATAGCTTAGAAATGCCTACAAGGGTCCATCATAAAGATATAGGGAGACAAAAATGTCTTCTTATGGATTGTGGGCGTGGTTTACCACATCACATATCAGCTGGTCACATAATTCAGCCCCTTAAAATTTTCTCTTTTTTCCCCAATTCATTGAGTGAATAAGACCTATCATTTTCAGTCCTTGCTTGTTTTTTTTTTTATTTCTGTTTGTGTTGTATCGTCGAGGTAAAATGATACACAGAAGAAATTGAGTGCTTTATATATTCATTCAGCACCAGTATCCAGTGCTAATGGATACATACAAAAACACATAACAATAAGTTACAAAACAATTAACAAGACAAACTTACAAGAAATAGAGGAGGGTCAAATGTGGTATAGCCAAATGCAGTAAGATCAGTCCGAATATTAATCAGCTTATTAATCAACTGTTGAAGTCCTTAATTGTAGACTATTTAAGGTCTCATCTATAGGAAAAATGAGTTTAAAAAGATGTGTTAAAAAAATTTGAATACCCATCAAGCATGAAAAGAATAAAATGTCTTCAGCATAAAAACCCAACAAGGGTTGACATGCTGTAAAATCCAACATACCAACCAGACCAAAAAAAAACAATTGAGGTTGCCATTCCTTAAAAAGTCTACATTGCTAAATTAAAATACTGTAAGCATACAATTCAGAAATAATTTTCTTTGCAACCATGAACGCATATAATGTGCAAACTTTGTGAATTCCCCCAGAGACAAGTCCAATATGGAGTGTATAAAACTAATATCCCAAGCCACACCTTTGATCAGTCACATGTTCTATTTTTATTTTTTATTTTTCACATTCTGGAATAGTGAAACAAATTTTCTTTTCTTTTCTTTTCTTTCCTTTTTTTTTTTTTTTTCGCTGACACAACTGTATATTTCCAAATGTTATTTAATTATGCAATATACATGATAAAATAACATTCACAAATCTTATTAAAAGTTGAATAATAAGTAGCTCTTGTTTATTAAACAGTTTTTTTTTTACTAAAGCATCATAACCACTACTTCAGGGTTGCCCAGCAGTCCAGGGATATCCCGCAGAAACTATTACAGATACTGACTACGCAGATGATCTAGCACTTCTTGCAAATACACCAGCACAAGCCGAATTACTGCTGCATAGCCTAGAGAGGGTGACAAGAGGCATTGGTTTCAATGTGAAATTTCAATGGGGTGATGACCAATAGGAATAGGTAGTGAGAGAGAGTCAGGGGGATCTGTGCTATCAATGTTACCTGATTATGTCTTTGAGAAAGGCATGAATCTATCTGTTTTCTCACTAGCTATGGGTAAATAATAGGTCAGACTGGGTTCTTTAGCTTTGGTTTGGTTTGGTTTGGGTTCTTTGTTTTGATGGTATATCAACTTTCATGGGTTATTTAATGCCAAAGCCAACTCTTTTCATCATAGCATCCAGTGAGACTAAGAAAATATGTTGGCAA
Source organism: Doryteuthis pealeii (assembly GCA_023376005.1). NCBI lineage: Eukaryota > Metazoa > Mollusca > Cephalopoda > Myopsida > Loliginidae > Doryteuthis > Doryteuthis pealeii. The sequence goes on along the minus strand of CM042151.1, from coordinate 7,570,029 downwards.
TATTCAATTAATTTATATGGAGGGGAATGGAAATTAAATTTAGTTACAAGGGGTGCATTCAGTGATATGTTTCTTCTTCAGATAAAAAATAAAATAAATTACTCTTAAGTAAATATACTGAACGTTGTTATCCGCCAAATTCATATTTCTTATGAGTGCCGTCACCTCAGCTAAATAATGTACCATTCTGTTTTTATTATAAAGAAAGTAAGGGAAAGAAAAGGACATGCGATATAGAAAAATATAATAAGAAATAAAGAAATAAATAAAGAACGAGAGAAAGGAAGAAAGAAGAAAGAAATAAAATAAAAAAAAGATGTATAGAGAGTGTAAGCTGGCAGAAGCGATAACGCTAATCTGTCCGACAAGCATAATGAAAAGATTAAAAGAAGGAAAAAAGAAGAGAGAGAGAGAGAGAGAGAGAGAGAGAGAGAGAGAGAGAGAGAGAGAGAGTTAAGTCAAGATTATTATACTTTTTACATATTAAACTATTTAGTAATAGCTTTTAAGTAAATGGACTTTACTATTTGATTTGGTTTCATGACATATCAACCTTCATCATCATGTTGTGCAATTAGCATGGATATCCATGACAATCTCTCGCCAACCCTCTCTATCATTTATTGCTCCTGGAAGGTCCTCTGCGCAACATCCAGTATCCTTGCAGAGCTTGTCAAGTGGTGCAGCCATACAGCAGCACTGATACAACCACAGCTTGGAAAAATTGTTGCTTTATCTTGTCAAAGAGATCAGATTTCCATATGACTGATAATCTGCTTATAACCGACCATACCTTCCCTATTCATGTATTAATATTGCTTTCTGTGGATGAGATATTACTACCAAGGTATGTGAATTGTTCTACTGGCTTTAGAGGCTTACCATCAAGTGTGGAGATGTCTCCTTTATTCGGCCTCAATGTGAACTCTGATAAAACTGAGTTCATGTGTTTAAAAAAAAATATCAACCTTATTAATGCCAAAGTCACCCTTGTAGAAGTTTAGTTGTGGTGCTATTTAGCCCATAGCTGGGGGATGAGAGGGTCCATACCTTTCCCAAGGGTATTAGTTCAAAAGTGAATCTAATAGCGCAACTGGAGTTCAACCCTGCTTACTGCAAACCCGCAGTCCAGCTTTACTCCAATGTGGAGGTGTGTGGTGTTATGGTGAGAGTCGTAGAAAATGGACTCTATCAACCCAAGTTCAAATCCTAGATGAGGCTGTCTACATTTCATATAGTGCTAATATCTTTGGGAAAGGTATGCATCCACCTGCTCTCCCTCCAGCTATGGGTAAATAGCAGGGTAGACTGGGCTATTTAACCTTGGTTAGGCAACCTGTCTAGGAGATGGAAAACTCTGAATTCAAACCTGTTAAACTTTGCCTAAAAAATTGACCTTGTGTCACATCTTACTTGTGCAGAGGGTTTGTTAAATATATACTCCACTTAAAAATTGACTAGGAACCACAAGGTTTATGAAATTTATTGTGTTTGTTTGTTTTGAAATAAATTCATTCTTAATTAATTTTAAATTGAAGACACTGATTTTTCTTTTCAGAGTGTCTGAGCCCTTTTTTTTTTTCTGATGCCCCACTAGGCCGAATCAACGTAAGGTCTTTTTTATAGAGGGATTTTAATGGGGCATCCTGCAAGGATCCAACTCACAATTGAGTAATAATGGATCTGCGAGACTAACTTTTTCGCCACCACCTCTTTCTACCAAGATGATGCCAGGTAGCTGCTTCTAGTTTAAGACAATTTTCCGGTATGCATACTTATATGTGCGGGTGTATTTATGGTAATGAGATGATTTAGATTTGATATTCATTTTACGGTTCATTACAGTTAACCATTTTTTGTGTTTTGGGGGATTTGTATAGATATATTAAGCACACCCACCTTCACAGAATCAAGTTTCAAATCTAGTGGCTTTATTTGTAATTATATACAAATGTATACACACACATATATCTATGAACACATACTTTCACACACACATCCTACACATATATATGCATACATACACACATGCACATACAAATATATATATATATACACACACACACACACACATATATATATATATATATATCTAGAGGGGACTTTAATGAACTTTCACCGCTTAGCCAAAAAAGCATTACTCGTCTGTTGTTTACAAACTTGAGTTCTCTGGCGATCGTAACATACATCTCCAGATGTATGTAGTTAATGTTCGCTTAACATTTTAATATATTAAATACATACATTTGTTTATGTATTTTACGATCACCAGAGAGATCAAGTTTGTAAACAGATTATCAATCCTTTATATATGCTGGCAGTGAAAGTTAATTTAAGTCACCCCTAGAGAGCTCTACCGAGTTTTGGGAGCATATAATAAGTCCAGATGAAACTATCAAGAAGATAGTAAACAGATGATCATTGCTTATATATATATATATATATATATATATATATATATATATAAGTTAAAAGAAAGGAAATGAATCCGACAGTATGAGTATAGATAAAAGGATATGAAAACACCATAAAATGCTGTTAAAGTGAAAATATATTATAAAATGTTTTCACTTTAACAGCATTATGTGGTGTTTTCATATCCTTTTATCTATACTCATATATATATATCTTATTATAATGGAGATTGTGTGTTTTTCTGTCTGTAACCGAAACTATATCACTACTCAAGTCACAATTCCCTTAGTTATTGACATCACATTCTCAATGATTTTATTTTTATTTAAAACTCAATTATTATTAAAATTGTTTTACATTATTAATACTGTTAACCATATCTACATACTAACAACATGCAATTATATTTATATATACAACAAAATAGCAGTTTACAGTGTGAATGGGAAGGCTAATTTGCATATTGATATTAAAAATGTGATTTTAATAAATATGTGATTAGTATTATTGATTTCTAACTGTTTGGTTTTATTTTAATGAATATAAGCAAAAATCTCTTCAATGAATCTTAAATGAAATCCATTAACAAGAAAAAATAACTGTCATTTTATTCTTTACTTCCTCTTTTAACTAAATACTTAAATTAGAAAAAATAACAATGAAAGACGAGAGTGATGGAAGAGTAAGTTTCAGTTGTTCTATTTTTCAATTATACTCCCTCTGTTTCGAATCTTTTTATCTGCATTCTTATTTAGTTTCATTAGCCTTTCTAATTTAGTATAATATCTTATTACATTAAAACTTAATTACTTGCACCCGGAGGGTGCATATATTTGCTAGTATATATAATTGACTTCAATATTTATTTTTTAAAAACAGTAACAGAAGAGAATTTGAACATTGTTATGTATTAAAGATACAACAGAAGTTTCTGGTATTTTAATTTTTTATGTCTGAAATTTAATTTTAGCTCTCAGATATTAAATTTGTTTTTTGTTGTATGTTTCAAAGTTATTTTTGATAATTAAAAAATACTTACAGTGGATGAATGTGCTTCCCACAATAACAATTCCAAAACCTAAGAGATATGTTTCTATTAGCATCATTTGGATTATTTCTATTATTGCAAACGAATGACAAAAAAAATTGTATGATTTAATAACTCAGTAATAAAATGGATAATTAGTGAAAAGGAATAATTTCCTTTTCTTTTTCTGTTTTGTTTCCTTTCAAATTGAGGAAACCATTATCTTTATTCATTTAATATTTTTTTTATTTGCTTGTACAAAATAAATATATGAGCATTTTGAGGTGACTGTGGTGTACTGGTTGTTGTTGAAGGGAATGGACACAGTAAAACGAGTTCAAATCCTGAACGAGGCTGGTTGCATTTCATATGGCACTAATACCCTTGGTAAAGGTATGACTCCAACTATTCTCCCACCAACTATGGGTAAGTAGTAGGGCAGACTAGGTTCTTCAACCTTGGTAGGGCAAAACAAGTTCGAATCCTGAACGCAGCTGGTTGCATTTTATATGGCACTAATACCCTTAGGAAAGGTATGAATCCAACTATTCTCCCTCCAACTATGGGTAAATAGTAAGGCAGACTAGGCTCTTCAACCTTGGTATGGCCAAATGAGTTCAAATCCTGGATGAGGCTGGTTGCATTTCATATGGCACTAATACCCTTGGGAAAGGTATGAATCCAACTATTCTCCCACCAACTATGGGTAAATAGTAAGGCAGACTAGGCTCTTCAACCTTGGTATGGCAAAACAAGTTCATATCCTGGACAAGGCTGGTTGCATTTTATGTGGCACTAATAGTCTTGGGAAAGGTATGAATCCTACTATTCTCCCTCCAGCTATGGGTAAATAGCAGGGCAGACTAGGCTCTTCAACCTTGGTACAGCAAAACGACTTCAAATCCTGGAGGAGGCTGGTTGCATTTCATAAGGCACTAATACCCTTAGGAAAGGTATGAATCCAACTATTCTCCCTCCAACTATGGGTAAATAGTAAGGCAGACTAGGCTCTTCAACCTTGGTATGGCCAAATGAGTTTAAATCCTGGATGAGGCTGGTTGCATTTCATAAGGCACTAATAGTCTTGGGAAAGGTATGAATCCTACTATTCTCCCTCCAGCTATGGGTAAATAGTAAGGCAGACTAGGCTCTTCAACCTTGGTATGGCAAAACAAGTTCATATCCTGGACGAGGCTGGTTGCATTTTATGTGGCACTAATAGTCTTGGGAAAGGTATGAATCCAACTATTCTCCCTCCAACTATAGAGCAGACTAGGATCTTGGTACAGCAACTGGTCAAGGAGAAGGAAACTCTGAATTTAAACCAGGTAAACTCTGCTTAAAAACTGACCTTGTTTCACATCCTACTCGTGTGGAGGAGTTGGTAAATATATACATAGTAAAAACATCATGAGCAAATTAATAGAAATTCCATTTATGCATGTAAAATTGTTCCTTTTCAACAATTTTGTCAATAACAGCAAAGATTTTATTTCACCACAAGAAAATTACTTATCAACTTAAAAATGTTAGAATGTCAATGTGAATATGAAAGTGTAAAAATAAAATCTGACCCTCTGTTTAATAAATAAATTCAGCTGTTGGATATTACTGTATTTGACGGCATATAAGACGTGACACCCCCATTTCAGCAGGTCAGATTCAGGAAAAATGTTTTTAGTGTATTTAAGCATATATTGTTGAAAACTGTCTAGCTGTGCATTACACAAGCAGAAACATAGCTGTATAAAAACAATTTGGCTGTACAGGCAAGCAATAAGTATACACAAGACATCTCAATAGCAAGAAATAATAATAATAATAAATAGACATACGGGAGGTCTCAAACTTCACTTATGATGTATAAAACGCAGGGCAATTTTTTTAGCCAAAATTTTGGAAAAAACGTGCGTCCTATATGCCATCAAATATGATAGTTAACTTCAATGTACAAGAATTAGTATGCTTGAATAAAGTCAACCAGTCTCGGGTTATTTTATGCCAAGAGGTTAGGGAATCATTTTCACTGTACATTTATATTCACATTAATTATGGAACTACAGTCTTTTATTTTTTTACACACACACACATACACATACACACACACACACACACACACATGTATATAGTAATATATTCATGCTTGATTTTTTTTATGCTCAGAAGTAATGAAGCATTGAATTAATGAAGACACTGCATTCTTCAAAACTTCCATGCTTCCTGTAATTCGCCAACACTATACCTGATATTCTCTCTCCACACACACAGCAGTCGGAGTTTCATTAGCCTTTCTATGTCCAGATGAAACTATCTATCTATACATGAAAAATTAAAAATGTTAAGTGTATAGTGAATATGTGAATATAATGTTATTTACCGTTATTTTTTATATGTGCATTTATATACGAAAGCTGATGACATGATAATTGCATGTGAAATACTTAAGTATAGACATATAAAATTTTTCCTTTGATCATAACATCCTGTGTCTGTTATATTTTTGAAAACATTTTCTTCATATATATATCTGCTGATGAGGCCTAATAAGCCGAAATGTACATACAGAGATTGATTTTTCTCGATTTGTTTAGCCTTACATTTGAATAGGTATGCCTGCCTAATTCATTAATTATTAATTAATTAATTTTCAAAATTAGGTACGACTTCAATTAAGCACATATTCTCCAAAAAATTGTCGGCTAAAAAAGCCATATCAAAACACATTGTTTGTTTGTTTACTTATCATACTGTCGTATAGTAAAGTCACCATAAGTGGAATATAACCTACTTCTAAACAAACGTAAAATCTGGAAAAGGCCAGCTGGTGTAATGGTTAGAGTCCCCGCCTGTCAGCTTGACAGTCAGGGTTCGAATCATATATATATATATATATGTAAGTTAGGGTAGCTAAAACATGAGGACAATGGCATTTGGTAACTGTCTGTTTCTGGACAATGCGATTTTCAAACAAAGACTTTCATAGGCAATAATATTTCATTACATTCAAACTTAGAGACTTGCGCCCGGAGGGTGCATATATTTGCTAGTTATAATAATGACAGAATTATTCCTTTTGTTTAGGGTATATCTTTAGAGCATCCAGGTTATTGTTGGATACCACTTGGTTGTTTGTGCTGATCCAACTATTTTCATAGGAAAGCCTTTAAAAAAAATCTATATCGGCGGTTTTCTTGAGTACAATTTTAGAAGGAGGGGAAAAAAGCTTATACATCCAGATTTTTCAAAGTTTAAGAGTATTTACGGAATCGAAGGAGTTCTTATTTCTCCATAGTTGTAGGCAAATTGTCAGACAAAGAAGGAACAACACAAAAGTAAATGCAGACACTTGTATTGACAAAAAATTACATATAATTGTTGCAAATTTAATGGTATTTGCTCCGAGACTTATCTGTGGAGGAATTTCTTGTAGTACTAGTGATAACACGGTTTTCTTCTCGTCGGTGGGAAATGTAGAAAAGACTCTTTGTCTCAGTAGTTGTTCTTCCTTTGGTCAGTGTGCAGTTGCACCGGCCTTTGTGCAGTATGCAGATACAATGCCTTAGAAGGAATCTGGTTGTAAAGTTCTGTGTTAAGTGTTTTTGGGCTTGGTAATGAGAGCTTGGTGTCTTATGTCTCTTCTCCAGAACTGCTTTGTGATAAGTAAGCCCTGTTTTTGGGCTAAGTGAGAGAACGTTAGTTTTTACGTCTCTCCTCCAGTAACGGTTCTTCGATAAGTGAAGTTTTGGTATTTGGCGCCAACATACGATGTTGGTATTCACCCTCTGGTGGCAGGGGGAGATAATTAGCTAAGGAATTTCTGATGCATAGGAAAGCCTTTAAAAAAAATCTATATCAGCGGTTTTCTTGAGCACAACTTTAGAATGAGGGGAAAAAAGGTAATTTATGAGGAAGTGCGCCCCGGTCACCTGCCTCAAAAATTGCTTCCCGGTAATTATTAAAATAACGACCCAGCTCAGTCTATTCAAAACTATCCATCTTCGTATCTATCTATCTATCTCAATTTGCTCATATTTATCTATATTACTTTAAATACCAAGTTTTTTTTTAAATTCATGTTTGTTTAATGTCTTGTTTTTAGTTTAAGTAAACAAGAATTACGCCAAAAAAAGAAGCGACCCCCCCCCCATACATTTACTTGTTGAAAATATATATCTATCTCCATTTGTTAATATCTATCTATATTATTTTGTTTGTTTATCTATCTATCTCAGTCTATTCCAAACAATATATCCATCTTAATATCTAAACAAGAATAACAAAAAATTACGATAAATAAACAAAAATTATGACAAGCTGGGGTTGTTATTTTGATAGTCACCGGGTAGAAATTTTTGAGGCAGGAGACCGGGACGCACTTCCTCATAAATTACTGGAAAAAAGCTTATGTATCAAGATTTTTCCAAGTTCTAGTGTCGTGAAGGTATTAAAAGACTATTCAATCTTGACGATGGTAGTGATGGTGATGGTGATGTTTGTGATATCATCTCTGGCCCTTTCTTACTTTCACTGGGAAACATCTCTTGTAAAAAAAAAAAAACGCCCTTTTTTTCTCTCTCAACATCACTGGAGGGATCTCGGATTTTTATCAATATGGTGTTTCCACATTGTTGTTTTCAACCACTTTTATCTCTCTCTT